>CALYLW010000047.1:3122507-3821454 GCA_944989445.1 Ampullaceana balthica
TGTAAGCATTTATTATGATACTAGTGTATCACCCGTCATAAATGACGGAAGTTTTCAAAATAAATACACATCAGATTAAAAAATAACGTAATACAGAACTTTTATTTATTTTTATTTGATTCATTTATTATCATATTGAACAATTTTATGCGAAACGTTCGAAAAGTATTATTTTTGGTGCAGCACTATAAAACAAAATCGATCACAGCGCCAACTAACAACATTGCATTACATTACATTACAACCATACAGACAACGGGAATTATGTACATTGATATAATGGATTCTCACTTACCCTATTAGACTATTGTTTCGATTCCTACATTGTCCATTCTCCACTTTTACCTAAAAGTCTATAGATAAGAAGTAGCAAAGATGAGTGATCTGATATATTTACTGGACTTTATGATACATTTTTCTTTCCCCCCAAAATTTAACAATTAGTTACTATCATCATATATATATTTACCCTCAATTATTTATGACTGACTCACGCCTAACGCTAAGGGACATCACTCTGCTTTTTTTAAAAATTGAAAATATAGACTTAAAAATCATCATCATTTTGGTTTCTTAGATTAACATTAACCAAACGCACGAACTTTTGACGTCAGCATTTGTGTTGTAAACAGTGCTGACTGACTCAAAGGGTTATTTTTTGATGCAGTAATTTGGTGCGCTGCCTTCTAAATTTGGTTAAAAAATCGTGTGGTGATTAGCACTGTAAAAAAATATTATATAAATACTTTGTGTACATTTCATGAATATTTCGTATTTATCATACAAGGATAAGTTACTTGGGCTTTGACCAAAAAAAAATGGGCGGTGCCCTACAACTCCTATTATAAAATACTTTGTGTACATTTAAGGAAGTTTAATATTACGTATCTATCATACAAGGACAAGTTATTTGGGCTTTTGAAATAGGTGGGCACCACAGGCGCCACGGCGCCGCAGCACAACCTAGTATTAATTATAATCAACTTACAGGGCATAAAATGTTATCCATTAAATATTGGTTATTTTTATATTAACTGTTATCAACTAACAAAACAAATGCTTTTATGTAATAATTAGTTTTTGTATAACACCTCGATCAAGCCAATGAATGTGATAATTGTTTATTACTTCATACATTTATTAGAGATTTAAAGCTATAACTTGTTGCGATGAATGAACATCATATTTAATCATTCACGATTCTCCTCAGACTGTGGCAGCTAGCGTGCTGGATCGTGACGTCATGTGTCACGTGTTCAGCCATCACTGTTCCCATCCAGAACCATTGGTCAGGTGGATTTAATGGAGAAGCTTGTTTTGATATTACACAAGAGTTACACTCGTGGACAGTTACACTGACCTTTGACCAGGCGATCAATAGTCTCGATGTGAGTTAGATCAATAGCCTTGATGTAGGTTAGATCAATAGTCTCGATGTAAAAGTTAGATCAATAGTCTGGATGAAAGTTAGATCAATAGCCTAAATATAAGCTAGATCAATAGTCTCGATGTAAGTTAGATCAATAGCCTAAATATAAGCTAGATCAATAGTCTCGATGTAAGTTATATCAATAGCCTAAATATAAGCTAGATCAATAGTCTCGATGTAAGTTAGATCAATAGCCTAAATATAAGCTAGATCAATAGTCTCGATGTAAGTTATATCAATAGCCTAAATATAAGCTAGATCAATAGTCTCGATGTAAGTTAGATCAATAGCCTAAATATAAGCTAGATCAATAGTCTCGATGTAAGTTAGATCAATAGCCTAAATATAAGCTATATCAATAGTCTCGATGTAAGTTAGATCAATAGTCTGGATGAAAGTTAGATCAATAGTCTGGATGAAAGTTAGATCAATAGTCTGGATGAAAGTTAGATCAATAGTCTGGATGAAAGTTGGATCAATAGCCTGGATGAAAGTTAGATCAATAGTCTGGATGAAAGTTAGATCAATAGTCTGGATTTAACTTAGATCAATAGCCTTGGGGTAAGTTAGAGCAATAGCCTTGATGTAAGTTATATCAATAGCCTGAAGATAAGCTAGATCAAAAGTCTCGATGTAAGTTAGATCAATAGCCTAAATATAAGCTAGATCAATAGTCTCGATGTAAGTTAGATCAATTGCCTAAATATAAGCTAGATCAATAGCCTCATGTAAGTTAGATCAATAGCCTAAATATAAGCTAGATCAATAGTCTCGATGTAAGTTAGATCAATAGCCTGGATGAAAGTTAGATCAATAGTCTGGAAGAAAGTTAGATCAATAGTCTGGATGAAAGTTAGATCAATAGTCTGGATGAAAGTTAGATCAATAGCCTGGATGAAAGTTAGATCAATAGTCTGGATGAAAGTTAGATCAATAGTCTGGATGAAAGTTAGATCAATAGCCTGGATGAAAGTTAGATCAATAGTCCGGATGTAACTTAGATCAATAGCCTTGGGGTAAGTTAGAGCAATAGCCTTGATGTAAGTTATATCAATAGCCTGAAGATAAGCTAGATCAATAGTCTCGATGTAAGTTAGATCAATAGCCTAAATATAAGCTATATCAATAGTCTCGATGTAAGTTAGATCAATAGCATAAATATAAGCTAGATCAATAGTCTCGATGTAAGTTAGATCAATTGCCTAAATATAAGCTAGATCAATAGTCTCATGTAAGTTAGATCAATAGCCTAAATATAAGCTAGATCAATAGTCTCATGTAAGTTAGATCAATAGCATAAATATAAGCTAGATCAATAGTCTCGATGTAAGTTAGATCAATAGCATAAATATAAGCTAGATCAATAGTCTCGATGTAAGTTAGATCAATAGCCTAAATATAAGCTAGATCAATAGTCTCGATGTAAGTTATATCAATAGCCTAAATATAAGCTAGATCAATAGTCTCGATGTAAGTTAGATCAATAGCCTAAATATAAGCTAGATCAATAGTCTCGATGTAAGTTATATCAATAGCCTAAATATAAGCTAGATCAATAGTCTCGATGTAAGTTAGATCAATAGCCTAAATATAAGCTAGATCAATAGTCTCGATGTAAGTTAGATCAATAGCCTAAATATAAGCTATATCAATAGTCTCGATGTAAGTTAGATCAATAGTCTGGATGAAAGTTAGATCAATAGTCTGGATGAAAGTTAGATCAATAGTCTGGATGAAAGTTAGATCAATAGTCTGGATGAAAGTTGGATCAATAGCCTGGATGAAAGTTAGATCAATAGTCTGGATGAAAGTTAGATCAATAGTCTGGATTTAACTTAGATCAATAGCCTTGGGGTAAGTTAGAGCAATAGCCTTGATGTAAGTTATATCAATAGCCTGAAGATAAGCTAGATCAAAAGTCTCGATGTAAGTTAGATCAATAGCCTAAATATAAGCTAGATCAATAGTCTCGATGTAAGTTAGATCAATTGCCTAAATATAAGCTAGATCAATAGCCTCATGTAAGTTAGATCAATAGCCTAAATATAAGCTAGATCAATAGTCTCGATGTAAGTTAGATCAATAGCCTGGATGAAAGTTAGATCAATAGTCTGGAAGAAAGTTAGATCAATAGTCTGGATGAAAGTTAGATCAATAGTCTGGATGAAAGTTAGATCAATAGCCTGGATGAAAGTTAGATCAATAGTCTGGATGAAAGTTAGATCAATAGTCTGGATGAAAGTTAGATCAATAGCCTGGATGAAAGTTAGATCAATAGTCCGGATGTAACTTAGATCAATAGCCTTGGGGTAAGTTAGAGCAATAGCCTTGATGTAAGTTATATCAATAGCCTGAAGATAAGCTAGATCAATAGTCTCGATGTAAGTTAGATCAATAGCCTAAATATAAGCTAGATCAATAGTCTCGATGTAAGTTAGATCAATAGCATAAATATAAGCTAGATCAATAGTCTCGATGTAAGTTAGATCAATAGCCTAAATATAAGCTAGATCAATAGTCTCGATGTAAGTTAGATCAATTGCCTAAATATAAGCTAGATCAATAGTCTCATGTAAGTTAGATCAATAGCCTAAATATAAGCTAGATCAATAGTCTCGATGTAAGTTAGATCAATTGCCTAAATATAAGCTAGATCAATAGTCTCGATGTAAGTTAGATCAATTGCCTAAATATAAGCTAGATCAATAGTCTCGATGTAAGTTAGATCAATTACCTAAATATAAGCTAGATCAATAGTCTCATGTAAGTTAGATCAATAGCCTAAATATAAGCTAGATCAATAGTCTCGATGTAAGTTAGATCAATTGCCTAAATATAAGCTAGATCAATAGTCTCGATGTAAGTTAGATCAATTGCCTAAATATAAGCTAGATCAATAGTCTCGATGTAAGTTATATCAATAGCCTAAATATAAGCTAGATCAATAGTCTCGATGTAAGTTAGATCAATAGCCTAAATATAAGCTAGATCAATAGTCTCGATGTAAGTTAGATCAATAGTCTCGATGTAAGTTAGATCAATAGTCTCGATGTAAGTTAGATCAATAGTCTCGATGTAAGTTAGATCAATAGTCTCGATGTAAGTTAGATCAATAGTCTCGATGTAAGTTAGATCAATAGCCTAAATATAAGCTAGATCAATAGTCTCGATGTAAGTTAGATCAATAGCCTAAATATAAGCTATATCAATAGTCTCGATGTAAGTTAGATCAATAGTCTGGATGAAAGTTAGATCAATAGTCTGGATGAAAGTTAGATCAATAGTCTGGATGAAAGTTAGATCAATAGTCTGGATGAAAGTTGGATCAATTGCCTAAATATAAGCTAGATCAATAGTCTCATGTAAGTTAGATCAATAGCCTAAATATAAGCTAGATCAATAGTCTCGATGTAAGTTAGATCAATTGCCTAAATATAAGCTAGATCAATAGTCTCATGTAAGTTAGATCAATAGCCTAAATATAAGCTAGATCAATAGTCTCGATGTAAGTTAGATCAATTGTCTGGATGAAAGTTAGATCAATAGTCTGGATGAAAGTTAGATCAATAGCCTGGATGAAAGTTAGATCAATAGCCTGGATGAAAGTTAGATCAATAGCCTGGATGAAAGTTAGATCAATAGCCTGGATGAAAGTTAGATCAATAGCCTGGATGAAAGTTAGATCAATAGCCTGGATGAAAGTTAGATCAATAGTCTGGATGAAAGTTAGATCAATAGCCTTGATGTAACTTAGATCAATAGCCTTGGGGTAAGTTAGAGCAATAGCCTTGATGTAAGTTATATCAATAGTCTGAAGATAAGCTAGATCAATAATCTGAATGTAAGTTGTAGATACGAGACTCCAGTTCTCTCTCTGCTCGATGGATGTTGATGTGAATACTGACTTTTTTCTCTTCCTCCATCAAAATCAAGGAAATGTGTCTTTGTCACTGTCATCCAACCAAAGATACGAGTGTCGTTAAGTTTCAGGCCCTCTTTCCATCCAAAGACCTCAAGTTTCATAATGTTTTATCCCCATTTTACACCCAAAGCAATAAGTACTTCAGTGCTCTGTATCAGCATTTACACAAATGCTTATATTATTATTGTTATTGTTGGGGTTCTGTACTCAACACTTACACAAAAGCATATAATTTATTTATTGCTCAATCCGACAGGCATTCACTGCAGATATCGCTGAGACTAAAGATGGCGGCAAAGTGTATGTGCTGACTAACAAGGACTGGAATAAAGACGAGCATGTTGGAGACAGACTTTGTCTTCAGTTCCAAGGTCATGGTAAGTGTTTCACTTAGAAGTTATGTCTCAATTGGTGGCATGGAGTTCTTGACACTGAGTGAAGCAGGTATATTTGACTATAGGTATAGTGAGTAGAGCAGGTATATTTGACTCTAGAGATAGTGAGTGGAGCAGGTATATTTGACTCTAGAGATAGTGAGTGGAGCAGGTATATTTGACTCTAGATATAGTGAGTTGAGCAGGTATATTTGACTCTAGAGATAGTGAGTGGAGCAGGTATATTTGACTCTAGAGATAGTGAGTGGAGCAGGTATATTTGACTCTAGAGATAGTGAGTGGAGCAGGTATATTTGACTCTAGATATAGTGAGTTGAGCAGGTATATTTGACTCTAGAGATAGTGAGTGGAGCAGGTATATTTGACTCTAGAGATAGTGAGTGGAGCAGGTATATTTGACTCTAGAGATAGTGAGTGGAGCAGGTATATTTGACTCTAGAGATAGTGAGTGGAGCAGGTATATTTGACTCTAGAGATAGTGAGTGGAGCAGGTATATTTGTATATAGGTATAGTGAGTTGAGCAGGTATATTTGACTCTAGAGATAGTGAGTGGAGCAGGTATATTTGACTCTAGAGATAATGAGTTGAGCAGGTATATTTGACTCTAGAGATAGTGAGTGGAGCAGGTATATTTGACTCTAGAGATAATGAGTTGAGCAGGTATATTTGACTATAGGTATAGTGAGTTGAGCAGGTATATTTGACTCTAGAGATAATGAGTTGAGCAGGTATATTTGACTCTAGAGATAATGAGTGGAGCAGGTATATTTGACTCTAGAGATAATGAGTTGAGCAGGTATATTTGACTCTAGAGATAATGAGTTGAGCAGGTATATTTGACTCTAGAGATAGTGAGTGGAGCAGGTATATTTGACTCTAGATATAGTGAGTGGAGCAGGTATATTTGACTCTAGAGATAGTGAGTGGAGCAGGTATATTTGACTCTAGATATAGTGAGTGGAGCAGGTATATTTGACTCTAGAGATAGTGAGTGGAGCAGGTATATTTGACTCTAGAGATAGTGAGTGGAGCAGGTATATTTGACTCTAGAGATAGTGAGTGGAGCAGGTATATTTGACTCTAGAGATAGTGAGTGGAGCAGGTATATTTGACTATAGGTATAGTGAGTTGAGCAGGTATATTTGACTCTAGAGATAGTGAGTGGAGCAGGTATATTTGACTCTAGAGATAATGAGTTGAGCAGGTATATTTGACTCTAGAGATAGTGAGTGGAGCAGGTATATTTGACTCTAGAGATAATGAGTTGAGCAGGTATATTTGACTATAGGTATAGTGAGTTGAGCAGGTATATTTGACTCTAGAGATAATGAGTTGAGCAGGTATATTTGACTCTAGAGATAATGAGTGGAGCAGGTATATTTGACTCTAGAGATAATGAGTTGAGCAGGTATATTTGACTCTAGAGATAATGAGTTGAGCAGGTATATTTGACTCTAGAGATAGTGAGTGGAGCAGGTATATTTGACTCTAGATATAGTGAGTGGAGCAGGTATATTTGACTCTAGAGATAGTGAGTGGAGCAGGTATATTTGACTCTAGATATAGTGAGTGGAGCAGGTATATTTGACTCTAGAGATAGTGAGTGGAGCAGGTATATTTGACTCTAGAGATAGTGAGTGGAGCAGGTATATTTGACTCTAGAGATAGTGAGTGGAGCAGGTATATTTGACTCTAGAGATAGTGAGTGGAGCAGGTATATTTGACTATAGGTATAGTGAGTTGAGCAGGTATATTTGACTCTAGAGATAATGAGTTGAGCAGGTATATTTGACTCTAGAGATAATGAGTTGAGCAGGTATATTTGACTCTAGAGATAATGAGTTGAGCAGGTATATTTGACTCTAGATATAGTGAGTGGAGCAGGTATATTTGACTCTAGATATAGTGAGTTGAGCAGGTATATTTGACTCTAGAGATAGTGAGTGGAGCAGGTATATTTGACTCTAGAGATAGTGAGTGGAGCAGGTATATTTGACTCTAGAGATAGTGAGTGGAGCAGGTATATTTGACTCTAGATATAGTGAGTTGAGCAGGTATATTTGACTCTAGAGATAGTGAGTGGAGCAGGTATATTTGACTCTAGAGATAGTGAGTGGAGCAGGTATATTTGACTCTAGAGATAGTGAGTGGAGCAGGTATATTTGACTCTAGAGATAGTGAGTGGAGCAGGTATATTTGACTCTAGAGATAGTGAGTGGAGCAGGTATATTTGACTCTAGAGATAGTGAGTGGAGCAGGTATATTTGACTCTAGAGATAGTGAGTGGAGCAGGTATATTTGACTCTAGAGATAATGAGTTGAGCAGGTATATTTGACTCTAGAGATAGTGAGTGGAGCAGGTATATTTGACTCTAGAGATAATGAGTTGAGCAGGTATATTTGACTATAGGTATAGTGAGTTGAGCAGGTATATTTGACTCTAGAGATAATGAGTTGAGCAGGTATATTTGACTCTAGAGATAATGAGTGGAGCAGGTATATTTGACTCTAGAGATAATGAGTTGAGCAGGTATATTTGACTCTAGAGATAATGAGTTGAGCAGGTATATTTGACTCTAGAGATAGTGAGTGGAGCAGGTATATTTGACTCTAGATATAGTGAGTGGAGCAGGTATATTTGACTCTAGAGATAGTGAGTGGAGCAGGTATATTTGACTCTAGATATAGTGAGTGGAGCAGGTATATTTGACTCTAGAGATAGTGAGTGGAGCAGGTATATTTGACTCTAGAGATAGTGAGTGGAGCAGGTATATTTGACTCTAGAGATAGTGAGTGGAGCAGGTATATTTGACTCTAGAGATAGTGAGTGGAGCAGGTATATTTGACTATAGGTATAGTGAGTTGAGCAGGTATATTTGACTCTAGAGATAATGAGTTGAGCAGGTATATTTGACTCTAGAGATAATGAGTTGAGCAGGTATATTTGACTCTAGAGATAATGAGTTGAGCAGGTATATTTGACTCTAGATATAGTGAGTGGAGCAGGTATATTTGACTCTAGAGATAATGAGTTGAGCAGGTATATTTGACTCTAGAGATAATGAGTTGAGCAGGTATATTTGACTCTAGAGATAATGAGTTGAGCAGGTATATTTGACTCTAGAGATAATGAGTTGAGCAGGTATATTTGACTCTAGATATAGTGAGTGGAGCAGGTATATTTGACTATAGGTATAGTGAGTTGAGCAGGTATATTTGACTCTAGATATAGTGAGTGGAGCAGGTATATTTGACTCTAGAGATAGTGAGTTGAGCAGGTATATTTGACTCTAGAGATAGTGAGTGGAGCAGGTATATTTGACTCTAGGTATAGTGAGTGGAGCAGGTATATTTGACTCTAGATATAGTGAGTTGAGCAGGTATATTTGACTATAGGTATAGAGAGTGGAGCAGGTATATTTGACTCTAGAGATAGTGAGTTGAGCAGGTATATTTGACTCTAGAGATAGTGAGTGGAGCAGGTATATTTGACTATAGGTATAGTGAGTTGAGCAGGTATATTTGACTCTAGAGATAGTGAGTGGAGCAGGTATATTTGACTATAGGTATAGAGAGTGGAGCAGGTATATTTGACTCTAGATATAGTGAGTTGAGCAGGTATATTTGACTCTAGAGATAGTGAGTGGAGCAGGTATATTTTACTATAGGTATAGTGAGTTGAGCAGGTATATTTGACTCTAGAGATAGTGAGTGGAGCAGGTATATTTGACTATAGGTATAGAGAGTGGAGCAGGTATATTTGACTCTAGATATAGTGAGTTGAGCAGGTATATTTGACTCTAGAGATAGTGAGTGGAGCAGGTATATTTGACTCTAGAGATAGTGAGTGGAGCAGGTATATTTGACTCTAGATATAGTAAGTGGAGCAGGTATATTTGACTCTAGATATAGTGAGTGGAGCAGGTATATTTGACTCTAGATATAGTGAGTGGAGCAGGTATATTTGACTCTAGATATAGTAAGTGGAGCAGGTATATTTGACTCTAGATATAGTGAGTGGAGCAGGTATATTTGACTCTAGATATAGTGAGTTGAGCAGGTATATTTGACTCTAGAGATAGTGAGTGGAGCAGGTATATTTGACTCTAGATATAGTGAGTGGAGCAGGTATATTTGACTCTAGATATAGTGAGTTGAGCAGGTATATTTGACTATAGGTATAGAGAGTGGAGCAGGTATATTTGACTCTAGAGATAGTGAGTTGAGCAGGTATATTTGACTCTAGAGATAGTGAGTGGAGCAGGTATATTTGACTATAGGTATAGTGAGTTGAGCAGGTATATTTGACTCTAGAGATAGTGAGTGGAGCAGGTATATTTGACTATAGGTATAGAGAGTGGAGCAGGTATATTTTACTATAGGTATAGTGAGTTGAGCAGGTATATTTGACTCTAGAGATAGTGAGTGGAGCAGGTATATTTGACTATAGGTATAGAGAGTGGAGCAGGTATATTTGACTCTAGATATAGTGAGTTGAGCAGGTATATTTGACTCTAGAGATAGTGAGTGGAGCAGGTATATTTGACTCTAGAGATAGTGAGTGGAGCAGGTATATTTGACTCTAGAGATAGTGAGTGGAGCAGGTATATTTGACTCTAGAGATAGTGAGTGGAGCAGGTATATTTGACTCTAGATATAGTAAGTGGAGCAGGTATATTTGACTCTAGATATAGTAAGTGGAGCAGGTATATTTGACTCTAGATATAGTAAGTGGAGCAGGTATATTTGACTCTAGATATAGTGAGTGGAGCAGGTATATTTGACTCTAGATATAGTGAGTGGAGCAGGTATATTTGACTCTAGATATAGTAAGTGGAGCAGGTATATTTGACTCTAGATATAGTGAGTGGAGCAGGTATATTTGACCAAGATAGTGCAGAGTTCAACAGTTTTTGTGCGTCTCCTCGTTAAACGTTGATTACTTAGTGGCTGAACATTTAATCAATTTTTAATTTGGAAACATTGAAACTTCGTCATGATAACTTATTTACAATTAATATATACAAGACAGACAAAAGTATTTGGATATGTTTTGTCGTGTGATTGACATGACGTATATGGGTTATTGTTGACATCCTCAGCTGACGGAGATATTTCACCTGTAGTTACAGCCACTTTGTCAAGTGGTGGATCCACGATCGATCAGGGAACATGTAAGTAAAACTTATAGTGCAGTTATGGAACATGTTGGTAGAACTAAGAGTGGATTCAGGGAGCATGTTGGTAGAACTTGTAGTGGGTTCAGGGAACATCCTGGTAGAACTTAGAGCTGTTTAGGGAACATGATGGTAGAACTAACAGTGGGTTCAGGGAACATGTTGGTAGAACTTAAAGTGAGTTCAGGGAACATCCTGGTAGAACTTAGAGCTGTTTAGGGAACATGATGGTAGAACTAACAGTGGGTTCAGGGAATGTGTTATTAGAACTAACAAGTTGAAGTTATGAACTAACTACAAATGCTATCTTTTATGTCCTTGCAGCCGGCCCAGGTCAGACTACGTCCCACGGGGCCGTTCACACGACAGTCACACCAACGACATTCAAACCAGGTAGGTCATTCTCGGTGTCAGTCGTCCCAAAATGCCTCGTGATGAATGTCAGTAGTGAGAGTCAAATTGGTCCATTTAACTGTTTCAGGACGGACAGATCATCTTCGTGTTTACACATATCCTTTAATCCACAGTCGGCACAAACTCCAAAATCACGAAAGCATGCACTTACATATTAATGTTGCATATAAAAACTTTAAACTTTCACAATGTGTTTCAAATCTACTGTTATCTTTGTAAATCTCTATATCTTATTGAAGTACCCGTTGAGGGTCGGGTTATTCCGAAGCGATCGTTTCGCCTCCGCCCCTCTCATTTTACTAGCAACGCTATTGAACGGTTGCCGGTTTAGTGCCAGGAGCGCCAGTGCGGATTAGCAAAAGTTACCGCTAAGAACGCAGCGGACGCCAGCTCTGATGAAACCTTCCAGTGGGGGTCACACCCTAGGTAGGTCATTGATGATCCCCCGCTTAGCGGCGGTCCTAACCATGGAGACCCGTGTGCTTTGACGGGGTGGCGTCAAAGTGGTAGCGGGTCGAAGTAGGGAATTCCACCCCTCCTTGTGAGGTCAACTTAGTGGGAGGCATTTTCGACTTTGTGTCCTGGATGCCCAGGTGGCCGCTTTAGAAGCGACCGCTTGTGGGGGGGGGATCCTCAGCTGTTACGTCCTCTTAGGGGCCAACTGGCTGAGAGGGTATTCTGGGAAGACCCACGAGGAGCACCAGGCTCCGGGTTGCTGACTTTCTTCCACATGTAGGATATTGATATTGAAGTATGGATATATTTTAATATGAAGGCATGTATAACATTTAGGATTGTCTTTACATCAGCACAAAAATATTTAATATTTAAGTAAAGGTTTTCTATTGTTTTCAAAGTAACTGGACAGGGTTGCCTGGAAGAAGTTGTAGAAATATTGGAATAAGATCCAGCTGAATGGATGTTGACAGCACATCAGTGTTCATACATACGTTTTTTAACCTCAATGTGTTGTTTTTGTTACAGTCGCCATTCCCTTGGGAAGCGGCATCGGCGCTGACCTCACAGTCAACATTAACAACCCAGACAACTTCCAGGGCTACTTCGACTTCAACATCCCTGAAGATTTCTTTGGTTGGGTCATCAACGTCACATTCAACAAACCTGTCAGACAGATGATGAATGTAAGACTTACTTTGACATTAACAAACCTCACAGACAGATGATGAATGTAAGACTTACTTTGACATTAACAAACCTCACAGACAGATAATGAATGTAAGACTTACTTTAACATTAACAAACCTGTCAAACAGATGATGAATGTAGGTGTCATGCAATCATTTATGTTTCATCTATCTGCGAGAATAAACGAAATATTAAAAAAGTAATTTTTTTAAATCAAATGCTAAACTATGCATTGAATAAAATTAACTTCAACTTCAGAATTTGGATATATAACTGTAAGATGATAGAATGGTGGCATCAAATTATAACAAGCTCGGGTATCGAATATCTGAATGTCACACCAAAAATTAGCAGGTGATGTTATTAGACCATTTACAATATTTAAAAAATAAGCCCTTATAACTTGGCGTTTGTTAGAGATCTGAGCTTGTACGGACATCTGACATATGACATCTGACATCTGTTTCTGTTTATTGACATCCAGTTCGAGGTTGGTGATGTCCTGTCACACTCCGCTGACGGACTTAACTGGGTCGTGGTCAACAGACCGGAACATGTCGCCTACCACGCCGGAAGTAAACTCCATCTTAAGTAAGTGATCCGTTCCATGATGTATGCAAAGTATTCGTTTGAACACAACTGTATGCTTGTTGTACTGAAATTAAAACAACAATAATAGTGTACAGTTTCATAACAGACCTAGGGCCTAGGATTCAATTTTTTTTAACGACACGATTTTAATCTCGAGATTAGAGAACAACAAAAATGTTCATAACAAGTTCTACAGTCTTATCTTATCTATATTAGTTGGATTTTTAAATTATTTTTTTAAATAGAAAAACTTTATTTACTTTATCTCAAAATTATAATTATTGTAATCAATTCAAGGACGGTTTCGTAACATATGAAATTGCGATTTAATTATTTGTTATGTCAGCGCCAATGATAATCTATTACAAATAATGAAAAAAAACACATTATAAAATAGAACGTTCATTTTAAACACTAGATATACCTTAATCTTTCATTCATTTAACTTAGTCAGGTCAGTTATATGAATATGGCGCTTTTAGGCTGCACATTGATGTCAAGGTTCATGTGTTAAAGCTTGCTATATACAAATGTGGGTCTGTATTTAAGGGAGCCACTAAGTCTACTGAAGTCTGGCAGAACTGAAAATAGACAGCGTCACTTTAATTCACACAGATCATAACTCAAAATCCGTTCGCAATAACTCAATATACTTCTCCACTCCGTCAATGTGTGCAATCTTTCCATGTAACTCTCCATATGTAACTATTTAAGTCAATCTTGCTGATGTGCAAACATTTTATCGTGATTAGATTCGACGCTCAGTATGGCGGTGGCGGCATCGCAGCATCGGCCGTTCTCTACAACATGGGCAAAGACAACTTCACCGTCCCGACAGCTCAAAACAGTAAGTAGAGTTTGACCCCATGGCATGATTGACAGGTGTATTCAATCAGTTACATTAATCAGTCATAGGAAACTATGGAAATTCAGAGAAGTAATTTATCAGTTAGAGAATTTTTTATTAAACATCGAAAGCTATTGACCGGTCATAAGAATCTAGTGACCAGTTATATGAAGCTATTGAACAGTTAGAGAAGTATTTGATCAATTAGAGAAAGCTATTGACCAGGTAGAGGAAGCTATCGACCAGTTAGAAGAAGCTATCGACCAGTAAGAGGAAGCTATCGACCAGTAAGAGGAAGCTATCGACCAGTTAGAAAAAGCTAAGGATAAGGTAGTGGTAGTTAGAACTAAACCAAGGCACGATCCTCTATTTGTTTATTATCTCTTGAAGATCAGTTAAAACATGAAATAACTTGACCTTCCAGCTGACCAGTCCAAGTACAACTACAACGACGTCCTGCAGAAGTCCATTCTGTTCTACGAAGCTCAGCGGTCAGGTAAACTGCCAGCCAACAAACGCATTCCCTGGAGGGGAGATTCTGCCCTGGGGGACAAAGGAGATAATGGGGAGGACTTGACTGGAGGATGGTATGATGGTAGGTACTTTACCATTCACAAGAGTTTTAACATAGTCTTTGGACTAAAAATGTTTATTTATTTTGATCTACATCAAGCTTGGTTATATTCTTATTCACACTGCCATTAATTTTAGACTTTTATTAATAGCCCTAAATTACTAAATTCATATTTAAATTTAACATTTTTAGTTCCCTCCATTTGTACAACCTCTGCCTATATATATAATATATATATTTAGAAAATATCTTCATATATCATGATATATCCACTGAATAAAAAAATATCCACCAAACCGCATGTATCCACTCTATCAAAATTATCCACTAATCTGCACGTGTCCACTGAATCAAACATGTTCTCTCAATTTCTACCCGTGTCCAGCCGGTGACCACGTCAAGTTCAACTTCCCCATGGCATACTCGTCTGCCATCCTGGCCTGGGGCTACCTCCTCTGGCCTGACGCTTACAAGGCAGCTGGGCAAGAAGATTATTTACTGGACTCCATCAAATGGCCGCTGGACTACCTGCTCAAGTGTCATACTAAACCAAATGAACTCTACGTGCAGGTCAGAGGTCATTTCTATGTTTGGATGATGCAATTTATAATCTAATCAAATAGTCATCTAAGAACTCCAATACCATAGTAATCTAAGAACTCCGTTGCAATGGTAATCTAAGAACTCCATTGCAATGGTCATCTAAGAACTCCAATACCATAGTAATCTAAGAACTCCGTTGCAATGGTAATCTAAGAACTCCATTGCAATGGTCATCTAAGAACTCCAATACCATAGTAATCTAAGAACTCCGTTGCAATGGTAATCTAAGAACTCCATTGCAATGGTCATCTAAGAACTCCAATACCATAGTAATCTAAGAACTCCGTTGCAATGGTAATCTAAGAACTCCATTGCAATGGTCATCTAAGAACTCCATTGCAATGGTCATCTAAGAACTCCATTGCAATGGTCATCTAAGAACTCCAATACCATAGTAATCTAAGAACTCCGTTGCAATGGTAATCTAAGAACTCCGTTGCAATGGTAATCTAAGAACTCCAATACCATAGTAATCTAAGAACTCCGTTGCAATGGTCATCTAAGAACTCCATTGCAATGGTCATCTAAGAACTCCATTGCAATGGTCATCTAAGAACTCCAATACCATAGTAATCTAAGAACTCCGTTGCAATGGTAATCTAAGAACTCCATTGCAATGGTCATCTAAGAACTCCAATACCATAGTAATCTAAGAACTCCATTGCAATGGTCATCTAAGAACTCCATTGCAATGGTCATCTAAGAACTCCAATACCATAGTAATCTAAGAACTCCATTGCAATGGTCATCTAAGAACTCCATTGCAATGGTCATCTAAGAACTCCATTGCAATGGTCATCTAAGAACTCCAATACCATAGTAATCTAAGAACTCCGTTGCAATGGTAATCTAAGAACTCCAATACCATAGTAATCTAAGAACTCCGTTGCAATGGTAATCTAAGAACTCCATTGCAATGGTCATCTAAGAACTCCAATACCATAGTAATCTAAGAACTCCGTTGCAATGGTAATCTAAGAACTCCATTGCAATGGTCATCTAAGAACTCCAATACCATAGTAATCTAAGAACTCCATTGCAATGGTCATCTAAGAACTCCATTGCAATGGTCATCTAAGAACTCCATTGCAATGGTCATCTAAGAACTCCAATACCATAGTAATCTAAGAACTCCGTTGCAATGGTAATCTAAGAACTCCGTTGCAATGGTAATCTAAGAACTCCAATACCATAGTAATCTAAGAACTCCGTTGCAATGGTCATCTAAGAACTCCGTTGCAATGGTAATCTAAGAACTCCATTGCAATGGTCATCTAAGAACTCCAATACCATAGTAATCTAAGAACTCCGTTGCAATGGTAATCTAAGAACTCCATTGCAATGGTCATCTAAGAACTCCAATACCATAGTAATCTAAGAACTCCGTTGCAATGGTAATCTAAGAACTCCATTGCAATGGTCATCTAAGAACTCCATTGCAATGGTCATCTAAGAACTCCATTGCAATGGTCATCTAAGAACTCCAATACCATAGTAATCTAAGAACTCCGTTGCAATGGTAATCTAAGAACTCCGTTGCAATGGTAATCTAAGAACTCCAATACCATAGTAATCTAAGAACTCCGTTGCAATGGTCATCTAAGAACTCCATTGCAATGGTCATCTAAGAACTCCATTGCAATGGTCATCTAAGAACTCCAATACCATAGTAATCTAAGAACTCCGTTGCAATGGTAATCTAAGAACTCCATTGCAATGGTCATCTAAGAACTCCAATACCATAGTAATCTAAGAACTCCATTGCAATGGTCATCTAAGAACTCCATTGCAATGGTCATCTAAGAACTCCAATACCATAGTAATCTAAGAACTCCATTGCAATGGTCATCTAAGAACTCCATTGCAATGGTCATCTAAGAACTCCATTGCAATGGTCATCTAAGAACTCCAATACCATAGTAATCTAAGAACTCCGTTGCAATGGTAATCTAAGAACTCCAATACCATAGTAATCTAAGAACTCCGTTGCAATGGTAATCTAAGAACTCCATTGCAATGGTCATCTAAGAACTCCAATACCATAGTAATCTAAGAACTCCGTTGCAATGGTAATCTAAGAACTCCATTGCAATGGTCATCTAAGAACTCCAATACCATAGTAATCTAAGAACTCCATTGCAATGGTCATCTAAGAACTCCATTGCAATGGTCATCTAAGAACTCCATTGCAATGGTCATCTAAGAACTCCAATACCATAGTAATCTAAGAACTCCGTTGCAATGGTAATCTAAGAACTCCGTTGCAATGGTAATCTAAGAACTCCAATACCATAGTAATCTAAGAACTCCGTTGCAATGGTCATCTAAGAACTCCATTGCAATGGTCATCTAAGAACTCCATTGCAATGGTCATCTAAGAACTCCAATACCATAGTAATCTAAGAACTCCGTTGCAATGGTAATCTAAGAACTCCAATACCATAGTAATCTAAGAACTCCGTTGCAATGGTAATCTAAGAACTCCATTGCAATGGTCATCTAAGAACTCCAATACCATAGTAATCTAAGAACTCCGTTGCAATGGTCATCTAAGAACTCCAATACCATAGTAATCTAAGAACTCCGTTGCAATGGTCATCTAAGAACTCCATTGCAATGGTAATCTAAGAACTCCATTGCAATGGTAATCTAAGAAATATATTACATTGTAATCTAAGAACTCCTACTTACAGGTTGGTAATGGTGGTACTGACCACGGCTACTGGGGAATGCCTGAACTCATGACCATGGCACGCCCCGCCTACAAGATCACAGAAAATAAACCTGGAAGCGATATAGCCATGGACACTGCAGCAGCTTTCGCTACTGGCTACCTTGCTTTCAAGGAAAAAAGTAATAAAAATAATGTTTAACGGTATATTTTAAAAGTATTTATGTATTTATTAAAATAAAAATAAAAAGATCAATTTCTTCTCTTCATGTTCTTCAAAATTATTTTGTATCACTTCAGATCCAACCTACGCAGCCACACTTCTGGATCATGCCAAACAACTCTGGGAGTTTGCCACTAAATTTAAGGGCAAGTACAGTGACTCCGTCAGTGCCGCTGCCGGGTTTTACACGTAAGTAATGTGATCCTACTTTTAATAAAACCATGCATGTCAATAGTTGCTTTAAATTAAGCGTCCAGCTTGGTTTCTATGAGACTAAACCAATACATTATTATTATATTTATTTATAATCTCAAAGACGCATAGACGCTTAGAGAAACTATCTATATATATAATTCTTTTCGTGGTCGGACCCTGCGAGGCAACAAGAAGCTGCATGTGCAACAGATACTAATTTTAGAAAGCAGCGCACCAAATTACTGCATCAATGCATCAAAGGGTGTGCAAATTAAATATGCGCTGTAGAAAAAATTATATGACGTCATTGTTTTCGCTGATATTTTAATTTTGTATAAAGGGAACAATGTAAAAAGAGGATTTGATGATGGTTAATTATAACATAAAAAAACAAAGGGGGCGCCATAGGCGCCCTACAACCCCTATTATAAAATACTTTGTGTGCATTTCAGAAAGTTTAATATTTAGTATTGATCAAGCAAGGACAAGTTAGTTGGGCTTTTAAAAAAGTGCATTAAAGGGGTAAAAGAACTCTCCATGAGCAAGTCTGCGGCGTATGCTACGCCGCGGGGCGTCTAGTTCATAATAACAATCAATATTTTTATCTAACAATTAAATTAATATTCAAGAAAATATACATAACTACGCAATATAAGTTAAATTGCATAGTAACAGTTCGTCGGGGAAAAAAACAACAAAAACAAAAATACTTTGCTTCAATTAAGCAAAGTTTTCGGAAATTCAAAATAGAAGTCAGGAGTTTCAAAATTGGCGCAAAGAACAATCATGGGTAAATCAAGGATGATATAAGAAACAATGAAATATATATAAGGAAACCGATTTGTCCATTGCCATTTGTGCGTCCAATCATTGGCGTCTGGAGGGGTTGGGGAGGGGCTGAGCACCTGGCTAGACATGTGTAACCTTTATATAAAGAGCGTCTGTTTCCCCGCCTTGTAGAGTTTTTCTTGGATACGCAACAGAAAACTTGAGCCGTCATCGGTGGCACTACACGTTGCTACTCCACTGAGTGCTCTAAGTAACTTCCCTTACCCCTCCGTAAATTAGGGTTGTATTCCTAAAACGTAATTTCCCCGTCATGTTCACAGCTCCAACAACTTCACTGACGAGTTGTGCTGGGGTTCACTGTGGTTGTACCAGGCGACCAACGAGCAGAAATATTTGGATGAGGCCGAGAAGACACTGGACGCTGACCCCGCCTGGGGAATGTCTTGGGACGACAAGACCATCGCCAACCAAGTACGTACATCAGCCCCTTGTACCTCGGCGTCCCTGTTGATAATCGCCCCTGTACATCATGAGTGCCCCGTACATCAGCTCCCTGTACATCAGCGCCCCTGTACATCAGCACCCCTCAGTTCTATGTACATCTGTAGCCCTACTTCATAGACATTTTAAACACATCACAAACGTGTTTTGACAAATATTCTTAGACATTCGCATGCATTCATCAACCAGTGCCAGATATTCACAAGTATTTTCAGACATTCATGGGATTTTTTTTAAATAAAAAAGACAATGTTACCCATGAAACACACGTAAACTGAATGACCCTCACCCCAATAAACATATGACGTAACCGATTGTTTACCCTTGAAAATGAAATAATTTTTTTAAAGGATAAATGGAAATTTCTGGGATTTCTTGTAGTCACAAGCCACATCCTCACCTCTGTCTATGATATCTTGAGTCTAACTTAAGGAACTACGCTGGATGTCAAACACATTCGTGACAACATGGAATGATGATTACAAGTTTTCCATTTTTAGTCAAACTTAAACATTTCCAGAGGTCTTATTTCTTTCAGAAGATTATAGCTAGTATTAAAATAATCTCTAATTACAATATGTGGAATATCATCATGTTAAAACCAGCTGAGGTCAGTTAGAGTTTGTATCAATGTGTCCCCAGGTGTTGCTGTACAAACTGACCAAGAAGGACAGGTACAAGACCGCAGTTGAAGGCTCCTACAAATATTGGTTCCCTGGTGGTTCCGTTCCTTACACTCCTAAAGGCTTGGCTTACAGACTTCAGTGGGGATCGCTCAGATACTCTTGTACGTTTCTATAGTGTGTACTTTTATTAGAAACATGTTTCTATAGTGTGTACTTTTATTAGAAACGTGTTTCTATAGTGTGTACTTTTATTAGAAACGTGTTTCTATAGTGTGTACTTTTATTAGAAACGTGTTTCTATTGTGTGTACTTTTATTAGAAACATGTTTCTATAGTGTGTACTTTTATTAGAAACGTGTTTCTATAGTGTGTACTTTTATTAGAAACGTGTTTCTATAGTGTGTACTTTTATTAGAAACGTGTTTCTATAGTGTGTACTTTTATTAGAAACATGTTTCTATAGTGTGTACTTTTATTACTAACTTAGTCCTTATCATTATATATTGTGTACATTTGTGTAATTTTATTAGAAACGTTACCTTGTCATTATATTTTGTCTACCGTTGGGTACTTATATTAAATCTCTAAACGCTGTCATTGTCTTTGTACTTGTTCTTACACTAGCCCAGATTATTAACATAGTAAACCTAAACTGGTTCCAGTGATGTTCTCCAGGACTACATTATGACGTGTTTGTTACTCTACAGCCAACATGGCGTTTGCAGCGTTGGCCGCAGCAGAAACTGGTCTCCATGAGGCGGAGTACAGGCGTTGGGCCATGTGTCAGATCCACTACGCCCTTGGCGACACTGGATTTAGCTACGTCATTGGATTCGGTGACAAGTATCCACTCAGACCTCACCACAGATCCAGGTGAGACGATGGAATGATTTACAGGCATTCACGTGTTTTGTATGTTTTTAAAGCTTTATTTACGTTATACACACCCTTGATCACATGACGCCTACCTCGGTAGTGAACATTTAACACAATGTTACGCGATATTTAAAAGAACATTACATCTTATTATAGTTTTATATGACCTTTTTTATCAGTGATTTTATATTGATTCGTAAAATAGCATTCGTATAGTTTTTGAAGATTCCCAAGTTGTAGATTACATTTGATGGCTAAGTTAGTCCACAATGCCATATAATGACACATTAGTTATAAAGTCAAACGTCTTTAGTTAGATGTCACGTCTGATTGACCTTCTCCCCCTCCCCAGCTCTTGCCCGAACCTACCTGCCAAATGCGGTTCTCAAATCATGCCCTTGAAAGAGCCCAGCCCTCACATCCTCTGGGGCGCTTTGGTTGGCGGACCTGGTCAGAATGATGACTACACAGACGACAGGTCAAACTACGTCAACAACGAGGTGGCCTGTGATTACAACGCTGCCTTCCAGTCGGCCGTTGCTGGTAAGTGAGACGAGGGTCTATTTAAACCTTTTTTTTTACCCTGAGAACAGTGTGTTTGTAGGCGTGGATTCAAAACTAACTTGTCAATAGCCAATCAAATAGAAGGTTGGTATTAGTTGTCCCATTCCCACAGTTACATTACCAGACCAAACTAATAGAGAAACAAAATAGTGAATCATTACAGAGACATTGTAACAAAAAATATATTTATTGGTCAATATAGATTTACATTTTAAAAAAAAGATTTCATGAACATAAAATATTTTAGAAGGTATTCTGTGCCTAATAACTGAGTCTACGGTTCTTGAAAATCCCCATTAACTGATTCTGTGTGCTTATATTCCATCAATGGGTCTATTGGTTCTGAAAAGTCCCCGTTAAACGTTTCTATGGTGATTACATTTTCACTGTCATGTAGTACGTCAAGGATTATTGAACGTCCCTCTGACTCAGTGTTTATGATGCTTGAATGTGCATATGAATTGAGTTTATGATTCTCAATGTCCCTTAAATAATGATTAAACCATTGTTCCTAAAATTTCTACTAATCATGATTAACCCATTGTTTTTAAAGTCTCTTATAATCACGATTAAACCATTGTTCCTTACGCCTCTAATAATTTTGATTAGCCCTTTGTTCCTAAAGTCTTAAATAATCATGGTTAACCCATTGACCCTCAGGTCTCAAGTCTCTGTACATCAGAAAGCTCCACCCAGAACAGAAGAACGACGCCGTGTGTCCGTACTCCGCTGGTACGGGTGGCACTGGGGGTGTCGTTGGCTGAACTTTCAACTCAAAGGGGGGGGGTCGTTGGCTGAACTTTCAACTCTAGGGGTGTTGCTGAATAAACTCATAGGATTTTATTTTTGTATAGAAAGCTGACTTTTTCCACTGGCTGTTGTTTTAAAATAAACAGTTGAATAAATAAATAAATAAATATGACGCTTCTGTGAAATTGATTTATGTATATTTTTACATGCTTTTATTTTGATTGACGTGTGTGTGTTAGCTGAAATCCTGCTACGTCATTTTGACTCACTTTGCATTGATGGATTGAGCTGAACTTTGGCAGACACCTGTATCTGCTGTGACAATACAATATTCCGAAATTTCATTGAATTTGTACAGTTGGCTGTCAAGTTACACGCATTTTGTGCAAATATTATTACACGCTTTATTTAACTCACACCGTTTGTATGTTGTATGTTGTATCCGTCAAATCTTGTAACGTAAAATTAAACGACTTCTGATGGTCCTAAAGATCTCAAAATTTTACCACAGATAGATCTTGGATGACAAAACATTGTATCAAAATTTCAGATCGATCGAATGTACCGTAATTAAATAAATGTATTTTTAAGTTTATCTTTATATATAATCTGTATCTGTGCTATTCTTGACTTTCACGTGAATATCACCGGAGTTCACCACCAGCCATTGGTGACCACATTCCAGGTGTTAAATAACAACTCAGTAATTCGAAACTAAATCTAAATTGACATGATATACAACGATTGGAATTTATGTAGTCAAGTTGGCCGAATTGTTAACGTAATGGATTATCGACCTGAAGGTACTGGGTTCAATTTTCAGTTGGGGAAACTGTTTTATTTTTAAATACATAAATTTGTAATTAATAATCTATCTTTTTACCACTATCACATTTAAGTTATAGACAACGAAGTTTGACTAATTAAATTGAGTTGATTATGTCAAAAAATTGATTAAAAAATTTTTGATACTAAAAAGTAGAAAATAAAATATTAAAAAAATCTTTTTTTAAAAAGCACACGCTTTTATTTACATATAGAAAGTGCACTAAAAAGAAGAAAATAAATAGAAATAGAAGTAAAAAAAAAGATTTTTAAAAACCACGTTTTTATAAGCGGACTAAAAAGAAGAAAATAATTTAAAACTTATTAGTTCAAGTACTTCGATTTAATATGACTAAAAACGTGGGGCGGGCGCTTATGAGTAATATGAGGTTTAACATATGCGGTTCACTCATTCTCTCACTTATAGATCTCTCTTTTGCCTTCTAAATTAGAAATCTTTAATTTTTATACCAAACACACACCCCACGTTTTTAGTCATATTAAATCGAAGTACTTGAACTAATAATAAATAATAAATAATAAATTGATTATTTATATAGCGCTGTATCCCAGTAAGGAACTGGGCTCACAGCGCTTTACATGAAAGAAATAACATACCTATAAGTATTAAATTAACTTTCATATCACAACAAACACACAAAATTATTTTCAATTATTTTCTTCTTTTTAGTCCGCTTATAAAAATGTGGTTTTTAAAAATCTTTTTTTTACTTCTATTTATTTTATTCTTTTTAGTCCACTTATAACAACCTGGTTTTTAAAAATATTTTTTACCTCTATTTTACCAAACACCTCACAAGCGCCCGCCAAACGTTTTAAAAACATTGTGATGTGGTCACGGGGCGAACTCACAGATGTCAACAAAAGCCGACGGTACAGATGCTTTTATATAGACTATAGATAAACTTAAAAGTTCAATAATCTAATAACGGTACATTTGATCTGATTTTGATTAAATGCATTGTCATCCAAGATCTATCTGTGGTAAAATTTTCAGATCTCTAGGACCATCAGAAGTGGTTCAATTTTACGTTGGCAGATTTGAAAAAATCTTGGACAATGCCCAACGAAAGCGAGTTAATAAAAACGTGGTAATAAAAAAATTCAATCCGTGAACCTATCGACTGCACATAAAAGCGTGGGCCCCTCATCACAACTCGCTATCATGTACAAGGCTGCGAAACATAAATACAAATTTATATGAATATTAATAAACATTTAAAGTTTCACAACTTTGATCATATACATGCTACTATCATATTAATTAGAAAAAAATTATCTATATGCAAAAGAGTAGTTACAATAAGAAATGAGTTGTGATAGGCGCCCCACGCTTTTATGTGCAGTCGATAGGTTCACGGATTGAATTTTTTTATTTTCTTCTTTTTAGTGCACTTTCTATATGTAAATAAAAGCGTGGGCTTTTTAAAAAAAAGATTTTTTAAATATTTTAATTTTTACTTTTAACTCAACAATTGTCTTAATAGAGGTAATATCAAAGGGAAATAATATATACTTTTTTTTTAAAGTGACTTTTTTGTGAATAATGAGCTCTCATTACAAATTGTAATTGTTACAACCCAGTGAAGACAGATACATAAAATTACATTAATTTGTAAAATTAAAAAGTGGTTTAAAAAATGGGTTAAAAGGGGATTTTAAAAAACACGCTTTTATTCCAATGCACTAAAATGACTAAAAGGACCAAAAAAAATTGTTTATGTCTACAATAAACTATAATTAGAAACAGCCGGACAATAAACTGTACCATAGTTATAATTAACAATACAGCACCTGTTCATTATGAATGTAGAGCTATCTACTTATTGTGTTAATTTGCGGCTTACCCAAATGGTTGATCGAGATTGTGTGTTAGTTGTGGCGAATATTATTATGCCGATAATGTAAAGTGTAAGAAGTGAAATAGCGATTAATAATTAAATAATAAATAAATTTTAAGAAAACTATTTTTATGCGTTTGGCTAAAATGATTAGGGCTTACAAATGACAGTAAGAAAATGAGTGAATGACATTAGTCAAGCCTGAGAAGCGCCCGCCCCACGTTTTTAGTCATATTACATCATAGTACTTGAGCATATAAGTTTGAAGTTTTTCTCAATCCAGAAAAAGGTTTTTGCTTCACAATTCTGTGAAAAAAATATTATTTTCTTCTTTTTAGTCCACTTATAAAAACGTGGTTTTTAAAAATCTTTTTTTTTACTTCTATTTATTCCCTTCCAATTTTGTTTCTCAGTAAAACCCACACACTTACACAAGCACACAATCATTGAAAGCCGAAGCAGGCATTAGCGTCCATCCCCTTGACGTCAGGTGTCACGTGCTAAATGGTTGACCGCCCGGTAATTATACGAACTTTGGTTGTAATGACCAGCTGTCAGGTTAGAGGTCAGTCCCTTAACACAGTGGTCCCCAACCTGGGGTCCGCGGACCACTAGTGGTCCGCGGAGATGTGCCAGGTGGTCCGCGAGCAAAGGAACATTAAATTATTAAAAAATTTATTTTTTACTGAGGTGTATTTCTCTAGGGATTGTGCGTCTTTCCATACACAAGATGGAAAAGCTTGTTACCCGTTTTGGCGGCACCACGTCCAAAGAACATCAATGACGCATAGCGCAGAGCGGACAACGCCTACAATCAATCTTTGCGCTCTGTGTCGGCGTTCTTATCACGGCGCTTTTATGTAGGCGCTCTTTTGTTGTGCGCGATTTTGATGGTGGACCCGTGTTGGCAAGCTAAAGACATTTACCATGAACTTCTAGGAGAGGCTGCTGTTAAAAAGATAGCAATGTGCCATTTTCGGCTAGCACTGTAACTAGGCGCATTGAGGAAATAGCCGAAGATATTGTGATACAATTGTTGGAGAGGATTAATTATCACCGTGGTACGCACTCCAGGTTGACGAATCTACAGACATCGACAAGAAGGCAATATTACTTGTTTATGTGAGAAATATTTATCATGAGGATTTACATGAGGATTTGTTACGTGCTCTATCTTTGTCAACCAACACTACGGGAGCTGAACTGTTCAAGTCACTGGACACCTAAAATGGTCCTTTTGTGTCGTCATCTGTACAGATGGAGCTGCTGCCATGACCGGACGACTATCTGATTTAACAGCTCGGATTAAGGAGGTTGCACATGATTGTTAATCTACGCATTGTATCATTCACAGGGAAATGTTGGCTAGCCGAAAAATGTCACCAGAATTTAACAGTGTATTGATTGATGTCGTTAAAGTTATTAACCACATCAAGGCACACGCACTTAACTCACGCCTGTTTGAGCAGCTTTGTGAGGAGATGGACGCAGAGCACAGATGCCTCATTTTGTACACAGAAATAAGATGGTTATCGAGAGGAAAATCGCTAAACAGAGTATTTGAATTACGAGAGCCATTGCAAAGATTTCTCTCAGAAAAGAAGTCACCTCTGGCAGCACATTTCAGTGACAAGGTATGGGTCGCAAAACTTGCTTACCTGTGTGACATATTCAGCCAGCTCAATGAACTCAATCTGTCTATTCAGGGGGAAATGACAACTTTTTTCAAGTTAGCTGACAAAGTAGCTGCATTTAAAGCCAAACTGGAGTTGTGGGAACGGCGAGTGAACAAAGGCATTTTGGATATGTTTCAAACATTAGCGGGGATTCTAGGCGAGACTGAGCCTGAGCACTCTCTGTCCCACTTGGTGCACGATCACCTGTCTTTGCTTTTAAGCACTACTTCCCAACCACAAAAGACCCAAGAACTCATTGATTTAACATTCTAGTAAATTAAAATATTAATTAATCTTTAATTCACTTTTTGTGTAACTTTATTTTATTTTGAAGGCATGTTTAAGTACAACTAAATTAAAACTATAAAATCAAAACGATCTAAAATACCTGTATAAACAATCAACGCAGCCGCAAACCCTAACCCCCCCCCCAAATCCTCCACCCACCCATACCCCCCCCCCAAGGTTAGTGGGCCGCGGTAAAATTATCAAACTTTTAGTGGTCCGCGGCGTTAAAAAGGTTGGGGACCACTGCCTTAACACACCAGGTCCGATAATCCGTGAAAGTAACAGTTGGGGTGGGGTAGGGCAGGGCATGGACACTGGTTCATTCGATGTTTGTATGTGTCATGTTTGATGATGTTTGTTTGTATTTGTCATGTTTGATGACGTTTGTTTGTATTTGTCATGTTTGATGACGTTTGTCAATGTCTGTTTGTATTTTTCATGTTTGGTGACGTTTGTTTGTATTTGTCATGTTTGATGATGTTTGTTTGTATTTGTCATGTTTGATGATGTTTGTCAATGTTTGTTTGTATTTGTCATGTATGATCATGTTTGTCAATGTTTGTTTGTTTTTGTCATGTTTGATGACGTTTGTTTGTATTTGTCATGTTTGATGACGTTTGTTTGTATTTGTCATGTTTCATGATGTTTGTTTGAATTTGTCATGTTTGTCAATGTTTGTTTGTATTTGTCATGTTTGATGATGTTTGTCAATGTTTGTTTGTATTTGTCATGTTTGATGATGTTTGTTTGTATTTGTCATGTTTGATGACGTGTGTTTGTATTTGTCATGTTTGATGACGTTTGTTTGTATTTGTCATGTTTCATGATGTTTGTTTGTATT
Organism: Ampullaceana balthica; assembly: GCA_944989445.1. Lineage (NCBI taxonomy): Eukaryota > Metazoa > Mollusca > Gastropoda > Lymnaeidae > Ampullaceana > Ampullaceana balthica. The sequence goes on from CALYLW010000047.1 coordinate 3,150,294, forward strand.
TGTCATGTTTGATGATGTTTGTCAATGTTATTTTTTTGGTCATGTTTGATGACGTTTGTCATTTTTTGTTTGTATTGTCATGTTTGATGACGTTTTTCAATGTACGTAACATTGTCATGTTTGATGATATGTCATGTATCAATGTTTGTGTTTGTGTATCAATGTTTGTGTTTGTTTATATTTGCCAATCTTCGCTTAAATATGTTGTCTCTAAATAATCTGAAATTGCCGATATTTTCAATCTTTAAATTTTAAACTGTTTATTCTATGAAGAAGTTTTGGTTTTTTGGAGAACTTTCTGTTTTTTTTGTTTGTCAGAATGTTCTGTTTGTGAATGAGCACACTGTATGTTGTGGATTGGATGTTTCCATATTTTGTGGAATGTTATGTTGTTTTTTCGTGAGGCTCCGTATGTTAGTAAGGGTTACATACACATTAAACAAAAGAGAAAATTAACATAACTGAAGGATGTTGGAAGGAGACTTACTCGTTACAGCTCCGCTCCACGTGTGATATGTGTCATCTAATGCAGGGGTCGGCAACCTATGGCACGCGTGCCACACTTGGCACGCGTGCCACACTTGGCACGACAAGCAATTTGAAGAGGCCGGCAGACTCGTCACTCAATAAGACTATTGACCAGACTTGTATAAAATGATGTGTGATGTTGGCACTCTGAATAATTTGAAACCTTAGGTTGGCACACAGTTAACAAAAAGTTGCCGGCCCTTGATCTAATGGATTAGGGTTCATGGCAAAGGTTTTCGAGATTTTAGTCGGGACCATCAAGGGAGTCCAGCTGTTAAAATGTCTGGGGTCGATGGTCATTTTAACAAATGTTTAACGTAGTAGGTGGGGTGATGGGGTGTGAAAAATATCAATTTTTATATAACGAAATTTTATTTTAAAATTTTTAATTTTTACACAAATACGTAACAAGTCACTTGGAGTAATCTCACTTTGACAACACTAAAGTTACATGAGATATAATAATTGGTTCCCTCTGTATTTGTCAACAATGTTTCCTTTAAGTTGTATGGCCGCGCAGATATCTGACTGAAGCCGCACAGAAAATTTTGATTAGGATAATATATCTGATTATCTATGTGTTTGTGTGGTGTAAAATTTTGCACAAGAAAAAAGGATGCTAAGCAAATTTGCACACGAGTTTGTTATTTTGCACATGGACCAATGAACCTAAGAGGTTGCATGTCAACAGTTTGCTTGTTTGTTGTTTTTTTTCATTTGATAACTAAGATTACAAAACGTGTGTAGGTTTATAGCCAACCCTCAGATTATTTTATAAACCTCTAAAAATGAATTTTTCATCTTAAAACCTAGAACTGCAAGTTGAAATACTGATTTTCATCTCAGAACCGCTTGTTTCTGGGTCTTGTCATTTTTAATTACTTATACGCATCGCTGCCGCTATTGTTTCTGTCTTGTTTGTTTCTTGTGTGGTTTTAAAACTGATTTTTTAAAAACCAATTACTATAAAAGGTTTTGACTGCGATAATGCTTTTTATTAGATTACATTCATGTTTTAAATTTTGTTTTTGGTTTTAAATTGCACTTTATTTTTAACAGTCAGTCTATTTTTAAAAAAAATCTTATTCTTTCCTTTTTTACTAGCCATTTTCTGTAGCGGAAGAATACGTTATTTAATTTAATTTAAACTAATATGAATATTTAATCGTACTGATGAAAGTATTTTCCGAAACGTTCACATGTGCAAGCTTTATAATCATTATCCTATAGTTCAACATTATAATACATGTATTTTCTTTTCTTTTCCACGAACTTTATCCCTGTTCGTTGTGTCATTTTATGACCTAAACCTCAGCGATGTCTCAGACCTCTGAGTTGACGTCATCTCCAGGGAGTTAGAGAGGTTTGTTAGTGACACCTCCACCATTAGACCCCACCCCCCTTTTCGGTCTACACCACGACACAAACAACAACTTGTGCGACGCGCACGGCGCTTGCCAATTGACACAAGGTGTTCTTTTGTCATCTCCCTTGCAGGGAGCCGAGTTAAGCACAGTCGGGTGCATCATGGGAATCTAAGTTTTTGAGTCAATGAAAGCCACGCTGGTCAATTGGCCCGTATGATCCGATTGCGACCACTGGACAAGGGCAAACCTAAATACTGACCCGGCATTGGAGGGGGGTCCACAAAATGTGAGAGAGGGTAGTCACAGTTATGGTCGAGGGAACATCTGACTTCTCAGCGCGCCACTAAATTATGACCGTAGGTCATTGAACCTGTCATATGCCACGCGCCAGGCCATGCGAGGCCTGGTGTCAGAGACTGTTAGATGACAGAGATAGGTGTGAATAGAACAGAGTAACTAAAGGGGGGGGGGCGTATGCCGCCAGCTACAAAATGTAATTTTATATAATTGGCCTCGCCACAGTCCCAGTGAGGTACAGGAATTACGCCCATGTACGGGTGGTAACTGCGGCGAGTTGAACCTAACTCGGCACTATTTATTATTTCCCTTCGCAAATCTTCTTCAGTTGTTAACCTTTTTCATCTTCTAGTCGGATAGAAAACAAGAAACGCGTACCAGATAGAAAACAAGGATACCAGATAGGAAACAAGGATACCAGATAGGAAACAAGGATACCAGATAGGAAAAAGGATACCAGACATAAATAAATTGATCGAAAGGTATCATTTGTTTTTCAGTTGTAAGCCATTCATTTAGAGGCAAATGTGAAGGCGAAGAGTTGTTTTGTGACAATGTCTGATGACAAGAGTTGGTTGGTGATAACGTCACAGAACACAGAATCTTAGATGATGTTGATGACACTGTCAGTACCAGCAGGACTCAGTTTATTTGTGGCGAAGTGTAGCTCATACGTTGTTTGTGTTACTTTCACAGCAAGCTGCCCAACTCCAACAGCACTAGTTTCAAAAGCAAAAGTTTCAACGGCATGAGTTCCAACAACGGAATGAGTTCCAACAACAGCATGAGTTCCAACAACAGCATGAGTTCCAACAACAGCATGAGTTCCAACAACAGCATGAGTTCCAACAACGGCATGAGTTCCAACAACAGCATGAGTTCCAACAACAGCATGAGTTCCAACAACAGCATGAGTTCCAACAACAGCATGAGTTCCAACAACAGCATGAGTTCCAACAACAGCATGAGTTCCAACAACAGCATGAGTTCCAACAACAGCATGAGTTCCGACAACGGCATGAGTCTGCTGGAGAGTCTACTTTTCCCTATGGAGGGAAGAATTAAATGGCTTTCTTTTTTAAACCCAGTTCAAGCACATGGTGAAGTCAAACATGAAAACGGACGTTCATCTTTGCACGAACAAACTATGTGCAGTGAATGGTGTAGTGTTAACAACACCGATGTAGTTCATCCGAAGGAATCGTACATATATTCGAATATTAACACTAGTGATATAGTTCATCCAATGGAATCGTGCCTGTATTCGAATGTTCACACCATTGATAAAGTTTATTCGATGGAATCGTGCCTGTATTCGAATGTTCACACCAGTGATAAAGTTTATTCGATGGAATCGTGCCTGTATTCGAATGCGTGCAAACTGGACTTGAAAATTCAACAAAAAATTAACAAAATTGGAAACAATGACAACTTAATTTCAAAATCCAGTTGTCTTTATCCTGCTAGTGAATTTCATAAAGACTGTGACGTGATAGCCTCCACTGACCTCAAACATGGGGACCACCAATCGCCGTCACCATCAACCGCACCCTCTCTTATGCAGCATCTCCCTTTGAACATCACTGACTTCAGTAGCTACACTTCAGATAAACAAAGTCTACAAGATTCTCAAACCATAACTCACATTGACCAGTTGGACCCCTCTGATTATCTTGACATGTATGCTCAGCATTACCGAAATAATCCAAATTACCCAGGTAACTGTAGTAACATCCAGCCGAGGAATGGATCTAACAGCCCATGTGACATTGATCTCAACTCAAGAAACTTGATGTCATATTCTAATTCCTGCTCACCTGAATGTCGCAAAGACCTGCAAAATGCCAGGAAATGTAACAATAAAACGAAACGTTCGCGGCGACATGTTCCCCACGCATTGAGACCACACGACTTTGTGGTGCGCAGGAATGACAGGGAGCGCCGCAGGATCGGAAGTGTTAACATGGCGTTTGAGCGACTCCGTCAACACACTCCGGCTCTACGTCACAATGAACGGGCGTCAAAGATTAGTATCCTGAGAATGTCAGCCATGTATGTGCGTGAACTTTCTCAACTTCTGAATATTGAAACCTCTAAGTCTTCATCATAAAGAATTGAATTATGTCAGTGATTCAGGATTATAGCTCAATTATAAGATTAGGAGGTTCTTCGTTATTTAACCAGGATATAATATTCGATCAACAAACGGTTAGAAGTATTCAAATTATTTTATGTTACAATGTATGCAACTTATTTTGATATTTCAACGAGATCAGTGATATACGATTATGATTGTTACAGCTGTACTAACTTAGGCATATGCATGAGATGACATTTCATGATTCAACAATGTAAACCATAATGGAATATTGGATATTGCATAGACTAGTGCATTATTGATTAGCAATACACCGACTTAATAGAATATACATGGAAAATAAATAAATTAAAACATTCGTACCCTGACTCCATAAGTATTAAATTAAACTCACAATTTTTAATTGATTTAATTTCTTTCTTGTTAGGTTTTTAAATTGCAATACCCGTTACGTCCTTTCCGTTTTTATGAGTTTATTTGTTTGTGTTTGCTAGGGACCCGTGACCATTTGTTTTCTTTTCTTTCTTTACAAAGTGTACGGTTAATATGTTTTGTGTAAGTTACGTTTAATAAATAAAAAATAATTAAATAGTACTAAAAATCGATCCAAATATTCTAAGTATCTTTTCGCTGTTGACTTAGTAAAACCTGGACAAGCACTGTCAGCTATAGCCAAGCATTTCCTATTCACTTCATACACACCGCAACCTGTCCTACCTTGAACACGAATTTGTGTCGAACTGACATCCGATGACATGACAAATGACAATCCAGTTGTTGCCACGTTATTTGTTTTGCGAACAGAATGAATTTCTAACGTCGCGAATGTTTATGTGGACTTTCACACCATCAAAATTTGACGACTAGTTAAATCATTAAACCTTGAAACACTAGAGGATAGAAGAACCAAGAGCAAAGTAGTAATCATACATAAAGCAATTAATTCTAATTTAGAAATACAACACAAAGATAACTTAATACAACCCTCAGATAGACATAAGGATAAAAACACCTTTCTTATTCCGTATGCAAGAACAAACACATACAAGTTTTCCTTCTTCCCGTCCGGAATTCGGGCGTGGAGTGGGTTGCCTGAAGAATTCAGGAAAACCAACACTTCATCAACATTTAAATCTCTAATAAAAATGCAGGACTAAACACAAACCATAGATAAGCGTAGGACGCAATAATCTTCTGTATAGAAGGAGCGTCTGTAAACAGATAAGATAAGATAAGATAAGACTACTTTTATAATGAATAATTGTGAAGTTGGACTACAGTTTTACTACATGCTTTATATATATATATATATATATATATATATATATATATATATATATATATATATATATATATATATATATATATATATATATTCATTTATTTTTTAATTATTTTAATTACTTTCTTTAAAGTAAGATACCGCACGACAGTGTCGTGAATAAAAGATTTAGCCGGTTGAGTTAAAACATAAGACAAAGTCTTCTTCTGCAAACAAAACAAAACAAACACAAAAGGAAAAAATAGGAAAATAAAAGAAGTTTAAGAGAATTTAAATTTATAAAAATAAAAATGTCAAAGAAGACAAAAAAAAATACAATGAAGGGAGACAACCAATAACATTTATTATGAACGTTTTCCAATTAGAAATTATATGAATAAATTTAACTATTTAAAATAATTATTTATAAAGCTTAACTAATGACTTTTTAAATTGTTTGATATGAGCGTTACGGCGTTACTCTGTTAACAGTAGTAACACCAAATGCATACATTTTTCACTTAATACTTAAAGTTTGAATCGCACGATAACTAAATACCTAAATATTTATATTTGTAATATTTATTTATTACAATGATATATGCAGTTGACGGTTGCCTAATACATAAACAATTATTTAACAAAAAGATTGAAGAATGATTTACTCGAGGTTGTTTTGACAATGTATCAGGTTGCATGGAAAGTACATGAAAACAAGCAGTTTGTATATTACATAATATCAGGGCTGTTGTTTTTGTTTTTTTACGGTATTTTAAAAAAGTATTACTTGATTATGATAGAGAGCACTTACAACTTGTTTTCACAGTGTACTAAACACATTGCTTGAAGAGTTTTAAAAAGTGTTATAAAACTGTGCATAATAAAAATTGTTTTGACGGAGCTCATCACAACAAGTTGTTTAAGACTTTATGAAAAAGAAGAGAGAAAATATTAAGTGGCCTCGGAAATTATATTTTATTTAGTGAACTAACAGTTTACAGGCGGTAGACATAGACACTGCCTTCGTCGTAGGATGGGGCGAATAACTCCACATGACCGTCGCCATCTACATCCGCCAAACTAAGGCCACCAACTGTACTTGTTCCAGTTGTGAGGAAATCATTGCGCGTGTAGTCCCAGTTCTTGGGATCTGTGGGAGACTTGGGGACCAGAAGGGAGACTACTGCAGAGTCATCGCCAGCAATAAAGATAGACGGTTTCCTCCCTGCACTGAAATGAGAAGAGTTTTTTTTTATTGAATTCAATGAAACAGAAAGAAAAGACATTTACCTTATCATAGTTCGCACACCAATCCATAGGTCCCACATCAAACCATAGGTCCCACACCAATCCATAGGTCCCACATCAAACCATAGGTCCCACACCAATCCATAGGTCCCACATCAAACCATAGGTCCCACACCAATCCATAGGTCCCACATCAAACCATAGGTCCCACATCAAACCATAGGTCCCACATCAAACCATAGGTCCCACATCAAACCATAGGTCCCACACCAATCCGTAGGTCCCACATCAAACCATAGGCCCCACACCAATCCATAGGTCCCACATCAAACCATAGGTCCCACATCAAACCATAGGTCCCACATCAAACCATAGGTCCCACACCAATCCATAGGTCCCACATCAAACCATAGGTCCCACATCAAAAGATAGGTCCCACACCAATCCATAGGTCCCACATCAAACCATAGGTCCCACACCAATCCATAGGTCCCACATCAAACCATAGGTCCCACACCAAACCATAGGTCCCACACCAATCCATAGGTCCCACATCAAACCATAGGTCCCACATCAAACCATAGGTCCCACATCAAACCATAGGTCCCACATCTTCCCACATGTCCAACATCAAACAGCTGGTCCTCCGCATTTCTAAAAAGTCATTGAACTTGTACTGACAGGATAATACCTTGTACTAACATTTACATATTACTGTAGGAAAATGTACCTTTCAGTGACGTTTTATCTTGTAGTGACTGGACATTTACCTTGTAGTGACTGGACATTTACCTTGTAGTGACTGGACATTTACCTTGTAGTTAATAGACATTTGCCTTATAGTGACTTGACATTTAGCTTGAAGTGACTGGACATTTACCTTGTAGTGACTGGACATTTGCCTTGTAGTTAATAGACATTTGCCTTATAGTGACTTGACATTTAGTTTGAAGTGACTGGACATTTACCTTGTAGTGACTGTACATTTACTTTGTAGTGACTGGACATGTCATTTACCTTGTAGTTCCAGGTAAGATGTATGGAGATCCTGGGCCTCCCTTGTTTATCCCTAGAGAGTGGACAGCGTAACCATCAGCTAAAAGATGTCGAGTATAGTGTCCGGACCTAGAGAATGGAGGTTGCAACATTCAGCCTAAAGAATGACGTATAGAGAATAGGAGAGTCGCTGAGAAATAGTGGGAGTGACGAGTGAAGGTAGCATCCATTGTACAAATAGTGGGAGTGACGAGTGAAGGTAGCATCCATTGTACAAATAGTGGGAGTGACGAGTGAAGGTAGCATCCATTGTACAAATAGTGGGAGTGACGAGTGAAGGTAGCATCCATTGTACAAATAGTGGGAGTGACGAGTGAAGGTAGCATCCATTGTACAAATAGTGGTAGTGACGAGTGAAGGTAGCATCCATTGTACAAATAGTGGGAGTGACGAGTGAAGGTAGCAGCCATTGTACCATGGTGTAACTGATTTGCTTGTTATATGTTACTCTCTTGTAGGCGTTCTCTCAATACAAAACCTTGTGCACAATAATCCACTGAAGAGCTTGTTTCAATAAAACAACTTTAATATTTATACTTTGTACAAGAAATATAATTTGAGGTTATACAACGTGGAACACACTGGCATACACCCGCCATGATACCAGCCAACTCTAACACTGACTTCTCCAACCTCCTTAGCCAATGGGAACGACTCTGCTTCCCGCGCTTTTACTCACGTGACCTCTCCGTCATGCAATCACGCAAAACACTCGTGATTCACCCGTGACACATGGTTGCAATAAAGAATTAAAGAGACAGAATTACACTCACAGACTTATAATTGATTTATAGAGACAATTAGGTTCTCTACAAATAGTGGCAGTGGCACTGTCGCTATAAAGACAACCAGGTCCTCTACAATATCCACTTGAGTTGTTTAAACTCGTTGTTAACTCTTGCACATCAAAACAAATCAAAATAATAGCAAGGGAGACAAACTCTGAAACACTGCAGCCTTTTTCAGAATATTAACTTCGAAATGAATCTGCGTCTATTTAATGAAACAAACTTATATCAGCCCACCACCCCCACCCCGCCACCCTTAAAGCCTTCAATTCTTAAAGATGTATTCCTACCTGAAATCATCAGGTACCTCATAGACCACAACTGTACCATTGTGGTCACTGTTAGTGGTCACTAGGATGTCCAGCTTGTGGTCGCCATTGATGTCAGTGACCAGCACATCGAATGGTTTCCCAGCGGTGCTGTCCACTACCACACTTCGTACCTAAAATTGGACGACAGAGAAAAGGTTTTAGAACCCCTGCAGTGAAGGGAAGAGATACGTATCACGTAGAACATTAATTCCAAAATTATCTATTAACTGATAATTATATAATTGTAACAATACATTTTAAAAACCTACTAGGGGCCGGGAACCATTCCTCCTGCTTTTTTAGGGTTCTTTACAAGAAGTATTTTTAAAAAAAATTTAAAAAGGAGCAACCTAAAAATTTGAGAATCAATGAATGAAGATGACAAGTAGCCGATCACTGCACGGACATCTACTTACTGACCATTTGTCGGACCAGTGCTGACATTTACTTACTGACCATTTGTCGATTCAGTGCTGACATTTACTTACTGACCATTTGTCTGACCAGTGCTGACATTTACTTACTGACCATTTGTCTGACCAGTGCTGACATTTACTTACTGACCATTTGTCTGACCAGTGCTGACATTTACTTACTGACCATTTGTCTGACCAGTGCTGACATTTACTTACTGACCATTTGTCGATTCAGTGCTGACATTTACTTACTGACCATTTGTCGGACCAGTGCTGACATCTACTTACTGACCATTTGTCGGACCAGTGCTGACATTTACTTACTGACCATTTGTCGGACCAGTGCTGACATTTACTTACTGACCATTTGTCTGACCAGTGCTGACATTTACTTACTGACCATTTGTCGGACCAGTGCTGACATTTACTTACTGACCATTTGTCGGACCAGTGCTGACATCTACTTACTGACCATTTGTCTGACCAGTGCTGACATTTACTTACTGACCATTTGTCGGACCAGTGCTGACATTTACTTACTGACCATTTGTCTGACCAGTGCTGACATTTACTTACTGACCATTTGTCGGACCAGTGCTGACATTTACTTACTGACCATTTGTCGGACCAGTGCTGACATTTACTTACTGACCATTTGTCGGACCAGTGCTGACATCTACTTACTGACCATTTGTCTGACCAGTGCTGACATTTACTTACTGACCATTTGTCGGACCAGTGCTGACATTTACTTACTGACCATTTGTCGGACCAGTGCTGACATTTACTTACTGACCATTTGTCGGACCAGTGCTGACATCTACTTACTGACCATTTGTCTGACCAGTGCTGACATTTACTTACTGACCATTTGTCGGACCAGTGCTGACATTTACTTACTGACCATTTGTCTGACCAGTGCTGACATTTACTTACTGACCATTTGTCTGACCAGTGCTGACATTTACTTACTGACCATTTGTCGGACCAGTGCTGACATTTACTTACTGACCATTTGTCTGACCAGTGCTGACATTTACTTACTGACCATTTGTCTGACCAGTGCTGACATTTACTTACTGACCATTTGTCGGACCAGTGCTGACATTTACTTAATGACCATTTGTCGGACCAGTGCTGACATTTACTTACTGACCATTTGTCGGACCAGTGCTGACATCTACTTACTGACCATTTGTCGATTCAGTGCTGACATTTACTTACTGACCATTTGTCTGACCAGTGCTGACATTTACTTACTGAACATTTGTCGGACCAGTGCTGACATTTACTTACTGACCATTTGTCGGACCAGTGCTGACATCTACTTACTGACCATTTGTCGATTCAGTGCTGACATTTACTTACTGACCATTTGTCGGACCAGTGCTGACATCTACTTACTGACCATTTGTCTGACCAGTGCTGACATTTACTTACTGACCATTTGTCTGACCAGTGCTGACATTTACTTACTGACCATTTGTCTGACCAGTGCTGACATTTACTTACTGACCATTTGTCGATTCAGTGCTGACATTTACTTACTGACCATTTGTCGGACCAGTGCTGACATCTACTTACTGACCATTTGTCGATTCAGTGCTGACATTTACTTACTAACCATTTGTCTGACCAGTGCTGACATTTACTTACTGAACATTTGTCTGACCAGTGCTGACATTTACTTACTGACCATTTGTCGGACCAGTGCTGACATTTACTTACTGACCATTTGTCTGACCAGTGCTGACATTTACTTACTGACCATTTGTCTGACCAGTGCTGACATTTACTTACTGACCATTTGTCGGACCAGTGCTGACATTTACTTACTGACCATTTGTCTGACCAGTGCTGACATTTACTTACTGACCATTTGTCGGACCAGTGCTGACATTTACTTACTGACCATTTGTCTGACCAGTGCTGACATTTACTTACTGACCATTTGTCTGACCAGTGCTGACATTTACTTACTGACCATTTGTCTGACCAGTGCTGACATTTACTTACTGACCATTTGTCGGACCAGTGCTGACATTTACTTACTGACCATTTGTCGGACCAGTGCTGACATTTACTTACTGACCATTTGTCGGACCAGTGCTGACATTTACTTAATGACCATTTGTCGGACCAGTGCTGACATCTACTTACTGACCATTTGTCTGACCAGTGCTGACATTTACTTACTGACCATTTGTCGGACCAGTGCTGACATTTACTTACTGACCATTTGTCGGACCAGTGCTGACATTTACTTACTGACCATTTGTCGGACCAGTGCTGACATTTACTTACTGACCATTTGTCGGACCAGTGCTGACATTTACTTAATGACCATTTGTCGGACCAGTGCTGACATTTACTTAATGACCATTTGTCGGACCAGTGCTGACATTTACTTACTGACCATTTGTCGGACCAGTGCTGACATTTACTTAATGACCATTTGTCGGACCAGTGCTGACATCTACTTACTGACCATTTGTCGGACCAGTGCTGACATCTACTTACTGACCATTTGTCGGACCAGTGCTGACATTTACTTACTGACCATTTGTCGGACCAGTGCTGACATTTACTTACTGACCATTTGTCGGACCAGTGCTGACATTTACTTAATGACCATTTGTCGGACCAGTGCTGACATCTACTTACTGACCATTTGTCGGACCAGTGCTGACATCTACTTACTGACCATTTGTCGGACCAGTGCTGACATTTACTTACTGACCATTTGTCGGACCAGTGCTGACATTTACTTACTGACCATTTGTCGGACCAGTGCTGACATCTACTTACTGACCATTTGTCGGACCAGTGCTGACATCTACTTACTGACGATTTGTCGGACCAGTCTTGTCGAGCATTCTCTGTCCAGTAGACGGCGACCTTGGGGTTAAAGAACTCGGTCACAACTATGGCCTCGTAATTCCTGGAGCCGACCTTGAATGTGGTCACAGTGAAGAAAATGTCCGGCCCAGCAGCCAGGATGTTCTCATGCCATGGAGTGGACACTGAGTGACCAGGTGGATTAGTGAACCAAACCAGTTCTCCCTTGGCTGCCCCTGTGGACGACAGTTGCTGTAAAACATTGTAGTTCAATTTAAGCTTATCTCTTTATATAAATATATCAATCCGCGAGACGTCAATAGTGAGTTCAACAAGTGGTGACAATAAACGGACGTTTCGGCGAAAAGCCTACTTCAGCAGGCGATCAATTTAGAGTTCCCAGACTGCATAGACTTTTGTAAAGGTTTAAATAATGTTAATGTTCTGAACAAGGAACTCTATTATTATACTAAAGCTATCAATTACCAATCATGGGTTTGTTAGCTCGACACGTCAGAGCGTCCAGTGTGCCATCTTTGTTCATGTCCACCCACAAGACCCGGTGGTAGAACCAGCTCCCGCTCCCACTCGAGATGGTGGACAGCGTGGGGTGGGGGGCGTCCAGGTTGTACAGCTGGATGGAGCCGTCCGTCTTCGTGGGAACCAGGAAACCATCAGGGATGGCAACATATCGGCTGTTCAAAGCTCTAACTGTGAACAAAAAGAGGGCGGGTTAGTCCGGGGCTAGAGATGGGATTGAAAGTCATGAGACTGAGATTCTGTGTGTTTCCGTGTGTGTGTGTGTGTGTGTGTGTGTGAGAGAGAGAGAGAGTGTGTATGTGTGTGTGTGTTTGTGTGTGTGTTTATGTGTTAGAGATGGTACTGGATGGCATGAGACTATGAGAGAGAGAGAGTGTGTGTGTGAGTGTGTGTGTTTGTGTGTGTGTGTTTGTGTGTGTGTTTGTGTGTTAGAGATGGTACTGGATGACATGATAGAGAGAGAGAGAGAGAGAGAGAGTGTGATTGTGTGTTAGAGATGGTACTGAATGGCATGATAGATAGAGAGAGATGGGGAGTGATGGGTCAGTAATGGTGGTGATTGGATGGTAGAGGTGTAGTTTAAGGCATTTATTTCGTGCCGGCCTTACATACCATCGCCATGTCCAGATTTATTGTCATTATAAAACCATTTAGAAAGAAACAGTTGTTGACAAACTACATTACTTTCATGTGTCCTAAGTTTACTCCAATTAACGAAATTCTCCTTGAAACCAACTTAGGATTCGCGCCACCTACAATTCTTTGGCTTCTTTAGCCGATATGGTAGAGTCTTTATGAGCCCCCTCCCCCCAGCCCCCCCCCCTTTTTACTGTACATTCACCAAGTAAAAATTTCAGAGATGCTACGATCACTACTTATCTGTCACCAATATCCATAATAACAGGTAATGTTTTAAGTAAATGCTGACAAGGAATGTTTAATAACACCAATATGACAACAAAAAAAACAGGGATTGTTTAGCCTAAAATGATAACAGCCAGGAAGTGTTTTGCTCAATACACAGGAGCACAAAGCGTTCAAGTTCAAGGGAGACATTTTCTTACATGGGACCCCAGAGATCTCATTCGGCCACTTCAAGGAGTGTGAGAAGGTCACTGGCTTGATCTTGGTGACGTCACCAAGCAGTTTCCCCACGTCTGCCACTATGCTGACGTCACTGGTCAAGGCGCCGAAACTGGTGAGCAGCAGGTCGTAGCCAGAGTTGCCAGTGCGGGGGTAGACGGCGGAGAATGCGGCGTGGGGGTAGGAGAATTTACCCAACAGTTGAGGCGCGCCATGGACACAGAGGAACAAGGTCAAAACGGGAATCAATCGCTGTATTGTCTTCATGCTATAGGCTTACTTTCATTACTTCTCCTGAAATGTAAACAAACAATTGTCATGGTCCCAACATATTGAGACAATGTCCTTGAAGTCGAAGTCTTGTACACAATTGAGATGTCAAAAAAAAGGTTATAAGGCGTCATCACAAGTCTATAAAAGTCAGCATAAGTCAACAAACATTTGTTAAAAGTCAACATTTTTAAAGTAACATTCCCGAGTGTGAGACCCTGTGTCCTTAAGAAATTATTATAAATATAAATGTAAGAGTTTTATTGATATTTAATAAGTATTTTATAAACAAAATCACAATTGAAGAAGTTTAACCAATATGAAAGAAAGTAAATATATTCCATAAACAATTTATAGAAATAACTTGATTTTGACTTACTATTTACTTTATACGTTTTAGAGATTTCAGTGGACAGACTTTATCTAATCTCACAACAGCTGGAGTTTCAGAATTTGAACTCCGTAACATGACAGTAGGAATGGAACATCATATCATCAAAACTTTATTAGGTTAAAGAATTGTATCTTTAGCAGGGATCCCCAACCTACGTCCAAGCTGCAATCGACCCACGACTTTAGTTCATCCGGCTCACGAGAGTAATTTTTATTAATTTGATAAAAACATGTGGAACACGAACCTTTTTGATACAATTCAACATTAAATATTATGTTTAGAATATGAGGAGATCTTTGCACGGGAGGAAACCTCTTTGCTGCGATGCGCCTTAAATTTACTATTTTCACTTTTAAATTATTGCGTATTGATCTTCTTTAGCATTGTAATGTTTCCTTCCCTGGCTCGTGGAAACTCGGCGCTTTCAGTGAAGAATAGAGAGTAAAGTGGTAACAGAGGACTATAAGATTAGTAGCATAATACGTTAAAAAAAATATAAAAAAATTGTTGCCGTTTTGAAATAGTGCAATCTTCGGGATCTCAAAAAATCAAACATCTATCAAACATCTATCAATACTATTCAAACATCTATCAATACTATTCAAACATATATCAATACTATTCAAACATCTATCAATACTATTCAAACCAGGGGCGGATTAAGACTGCACGGGGCCCCTGGCTGCAATTCAAACTGGGGCCCTATCCAGCTAGCGTCCCTGTAAAATGATTGCTAGCAGCTAATATAAGACTGTAACTTGTAACTAGATAGTCCATAGGTTACTTGTTCATAATGTGTCTGTACTCCGGGATCGGATTCATAAAAAAAAACACAAAGAAATAACTGTTTGCCTGGAAACTAAAATTGAGTGTAAAAAGATAATTAAAAGAGAAAAAAAAGACAAATGAAAAAAAAACACCGGGAATCGAACCCGCAACCGCTTGCGCCACAAGACAACACGTTGCCTCAAGACCACAAGATCCGGACATTTGAACAAAATTTAAAAGATGTAAATAGTATTCATTAATATGTTCTCTTATTGAGCCAATCAAATCAAGTTTTTCGACAATGGGGCTACCGGTCCGAATAGCGATACGATTAATAGATAAGATTTTATTAATTTATTTAATTTATTATATTTTTAGGGATTCATGCAAACATTTGTCCACCTTTATTATAAATTATACTAAATTTGGGGGCCCCTAAATCATCGGGGGCCCCTGGCTTTAGCCCGTTCAGCCTCCCCCCTTTAATCCGCCATAGATTAAAACATATATCTATACTATTCAACGTTTTCTTAAAAAGTGCGCTCTGAGAAATATTGTCTATTTAACATCGTTTAGAAATCAGAAGAAAACTATTCACAAGAAAGTTTGCTGTAAATAAATCTGTCACTTATACAAGTTACAAAATATTGCATAACATGCCAGAACGAAGAGAACCATTTAATGATGTAAACTTAAATAAATAATGAGTGTGAGTGATGTACCAAATGTGAGTGATGCACCAAATGTGAGTTATGCACCAAATGTGAGTGATGCACCAAATGACGGGCATCCTAGGAAGGCTGATTTGTTTGAAGCTATTAAACTTTGGCAAGCGTTATTCCCACAGCCAAAAAAAATGTTACAGTTATGCTGAATTTAAATTAGAAGCATACTAATCTATAGACTATAGGTCGTTAGCCTTGTAGTATTAATAGTGAATGCCTTTGTATTTAATTTGTAAATTTTAAATAGGCTTATACTTATTAATATAGTATATAGCCTATACATGAACATCTAGTATATAGCCTATACATGAACATCTAGTATATAGCCTATACATGAACATCTAGTATATAGCCTATACATGAACATCTAGTATATAGCCTATACATGAACATCTAGTATATAGCCTATACATGAACATCTAGTATATAGCCTATACATGAACATCTAGTATATAGCCTATACATGAACATCTAGTATATAGCCTATACATGAACATCGACATCATTATTCATTACGGTTATCAAAATAATTTCCTAGAAGAATGGGGGCATTTAAAGTATTTAAGTATTACTAATAGTTTTAATAATTAATTGTTTTTACCTCTCTATTAGTGTTAACTTTTTAAGAAAAAATATTCCATTACTGGTATGTAGTTATTATTAGTCTAATCTTAGTACCGGTCATTTTGCTATCTGTTGAAGTCAGTCATAAAACGACTTGACGTTTTTCTAGCCACCACCACCCGTAATGAAATATATATTTTTTATTTTAATTATATATAATTTATTATTTCTACTAATTATTTATATAGCATTGGTTATTGATATCTATTTGTCTAGAGCAGGGGTCGGGAAACTTTTTGTCTGAGAGAGCCATGAACACCACATAGTTTGAAAAGTAATTCTGTGAGAGCCAAACATTATGTTGAAAACTAAAAATTCAAGTAAACGTGTGCATTTCGTGTAATTTAAGAACTTAAAGTACAATAATTATGTCTCTGAATTCTTTTTAATAACATTATTATGCTGTGTTTTAATATGCAATTAAAATGTAGATCTAAGGAATCTGAATAAACTTTTTTTTTATAATCGAAAATTTGTCTGAGAGCCAGATGCAGCCATCAATAGAGCCACATCTGGCTCGCGAGCCATGGTTTCCCGACCCCTGGTGTAGAGGATATAAAAATAAACAATATCTCTTTTTAAAAGTCTTTACAGTTTTCAAGTGCTTGGAATGTTATGATAATAAGTTATTGTTATGTTTTTATCAATTTTAACAAGAACCAGAAATCGGCTTTTGTTGGTCCAAAGTCTGCACTAATTCATAGTAGGCTAATTAGTATTCTTCCCAGAGGCAATTACTCATTAAGTTAATTAAAGAATGCAAAATCGTAAGACAAAGACTGTATAGAATAATAGGGAGAGTTCACAGGCATGTGGCAAAATAATAAAATGTTTCATGAAACTTTGAGCCTGCTTGGGTGCTCATATAATATATTACACAAACTACTAGCACTCTCATTGTGTGTTTTTTTTTAAATTAAATTTTGTTTTATTTATTTAAAATTTTTAAAAAAGCGACGTGCTGGGATTCGATCGCCCAACACGACTCATACAGTTTCCTTTCACCTATCAACTGCTCTAGCGATGATCATTGTCATTGGCAAATTTTTAAAATTATAACTATAAATAACCAATAAAACACCAATGCGCATGCGTGACTGTGTGAATAATGCTGGACAATATTCCCACAGCTGTGTGAATAATCACTCCATTAAACTTTCGGTAAGTTCAGTTACGCGGTAAACAAAAGAACTTGTGCTAATTATACGTGAGAAAGCTATGAACTAAGTATGGTCTCCTCTGGCGCTTGATGAGTCTACTGATCACTCAAATACGTCAAAACTTCTCTTGTTCAATCGCAGGTTCGTTCTATTTTGACTTTAAGACAACTAAGAGTTGTTATCGGCCTGCAGAATGCACGAAACTCAACTACAAAAACATTTTCATGGTGGTGCAAACATTTTTAAGACGATAACTTTCACTTGGATTAGCTACAATTTGCTGCAGTTGATGGAAACACATGGTGGGGTGGGGGTGTTGTGGTGGGGAGAAAGGTCTGATGGAGCAGACCAGTAATCGCTTCCGGTCACTCTAAAAAATCATCAAAGAATCTCGGCCACATGAGTCATTGTTTGAACCACGACTAAAAGGAGAAAACTTTTAACTTTTATCGTATACCACTTGTTCAATGAATTGTTCGCTACAAACTACAATCGCCGACTGTGTCGACCTCATTAGTCCGAATAAATTATTCGTGACTGAAAAGAAGCATTTACGTGGATAAATTGTTAGATTTTGACAGAATTGAGAGTGACCTTCTCGTATTGTCCCAGGTTCCGGAGTTCATTGTTTTAAAGGCAAATAACCTGTCAATAGACAAGCACAGAGTTCACAGAGAGGTGAATTTTTTAATAAATTTTATCTCTTCTTATCCTATGTTAAGCTTTAGAATTGAATAAATAAATGTTAGGTATATATCAATGTTTGAAAAAACTTATGTCTGTAAGCAAACATTTCAACAAATAAAACAAGTACTTACTTTCAAGCAACGAGTAGAACGAGATTACTCAGTTACTCAGATTACTCAGTTCTCTTTATTGGATGCACCGATTTCAAACCAAATATTGGTGAAAGCTTGGAAGCCAAAGTCAATTTTTTTAAATTATAAATCTCACTTAACTACCGTGTTTTGAGATTCGTATATTTACACATTAAGTTCGCTGTAACTGTAACTAAGTTTTTGCTAAATGCGGCTTCTTTGATAACTTTTTAAAGTATATAAATTATATATTTATATACTTTAAAAGTTATATATATATATAATTGGTTTTGTGTGTGCATTGCATGCATCTCTCTAACTGTTATTATGTAATGTAATGCAGAAAGTAGTGTTTTTTAATTTTTTATTCTTCCCCAGAGCTTTCGTTCTAGTTTGCGATTATTGTAACTAACAGAAGGATGTTCGCCCCCCCCCCTTTTCATTTCGTCATTTTTCCAGCCTGTTAAAAAATTTGGTGACTCCTAGTATAAGGCTATATTGCATTATGTTTTGTTAAGAAATCATTGCGTTTGAACATAGCCCTGTTTAGCTGTAGCAATATACTCTACTCGTGGCTGAAGTACCTGGATGTAGTAACTTGATAGAATTACTGGAAGTAGTATCTGGTTGTTGTGCCTGGATATATGACCTGGATGAAGTACTTTGTTATAGATATAGTTCCTGCATATAGTGCCTGGGTGCAGTACCTGTAATGTAGAGCCTAGATGTAACACATAAGTGTAATTCCTAGCTGCAGGACATGACTCATGACTGTAGCACTTAGCACAAATATCTACAATGTGAATTCAGAAAAAATACTCTTATTCTAATACCATACAGTACACAGTTCAGATATCAACGCTTTCCGGTTGTCTATTGATTATAATTATATTGCTGGAAAATATACCTAAGTGACTAAGGGTAGTACTAGTACACTACTAGTACACTTCTTTTGTCAATGGCTGCAGGAATGGTTTCTCTACTTGGCTTTAGTTATACTTGGCCGCAGGAATGGTTTCTCTACCTGGCTCCAGTACCTGGCTGCAGGAATGGTTTCTGTACTTGGCTCCAGTACCTGGCTGCAGGAATGGTTTCTCTACTTGGCTCTAGTACCTGGCTGACGCTAAAAAATCTATGCATGCCTTTACTTTTAATGTAATATACAAATATAATGGTCTCGTTACATTGTAATAAAACTATTGTACCAGAGTTATTGATATTGTACAGTCACAGTGCTGCAGGAAATACTATAGTGCTAGTACTGTTACATGGATTTTGTTTCATGTTGCATTACTTACTTAAGTAAATTATTGGCTTAAATTGATCATAATACATTAAGACTCTGCTAACATGGTGAATACACAAATCTACTACATTTGGTAGTACTATACTATACATCTCTGCATTACATTATTCTTTACTCTCTACTGCATGGCTTGAGAACAAGTCTGTAGCATGTACATTTTGTTAGATTTCATTAATTTTAGTTTACTAATCATTTTTTTAACTTAAGAAAATCCTTGGAATCACTAAATCTTCTCATCACGTTAAGAGAATGAGTTCAAGATAAAATATGACCAAGGTTGGCTGACACGTTTTTGATGATGTAAACTTAAACATATGTCCTTATCTTTGGTCAACAAGACAATTTAGTGTTCTCAAATTATAGACATTTGAGACCTCACAAGTTTGGAATGATTTTTTTTGAAAGGTATTTTCATTTTTGAGAATGATGATTTGATCAACGTAGACAAGAAAAAGAATAGTAACAAGGGTGTCATACTTGTATGATGGCCAACAAAGTTTAACACTGACCGTTAAAGTTTAACACTGACCATTAAAGTTTAACACTGACCATTAAAGTTTAACACTGTGCATTAAAGTTTAACACTGACCATTAAAGTTTAACACTGACCATTAAAGTTTAACACTGACCATTAAAGTTTAACACTGACCACTCACGCAAAAACCTCACAGTTACAGAATCTTCAAGTCATTCACACGAGTTACAACTATTTTTTATTAACGATATTGAAGTGTGCTGTTTTGATATTGATCAGACCTCTTTAAAAAAACATTTATTGAGACATTGATCGGAAGGTATTGACATTGATTGTAACATTATTTTTTTTTACTTAATCGGTAGTTATGGAGTAAACAATTTCTGAAATGTATTTGAAGGACATGACTGCGACATTTAACAGATTTGATGTGACAGGATTGGCTGTGACAGTATTGGCTGTTAAGTTAGTAGGCGTGGTCTTTGACAAACAGAGATTTCTCCCCGGCCACGCCCTCTAGTCCTCCCTTGTATTCACCAATGGAAGCCAGACCGTTTGCCTGTGGTAAGATATCAATGGGAGTTGTTAAAGGGGATGGCAATCAATTCATTGGGTCATGTTTGGATGTGTGGGAGGTTGGATGTGTGGGAGGTCAGATGTGTGGGAGGTTGGATGTGTGTGTCACATGTGAATCATGAGTGAATCACCAGTGTATCATGTGCATATTGCATGATCGGATGACGGAGAGATCACATGAGTAATAAGCGCGGGAAGAAAGAAGCCTTCCCATTGGCTGAGAATGTTGGGCGATGAGTTGTCAGAGGAGTCCCGTAGTGGAATGACGGAATGTGTGTGTGCCTCAAGATTTCCACGTTGTACAACCTCAAAAGATATTTATAGTACAAAGTATAAATATTAAAGTTGTTTTATTGAAACAAGTTCTTCAGCGGATTATTGTGTACACGATTCTGTATTGAGAGAACGCCTACAAGTTACATATTAATAAGTAAAAAGTCAACCACAGTTACATTGGTGTCAGAAGAAAAAACGCAATTTGTTAAAGGAGGTTTCGTGGAAGTGACAAGTATTGGATATTTCAAAAAGGAAAGTATTCATTAAAAGAAGAAATATTAGCAGCTATCGTATTTTGTGAATATTCCAGTTCGTAAGAAGCTGTGAATAAACTTTCGAGGTCCAATGAAACATTTGATACAAATGCGAGGCGCTGCAAAACTGGTTCAGACAAGTTTGTCCTCACTATGCAGTGACATGGTCTGCACAGTACAAACGTACTACAGTATACTGTATACACACTACCGAGATCGTGGTAGGTCGTTACGTCAGCAAGCAAGTTGGTTCTAAAAATACACTGTGCCGGAATTTGGGTCGCACAGGCTTACTGTATGGTGACACACGGTGAACATATATAGGTCGTGACGTCAACAAGCTCACTGGTGTAGTTGATTCCATGAAATATTTGTAAACATAACCTTGAACTTGGAAAGCTATGGACTATTAACAACTGTGTTGGTGTGAATTATAAATCAAGGAACGGAATTTTTATCCATTCATTGTGTGAAGAGTTTGATAATTGCAATTTTGGATTAATGGAGTGAACTAAATTGTTTAAAAACTACTAAAAAATTGAAAATTTAACCAAGTGACTTTTATTCGTTAGTGGATAGCTTCACATACCTTGGAAGCGTTATTGACACACAAGGAGGGACAGACGCCGATGTAAGAGTGAGAATTGGCAAAGCAAGATCATCATTTAAACAGCTAAAAAAAAGTTTGGAACTGCAACAACTTGACTCTTCATACCAAGGTCAGGATATTCAACACCACAGTAAAGCCTGTCCTACTGTATGGAGCAGAAACATGGCGAATAACAGCAGCCATTTCTAAAAAGCTTCAAGCCTTTATAAATACATGTCTCCGAGCAATTCTCCGAATCCGCTGGCCAAATGTCATCACCAATGAGGACCTCTGGCAACGCACACAAGAGCCAGTGGAAGAGCTAATACGCCAGCGCAGATGGAGATGGATTGGCCACACTCCCAGAAAGCCTACATCCAGCATTGTGAGACAAGCCCTCACATGGAACCCCCAAGGCAAAAGGAAAAGAGGTCGTCCCAAAATGACCTGGAGAAGAGAACTGGAGGCAGACACAAAAATGAGCGGGCACAGCTGGGGGCAGATTGAGAGACTGGCGCAGGACCGGGATGCCTGGAGAAACTTTGTTCGCGGCCTATGCCCCAGATGGGACGAAGGGCGATGATGATGATGATTACTTTTATTCAAAACGATTGGACCATTGGATGTGTTTTGTCAATCTGAGGGAGCGTATATATAAAGTATACTAAAGATCCCGTGTGAGGATTCTTTTGTTGTCTCATCTTGTCAAGGCTAGATTTCATGGTTTAAACGTGTCACTTATTTGGACTTAACATTTTGAAATCAAAATATTTTTTCATTTGGAGGACTTATAACTTGGTAAATATATACCTACATTCCTTACCCAATTGCTTGACTCATATTATTCCATATAACAAAACATGGATTACTACAAAGAATTCACTGCCATGGCTAAAGAGATCGGACTATAGGGAAAAGAAATGAGAGATTTCATTGAAGAAAAAGTAAGAATTGCTGAAGAAAAAGAGTAGCTAAGAATAGCTGAAGAAAAAGAAAAGCAAAGAATTGCTGAAGAAAAAGAAAAGCTAAGAATAGCTGAAGAAAAAGCAAAGCAAAGAATTGCTAAAGAAGAAGAAAAGCTGAAGAAAAAGAGAATCAAAGAATTGCTGATGAAAAAGAGAGACAAAGACAAATCATTGAAAGAGAGAAAGAGCTGCAAGAAGAGAACTTGAACAAATTAAAAATGAAAACTTAAAACTACAAATTGAGCTAGAGAGTAGAGGCCAAAATCCTGGTAATGACACAAATAGAAAGTCAGCACCAAATGACACTATCAAAGTCAGAAAATATGATAGCCAGAAAGAAAAAATGGATGTTTATCTGGATTATTTTGAATCCATAATGGCTATGAAAGGTTATAATGAAGAAGATTGGCCAGCACAATTGATGACTCAACTAACTGGAGAAGCATTTGAAGCTTATAAGAGTATAGTCAAAGAAGACAAAAGCATATATCAAAATGTCAAAAAGGCACTTCTATGTCATTTTGGAAAGTCAGAAAATGATTATAGAAAAGAATTTCATGAAATGAGAATCAAGATGGACAAAGATCCACAGATCATAGTGCATGAAGCACAAGTTAAATTAATAAAATGACTGGAACTTACAGCAATAGATACGAGCAATCCAAAGGCCATACTAGACATGGTGTTAATTGACAAGTTTTTAGAAAATGCAACACCAACTCTATTCACATACTTAACTGATAAAAAAGTTCGTACTCAAGCAGAGCTAACAAATGCATTACGCACATTTCAAAGACTCTCATCCAAATGTGGAAATGGATAAGAGACAAGATATTTTTGCAGCAATACAAATTAAAAGTCAAGAAAAAAGACAAGGTATGAGAAACCAGAGTCTGCCAAACCAAGGCAACAGAACTATTTGATGGTACTGTAACAAGCCAGGACATATGGCGAAGCAGGGTTACCACAATAAAGGACAACCAAATAGGGTGTTACCTAATGGCAAGAAAGAATGCAGAAGAAAAATCAAGACAAGATCACTTTGAAAACAAAGGTAGACAAGCATGGAGAGAAAAATATAATCATAATTCCAGACATAGAGATTATGATCAAAGTAGACAATCATGGAGAGACAGATATAATCATAATTCAATAAATAGAGATTATAATCAAAGCAGAAGATCATGGAGAGGCAAATACAATTTTGATTCCAGAAAAAGAAATTTTGATCAGCCATGGAGAAAGAATGAAAACCAAGACATGAATGATAGAAGAAAAATGAATCAAGAAGAAACAAGCACTTGTGACACTTAAGCCACTATTAAAAATCAAGTATATGGTAAATGGGATGAATACCATAATAACAGAGATAAAGATGGTACTATTGAATCTGAAACCATTCGTGTGGAAGCATCTGAAGTAGGAAGAGCAATTTGTTGTTTATTAAGCAGAATCAAAGACATAGATAAAGACAATGATTTTCAGATAAAGCTTTCTACTGACAGTGACCTATCTGGTCGAAATTCTATTGAACTATTTGGAAGCAATAATGACATCTCAAAAGCTAAGCAACTGATTCAAGATGCTGGAATTGATATTGTGAATGGACATAATCGAAGTCATGGTTGGTGAATTATTGAACATTTAACAGTCTGAAGAAACATTCAAAGCCCAACGATTTGAATTCATACTCGTCAACTGAAGAATGGCTATTTTGGAACTAGGCTATGCTATTAGCCGACTACAAATTTGACATTAAACCTGTGAAGAGAAAGGACAATGTGGTTGCAGACATATTGAGTAGAATGACAATAAATAAAAAACATTCTGTGAATTCCTAAGTGATAAAACCAGAGACTGTATTAAAAAGACATTCTGTGAATTCCTAAATGATAAAACCAGAGACTGTATTAATATTAGTCTGTGAATTCCTAAATGATACAACCAGAGACTGTAATTATATAATATTTTTATTCGTTGAACAATAGACAAGGAACAGTGTTTGAATTCCACTGGATTATTAGTTAATTTTAATAATATTGATTGTTAAAAATATTTTAATTACACAAATTTACAGATGTGTTTAAAATTCCATTTTCATTTTTTCAGCACAGGTAGACTGTTACAGTCCTACAGATTTTTTCTTATTGATTTTATGTCCAGATGATGTATGTAAGGCAATGAATGTTCATTGATGATAAATATTTGAAATTTGAATATAGATATAGATTAATTTGATTTTATGAATACCAAAAATGTTGTATTTCATAAACATTTTTTTTGAAGGATGGGGGTGAATGTCACATGTGAATCATGAGTGAATCCCCAGTGTATCATGTGTATATTGCATGATCGGATGAAGAGAGATCACATGAGTAATAAGCGCGGGAAGAAAGAAGCCTTCCCATTGGCTGAGAAGGTTGTGCGATGAGTTGTCAGAGGAGTCCCGTAGTGGAAGGACGGAATGTGTGTGTGCCTCAAGATTCCCACGTTGTATAACCTCTAAAG
Source organism: Ampullaceana balthica (assembly GCA_944989445.1). Classification (NCBI taxonomy): domain Eukaryota; kingdom Metazoa; phylum Mollusca; class Gastropoda; family Lymnaeidae; genus Ampullaceana; species Ampullaceana balthica. The sequence continues at coordinate 3,175,833 of CALYLW010000047.1, forward strand.
ATATTTACTGTACAAAGTATAAATATTAAAGTTGTTTTATTGAAACAAGTTCTTCAGTGGATTATTGTGTGCAAGATTATGTATTGAGAGAACGCCTACAAGTTACATATTAATAAGTAAAAAGTCAACCAGTTACAGTGTGGGAGGTTGGGTGTGTGGGAGGTTGGATGTGTGGGAGGTTGGATGTGTGGGAGGTTGGATGTGTGGGAGGTTGGATGTGTGGGAGGTTGGATGTGTGGGAGGTTGGATGTGTGGAAGGTTGGATGTGTGGGAGGTTGGATGTGTGGGAAGTTGGATGTGTGGGAGGTTGGATGTGTGGGTGGATATATGTGTCTATGTGTGTGGATAGATGTGTCTATGTGGGTGGATATATGTGTCTATGTGGGTGGATAGATGTGTCTATGTGGGTGGATAGATGTGTCTATGTGGGTGGATAGATGTGTCTATGTGGGTGGATAGATGTGTCTATGTGGGTGGATAGATGTGTCTATGTGGGTGGATAGATGTGTCTATGTGGGTGGATAGATGTGTCTATGTGGGTGGATAGATGTGTCTATGTGGGTGGATAGATGTGTCTATGTGGGTGGATAGATGTGTCTATGTGGGTGGATAGATGTGTCGAGATGTGCAACGTTGTATGTGTGGATGGATAGGTTACAACTAGGACTCAAGGAACCGACCGAAGTAGAAACCTGTATGGATTGTCTATCCTCGAAAGTTAAAAATGTATTATTGAAATCAGACTTAATTTGGCATGTATATTAAAATATCTAGTACACTCTAATTAAATGTACACACGTTGTATTCTCATAGACTGCCTGTACACACGTTAAGTTACGCACATATCTCTCTCAGATAAATATAGCCATTTGTCTGTCAAAAATGACAAATAGACAATACTTATACGCTCATTAACTTGACTATGAGGAAGTAAGTTTACGAACCTAACGTCCACTATTATTATATCCATACAAGCCTGTTGGTAAATGCCATGGACACTAATATCGAGCACATAAAATGAGGTCACACCACAGTTTGGTACACACCTTGGCTCTCTTGAGCAGCTCGTTCTGTGCCGCCCTGATCTTGTCATCCTTACCACCCCAGGCTGCCAGGACACTGGCCTGCAAGGCTCGGCCATAGGAGAAGGTCAGTGGCCATGGACGTCGTAAGGGGACCTGTATACAAGAGACAAGGTCATATGGGTACACGGTGTCATACAGGTGCACAGTACCATACAGGTACACAGTATCATACAGGTACACAGAATCATCTAGGTACACAGTATCATACAGGTACATAGTATTATACAGGTACACAGTATCATACAGGTACACAGTATCATACAGGTACACAGTATCACACAGGTACACAGTATCATACAGGTACACAGTATCATACAGGTACACAGAATCATATAGGTACAAAGTATCATACAGGTACATAGTATCATACAGGTACACAGTATCATTCAGGTACACAGTATCATACAGGCACACAGTATCATACAGGTACGCAGTATCATACAGGCACACAGTATCATACAGGTACACAGTATCATACAGGCACACAGTATCATACAGGTACATGGTATCATACAGGTACACGGTATCATACAGGTACACGGTATCATACAGGTACACGGTATCATACAGGTACACAGTATCATACAGGTACACAGAATCATATAGGTACAAAGTATCATACAGGTACATAGTATCATACAGGTACAAAGTATCATTCAGGTACACAGTATCATACAGGCACACAGTATCATACAGGTACACAGTATCATACAGGCACACAGTATCATACAGGTACACAGTATCATACAGGCACACATTATCATACAGGTACACAGTATCATACAGGTAGACAGTATCATACAGGCACACAGTATCATACAGGCACACAGTATCATACAGGCACACAGTATCATACAGGTACACAGTATCATACAGGTACACAGTATCACACAGGTACACAGCATTATACAGGTACTCGGTATCATACAGGTACACAGTACCATACAGGTACACAGTATCATACAGGTACACAGTAGCATACAGGTACACAGTATCATACAGGTACACAGTATTATACAGGTACAAAGTGTTATACAGGTACACAGTGTCATACAGGTACCCGGTATCATACAGGTACATAGTATCATACAAGTACACAGTTTGATACAGGTACCCAGTATCATACAAGTACACGGTACCATAAGGTACACAGTATCATACAGGTACACAGTATCATACAGGTACACAGTATCATACAGGTACACAGTATCATACAGGTACACAGTATCATAAAGGTACACAGTATCATAAAGGTACACAGTATCATACAGGTACACAATATTATACAGGTACACAGTATCAGCCAGATGCATTTGTGAAATGTCATGTAGAAATGCACTGTAAACATTTCAAAATAATCATCATTATAGCAGTACAGTAGGCTGTAGATAACATAGAAGAAAGTACACAGAACTCAATATTATAGAGGTCACCATTCCCTACATCAATTGCATGGATATCATTGGATGATGAAAAGGGGGAATGGAGATGTGAGGTAGCTTCAGGTATGCAGGGTGATTGAGAAAATAAATAAATTTTGATTTCATTTTCAATAAAATAATCATAATTGTTGGGGAATATCTATTAAATAAATGTGAGATAATGGAATATTTTTTAATTCAAAGAGAAGAGGTAAACAGTTTAAGAACCCCTGGTTTATAATATCAACCTGCGTCTTTTGGTCAAGGTGAAACCAACAGACCAGAAAAAGACGATAGATCGAAAGAAGGGTGGAATATATACGGGATGTGAATGGGGGGAGGGGGGGTTGTAACCTCTATTTGAAGACAAAGATGACACAGCTTATTTTTTTGAACTAGGTGAAAGCCATTATTGGAACATTCCTAGCTCTCGCTATCTTAAAAACCCGTTACTTTGATAAATAATCTGGCAAATATTACATAAACTCAAGTAAGACTTCATGATTTCAACGTTTAATGGTCTCTTCTCTTTTATTAACTTCATCATGATTTACCCGATTGATGGCATTGAGATTGATGGTAGCACTTTCCTCCCCTTGGCCGCCAGACAAGAAGACGATGCCCGCCACTGCTGCTGGGACAGTTCTATAGAGAGCTTGGACTGTAGCTTCAGCAACCTCTTCTGTGCTGCGGATCAAGGTCTTGATTAAATCCACAGGCCACAATTGTGTCTTCCATGTGTTCACAATTATATGTGTGTGTCTTCCATGTGTTCACTATTATATGTATATGTGTGTGTTCCATGTGTTCACTATTATATGTGTGTGTTTTCCATGTGTTCACTGTTATATGTGTGTGTCTTCCATGTGTTCACTATTATATGTGTGTGTCTTCCATGTGTTCACTATTATATGTGTGTGTGTTCCATGTGTTCACTATTATATGTGTGTGTCTTCCATGTGTTCACTATTATATGTGTGTGTCTTCCATGTGTTCACTATTATATGTGTGTCTTCCATGTGTTCACTATTATATGTGTGTGTCTTCCATGTGTTCACTATTATATGTGTGTGTCTTCCATGTGTTCACTATTATATGTGTGTCTTCCATGTGTTCACTATTATATGTGTGTGTGTTCCATGTGTTCACTACCAGTAAGTCATGTGATTTTAAATAAATCGAATGTTTTCTTTCTTGTTGGTCTTAGTGTGTTCTCGAGACGTTGTCCGTTAGCGCTTACCCTCGACTCGTTTAGTTTTTTAATGTTGTAACTTCATAAGGGATTTTATTTAAAAATCGATGCTGTAAAATGAATACGTTGACACTGTGCAGACCTAAAATGTGACAATTTTATTACACGCTTCTATTTAAGTCACACTGTTTGTATGTTGTGTGTTGTATCCTTCAAATCTTGTAACGTAAAATTAAAACACTTCCGATGGTCCTAGAGATCTTAAAATTTTACCACAGATAGATCTTGGATGACAATGCATTGTATCAAATTTTCAGATCGATCGAATGTACCGTAATTAAATAAATGCGTTTTTAGATTATCTCTCTATATAAATCTGTGTCCGTGCCATTCTTGACTTTCACGTGCGTGTCACCGGAGTTCACCACCAGCCATCGATGACCACATTCCAGGTGTTTAACAGCTCAGTAATACTAAACTAAATCTAAATTGACATGATAATACAAGAAGAACAACTGGAGTTTTGATTATTCAAACATCCCCTTTATCAATTATGCCCCTTCTCACACCCAGATCTTTAAAATAAAATACTTTTTAAACAAATCTTTTTAATATTGAAATCTATATTTTTTTTAAAGAAAATAATAATTATAGCTCTAAATATTTTTTTTCGAATGATGGTGGGCCCTAAGATGGTGGCCATGATGGGGGTTATTGTTAAGGAAACATCAATAAAGGGGTTCAAATGGTTCAGTTCACAGTGATTTAGTCAAGTTGCCATAGTTACCAAACTATATGATCCAATGTATTGGACCTTTTAAGCCAACAATAATGGGCACGTAGATCAAGGTGTTCGGGGAGATTTATCAAATAATTGGGGACATAAAAAAGTACTTTGAACTTTTTATCGATAAAATAATCATTCAAATCAAGTTATTTTCAGATTTTTATCGAGTCCTTTTTTCACTTGTAACAACTAATTGCGGCACTTTTGTACCATGAGAATCGATTACGGAAACAACATGAAATTATCCGATACGGGTATTTAATTTTATAGTAACATTTTCTGAATGTTAACTATCAACGCGTCATTTAAAGTTGGATCATTGAAAAATCGCCATTACCGAACCGTAGATCTAAATTAGAATTATTGAGCACCTTTGAAACTATAGACTTACCTGCATCTACCTGTGAACGACTGGCCAGGTGTGACCATGTTTGGCTTCAATAGTGTCCCTTCCAGGAACAGGTGATGGTCAGCAAGTGCCTTGTATTGAAAGGCTAAAACTTCTTCTGTCACCTGCAGAAAGTGAGATTGTCAATTTATCAACAAGGGACGGGTGACATCTCACACAATCAAAAAGGTTAAATATAACCAAATAATGACATTTAAAGGATTAACTTCATCTCCACAGTGACAGGATAATCTTTGGCTAATGATCTGAGTAAAATTGAAACAGTCCGTTGAAACACATTTCATTTTAAAACGTTAACTCTTAGTTGCGCTGACAGTTTATTGGCTGGTAAGCAGCTTCCATCAAATCAAAGTCGACATTAAAACAAATATATTCATTTCTATAACAACTAAAAAAACATCTTTTGTCAACAAAAATAGGAACATGTGTAAAATTTCAAGTCGTTAGTTCAACGGGAAATGGTAAAATTTCAAGTCGTTTGTTCAACGGGAAATGGTAAAATTTCAAGTCGTTTGTTCAACGGGAAATGGTAAAATTTCAAGTCGTTTGTTCAACGGGAAATGGTAAAATTTCAAGTCGTTTGTTCAACGGGAAATGGTAAAATTTCAAGTCGTTTGTTCAACGGGAAATGGTAAAATTTCAAGTCATTTGTTCAACGGGAAATGGTAAAATTTCAAGTCATTTGTTCAACGGGAAATGGTAAAATTTCAAGTCATTTGTTCAACGGGAAAGGGTAAAATTTCAAGTCATTTGTTCAACGGGAAATGGTAAAATTTCAAGTCATTTGTTCAACGGGAAAGGGTAAAATTTCAAGTCATTTGTTCAACGGGAAAGGGTAAAATTTCAAGTCATTTGTTCAACCGGAAAGGGTAAAATTTCAGTTATAAGATTTGGTCCGGATCAATGAACCGAGTTGTAAAGTTAAATACATTGTAATTCCAACCCACAAGCTACGTCTGACTTAATTAAAGAGCTTCTTTTAAATCTGTAAAACAGAAGTAAGATTTTGAGCGTTATTTCTTACTCTACGGGCTGTGTAAAGGTCATGGTCGCCATCCGGTAAGATTTCTGGCTCCACGATGGGCACAAGACCTGCCTGTTGGCATATGCTGGCGTATCTGGCGAGGACATTGGCGTTTTCAATCATGGCCTGGGGACAGCATTTAAACTTACAGTAGTCCTATGTTTATCGTTCCTTTATATTTTGTATAGGTTAAGCTTAACTAAAGCTTAATTTTAACTTGAAGAAACTCAAATAATTAACCTCATTTTGACGGTAGTGGGCAGCAGGCTAGTCGCTAATGATATGAGAGATGTCTTACGTAAGAGGAGGCTGCAGTGTCCCAATTGAATTGGATGACAAGGATAACTCCAAGCATTGACCTACGTGATTTGAGGGCTTATTGACCTACGTGATTTAAGGGCTTATTGACCTACGTGATTTGAGGGCTTATTGACCTACGTGATTTGAGGGCTTATTGACCTACTTTATTTAAGGGCTTGGTGAACTACGTGATTTGAGGGCTTATTGACCTACTTTATTTAAGGGCTTAGTAGACTACTTATTTAAGTGCCTATATACCCAGGACCTAGGTGATCAGATCCGGGCGAGACCTACTTGGTAGGAGGGCGTGTACTTTGTTATTTTCAAGACACATCTCCACTTGGCGAAGTGTATGCCCATGGCCTTGTACTCGTCACATCTCTCCTTGAGGCCGTCCAGGCCTGTGGTCGTGCACTCGTTGTTGCTGCCAGCCAGCGGGACGACTCCCTTATCTACCTAAGACGTAGAGACAAGTTCATGACAAGTCTTATCGATCGTCATGGGTGGTTCTCAAGTTAACTCTCATAAACCTATTTCGACGGTTCTCAAAATAAGTAATATGAAACTAATTTGACGGCTCATAAGGTAAGTATTTTTTTAAAAAGACTTATGATTAGTAAAACAAATCTTATAATCCTAGATCAGTGGTTCTCAGAGTTAGTTTCCTGAAAATAAAAAGGTATACAGTGGTACCTCGAGATTCGAAAAAAAATCAAAGATAAGAAAAACGCGCAGCTGACAACATTGGGCATCCCGTGACTGCATTCAACGCGACACCAATACCTCTTGCGCAGTTCAATGACATTTGCCTGACTAATTTCAGAAACATTGAAAAATGCAGTCTGAAACAAGCTTCCTAGATGAACATTCGCTAAAAGACCATTAGTAAGCAACGATTAAAAATAGTGTTTTGTTTTTAAATAAGACACGAAGATTTTGGTGGAAGTGAGGCGAAGGAAATGAAAGGTGAAACAGAAAATTAGACAGCTTAAAAGAAAATTATTATTTTTAATTTAAAAAGCCAATAATTTTTTTTACATAAGTTAAAGTAATTTGTTACATTTGTTTAGTGTACATTTGTACTAAATGTAAGTTTTTATTTAGCATTAATTCATGCAAAGTTTTTACATAAGCTATTATTTTCATAAAGTTCAGTGTTTCGTAATACTGCGGTAATGTTTTCTGCCATCCGTTCTCCTCCCCTACCACCTACTCTGACACTATACCGCGTAGCCTCACTCAAAAGGTGCATTTGTATACATATTATTTTTCATTTATTTTATTGTTTTCATTGTTTTAGTTTTATTTAGAATAGGACTTTCTTTTTTCCTTTAAGTAAATTTTTTCTGGATATATTATATTTTAATAATTTAATTATCAAAGTGAATTTGAGTAGAACAGTTCCTCGTCTCATTTCAATAAATATTACACTCGATTCAAACTATGTACACAATTTATTACACTCGATTCAAACTATGTACACAATTTATTAAACTCGATTTCTATATCAAAATTTCTCAATTCAAAAGCTAAAAAAGTTGTAACCAGACAAACCGGATAGAAATTTTTACAAATAAACCCCATAATCTAAAGAAGAAAACACCTTCGTGGCTAAAAGACACTTACGAGAATAAAACTCAACAACCCTATAAGTTTAACAATTCTAAAAGATCCAACCACTTAGACAATTACACCACTAGAATAATGACTGCTTATGAACAATGACACCACTAGATCCATGTCACCACAATATAAATGACACAATTTGAACAATAATAACACTGAGATAGCGTCCTCACTACAGCAATGACAACACCGTGATAATGCCATCATGAGAACATTGTGACAATGACTTCATGACAACACTAAGACAAAGAGATGTAAACCTTGATGCCTGGTATGATGCCCTTGTTCTCCAGTATTTTGATGAACGGTGTCCCGTGGGAGTCACATTGCCTCGCCGTCTCATCAAACAGAATCACACCGGAAATGCTCTCCCCCAATGTGTCGTCTGCTGTGAACAGCAACTCTCGGTACTTTCTCCGGTTTTCTTCTGCAAGGAGTCAACAAATTTCTCACTTTACATATTTTAAACTCGATAATGAAATAATTTTTAGGGATTATTTTTAACTGATATGGGTCTTACCCCGCTATCCATATGTCGATATGACGTCAGACAGAAGGCCACCCTGTAAACAGCGTCACATAAAGGACCCAGCCTGTAGTGACTGTATTGTTAACAAAGCGGTACACAGAGTGAGAAGCTTCCCCCCCCCCAACTCCTCTAGCCAAAAATACCGAAGATAGTTACAAAGACACCAGGAAATAAAAAGGAACATTATAATTATATCTACACAACTAACAATAACCTGTGTTTTCGACATTTATCTCCTGCAAACGTTTCCCGCACGTGCTAACCGATTCGTCGGCTGCTAGGATCCCCTTCCCTGGGGCAGTCAGCCTCCGGGCAATGTCAGCCAGCTCTTGTTCCCTCTCCGGGGGTAAATACTGGGCGAACCGTGTGGACATTGTGATAATGTTGGGAGAGGACAGAAGATTTCAAGGCTGTGTCACAGGAGAAGCCAATACGTCATAAGAAACTTGGCATTCTGATTCAAAGTGCTCCTTTGCGCGGCTATACATGTGAACGGGAAATTCCCACACATGAAAAAATAATATCCGGAAAAAAAGAAAAAGTTGAAAATACGCGTGCAAAGTCATCTTTGCTGCCCCACGAACAAAAAAATGCTTTTAAAAAATTTGTAAAAACACATGTGAACTCGACTAACTTTTGCCAAAAAATATAAGAACACTAAATCCGTCTTTTTATAAAAATAGAGGCTTCAAAATATGCTTCTTAATTTTTCTTTAATTATAAAATAATTTAACAAAAATTCGAAAAAAGAAAATCAGCAGGAAAAACAAACATCTGATTTTTAAAAAAAAAGAGAATTCGACTCAACTGCAAAACAATCAATTGAAGAAGCAAATATAAATAAAGTGGAAGTTTTCACTTCACCCTCATTCTTGGGTAAACATAAAAAAAAATGTTTGTACAATATTTCTCTCTCGGAAATCGAATTACCCGCCAAATAGGTAGCCCCTAAATTTACAGAAGTACCCCGCATCATATTATTAAATTGTGCTTTCCAAACTTTGGACCAAAGGGGCCGTCCATAAAGTACGTCACGCTCAAGGAGGGGGGAGGGGGTGTAAGAAAGTGTGACAGTTTGTGACAGGGGGGGGTGTCCGGCAACGTGTGACGTCACGGTGTTTTCTATGAAATTTTAATTATTTTGTATATAAAAAATAAATTTTTGTTCGAAAATGTGACGTACTTTAAGGGGGGGGGCGTTCCTAGATTTGTGACAGTTTATGAAAGGGGGAGGGAGGGGGTTAAAATGGTCAAAAATAGCGTGACGTACTTTATGGACGGCCCCAAACCTATAGGAAAAATTTATACAATGGTTAAAAGCAACCTTTCACGTTTATATACAAAAAAAAGAAAGAAAAAAGTTTAACTTTTAAAAATAAATAAATAAATACAAAGCGGCCCCGACAAAACGGCCACGACAAAACGGCCCCGACATAACGGCCCCGACAAAACGGCCACGACAAAACGGCCCCGACATAACGGCCCCGACAAAACGGCCCCGACATAACGGCCCCGACAAAACGGCCCCGACATAACGGCCCCGACATAACGGCCCCGACATAACGGCCCCGACAAAACGGCCCCGACATAACGGCCCCGACAAAACGGCCCGGACTAATAGATGGGACTAAAAGTAAAATGTTCAATCAAATATTAAATTTCGTATTTTTACTCACCTATTCAGTGTCAGGCTTTGCTAATAATAAACAATAATAATGACATCACAAGATATAATTTTACAATTTTACCACTTTATTTAAGATTTTAAGGGTGAAAAAGTTGACAAAAGCTTAAAATGAAAATAAAAAGTTTTTGTTGAACAATGTTAACAATTTGTCTGGGGCCGTTATGTCTGGGCCGTTTTTACCGGGGCCGTTATGTCGGAGCCGTTTTGACCGGGGCCGTTATGTCGGAGCCGTTTTGACCGGGGCCGTTATGTCGGAGCCGTTTTGACCGGGGCCGTTATGTCGGAGCCGTTTTGACCAGGGCCGTTATGTCGGAGCCGTTTTGACCGGGGCCGTTATGTCGGAGCCGTTTTGACCGGGGCCGTTATGTCTGGGGCCGTTTTGACCGGGGCCGTTATGTCGGGGCCGTTTTGTCCGGGGCCGTTATGTCAGGCCCGTTTTGACCGGGGCCGTTATGTCGGGGCTGTTTTGTCCTGGGTCGTTTTGACGGGCTACCATACATATTTCCAATCAAAATTGCATGACGTCGAATCTCCAACAATCACGAGTTTTAACGACAGACGGAGGGAAGCAGTGAGTTCAAGACTCATGAATAATATCATGACGTTAAATATTCTTTCCTATACAATTATTATCCATGTAATATTTGAGTGTTTGAACGAGAAGCTCAAAATGACACAGTGTTTGTTGGAAGAAGGGAGACAATGGGAGTAGAATGGTATGTCAATGTGAACTTTTTGAAGGATATATGCAGTAGTGTGATTCAGTAGCGTCGCTAGGGGGTGCGGTGGGGGCGGGCCGCCCCGGGTGACACCAACCCTAGTGACGCCTCTGGTGTTACTTATTTAAATAATATGAATATATGGCAATGTTTGAAGAGCTTTGAAAGACAGAAAAAATTAATCGAACAAACGTCTTTATCTGCGGGAACGTTATAAATCGCATTGGTTACAAATAATTACCATTTAATTGACTTAGTTGGACTCAGCGTCACGGGTCATTAGGAAAACTATTTGGTGAACTATGACGCTGTTCAGGTCAACAATCACAACAGGAAACAAGTTCTTTGCCGTGAAATCTTTTTTAAAACTTATTTTTTATCATGTGAAGGTAAAAGGTTTTGTACTCTCTGGCCACCCACTGACCCTGCCAATGGAACAATGGGACTATCGACGAGAAGTTGGGGGGGGCCCTCGAGCCACCCGCTGACCCTGCCAATGGGACAATGGGACTATCGACGAGAAGTTGGGGGGGCCCTCGAGCCACCCGCTGACCCCGCCAATGGGATTATAGACGTTTCGTTTTTTACTGTTAGCTTTTATTATTATTATTATATTATTATTATTATTATTGTGTTTAAACCTATTTTTAAATAAAGTATATTTTCCTTTGTTAAATGTGTTTAATTTTATTGGTCTCAAAAGACTTTCTAATCTCTCCCACGTCTAAATCTTTTGGATAATGAACACACACACGTATGATGAGTGATACAAATGAATGATGAGTGACGCACCTGGGTGATAAGCGAACAACCTTTATGATAAGTGACACACATGGATGATAATTTACACATCTGGGTGGTATGTAGCACATCTGTGTGATGAATGATGAGCAACACATCTGTGTGGTGAATGATGAGCAACACATCTGTGTGATGAATGATGAGCAACACATCTGTGTGATGAATGATGAGCAACACATCTGTGTGGTGAATGATGAGCAACACATCTGTGTGGTGAATGATGAGCAACACATCTGTGTGGTGAGCGACACACCTGGATGAAGCATGGCTCGAAGAGGAAGACACCAACTAGGTAAGTGTTGAAATACTCGAGTTGAATCAATAGCCGTTTAGCCGTGCACTCCACCGTGAACATCGCCGCGCAGTTTTTCTTATGGTAAAAATGTTACAAGGAATTGATCTAACCCCACCCACCTGTCACCCCCACCGATCTCGCCCCACCCATGCGGCAACATGTGTTATTGCTATGTATAGTACGAGTACTGCGTCATATTTGAGCACGGTGTGTGCTCACCCACCCCGTGTTTCCTTTTAAAGATAGTTTGAACTTGACTACACAAAAATCTTTTCCATGATGTTGCTTTTATGCAGGATATGCGGTACTGTTTGAATCCATAGCATAGACTTATAAATTCTAAAGATCGAATTGATGAGTTTAGCTAGGAATACGAATGAAATACGTGGGGTTAAATCAAAGATGGTTGCTGACATCGGTAAGAAACTTGTTGACAATAAATGTTTCATAATATCTTGTGCATTTTTAATTAATCATTGTAGAATTTTTAGTTGAACGGAGGAGCATCAGTAGACATAGCACACTGTTAGTTAAACATTATATTTTATAAAAATAGCACTGGTAGTTTGACATCATGTAAACTCACGTACCTCTGGTAATTCAACAATATATTCCGTCACATAGCACTGGTTGTTTAACATTATATCCTTCACGTTGCACTGGTGGTGTAGCATTAAGGTATATAGTCCTAACAAATGATTATAACTTTCACAGAGATTTAACACTGAGTTTAAACTTCTGACGTAGGAATGAAAGTGACTTTAACATCTAAATACTACTGAGGTATACTTTTAACCTCTAATTCAGTGTCAGTATAAATTAGAAAAATCACAAGGGAGTTCAGACTAAACCCATTTTGAATGGCGTATATTTCCACACACTAATTTAATAACATATATTTCCACACAGTAATTTAATAACATATATTTCCACACAGTAATTTAATAACATAGATTTCCACACAGTAATTTAATAACATAGATTTCCACACAGTAATTTAATAACATAGATTTCCACACACTAATTTAATAACATAGATTTCCACACAGTAATTTAATAACATATATTTCCACACAGTAATTTAATAACATAGATTTCCACACAGTAATTTAATAACATAGATTTCCACACAGTAATTTAATAACATAGATTTCCACACACTAATTTAATAACATAGATTTCCAAACACATTTTGAATGCCTTATGTCCTGCCAGCTGTCGGTATGTTGACAAAAATGTCTTAGACATGGACCACTACTTTAATCAACGCCCACTTTTGTTTTATTTTTTATATTTTGATCCATCCAGTGCTAACATTGCCACATCCGATTGCTGGTCATCTTCTTCTAAAGGCAGCACATCAGACAGCTGGACAGCTGGACATTGTGTGCTAAAACTCCACTTTACGCGGCTAACCATCATGTGTACGAAGCACGACGCTTACAATTTCTCGTGATGTCTTTGAATTATCACTTCAGACAGCTTGCCTACATGTGTCAAAGGAATGCTGATTCCTGACAATCCGGTGCTGAAAACTCAACGCTGACAGTTGTGTGCTTAAAGTCATGAGACTGACATACACAAAAATGTATTGCATCAAAAGGTGGTAAAGGAGCACCATGATAGCTAACGGTCATTGCTAAACGCGCCAAATTAAACAGCTAGCCATGACGAAGATGCTTCTCGTATTGGCCATATTAAGTTTGGTCCAGTTTGGTGGGGGGCTAGACTTCTCCCCGCCTTTGAGTGACACCTATGTCAACCTGGGCTATCCAGTCTGGTGGACGTGCAGTGTGTTACGCACTAATCCACTGGATATCGTCACAATTAAGTGGAGGAAGAAAGATCGCGACTTGACAGGCGATCAGAACGTAATTATGTACAGCAACGGCACTTTGTACATAAAACAGGTGAGTGCATTAATATCACTTTGTACATTAAACAGGTTAGTGCAGTTACGGCACTTTGTACATTAAACAGGTGAGTGCAGTAAAGTAACCGTATACTCTGTACTTTTAACATTGTGTACAAGAATTTTGCTTTCAACAGTGACAATGTCTTTTTTTTATATTACACGGCCTAAACGAAAACTCTTTTTATAAAACTTAAAAATTGAAAAGGGTTTTGGTTGCTTCAAAATCCCATTATAATTTAGAAATACAACACAAAGATAGGTGTTTGGTATAAAAATTAAATATTTATAATTTAGAAGGCAAAAAAGAGATATATACATGAGAAAATGAGTGAACTGCATATGTAAAACTTCATAAGCACCCGCCCCACGTTTTTAGTCATATTAAATCAAATTATTTTCTTCTTTTTAGTCCACTTATAAAAACGTGGTTTTTAAAAATCTTATTCTTACCTCTATTTATTTACTGATCTTCTCCTGTCTTTTTTTCCATTTGAAATTTTTAGTCTTTGTTAGGGTTTCCTACATATTATCATTTGTGCTTTTATAAAACAGCCTTAAACATGCAAAATGATAGGATTCTAAGCTTTGTACACAAAACCATTTTCAATGATATTGAAAAAAATAATTAACTTACACATTTAAGACTCGCTCAACCAATTTTAATTGTTATAATTCTGACATCACCATCAGGATTTGATTGTCATATTTAAGACATTACGAATAAAAATTAACTGTTTAAGTTAAGAGACAACAAAAACGTTCATATTCCAAACACAAGCAAATACAGTAGTACCTTGAGATATGAGAGCTTTATCATACGAAAAACTTGTGATACCAAAAAAGATTCCAAGTTTTTTTGCGCCTTATGGTACAAAAACAAATTAAGATACAAATAGAGGGCTCGGCGCCAAAGTTTAAAAGTTTTTTTTTAAAGTTAGGAAAAAATAAGATGAGCGCACCATATCCTGCAGTTCCTTCACTTGAGCTGGCAGACCATCCGTGAACACTTTTACTTGGGTTCCCGCGAACCCTTCTATCGTCTCAAGGGCAGCCGCTTTCTGTACATGTTCAGGGCTGCGTTTCGTCACTGCCGTGTCAGTCAAAGACAAACGTATTTCGGGACGTGTAAATTCCGCATAGGGCGGTTTAAGTGGGACACTTATAGTTTGCCGTCTATTTCGTGGGGGTTTCGCGTTCCTATCAAGCTCCGTTACTTGATGCATAAATGAGGAACGTTTCAAACTCCCACGTCCGCTCCAGTTATTCTGCATTTGGTAGCAGGGTTCCCTAGTATCTAACCTGCGGTACCTTTCTGCGGTTGTTATGATTGCCTTGTCCCTACGTATATCGAGTGGTTCTACGTTTGCGATGACTTCCACAGCAGCTGTGCGTGTAGTTCTGTAAGCGCCACAGATAAATCTTAGAGCCTGGTTCTGGATACGACCCAGTTTTTCCAATGCCGTTTTGCTGGCAAAGGCTTGGACGGGCATGCTGTAGTCCATTATCGACCTCACACTGCCCAGAAAGAGAGCTCTGAGCGTGCTTGCTCCAGCGCCCCAGTTTGTGCATGCGAGCTTTTTCATCAGGTTGAGCTTGACGGTTGCCTGGGAGTGCAGGTCTTGTACGAAATTGTGCATTTGTACTTTTTGATCCAGTTTGACTCCCGGGTAAACCAGTTGCTTGTCCAATTTGAGCGCTACATCGTTTATTTTAAGCACTATTTCCTATTTGAGAATGGTTCGGCCATTAGTGAAGAGTGAATAGACTGTCTTCTCGGTGTTAATTTCCATTTGCCACCTCTGCACGTACCTACTGATAGCTGAAAGGTCTCGCTGTAGTAGCGGTAGCAGTCGGTTGGCATCTTTACCGGTGCTCCAGAATTCCAGATGACTAAATCGTCTGCATACATGGCCGCACTGGTTTGTAACATACCAGGGAGGTCGTTGATGAAAGCCAAGAACAGTGTGCAACTGAGTGCTGACCCTTGGGGTAGCCCCTGTTGCAGCGTTCTCTTACTAGAGGTTTCACTGCCATAAGTTGTTTGGATCGTCCGGTTTGTAAGAAAACCTTGGATCCACCTGTACATGTTGGCAGTTACGCCTAAGGCTTGTAATTTCAACAACAGACCGGACCTCCAGACCCTATCGTAAGCCTGTCGAAGGTCGAAGAATATTGCCACAGTATGCATTTGTTTCTGGAGCCCGTCTGTTATGGACTGCAGAAGACGGAGCACTTGATCAATCGGCTGCTTTCCCTTCCGGAAGCCCGCCTGATTGAGATTCAGACTATTCGTACTCTCCAGGTACCAATAGAGTCTGGCGTTAACCATTCTATACCTTCCCTAAACACGATGTCAGGGAGATCGGACGGTAGCTGTTTAGGAGATCTCGATGTTTTCCTTCCTTAGGAATTGGTACGATGTTAGCGCTCAACCGAGCTCCAGGCAGGGCACCCGTGGCCCACGTCCTGTTTATGATATTCAATTGTGAGGACATTGCTATCGTGCCAAGGTTTTTAATCATCTCGTTATTTACTTTGTCCTGTCCTGGTGCCTTGGCGGCTTTGCACTTACTGATCACTGTTTGCAACTCGGTCAAAGTGAAAGGGGCGGTAAAAGACCTCAGCATTCGGTCCCCACTTCTGGGTCTTTTCTCCATGTTTCCTGAGACGGTTCAGGTTACGGCTCTGACTGATTTCTTTCTGCTTTAGGCTCACACTTGCAAAATGCTTACAGTGCCTGTGGTCGTTTGCAAGGGGCTCGGATTTTTCGTTTTCCCCATACCAGAAATGGAATCAATCAGTTGCCATACCCTTCTGCCGTCTGCAAGGTTCAGTTTTCCGCATGAACTAACATTCTTCCTTTTTCGCCTTGAGAATTTCCTCCCGGACTTCAGCAGTTAGCTTATTATAGGCAGCACGAGCAGCCGCTGTTTTAAGTTTGCCTGCTTTTTTCCGTGCCTTCTTACGTTCACGGACGAGACCCGCCAGCTTTTTGTTCGAGAATGGTCGGAACTTTCGGTGTCTACACGTTATTGGAATGGACTTCCTAGCCATTGACAAATAAACCCCCACGAGGTCATTGTAGGCATTCTCGATTGACTTGGAGTTCTCTGCATGGGTCTTCAGTTGAACCCGCGAGCGTGCTTTCAATCCCATCACGGAATTTTTTCCAGTCGGCTTTGCCGAACAGCCAGTGTCTTCTGGCAAAGCGTGCCTTCACCAACTCGATGTCTATTTCAATGAGTATAGGTCTATGATCACTGCTAAACTTCCGGAAACACTTTCCATCCTACCTTCGCCTCTAGCTCAGCCGAGACTAGGGTTAGGTCTGGACGTGATAGAGCACTGTTGCCGGTATGAAGTAGTGTCGGAACACTATTCTTGTCCTGTAACCTTATTAAGTTGGTAGTAAGTTCGACCTCCTCTAAGTACCGCCCAGAGGCGTTTTTGTCGGGATAGCCTAACGCTTCAGTATGAGCGTTAAAATGCCATGAAATTATATGGTTTTTGAACATCGTTATGTTGTGTATAGGAAGGCACAACGTGTTTCTCGGGGTGTTATATATATTCGAGATGTTAAAAGTTTTACCAGATTTAGTGACGCTGAGTGTCAGAGTATATGTACCACCAAGTATTTTGCTCTTTACAATCTCAGCTGTGAGGTTGTTTTTCACTAGAGTGACCAGATCTCTGCAGTTCTTGCATGCACAACGATATACTGAGTAACCCGAGATGAGCAACGTCCACCATCTGCTCGTGGAGCAACTTAGATATTTCAGTTATCTTGCCCCTGACACCGCAGCAATTTAGTTGTAATATGGAGAGGTTTTTGGGGAGCTGAACCCTGGAAGCTAGCCTCTCTGGGCTTACAGTAATACGTACGCCTTGTGTCGTCCTGATCCCCGTTGCCGACACAGAGGGGAGGGGAGGATCAGTAGTTCTCCCATTAAGAAAATTTTCAGGTTTTCCAGCCATATTGAATGAATGAAATGGGCGCTTTTTCTTACCTTTTCCCTGTCAGTGTATGTAGCCATACACTTATCTTTGCCCTGGGAACTGGACTAGTGAGTCGAGTCCTTTCACTACGCCACTCATACATGGTTTTGTGTGTTGCTTAAAGCAAGGATTCCTTACAGACATGGTCTATGACATGGTCTATGAAATGGTCTATGACGATGTGCATCAGGGTTGTTAGTTTCAGGTGTGGCCAGTTCCATACCTTACTCGTGTCCTGGGCCGTGTAAAGGCCAACCCTTTCCTGAGACAGTTCCACACCTTACTCGTGTCCCTGGCCGTGTAGAGGCCAACCCTTTCACGGAGACAGTTCCACACCTTACTCGTGTCCCGGGCCGTGTAGAGACCAACCCTTTCCTGATATAGTTCCACACCTAAATCGTGTCCCGAGCCGTGTAGAGGCCAACCCTTTCCTGAGACAGTTCCATACCTTACTCGTTCCACACCTAAATCGTGTCCCGGGCCGTGTAGAGGCCAACCCTTTCCTGAAACAGTTCCATACCTTACTCGTGTCCCGGGCCGTGTAAAGGCCAACCCTTTCATGAGACAGTTCCTTGCCTTACTCGTGTCCCGGGCCGTGTAGAGGCCAACCCTTTCCTTAGACAGTTCCATACCTTACTCGTGTCCCGGGCCGTGTAGAGGCCAACCCTTTCCTGGGACAGTTCCACACCTTACTCGTGTCCCGGGCCGCGTAGAGGCCAACCCTTTCACGGAGACAGTTCCACACCTTACTCGTGTCCCGGGCCGTGTAGAGGCCAACCCTTTCCTGAGACCGTTCCATACCTTACTCGTGTCCCGGGCCGTGTAGAGGCCAACCCTTTCCTGAAACAGTTCCATACCTTACTCGTGTCCCGGGCCGTGTAGAGGTCAACCCTTTACTGAGACAGTTCCACACCTTACTCATGTCCCGGGCCGCGTAGAGGCCAACCCTTTCCTGAGACAGTTCCACACCTTACTCGTGTCCCGGGCCGTGTAGAGGCCAACCCTTTCCTGAGACCGTTCCATACCTTACTCGTGTCCCGGGCCGTGTAGAGGCCAACCCTTTCCTGAGACAGTTCCACACCTAAATCGTGTCCCGGGCCGTGTAGAGGCCAACCCTTTCCTGAGACAGTTCCACACCTTACTCGTGTCCCAGGCCGTGTAGAGGCCAACTCTTTCCAGAGACAGTTCCACACCTAAATCGTGTCCCGGGCCGTGTAGAGGCCAACCCTTTCCTGAAACAGTTCCATACCTTACTCGTGTCCCGGGCCGTGTAAAGGCCAACCCTTTCATGAGACAGTTCCATACCTTACTCGTGTCCCGGGTCGCGTAGAGGCCAACCCTTTACTGAGACAGTTCCACACCTAAATCGTGTCCCGGGCCGTGTAGAGGCCAACCCTTTCCTGAAACAGTTCCATACCTTACTCGTGTCCCGGGCCGTGTAAAGGCCAACCCTTTACTGAGACAGTTCCTTGCCTTACTCGTGTCCCGGGCCGTGTAGAGGCCAACCCTTTCCTTAGACAGTTCCATACCTTACTCGTGTCCCGGGCCGTGTAGAGGCCAACCCTTTCCTGGGACAGTTCCACACCTTACTCGTGTCCCGGGCCGCGTAGAGGCCAACCCTTTCACGGAGACAGTTCCACACCTTACTCGTGTCCCGGGCCGTGTAGAGGCCAACCCTTTCCTGAGACCGTTCCATACCTTACTCGTGTCCCGGGCCGTGTAGAGGCCAACCCTTTCCTGAAACAGTTCCATACCTTACTCGTGTCCCGGGCCGTGTAGAGGTCAACCCTTTACTGAGACAGTTCCACACCTTACTCATGTCCCGGGCCGCGTAGAGGCTAACCCTTTCCTGAGACAGTTCCACACCTTACTCGTGTCCCGGGCCGTGTAGAGGCCAACCCTTTCCTGAGACCGTTCCATACCTTACTCGTGTCCCGGGCCGTGTAGAGGCCAACCCTTTCCTGAGACAGTTCCATACCTTACTCGTTTCCCGGGCCGTGTAGAGGCCAACCCTTTCCTGAGACAGTTCCACACCTTACTCATGTCCCGGGCCGTGTAGAGGCCAACCCTTTCCTTAGACAGTTCCATACCTTACTCGTGTCCCGGGCCGTGTAGAGGCCAACCCTTTCCTGAGACAGTTCCACATTTTACTCGTGTCCCGGGCCGTGTAGAGGCCAACCTTTTCCTGAGACAGTTCCACTCCTTACTCGTGTCCCGGGCCGTGTAGAGGCCAACCCTTTCCTTAGACAGTTCCATACCTTACTCGTGTCCCGGGCCGTGTAGAGGCCAACCCTTTCCTGAGACAGTTCCACACCTTACTCGTGTCCCGGGCCGTGTATAGGCCAACCCTTTCCTTAGACAGTTCCACATCTTACTCGTGTCACGGGTCGTGTAGAGGCCAACCCTTTCCTGAGACAGTTCCATACCTTACTCGTGTCCCGGGCCGCGTAGAGGCCAACCCTTTCCGGAGACTTCTCAAGATACTACAGTAAGTGACTTGTCAGTTGGTGCTGTATCGACTTAACAACACAGTTTTACCGACTTGAACATTGTTGTGAATTAGTTGCCTATGCTGTTCTGTCGGTAGAAATGTCAAGGACAAAGCGCCAATACTTCTGGAAAATCCAATAAAATAATTGCTCTATTAAATGACCCTTTAAACTTAATGTCATAAGCTGTGTCATTCGATTAAATGTCATCTCTTTATTCCCAGTCACTAAGTTTCCTGAATTAATTTTTATCCCTTGAATCGTAGCTGTTTTTTTTCCAAATCGCACTTTAGCAATCGATGAACATTTTTTTATAAATTTTTTAACAGTGAGACAATCAGAAAGTGTTTAATGCATTATTGTGTTAGTCTCACAACTATTCCCCTCCATGTTAGCAGAATGACTTAATGGTTTAACAAGAGCGTTCCTTAGAGGTAAAAGGGTTCTCATATATGTATGGATTCTGCACATCAATTGGCAGGATACGATCACGAATGTCGAGGTACTCAGAAGGAGTCATATGCTGAGCATGCACTCAATCCTGAGCGAGAGGCGCCTGCGGTGGTTGGGACATGTCTGCAAGATGAATCCGGAGCGCATTCCAAGAGCCTTGCTTTACGGCGAGCTGGCAACTGGTATGCGGAAGAGAGGACGCCCCTGCTTGCACTTCAAGGATGTCTGCAAGAAAGACATGACTCTGGCGCAGATTGACATTAAAACGTGGGAGACCATTGCTGTGGAGCGCACCTCCTGGCGGGCAAAAGTGCGCGAGGGCATTCAAGTCGCGGAAGCTTTCCTTACAGCCAGGAGCGAGGAGAAAAGGGCCAGGAGAAAGGGGAAGTGGGTAGAGGAGCAGGAGGAAATGCCATCATCCCATGAGGATGCGACGGATGCCATAGAATATATATACATGGAATCCGTCCATCCTCAAGGGACGATGGCGTTTACTCCTGCTCCTCTTCCCCATTTTCCCTTTCTCCTGGCTCTTCTCTCCTCACTCCTAGCTGTGTATTTGGCTTCCGCAACTTGAATGCTCTCGCGCACTTTTGACCGCCAGAGAGTGCGCTCGTCAGCAATGGCCTCCCACGTTTTATGGTCGATCACCGCCAGTGACATGTCTTTCTTGCAGACGTCCTTGTAGCGCAGGCGAGCAACCTCTTTTCCTCAGACCAGTTGCCAGCTCACCGTAAAGCAGGCCTCTTGGAATTCGCTCTGAGCCCATCCTGTGGACATGGCCAAACCACCGTAGGCGCCTCTCACTCAGGATTGAGTGCATACTCAGCATATGGCTCCTCCTGAGTACCTCCACATTTGTGATTTTATCCTGCCACTTGATGCGTAGGATCCTACGCAAGCATCGTAAGTGGAGAGTATTAAGCTTCTTTATTTGCTTGGCGTAGGTCATCCAGCACTCACTGCCATAAAGGAGTGTGCTGAGCATGCAGGCCTGGTACATAGTGATTTTCGTCCTATCAGTGAGCTGCGCATTGTTCCACACTCTTTGATTTAGCCTTGCCATTAACGATGGGGCTTTTCCGATATTGGTTTCTGTTTCCTTTTCCAGGGAGAGTGTGCTTGTGATGTTACTGCCAAGGTAGGTGAAATCCTCGACAACATCCAAGGTGTTTCCCTCAATGGAGATTGCTGGGAGGAAGTCTGTGCCTTGTCTCATAATGTTGGTCCTTTTTAGGCTTATCGTTAAACCGAATTCCTTGCATGCCTCTGAGAACTTATTGGCCAGCTGTTGGAGTCCTATCTCTGCACGTGAGGTAAGGGCTGCGTCATCCGCGAAGAGCAACTCTCTGATTAATATTGTTTCCTTTTTGTTCATCGCACGGAGCCGGTAGATGTTATATAAGCTTTCATGCGCCCTGGTTTGAATGTTCACACCTTCGGAACAGTCCTCAAAAGCATGTCGCAGTAGCACTGAGAAGCAGATACCAAAGAGTGTTGGTGCCAGTACACAGCCCTGTTTGACTCTGCTACAAACGGAAGGGTTCTGAGGTGGCACCATGAAGTGCACTGTGCTGTGCATGTTGGTGCGAAAAGACTCAATGGTGTTGAGAAGTTGCTGCGGACATCCTATTTGATCCAGTATGCGGAACAGACCCTTGCGGCGTACCAGGTCAAATGCCTTTGTTAAGTCTATGAAGGCAATGAAGATGGCTTTCTGTTGCTCCCAACATTTCTCTTGCAGCTGACTGAGTGAGAAAATCATGTCCATGGTTGACCGGCCAGCCCAAAAACCACACTGCGATTCCGGGTAGACATTTTGTGCCAGGATTTGCAGGCGTGCAAGGACCACTCTGGCAAAGGCCTCTCCCACAATACCCAGTAGGGATATGCCTCGACAATTGTTGCAATCGCTGCGATCATCTTTGTTTTTGTACAGCGTGACTATTTTGGCATCACGTATATCCTGTGGGATGTGGCCTTGTTCCCAGCAATCACATATGAGCACGCGCAGGGTTCTCAATTATAATGTTCATAAAAAGTGCAGAACATTATAACAAACCAAAAACACAACCAAAAAAATTGATTCAAACACACAAGAAGCTTGCTGTATGAATTATCTGTTCTAGGTATGAGAGTAAGATGAATTGATAAAATGGGAAACTAACTGGTGTATGTCTTTCCACCCAGAAAAGTGTCAACTGTTAAGAGTAACAAAGAAAAAGAAACAAATAAATTCAAAATATTACATTCATGGAAAAGAACTGACCCAAACTAAAGATGCAAAATACTTAGGAGTCTTAATAAATGAGAAACTATCATGGAATCCCCATGTCAATGAAGTTATTAAAAAATCAAACAAAACCTTAGGCTTTATAAAAAGGAACTTTAACAAATGTAATAGAGATATAAAACTAAAATGCTACCTCACTTTGGTGAGACCTGCACTAGAATATGCATCTTCTGTATGGGACCCATCCACCAAAGAAAACATTGATAAACTAGAACAAATTCAAAAAAGAGCTGCCAGATTCATTACTGGAGAATATTCGAAACTGACAAGAGTAACACCATTAGTTAAATCATTAAACCTTGAAACACTAGAGGATAGAAGAACCAAGAGCAAATTAGTAATCATACATAAAGCAATTAATTCTAATTTAGAAATACAACACAAAGATAACCTAATACAACCCTCAGATAGACATAAGGATAAAAACACCTTTCTTATTCCGTATGCAAGAACAAACACATACAAGTTTTCCTTCTTCCCGTCCGGAATTCGGGCGTGGAATGGGTTGCCTGAAGAATCCAGGAAAACCAACACTTTATCAGCATTTAAATCTCTAATAAAAATGCAGGACTAAACACAAACCATAGATAAGCGTAGGACGCAATAATCTTCTGTATAGAAGGAGCGTCTGTAAACAGATAAGATAAGATAAGATAAGTAAGAACAAATAAGTGATGTAAAATGGTGAATGTGTTCTAGGTGTGATAGATAGAACAAATAAGTGACATAAAATGGTGATTCTGATCTAGGTATGAGAGCTACAACAAAAAATTGACATCAGATAAAACATTGAGCTGTTAACTTCAACTTAAAGTTCTGTTCTTTTCACTTGTTTTCATTATAAGTGCCAGCTGGATTTTTACTCAGCAATGTCTTTTGGTCCAACGATCTGTTAACTAGTCTAGTAGTCTGGGCTTTCATTAGTCTGGTTGTCTGGTAGTCTCGTTGTATCCGGTAGTCTGTGGTCCGGTCGTCTGGTATTTCGGTAGCCTGTGGCCTGGTAGTCTGTAGTCAATTAGACTAGCGGTCAAAATAATCTAGTGGTCTGGTGAAAATTGTATGTAGTCCAGTAGTTAGTTATATAATAGTTTGTAATTCAGTATTCTGGTGCTACAGGGGTCTGTTATGCCGGTATAGTCGAGTGGCGGTGGTCGAGTGGCAGCGCACTGGACTGTCGTACCGATGGTCACGGGTGAAGGCAAGGGTTTGTTACCGGGGCCTAGGGCGTCCCTGAGTCACCCCGCTCCGAATGGGTACCTAACACTACATGTAGTTAGGCGGCTGGGTAATGCGTGGAACCCACAAAGCCGTGGCCTGTGATTGCTGCATCACTTGCCAACAGATCATCTGTTGCGTCTGTGGACGCAACTATCTTCTGCATAGAAGGAGCGTCTGTATAGATAAGATAGTCTGTTGTCCAAGTAGACATCTAACTACTAGCCTTATTGCAGTCCCACATTATACGTTTCTAAAAAAACAAACAGACATGCCATCTTGTGAACATATGTTCATATTTGAAATTGTTCAGAAATTCCAAGCCAATCGCCAATCAAAAAACATTCAATCTAATTTGTTATTTTAAATCAAAGATCAAATGTCAAGACGAAAGAAATTCTGTACAAGACGCTTATGATGTCTTAATACATTACAACTGACCATGTTTGCATTTAAATGGTTATTTTGTAAATATATAAAATTCAGCAATTATTCTCAATAATTGTTCTCTTTTTTTTAAATACAAAACAGCTAAGTCAGCTAAGTGGTGTACAATAGTTTCATAAAATAATAAAAGACGAAATTCCAGAAATATTTCATTGTTTCGTTGAAATTATCGTTATGGTCGAACTGGGCCCCCGGAAACGACTTTGGAGGGCCTACTTCACAAACCTTGCACACATTGCACACACTCCATGGAGTGAAAAAAACACATTGTCATACTAGTCAACCATCACTTCATAGCCACGCCTTTATTCTACAACCTTATTACCACGCCCATTGTCACCTGTTTTCAAGTGAACTTGTCCTTAACCCCTAATCCGCCTACCCCCAGGTTCAAGAGTCCCACCTAGGGAGTTACACCTGCATCGCTGAGCTCACAGGACAGTACAGCGAATCAACAGCTTCCCTCCTGGCCGCCTACATCAACGGTTCTGTCACTGTGTCACCAGGGAACCAATCCGTGGTCAGCACAGACATGGCTGTCTGGGACTGTAGAGTGGACACAAGGCCTGTCCCGACCTTGACCTGGATCAAGGATGGCCTCATGCTGACCGAATCCACCAGAATAAAAGTCACCCAGGTGGATATAGGTCACAGCATGCTCAAGGTGACTTTCAACTTTGTTCAATGGTTTAAAAGTCTATCAAGAAAGGAAATTTGTTAAGGTCAAGGCTAGAGTCGTGTTTTAGAAATATTCTCTGAGCTGGCGTCTGTCCCCGATTAAATCTAATCTAATCGTTTGCATAAAATTATTTTTATGTTACTACCAAACGGAAGGGTTTGGTTTGATTGACCAATAGAAATGGAGAGAGACATTGGATTGTTTGAAAGTAACATGCACAATTTAATAAGACACTTTTCATGAAACATTCACTCGAGCAGTGGCGTAACAATGGCTTTGCAATTGGGCGCCGGCCTGCGCCAGTCAAAAGGGCGCCGCTAAATCTCTCATTTTTAAATCTTTATTTAAATAAATATATCACTTTTATCCTCGATAACAAAAAAAAGTGAATTATTGATTATATTTAAATATTTTTCATTTAAACAATTTGGACTGGAAACATCTAATCCCACAAATCAAAATCACGAAAATTCGTGGCAACACATGAAAAATTTTTACGAAATGGAAATTATTAGAGAAAGGGCTTGAAAAGGGTGGACTAATTGACGACTTTGCACAAGCAGTACTGAAAAGCGAATTTGTAAATGGCGCCAAACATTGACTATTTTATTTAAAATGTAAATTGTTTTGTGCTGAAAACAGTTTAGCTTTTCATGGACACGAACAAGATGGGGGTATATTTTTTAATCTGATAAAATTTGTGTGTCAGTTTGATGTTGGTTTTAAAAATTATCTTGAATCGCATATTAAAAATCACACTAGCTATTAGTCGCCAACAATCCAGAATGAATTTATTAATTTGTTATCAGCGAAAGTACAAATTGAAATAAAATAAATTCAAGAAGCTAAATAGTAGAGTATAATATTTGATAGCACTCCAGATGTGTCTCACAAAGACCAATTACTGAAATTATTCGGTATGTGAAATTGTTAGATAAAGAATATACCATTGAAGTGAGGTTCGTTGGTTTCATAAACCCAACAGAAAAAACAAGAGAAGGAATTGCCTATGAAATTTAAGCAGCATTAATTCAAAATGGTTTATCACTTGAAGATGTACGTGGCCAACACTGTAAAAAATCTTACCGTAAAACGACAGTAAGTTATCGTGTACTAGCTGCCATTAACTAAGCGCTTTTTAACGGTAACTTACCGCAGCGATAACTTATCGTTTTTGGCTTACCGTTATTTTACGACGGAATGTCGTAAACTCTTAGGATACCGTTAACGTTAAGTTAACGTTATTTTTTTTTAAAAAACGATAACCACCCCCCCTCCATTTTAGGGCAGTCCCCCCCACCCTCATTAATACAGCCCTTGTTTTAACATTAGCTACTAATAAGCAATACAAACTGGACGCAAAAAAAATGAGATAAGTATTTTAAAAATTAATACATTTTTTTATTAAGTCCATTCAGGTCATAACAGTATCAACATTCATCTTTGTGTACATTCAAAGTCTGAGAGATCTCTTATTACGCTTGCAACTTTTCTGCCAACGCCTTCTTCTGTTGCTTTTCCTTTACTGGGTGTGCTGCTGCCATTTTCTTTTATCTTGCATCCACCTAATTGAAAAAGAAAGGAATAACAGGTTTATTAAATTCTGTAACTGAAAATACATTTAAAGGAAAGCTTAAAATGTAAAAACACACAATACATTGATAGCAGTAAGTGTTTTTGAAAATTACATGTTCAACCAGAGCATTTCAAAGCATCCAAGGTTGAATACAAAACCAGTCATTGTCATAAAAAAAATAAAAAAAAAGAATTAAAACCATTTCATAATTTTAAAATTTAAAATTTTTTATATATATACATTTTTTAAAATTGATTTTTTTTTGAATTTTTAAAAAAAAATTAAAAATTTTAAATTTTTTTTTAAATTTTTTTTTAAATATTTTAAATTTTTTTTAATTTTTTTTTAAATTTTTTTTATAATTTTTTTTTAAATTAAAAAAAAATTGAAGGTTTTCTTAAAATGGGCAAGAAAAATTTGATAAATTAAAAGTAATAACAAAACTTTAAAAAATATTTTTAAATAATTGGTGAAAAAACTTAGTTATTTCAGCTTCCAAGAGAAAGCTGCTTCTCAAAAAACAGTTTTGCTATAAGTTTCTTGTTGGCTGAATAAAAGGGCACACAAAGATGGGTTAATGAATACTAAACCTCCTTGGCTAAGATTTCAACAAAGAAGTATAACAATAATAACATGACTAGAAGAAAACGATTCAGAAGACAAAGTAGAAAAAGACAACACAAAATTTAGTTTATTAACGTTTAAAGCCCCATAAGGTTTTCGGTAAACTTCCGCCTCAGTCCCGTAAGGATTTCCCTTTAATTGCGATCAACTGGTTATGCAATTTAAAAAAATTACGGAAAATGTATTTATATTATTATTATCATACTGACTTCATCTTTTAGGATAAGAATGGTTATTTTATGTATCCAAAAGACCGACTTGAGTTTAATACTAATTTTATCTGTAGTTTAGTACTATTATATTTACAAAAAAGCATAGCAAAATCACATCTTCAAAAAAAAAGAAAATTTTTTTAAAAATTAAAACACGCACAACTTTGCGAATGGAGCGATAACACTAGCAAAGGCAACCGTCGCCATTTACGGAAGTCGACTAAAGCTTCTCTCACTAAATGAAGAATTTCTTTTTTTTATGATCTCATTACTAAAGAGTGCCATCGAGGCGCGCATTACCGCGCTTTGGGATTAGAGACAAGGCGCGCATTACCTCGCTTTTGGGCATTAAACGTTAAAATTATCTATATAATCTGGAAAGAGCCTTTACTAGTTAATCTTAACATCTGCAACCATAAGGCGGAGAGGGACGCATACCAGATAGTTAAAAACTTGTTCATAGAGGGAAAATTAATTGTGGAAAAAAGGAAAATTAGAGTAAATACTTCTGAAATGAAATTTACAAATACATTTAATCACATATGAAAACATAAATTTCTAACCTTTGCAAAAACTCCAAAGTTGAGATTGCTTCTGTATCATATTTAATGTTGAATGTGTAATAGGCACCGCAGAGGCAACCAACAGCCTTTAGAAAATCATTCTCATCAGCATGGATGACTACTTTGCCATCAATGGAAAGCATCCAGTCCTCAACTCCCATGAGACTGTTACCTAGAAACAAAATAACAATTTACTAGTGCAAAACATTAAAACCATGTAAGTCTTACCCTAAGACAAGGGTATTCAAATGAAAGCAACTTTTCAAGTTTTATTTTAAAAAATTAATGTGAAAACGTAAAGGAAACCAAAAAAAAAGTGTTTAAATTCACTAAATATTTCACATACCCCTTAGAATTAGATGAGGTGTAGGGGGCAAAGATTTTTCTTCAATTTCCTCCAGTGCTGGCAGGCTTTAAAAAAAAAGAAATAGTACAAATCAAATCATGGTACAACAAAAGTCAAAGGGTATCTGTAATACACTCCCAAAGAACTTTTTGACTTGAAGATATTCACTTAACTTTCAATAAAACGTGTAACCCTATAAAATTAAGTAGAGTCATTGAGATGGGATAATAGAATATTTTATATTTTAATATATAGAAATTACTCAAACCCCAATTTTACTGATATGTAGGACAAAGAATAATACATAAAAATAAAATTTAACTATGAAACATATTAACCTTAGAATAACAAGGTTCTATGTAAACTTTTGGTCAAACCAAGATATTGGCGTTTGAAAATTTGATATTATGTAGGGCCATATAGAATTAGAACCTTCAGTTATTCTAAGGTGGCGATATGTAAGCAAAATCTAAATTAACAAACAAGATGCTATTTCCACTTACTTTACTTATGATTTAAAACATAAATATTGTAGCACTCTAGAGTAAAATCAGAATACAATCTCACATGTTAAATAAGTGTAATTATGACATAATCACAAAAATAAGCTTTCAAAATAAAATCAACTTACCATTTCAATATGAAGTCCGAATATTGAACACTTTATCTTGGTATTATATCCGTCGTGACATTGTACGCCTTGACTAATCTGTAATCAAAGACCACCTTATTTCTCTATTATCTGAAATGGAAAGTGAAAAAAAAAGAACTTTATGATTAAAACAAATCTGATAACTGCACAGCTAGTAAGAGATCTAAATGCTCTGATTGATATTTAGTCTTAGCCAAAATACAAATTATATATTATCTAGTTTTGACCAAATTAGGGTGACAATAATCTTAACCAACACCTTAATAATAAAAAATAAATGTTAAATCTATAACTAACGTTTAAATGTACACATGGTTTAAATATCTCAACTGGCATTAGAACCAAAAAATATTACCATGATTTATAAACTGATAAATTTTGTTAAGACTGATACTTATTTATAATATAACTTAAAATCAGCAAAACATTCAATTTGAAAACATCCAAATTTAACACCTTTCATGACAGACCTTAAAGTGGTTATCCATCTTTTTATTGTATGCAATGGTCATTCTGTTATCAAAGACCTCCCCTTTTGTTATTGTAAAAGACAGAACCTGAAATTTCAAGTAAAAATCATTAACTAAATGATTACAAATAACAATTTTCCTTTTGTTACAGAAATTATACATGTATAACATAACTACATACCTATTAAAAATTAAGAAAATGTAAACAGTTTTTAATATAATTAGACTACATCTACTTAATTCTGTATAATAATATTAAAAGACATGAAAAATATTCTGCATATAAATATTTATATGCCATACACTGACTTTAAAGTTGACAAATGATAAATTCTCGTAACTTTTTCTAGACTTATACTTTCATTACTGTTTAATTTAAAATGTATAAATACTTACATATCGGTAGTGGTAATGTTAAAGCATATAATTTGCCAAGACTTGTATTGTTCAGTTAGTTTAACCTAGACTCCCTGTTTCATGTGATCTTTACCTGAAACCAAGTTTTTTTGAAAATATGTCACAGATGTCAGGAAGAGTCCTAACTTACATAAACTTAAGGTATTATTAAGCGTTATTAAACATAAGTGTTATTCGCACGGTTTTGGCAGTGCGAATAATGCCCAACATTATCTGCACGGTAAACCGTGCGGATAATGCCTAGCGTTATTCACACTGCCGCACGGTTTTGACCGTGAGAATGATGCCAAACGTTATCTAAAGGCCTTGGACTTGGGTAATGCATATAAAAATGATAATAAAAATTAACAAATAATACTAACAGTCACTGTTACTGACTCTCACTTTAAATTTTAAAATTTTGACAGTGAGAATAATGTCGAACAAATTCAATTGTCATTTTAACCGTCTTTCAAGTGTCTGGAATCTTATATTTGTATCCATTTTAGCAATAATCTGAGCGGACTTGCATATCGTTTGTTAATGATTAATCATTAATTAATTAATTAGTAATACTGCGGATTTAGCCGATATAAAACTATACTTTTATTAACTGTTCCAGTGCAATCAACTTTGTATTTTTATTCTGTATAATTATGAAGTAACTTTTTATTAACTTTCATACATAAAATTTAATTGGACAAGACTCTGTAATGAAAAAGAATAATTATTATTCAGTGCGTTCTATTATAGCTAAAATATGTTAGGCCACTTCTCACCCTCTCTGTCAACTCAAAAGCCAATACTTAACTATTTTTAAAAGTCTATTGGGAATATTTTTGAAACTATAATGGCAGAAATTATTCTCTAAAGTACCGCCATGTGCTTTGTAAATATTTAAAATCTTATAGGCCTATGGTGCATTGCACATCGTGCAAATTAAACATGCCTCGGACTAGACCCCTCTACCTATAGGTCTTGCCAAATATTTAGGCACACTCCATCACCAGCTTATTCTATATTTTCTATTTCAAAATTAATGCCTATTGAAAATTTGCTATGCATTAATGAATATTGACCATTATTATATTATGATCACTATAATACTATTGAAGCTATTGACAATCTAATTGTAACAGATACAAACTATTGACTAAAGTGTCTAAAGCCATGTGCTTTGGACCTCGGACATATTTTAAGTCCTATGCCTATAAGTTTAAGGTATATTGCACACCACGCAAATTTAATATTTAAATTTCTTGAACTCTTCTATTCTGCCTGTAGACCGTCATTAATTTCTATTATTTTCATTAATAATACTAATGACAACTTAAATGTAATGGACATTAACTATTCACTAAAGCATGGCCATGGGCCATGTGCTTTGGAAATATTTAAAATCTTACATTTCCTAGTGTGCTATGTAATCCATGCTAATTTACTATTACTTGTACTTGTTACTTGTATAGTTTTAGGCTTTAACTTTAGGCCTTGCCAAATATTTACACCCGCTACATCACTGAGTCACTGAGTGAATCACTGGCTTATATTATTTAATTATTTAATATCTGAATCTGCTATTCAAAATTTAATGCAAAATATGCTAGTTAATGACTATTACTATTTTTATTGGTAAAATATAAAATGCAATTAAAACTATTGACACATTTAGTTGACACTTACTACTCAGTGACTGCCGAGAATGAATCATAAAAAAAAATGACCATGACCATAATAATAATAGCATGTGATGCCATGTGCCGTGGACCATTAAAAATGTTTTCAATCCTTACAACTGTAAGATTAAAATTAGTATTATGTTATGGCATATTTAAATACGGCCATACAATCTTATGAGCAATAAACAATAGAAGCAGTGAATAATAAGCCTGAATAAGTTCGACTCAAACTTTTTTTAACACAATGGCGGCTTACCGTCATGCTGTCAACAATACTATCAATTGTGAATTGGGGCGAATTTAATTAAATTTAAACGGCTGAAGCTATAAAAATAGATATATAACCATTTCAAATGAAATAATTACCTGTTTCTTAATAATTCAATTATACAATCAAACGCAAAGACGAAATTTAAACTTAATATACTGACGAAATATCATCTCACGTTTAAGTAATTCCATTATCGATTGTAGAAGCCGGAAGTTTCCCATTTAGACAACTAATTTTAAAAAACAAAACATGTATACAACGAAACAACGTTTCAAATAAATTGAATAAACAATAATAAACAAATTTAGTATAATATTAAAGAAAACTTATTTATTTTCTAGTAAATATTTAATATTTACTTATAAACATTTAAATTATAAACATGTTGCAATTTTTTGTTTAAAAAAAAATTTATTGTAAGGAATGGATAATGAGTAAAAAAATTGTCTGTTAGTTTTACTGTTCCAATATAGAAAAATATATATATTAAAGCTTTTAAATTTAAAAATATAAATGATAATTAAATATTTTTTAAAGATATTTTTAAAATTAAATTTTATTATTATTATTATTATTATTATCTTCTTTTTTTTTAAACTTGAAATCTTACCTGGAGTGTTCTCAATTACTTTCAATTCAAACATTTTATTGCGATAGAATACAATAATGATAAAAATATCTTAGGGCTGTTAACGATTAATTCAAATTTAATCGTTATATTTTGAAAAATTAACAATTAATTAATCGTTAATTTCGATTAAAGCCAAAAAATTAAAATGTACGATGACATAAGTAACGCCTATTAAACGTTCTTGTTGAAAATCTAAATAACACTGGAATGTCTCCTTTATTACTTTCTATGTCATCTTTTCACCAACTACGCAAAAAGACAAGTATGTTGGCATTATTTGCTTCAAGTGATGAGCGGGTCTAATTGATAATATAACCACCCGATCTGGACAATCCTTCACTTGGAACTGTAGTAACTGGTATGCACTAACCGGTCTTGGCAAGGAATTGCATTATCGGATATCGGTGTTTTCACCATTGTAGATGGTCAATGGATTCGGGAAGTTTCATCTCCATTTTTTAACGCAGTAATTCATCAGAAGAGCTGTGGTCATTTTCTGTCTCTGAGTCAGACTCCATTACTGCCATTAGCTTAATAGGCTTTTCATTTGGTTTGATAAGTAGGCGAAGTGTTAGAACAATGGTAGGCAAAATTTATCAACATTTTGAACATTCCCGTCAGTCAATAGTTTAAAACCAAAATGTTCATGTAATTTATCAGCCACTATTTATTTAAAAATATTTTTTTAAAAAAAAATTATATATTTTTTAAAATATTTTTTTTTAAATTTCCAATAATTTTTAAGTGATGGGTCGACTAATCCGAAGCCCTAAAATATTTATATTGAATAGCTTAAATAAGAAAAACAAAACTTCATTAATTAATCATTATGGGTTCCCGGGCCAAAACGTTGCAACATTTTAAATTTAAAACCCCTACAGTATAGATTTTAGTCTGAATCATTCCTAATGTTTATATATAATACTATTATGTCAGAACTCGATAATTTGTGGGGAAAATGTGTCTGTTCCCATGTGAAATAATTAATACTGATTTTTAAATTGAGCTAGATTACCTGTTACGCATTGCAGAAATGGCAGAAGAAAAAGATATTCAAAGAAAACTTGAAATCATTTTTATATTTTAAAATAAAATACTATACACCTTTACTTTGCTAGAGTGTAGGCTTACTCAACAGCTTTCCAAAATTTCATTGCGATCGGGTGAATAAAATAAAATTTTTTTTAGCTTACATAAGAAAAGAAAACACATTAAGGTTCACCGGCCTAATTAGTGCAAGTTTAATTAAAAACCGTTATAAGGCTAATCATATTTTAAAGGAAATCTATTATTTATTAAAAAATTATTTATACTATTTAATACGAAAGATGTAATTATATTTAAAATCATGATATTAGTAATAGTATATTACTAATAAATATAAAGGCATATTATTTCGTAAGGACCAAAGAAAAATAATAATATAGAATTAAATGTAAGTCAAGACTTGACTGCTAATACTAAAACTAGGACTTCAGCTTACGACTATCGAGCGACCACTCTTTACCACTTTTTTTAATAACTTACTTTCGTTCTTTTTTGTCTGTTTGTCTGTCCGTAAAATATTTTTAAATAGCTCATATAAAAGGAAAAAAGGCTACTTTGGGCACCCGGCCAAAATATTTTTCACTGTCCTTCATGGCAGTAAACTCAACAGCCTCCAAAACTTTTATGTCTATCGGATAATATAATGTTTAGTAACCCATAAAACGTCTTGCATTCATTTATTTATTTACTGTATTGAAAATATTTATAGACGAACATAGATTACACTCCATTACTGTTAAAAAAGGGAAAACAGTGAAAAGTAGTCATTTACAACCATTTAGCGTTAAATAACAGTATAAATGTGTTTAAAAACATTGTATTTTTTTACAGTATAAATTAATACCGGATTTTATTGTAAACGAACTTAAATTACATTACCTTACTGTTTTTTTTTAAAAACAGTAAAAAAATCTTCATTTACAGCAGTTTGGTGTAAAATAACGGTATAAACGTGTTAGAAAACATTGCATTTTTTACAGTGAAGGTTACGATAATGGGACCAACATGGCAGGGAATTACAAGGGAGTTCAAGCCATACTTCAAAAAGAGAATCCACTTGCTCGATATTTTCTGTGTTGTGCATGTAGCCTTAATTTAGTAGGTGTGCACGCGGCCAGCATTGATCCAGATGTTGTGAAATTTTTCGGAACTATCCAGGTATTTTACAATTTTCTCCTCGTCAACTAGTAGATGGGGAAAAATATCCCCTGTCACTGAAATCAGCCTAAAGAAGTATGCAGACACAAGATGGTGTTCCAAAGCATATGCCGTAAGTGATGTATATGAGCAACTCGAGCAAATTATTTTAGTATTAATTGAAATGAAGGATAATCACTTACTTGGTGACGCATTATCTGTTCCTAAATAATTGCACCGTCAAATCAATAGTTACAAGTTCATTGCGTTTATAACTATTTGGAATTTGATATTGGAAAAAATAAACAAAGTCAATTTAGCACTACAAAAAAAAAGACCAGGATATTTATCGATCATCGTTGTTAATAAAAGGACTTTTAAATGACTTTGAAGATCTAAGAATCTATAACATTTTTGACAAAATTAAAGAAACGTTTATTAAAATGAAAATTGAGGCATTTCAAAAAGGAAAGGAAAACGAAAACAAATGCCAGGAGAGCATGCTGAAGATGAAAGTCCTAACTTGGATAAATTCAAAATTTTTTTTTGCATTTATTGATTCAATAATGATGCAGTTTAAAGATAGATTTGTTTCTCTGAAAAATATAGAAGAAGACCTTAATTTTCTGACTGGCAAAGTGTTTCAATCTTGTGCAATGAAAGTTTTAGAATCTAAAGCTGTTCTATTATTAGGCAAATATCCTGAAATAAATAAAGAGCAATTTATAATTGAAATAAAAGGCTTTAAATACCAAATGATTTAACTATTGCAAACAAAAAACGCGATGACGTCATGTTTCATTTAGATCTTCTAAATGTTCTCGCGGCATGGGAATTGCAAGAATCGTACCCGAATATAGAAAGAGCTCTGAAAAGATTTCTTACAATGCCAACTACAGCAAACTAAAAGTTATCAAAAATTACATGAGATCGACGTCAGGTCAACAACTCACATCATCTCTAGCTCTTCTTTCCATCGAAAGTGAACTTACCAGTCAAATAAACTTCGATGAAATAATCACTGATTTTGCAAACATTAATGCAAGAAAAGTTAAGCTTTGAGTTTTGAACCTTTGATATAGCACATAGGAGATGATCGGTGGAGCGTTACTTAAATTTACTTTTAATTGTGAGTTTCTATCGTTATGTATGAGATAGTGAGTATGACACATTGACACTTTTGTTTTTATTTATAATACACGATACTTCAAGTATTGCCGTAGTCTGTATTAACGCAACAATATCTAGTTTTATCCAGCAATTTATTTGGTATTATTTAGTAAATAATGAACTGCAAATTAGTCTTGTTCCTGTCTTTTGCATTTTTTATATTCACGTTGTATGACTGTCACTGTCAGACTGCGTAATTATTGGCATAAATAAAATAAGAAAAATTCACTTATTTTTTTCTAACAATTGAAAAAGTCGCAAAGCTGAAACTTTTCAATTTATCAAGGGCGCAAAAAATAAATTAGCCAAGGGTGTCAAAAACCCAGTTACGCCTCTGCACTCGAGGAAAGATTTCAAAATATTCGGTCAAAATACTAAATATATTTAATTTGAAGTTTGTAAATGTTTCCAACATTCTGACAAAAAACTGTTTTTAAAAAATAACAATAAAATAAAACAAAATAATAAATAACTATGATGGCATGAAACGAAGGTATGACTCAATAGTAAATTTCATCCTAATGATCTTTCGTGTGATAAACATTTTGGGTGATGAACTTTTCAGATCAGTAACGTAACGTACAGTGACGTCGGTGAATACGTCTGCAACGTGAGCAGCCCAGCCCTTCCCCAGGCCTTGACCTCTGGGGCGGCACAACTCCATGTGTACGGGGCGCCATTGATAACGTCAGCACCCCTTTTATCGATGGTCCCCATAGGGTGAGTCCTCTTGCCAACAGCATTTTAATATAAATATATCAGAATTTTAAAAACTATTTCTAATTTGGATACCTCAAAATTATGTTCAAATGTGTCTTTTCCATGAATCCATAACATTTTAATTTTTAAAAAAAATAATAATAATAATAACATAATTTAAAAAACA
Source organism: Ampullaceana balthica (assembly GCA_944989445.1). Taxonomy (NCBI): domain Eukaryota; kingdom Metazoa; phylum Mollusca; class Gastropoda; family Lymnaeidae; genus Ampullaceana; species Ampullaceana balthica. The sequence continues at coordinate 3,212,855 of CALYLW010000047.1, forward strand.
ACTTTTAAATGAAGAGAGAATTTAAGAGTGTGTGTGGGGGGGACAACTTTTTCAATTTAAACTACTAGTTATGACAATAATTTTGAAGTACATATATATACATATAAATCAAACTTTGTTTGTTTGTTTGTTTACGTAGGGTGGATAGTTTTTAATTGTGTCGCATACGTTTTTACATGGATTGATGGATCTCGACCAAACTTGGTACATATATGCCTCATTATCCAGATCAAAATATAGAGGGGTTTTTAACTTTACATAAGTCAACTTTTGGGGCCCCCGGCCCATTAAATTTTTAAAATTCCATTGCGAATAAATTGCGAATGCAAATTTAGATAATTATTTTAATGAACCGAGACTTATCATTTTTATTTCATTCGATACTTTTACAAATAGAAACAAAATATTGAGCTTTTAATTTAATTTTATTTTTTAGAACTGAATTGTAACCACTTAAAATCGTTAAAATATGTAGGCCTATAAATAGGCCTGAAATCATTTTGTTACGACCAAAAGACTATTTTAATTTTTTTCGTGTATTATTTAATTGTATATTTATTTTAAATTATAATTCGGATTTGTTTTCAAACAACGATGATTACGTTTTTTTTCTGTACTTTTCTTGAAGTGAATTCAAAAAAGATATAAATTGGGCCAGAAATGCTTTATTTACCACAGAAAGGCTGTTTAAATTTGTTTTAGGGTAATATTTACTATTTATTTCATCGTCGAATACAATTATAATATGGATTGGATCGTATTATTGACTATTTATTTCAACGTCAACATCGAATACCACTATCACTATTTACTATCATTTGGATTTGATCAAGGCATTGAGAGTAAGATTCAACAGTTACATCTAAGGGTAAGTTAAGTTAAGATGTTTTTTTTTACAAATTACTATAGGCGTCATTATGTATATTCCTTGCTATTTCCATATTATGATTTTCATAATCATATCTGATTCTATTAATCACATTAATTAATATTATATGATGATACATATATTATATTAAATTACTATATATTTCTACCTTTTTAAACACACATATACATGTATAATCCTATATATGCATACTTTAAGTTAAAGAATACTTCCAAGATGAGATACATTTAACGGATTTAATACCATTTATTAAGGCACTTTTTTTTAAATTCCTTGCAACATACTAATTTTAAAAATGTTTTCACAATATGATTAAAGATTGGTACATTTTATTGGAATTACAATGAAACATAAAACAAACAGGTTTATTGCATGAGGAGCCTGAGCAAAGTCAAACTGCGAATTCAGGGTGAACATGGAATGCGGCAAAACGTATAGAACAATTAAATCAGAACAAGATAGCAAAATTTTACAAAAAGACCTAGATGACTTGATAAAATGGGAAACTAACTGGAGTATGAAATTCCACCCAGTAAAGTGTCAACTGTTAAGAGTAACAAAGAAAAATAAAAAAATAAATTCAAAATATTTCATTCATGGAAAGGAACTAACCCAAACTAAAGATGCAAAATACTTAGGAGTCTTAATAAATGAGAAATTATCATGAGAAATTGTCAATGAAGTTATTAAAAAATCAAACAAAACCTTAGGCTTTATAAAAAGAAACCTTTACAAATGTAATAAAGATATAAAACTAAAATGCTATCTCACTTTGGTGAGACCTGTACTAGAATATGCATCTTCTGTATGGGACCCATCCACCAAAGAAAACATAAACTAGATAAACTAGAACAAATCCAAAAAAAGAGCTGCCAGATTCAGTACTGGAGAATATTCAAAACTGACTAGAATAACACCATTAGTTAAATCATTAAACCTTGAAACACTAGAGGATAGAAGAACCAAGAGTAAAGTAATAATCATACATAAAGCAATTAACTCTAATTTAGAAATACAACACAAAGATAACTTAATACAGCCCTCGGATAGACATAAGGATAAAGACACCTTTCTTATTCCGTATGCAAGAACAAACTCATTCAAGTTTTCGTTCTTCCCGTCCGGAATTTGGGCGTGTAATGGGTTGCCTGAAGAAACCAGGAAAGCCAACACTTTATCAACATTTAAATCTCTAATAAGAATGCAGGACTAAACACAAACCATAGATAAGCGTAGGACGCAATAATCTTCTGTATAGAAGGAGCGTCTGAAACAGATAAGATAAGATTAAGATTGTAAGTTCATTCATCGTTTTATCTAACTTTTTACATATACATTTTAAAAAATAATTTTTAATATATTTCTTACGATATCAAATACGTTATTTATACAATAAGATAAAAGATCAGTGCATTTTTATTGGAATTACATGTACAATGAAACATTTTATTTAAAAAAAAGGTACCCAAAATTGCATGAGATGCCTGACTGCAGATGGAGCGCGAAAGAAATAGAACATCAATAGCGTCAGAGACACCAGAACTACGACAGTTACTACTTCGTAAAAGAAGAGAACAGGAGAGTGTGTCCCTTTATTTAGGGTTTATTTAAACTATTCTAAATTTTATCATTGCAGTATCTCTATTATTTTTAGCCTGTTTTACTGGGACTGTTTTTAAAGTATTAAGGTAAATGCATAAAATAAAAACAGGGTATTAGTAGGCCTGACAGGACGTACCACAACAGCGAACGTTTCGGCAAAGAGCCTTCTTCAACGGACAAATAGTACACAAATGAAACGAATAAAACGAAATAATAGAAAAAAACACTTAGCTGCGGTGAAATCCGCAGCTAAGTGTTTTTTTCTATTATTTCGTTTTATTCGTTTCATTTGTGTACTATTTGTCCGTTGAAGAAGGCTCTTTGCCGAAACGTTCGCTGTTGTGGTACGTCCTGTCAGGCCTACTAATACCCTGCACTGGACTACTTGGATTTCACCGCAGCTAAGTGTTTTTTTCTATTATTTCGTTTTATTCGTTTCATTTGTGTACTATTTGTCCGTTGAAGAAGGCTCTTTGCCGAAACGTTCGCTGTTGTGGTACGTCCTGTCAGGCCTACTAATACCCTGTTTTTATTTTATGCATTTACCTTTTTAAAAGCCTGATTGCAGTCTCACCCCCATTACTTTTTTTAAAGTATTACCCCAATATTTGTCAAACTTTGAATGTAATATTAGTCTTATTATTCACTTGATTTGGGTAAGATGTAAAATATTCTAGAAGCTTTTGTAATTTCGTCTGTTATTTAAAACATATTTTATTTGGATTCAATTTAAGGTCTTATTGGGACAAGTTTTAAAGTTTAAATATTTGCAAGACTATGATGGTGCTATACATTTATTATTCACTTGATTCGGGTATAATTTAAAATATTCAAAAAACTTCTGTGGTTTAATTTTTCATTACGTCCACAGTAATTTATAACAAATATACAAATAAGACAAATTTTAAAGTCTTATTTTCGGTTTGAGACCTCGCGTGGATAGAATGGGTTTCCGCCGGGCCCCTTTTTAAACTTAAATGGATAATGGTTTTAGCTTTAATGTGAGAGAAAACAGAATGGGATCTCACAGGGAACGGGATCCCATAATGTAATTGGATCTTACTGTGGTAAATAAACCAAATCGAAGTTTGGGATCCAATCGGGGAAAGGGATCATCTAGGGGTAAGGAATTCGAAAAAGCAGGGGATTCCATTATGTAACGGGATTTCATTATGCAACGGGATTTCATTATGCAATAGGATACTACTGGGATATGTGATCCCACCGATGTATCACATTGGATAAATGGATGCCACCATGAATGGGATCCCATTATGAGTGGGATCCCATTATGCAACGGGATCGAGGGAAAGGGATTCTACCAAAAGCAGGATCCTTTTAGTCACGGAATAGTACTAAGATATGTGAGCCCATTTAATTATGGTATTTTATGAGGGAAAGAGATTTACTTCATGAATGGGATAACATTACGCAATGACATCATAATGGGGTATGTAATAGCAAAGAAGTGTTTCAGATAATATTGTTGTGTTTATTTTTAAAAGTTTAAATATAATGAACATTTAACAAATAATTCAACTACTTTTGTTTCTCTTTCTTACAGTTTTGAAAATTATAGAATCTATTATCAGTTTACAAATAGTTTTGGTATTTTCTTATATCTCCCTAGGCATAATGACTATAATAATTACTTCCATACTGAATCATATCTCTCAATAGATTAAAAGGTGCCAAGAATGTGTATCAACTGTGGATAGTACCCCGAAACAGAAAGGGAACCTATTGGAATGTAGACAAGCAATTTGAAACACTTTTTGAATGTACCATAATACTCGGGGTTTGCGTGGATAATGTGACATCAATGCCTACTAGGCTGTTCTGTTATATCATTTAGTGATAAAAAGTTGTTTTTTTTTAAATGAGAACCCTAATACAGGCCCGGGTTAAGCCGGGTATATCAGCTAGTTTATAATAATTAGTTATTAACTTTAAAAATTGGTCTTTAATTTGAGATTATATTTGCTCCGTCCCACCAAAAAAAACATACTTAAATTCACTACGATACTCTTATTAAAAGTATTATTCAGAAACCATGCGTATGTTACTTAAAGATTTTACCTATGATTTACGTTTGCATAGATCCATCTTAAATCCGTATTGAGCTGAAAGGGATAGAGTCCGCAAGGGCGGGACCTGTAAGGGTATTACCAAAAATTTCTAAAAATTATAGGCTAAAAAATAATTTTTGAAAAAAGAATTTTAAGTGGATGAAAAAATCCATAAGAAGAAAGATAAGCAAAGACATTTGTTGAAATTTTCTTAATTATGAATTAAAACAATTTTTTAAAATTAATTTAAATAGTTATTAATTTTAATTTTTACGTTTACATTTACTTATGAGAACAGAGGCGTCGCTAGGGCTGGTATCACCCAGTGTTATGGTGTCACCCCCTTACGACTTACCCCATAAATCTCCTCCGAGCCTGCCAGTGCCAAATAGGGTTAGCATACACAATTTTATATTTAGGTGTCACTCCGTGTGATGGTGTCACCCGGTGCGGTCCGCATTCCCCGCACACCCCTAGTGACGCCTCTGTATGAGAGTATCTTTGCTCTGTTATACCAACCCATTGTGCTATTATAATGTTAACGTTTGTACTAATTACACCCTTCGAAAGCTACTTAACTTTTTTGACAAGGAATGATGTTTGCAAGGATCGCGGAGGAAATATATAATATATATATATACTAGCGTATCACCCGTCAAAAATGACGGAAGTTTTCAGCTGAAATCTATTTATTTTATTAAAAATGCACTTTTTTTAGGGCGCCTACGGCGCCGACCTTTTTCAAAAGCCCAACTAACTTGTCCTTGTTTGATAAATACGAAATATTAAACTTTCTGAAATGTACACAACTTATTTTATAATAGGTGTTGCAGGGCGCCTACGGCGCCCCTTTCATTTTATGATTTTATAATTAACCATCATCTAATTCTCTTTTTACAATGTTCTCTTTTCCAAAATTAAAATATGAGCGAAAACAATGACGTCATATAATATTTTTTTACAGCGTATATTTAATTTGCACACCTTTTGATGCTTTGGTGCAGTAATTTGGTTTTCCCTGCTTTCTAAAATTAGATTAGTAGCGTCAGGACTGACTGGCAGACACTACTTGAGTGACAATTGCAAATTATATTGTTTAATATCTACATTATTTAAAAGATATCATTGAGAGTCACTGAACATGTAAAATAATTTTAAAATTCTTTTAAAATAATGTAGAAAAGGGGTGAGCACTTTATGTTGTAAAGTATTTGAATTTAAAATTTTAAAAAGTCAATTATGTAATATTTTAAAGTTATGCTTTAAAATAGTTGAGCACATGCTGTCTTTTCTTTACGCATTTTTAAAAACAAATAATAAAAACTGGAACTGGAAGAAGTATTTAAACGCAATTTCCAACAAAGAATTTCCGATTTTTTTATTCATGGGAAATCATTCTAGATTACATTAAAAGTTTTTTCAAATAATTCAAATCAATAATTCTGAAACTAAACTAAACAAAACAATTGCTATCTAAAAATTGCTGCTAAATTACGGGAGTCGAACGATTTGAGATTTTTCAACAATTCCTTGACCAACATTGTTCTAAATATTATTAGCTATCGTTTGGCGCTTGTTTCAACCCGATAGCTGTTATGGTTAAAATTGTTGAAATATTTTAATCGTTAGAAAAATTTAACGATTAATCAAGAAATTCATCGTTAATTTCTGCTGCCCTAGTTAAAATATATAAGTGTTTGAAAACTTTCATTGTTTAGCTTCAAACAACGTATATGAAATCCATGACCAAGCTCCATCGATTTTGATTACACAAAGAACAAAAAATTGTTTTAGTTTCCTAGAATAACGTGAGATCTCATCTTGTAGATTTGCATTTTCAAGACTTGCACCCCAGTGAATCACGATCAGATTTCATGTCAATTTCTTCAACATTTCTGTTACCAGGTACAACGTCACTTTGCTGTGTCCAGTCACAAGCGATCCTAGATCCCAACTCAAGTGGACGTTTCAGGCTCAGGGATCCAACTTACAGGAGGTCCTGATGGCGTCACCACCCAACGTTTTCATCAACGAACTGAGCGGGTCGCTACAGCTGCACAACCTGACAGAGACCGACAGCGGCACCTACTTCTGCACCTGGTCCAACCAGTACGGCAGCGACACGAAGCAGGCCAACCTGGTGGTTGACGGACAACCGCAACCTCCTGTCATAATCACTCGGCCGTCAGACACGACAGTGACAGAGGGCGGTCGTCTCATTCTCAACTGTGGTGGGGTGGGCAACCCTAGACCCCGGGTCACGTGGTCATGGAACGGAGGACCGCTGGGTGACGTCAACGACCCCAGGGCGGAGTTAGCCAACAACGGCACACTGATCCTCACCAACATCTCACGATCTGATATGGGAACATTCACGTGTCAGTTGAACAATTCCGAGGGCAGCACTCGGGCCAGTGCATTTGTCGAGGTTTATTTTAGACCTTACTTTACAGTAGTCCCTCAGAGTATTACGGTAAGGGATGGATCATCATTTACCCTGCCGTGTGACGCGATCGGTAACCCCGATAGGGTGATAACCTGGGTGATCCCTACTGATCCCACCAAAAACATCTCCGCCTCTGACTCGGCGAACAGAAACGAGTTTGTTTTCTTCAATGGCTCTCTGTTTGTCAGGACATCATCTCCTTATCTAAAAGGCATCTTTTCCTGCTTCGCCTCCAACACCGTGGGGTCTGTGAGAACAACAGCAACGGTCTCAATAACTGGACCGCCTTACTTTCTGGTCAGTCCCGTCAGTCAGGGGGTCGTCCAGAACGACACCGTTCTTCTGGAGTGCCAGGTGTCTGGGGATCCCCCGGCCAGTGTCACGTGGTACTACAGGTACATGGTGTCCCCGTCCATCGAGTCGACAGATGTCGCTCTGCTCAAACAGTCCCTGACGTCTGCCGACAAGCTGTCCGCTCAGAACCTGACGGCATTGACACCTGGCGTGACGTCACGGTACTCTACGCAGGACTCGTCGTCACTGAAGATCTCCTCCGTGCAGGAAACTGATGCAGGGCTTTACATTTGTATGGCGGCCAACAGCCTCGGCTCAAAGTTTGAGGTCGTCACGTTGCTGGTAAAAACACGTCCGACTTTTAGGGTAGTTCCGAGAAACCGTAGCGTCATTGTCAGTGATGACGTTAACCTTGAATGTAACAGTGTGGGGATCCCCGTGCCATCTCAGTTCTGGCAGTTTAATCAGGTCAGACTGACCAAAAACACTCGAATGACGATTGATTCTAACGGGACACTCTTCATAAATGACCTTCGGGAGGCCGAGGTAGGTCTGTATACGTGCACGGCCAATAACATCGTTGGTCAAGCCTCGGCCTCGGCTATGTTGACATTATCCAGGCGACCGTACTTCACAGCTGAGCCAGTGAACACCACCACAACGGAGTGGTCCAACGCGTCGCTCAGTTGCAGGGGGAGAAGCTCGACTTCCATGATTGTCACGTGGTACGCGTCCAATTCCGCGGGTGAAACTCACCAGCTGATTGGCCAAACGGTTGTTGACCCGAGTTTGAACGTCACAGCTCCGGCTTTGGGAATCGAAGCCACTCCAGTGGGTAGACATTCCAGCATACACATCTTGGGCCAGGGTGACCTCGTGGTCACGTGTGTAGATCGACTCGATGCGGGATGGTACGTGTGTACGCTGACCAACAAGGACGGCAACACGACGTCGGAGCCAGGATACCTCGCGGTCAACTACGGGGCGACTAATATCACGGTGACAGTGCCAGATGTGGCCTACAGTGGTCAAATAGCTCTTTTGACGTGTACGGCTTCTGGGCAGCCTGCTCCTAAGATTACATGGGTGACGCCGCTGAAGACTGAAGTCAGTGAAAGTGGTAGTATAGGTATGGTGATATCTGTGCTTGATTGGGGCAACGGGACGGTTCAGTCAAAACTGGAAATTTGGAATGTCGAAGTCTTTCGCCATGGCGGGGAGTGGGGGTGCAAGGCGTGCAATGCTATGGGGTGTCGCCTGCAGAATGCGTCTTTAGATATTTCCGACACGAAAGCGATCGTTAGAGCGATAACTGTCCTGGAATACGATAATGAGTTCGGGATAGCGTGTCAAGCGACTGGTCTGCCGGCAGCAACGGTGACCTACGCGTGGGAGCGAACCGACGTTGGCACCATTGATGGACACAGAGTCACTGATGGCGTTATGTACGTCACCAAAGGTAAAGTCAAGACGCAATACACCTGTCAAGCCAACAATGACTTTGGATACACACCAGCCACGTTGATGACGCCATCGGGAGTCATGTTGACCGGAGTCAGTCCAGCGTCCAGCAGTATGTCTGTCACAATGACCAGCAAGTTTGCCATGCCCCACCTTATGCCAAATCAGATTCTTTTAGAGTATAAGGTCCAGGAATCTTCGGATTGGAGAAACACAAGTTTTTATTTATCCCATGATATGAACGACTACCTCTTAGTTAGGCGAGGCGTTTTAATCAATGACCAACATTCTTCTTGTGAAATCGAAACGAAAAGTTCATCGGTAAGTCCCGAACGTAATCCATATCTCAATGTTACTATAGAATCAAACGATATTGATTTTACTTACCTAATGGAAGTTGTTGTTGAGAACCTAACACCCAATACGTTATATAACATTAGGGCAGCATTATTCAATATTTTAGGATCGGGCCCATTTTCGCCAGTTATACCAGCAAAAACTTTAGCAGCGGCGCCATCTCCGGTCACGGGTGTCGTTGTTGACGTCAGCAATCGTACGGCCCAAGTGACGTGGAAGAACCCGGACCCACTCAACGGTCGTCCAAACGATACTTTCATCACTGTCACGCTGGTGGACTCGTCGAACCTTAATCTCTTATCCGAGGAGGTGGTGAGTGTGCTCGACGCTCCACAGGTTAGTTTTGCCAATCTCACTGTTGGTGACTACATCGTTCAGCTGTTCGCCTCGAACAGACTGACCAACACCCGCAGTAACGTGACACGCGTTCCGTTCCTGGTGAGAGACCTACCGCCCAGATACATCCCAGATATCAGCGGAGTCCGAGCTCTGGACGCCTACAGTATTCAAGTCAACTGGACACTTCCGTCAAATCCCCACATCTTGAGTCCGTCTGTAACTGGATTCATCATCAACATCACGGCCGAAGGCCAGGACAAACCTGGAACCTCTCGCTCGGTTGACGTTTTATCGGCTAATACTTCAACATGGACAGAACGTAATCTCCTGGAGCACCAGAAGTACGCGGTCCGTGTCGCGAGCAGAAACTCTGCAGGTCCGGGTCCTTACTCCGACCCCCAATCTGTGACGACCCCTTATGATCAGTTCAGTGAAACCGCCCTCGCGGACACGAGGGTCAGCGACAACTTTTCCTGGAAACTTCTGGCAATCGTGTTGATTTGTATCTGCGCGGCTCTCATCGTCATCACTGCGGCGGTCATCTTGACCCACCAACTCAAGCTGGCCAGGAGGAAAAGCGTGAACTTGGAACCACACCCTGACTCAACCCCCAGTGGCGCGGCTGAACATGAGAGCGACGGGTGGGAGCCCACTGCGGATATCTCCAGGGAGCGGCAACTGCTTCACCAGGGCAGGTCGCCAAAAAGAGAGCAGCAAGTTGAAGGCCATCAAAACGACGGGTTCGTTTTATACTGAGGAGCTTAGGTGATGTTTAGAGTGGATTGAAGATAAATGTGTTTTCCTAACAACCAAACCAATGCCTTGACGTTCAGTTGTTGGGGATAGGCTACTGATGCCTTGACCTGAAAAAGCCACGGGTTTCAATTTTACACAACCATTACTCTTGTATTGTACATTTGTGAAGCACACGTAATTCGATTTTTTTTCTACCCACATTATGAATGCCCGTATCCCTTTATACTTTGTATTACAAAGTCACATGGACACGTTTCTTCCACTTTCTTGAAATCATTTGAAGATTGTTATTTATATGTTATATATTTTTTATTGCACGTCATTGTACATCGTATTCGATTGTTTCATGTTCCTTATTCCAATATTGTAAGCTTACTACAAATGCCTATTTAACACGCGCACCATTCACTGGCCGTGACCTTGAACCAGCTATCATGTTTGTTCTCATGTTATATGACTGAGGGTAATGGAGTCTACCGTGCCGTGGCTCCTACAAACCATAATAATATACATTTAGTTAAAAGAAGTTCAAAGGCAACAAAAATTGCATCGAATGGGAAATTTATTGACCTTTTTAAATTATTTATTACTAGATTGTTCCGGGGCGCCGTGGCGCCTGCGGCGCCCACATTTTTAGGGCGCCTACGGCGCCAACCTTTATCACAAGCCCAACTAACTTGTCCTTTTTTGTTAAATACGAAATATTAAACTTTCTGAAATGTAAGCAAAGTATTTAATAATAGAGGTTGTAGGGCGCCTACGGCGCCCACTTTGTTTTTTGTCAAAAGCCCAAGTAACTTATCCTTGTTTGATAAATACGAAATATTAAACTTCCTGGAATGTACACAAAGTATTTTACATCTTTAATTTATAATCATCTTGCGCACCGATGCACACCTTGTATTTTAAAATATAAGATCAAACAATGACGTCATATTAAATATTTTTACAGTGCTAATCACCACCAGATTTTTCAACTGCTATAGACTGTTGTACATCATCAGCGTTCCACATCCGTACATCTACCCAGTGAGTTACTTGGGCTTTTATATTATACTAGGGGCAAGTACCCGGCTTTCCCCGGGTTTAACAACAACAGCAACAACAACAAAAACAACAACAGCAACAAAACAACAAAAACAAACAACAAAAACAAAACAACAACAAACAACAACTACAACAACAGCAACAACAACAAAGCAACAACAACAAAACAACAACTACAACAACAACAGCAACAACGACAAAAACAACAACAGAAACAGCAACAGCAACAAAACAACAAAAACAAAACAACAACAACAAAACAACAACAAAATCAACAACAAAACAACAACAAAACAACTACAACAACAACAGCAACAACAACAAAGCAACAACAACAAAACAACAACTACAACAGCAACAACAACAAAGCAACAACAACATGAAGGACATTGTCGTTGCAGGGCAAGGGATGTGGACAACAACAACAACAGCAAAAAACAACACAAAAGCAACAACAGCAACAACAACAGCAACAACAACAAAAACAACAACAGCAACAAAACAACAAAAACAAACAACAAAAACAAAACAACAACAAACAACAACTACAACAACAACAGCAACAACAACAAAGCAACAACAACAAAACAACAACTACAACAACAACAGCAACAACGACAAAAACAACAACAGAAACAGCAACAGCAACAAAACAACAAAAACAAAACAACAACAAAATCAACAACAAAACAACAACAAAACAACTACAACAACAACAGCAACAACAACAAAGCAACAACAACAAAACAACAACTACAACAGCAACAACAACAAAGCAACAACAACATGAAGGACATTGTCGTTGCAGGGCAAGGGATGTGGACAACAACAACAACAGCAAAAACAACACAAAAGCAACAACAGCAACAACAACAGCAACAACAACAAAAACAACAACAGCAACAACAACAAAAACAAAACAACAACAAAAACATCAAATACAAAACAACAACAAAACATCAACGACAACAACAACAGCAACAACAACAAAGCAACAACAACAAAACAACAACTACAACAACAAAAGCAACAACAAAAGCAACAACAACAAAGCAACAACACAAAAAAAATTATTTTATGGTGATAGTCGCCTTCTTGTTAATCTCGACACCAAAATGTTTATTATTTTGCGTCATTATTTTACATCTTAATTTTCAATAATTTTTATAAATATTTTATATAGCTCATATAAGGAAAAATTACATTTTGGGCCCCCGGCCCCCAGTATCTTATATATATGGAACGAAACCTGTTTAATAACCTTTCCGGTATAATTTTGTGTACGTGTACCAAATTTCACGTTATTTGGTTGTCTGGATCTTGAGTTATTAGGGAACAGACAGACAACCAGACAGACAACAAATGCGTCTTATATGTATACTAGGGGCAAGTACCCGGCTTCGCTCGGGTTTAACAACAGCAGCAACAACAACAAAAACAACAACAGCAACAAAACAACAAAAACAAACAACAAAAACAAAACAACAACTACAACAACAACAGCAACAACAACAAAGCAACAACAACAAAACAACAACTACAACAACAACAGCAACAACAACAGCAACAACAACAGCAACAACAACAAAACCAACAACAGAAACAGCAACAGCAACAAAACAACAAAAACAAAACAACAACAAAAAAACAACAAAATCAACAACAAAACAACAATAAAACAACTACAACAACAACAGCAACAACAACAAAGCAACAACAACAGCAACAACAACAGCAACAACAACAAAAACAACAACAGCAACAACTACAAAACAAAACATCAACAAAAAAATCAACAACAAAACAACAACAAAACAACAACAAAACAACAACTACAACAACAGCAACAACAGCAACAACAACAAAAAGCAACAACAACAAAACAACAACTACAACAACAAAAGCAACAACAACAAAAAAATTATTTTATGGCGATAATCGCCTTCTTGTTAATCTCGACACCAAAATGTTTATTAATTTGCGTCATTATTTTACGTCTTAATTTTCAATAATTTTTATTTTATATAGCTCATATAGGGAAAAAACTACATTTTGGGCCCCCGGGCCCCAGTATCTTATATATATGGAACGAAACCTGTTTAATAACCTTTCCGGTATAATTTTGTGTACGTGTACCAAATTTCACGTTATTTGGTTGTCTGGATCTTGAGTTATTAGGGAACAGACAGACAACCAGACAGACAACAAATGCGTCTTATATATATAGACTAGGGGCAAGTACCCGGCTTCTCCCGGGTTTAACAACAACAGCAACAACAACAAAAACAACAACAGCAAAAACGACAAAAACAACAACAGAAACAGCAACAGCAACAAAACAACAAAAACAAAATCAACAACAAAACAACAACAAAACAACAACTACAACAACAACAGCAGCAACAACAAAGCAACAACAACAAAACAACAACTACAACAGCAACAACAACAAAGCAACAACAACATGAAGGACATTGACGTCGCAGGGCAAGGGATGTGGACAACAACAACAACAGCAAAAACAACACAAAAGCAACAACAGCAACAACAACAAAAACAACACAAAAGCAACAACAACAACAACAGCAACAAAAACAAAACAACAACAAAAACATCAAGAACAAAACAATAACAAAGCAACAACAAAACAACAACAAAACAACAACTACAACAACAGGTTGTTCTGGTGCGCCTACGGCGCTCACTTTTTTCAAAAACCCAAGTAACTTACGTGAATGTTGTTGCATGCGTTCGAATCAGCGTGTCCGACAACAAAAAATTGGTATGTGAATAAATTCATTAAAAAAAAGAATGAATAATTAAATTTTAATTCATTAGAATGATTTATTTATCACAAAATTTCTCTATAAACAACACAAAAATGACGTCATATAATATTTTACGGCGAGAAACACCACACGCTTTGATAATCTCGAAACCAAAATGATTATGATTTTACTTCTATGTTTTCAATTCTAAAAAAATAAGCTGATTATGTCCCTTAGCGTTACAGAATGACCTGGGCTTTTATCAATATACATACGTTGCAATCTCTGTCACGTCTGAAGTGTCTGTCCGTGACGCTACTAATTTTAGAAAGCAGCGCACCGAATTACTGCACCAATTCATCAAAAGGTGTGCATATTAAAGATGCGCTGTAAAAAAATATTATATGACGTCATTGTTTTAGCTCATATTTTAATTTTGGAAAAGGGAACAATGTAACTTACGCGGGTAGTATCTAGTTATTATTATTATTATAAAATATCACCATCATCGTAATTATCATTAATTAATTATTAAAATACTTATTAGATGTTCAAATCGGAAGTCGAAGTCAGATTTTTAAAAAGAAACACAGACGCAAGGGTTAAGGTCAGAATGAAATAACAGCGGATGTATTCAGCTTAGTTCCAGGTGTTCAAATGTAGTCTGTGGTCGATTAGATTTCCTAATGGTTGCTTCCTGTAAAATTTTAGTTGAAATCCCAGCTCTGTAATCATGAGCATAATGCATTATGTCACAAATGAGTCTAGTAAGTCATTCTATTTGTTTTCGTTTCTCGTTTTTTAAAGTATTTTAAAAACGATCAAAAAGTCATATCCACGATGACTGATAGTGATGTTATAAACCAGGAGTCAGGAAAGTTTTTATCTGAGAGAGCCATAAACACCACATATTTTGAAAAGAGATTCTATGAGAGCCATACATTATGTTTAAAACTAAAAGTTATTAGGGAACAGACAGACAACCAGACAGACAACAAATGCGTCTTATATGTATACTAGGGGCAAGTACCCGGCTTCTCCCGGGTTTAACAACAACAGCAACAACAACAAAAACAACAACAGCAACAAAACAACAAAAAAAAACAACTACAACAACAACAGCAACAACAACAACGACAAAACCAACAACAGAAACATCAACAACAATAAAACAACTACAACAACAACAGCAACAACAACAAAGCAACAACCACAAAACAACAACTACAAAGCAACAACAACAGCAACAACAACAGCAACAACAACAAAAACAACAACAGCAACAACTACAAAAACAAAACAACAACAAAAAAATCAACAACAAAACAACAACAAAACAACAACTACAACAACAACAAAACAACAACTACAACAACAAAACAACAAAAAAGCAACAACAACAAAGCAACAACAACAAAAAAATTATTTTATGGCGATAATCGCCTTCTTGTTAATCTCGACACCAAAATGTGTATTATTTTGCGTCATTATTTTACGTCTTAATTTTCAATAATTTTTATTTTATATAGCTCATATAGGGAAAAACTACATTTTGGGCCCCCGGGCCCTAGTATCTTATATATAAGGAACGAAACCTGTTTAATAACCTTTCCGGTATAATTTTGTGTACGTGTACCAAATCTCACGTTATTTGGTTGTCTGGATCTTGAGTTATTAGGGAACAGACAGACAGACATCCAGACAACAAATGCGGCTTATATATATAGAGATATAAAGATATAATATTTATTTTCATTTAATAATAATATTAAATTATTAATTGTAGCCAATGAATGTTTACATTTATTACTTTGAGTAAGGGGCCGTCCATATATTTAGAGGAACCGTGCAGCCAGCCGTGCAGCCAGCCGTGCAAAAGTTACATTAATTTTTTAGTTTAACTAAATTTGACGTTTGCGTGTATCGCATACTATGTCATGGCATTGTGGTGTATTTGTTGCGTGTATCGCATACATTGTCATGGCATTGCGGTGTATTTGTTGCGTGTATCGCATACTATGTCATGGCATTGCGGTGTATTTGTTGCGTGTATCGCATACTATGTCATGGCATTGCGGTGTATTTGTTGCGTGTATCGCATACTATGTCATGGCATTGCGGTGTATTTGTTGCGTGTATCGCATACTATGTCATGACATTGCGGTGTATTTGTTGCGTGTATCGCATACTATGTCATGACATCGCGGTGTATTTGTTGCGTGTATCGCATACTATGTCATGGCATCGCGGTGTATTTGTTGCGTGTATCGCATACTATGTCATGGCATTGCGGTGTATTTGTTGCGTGTATCGCATACTATGTCATGGCATTGCGGTGTATTTGTTGCGTGTATCGCATACTATGTCATGGCATTGCGGTGTATTTGTTGCGTGTATCGCATACTATGTCATGACATTGCGGTGTATTTGTTGCGTGTATCGCATACTATGTCATGGCATTGCGGTGTATTTGTTGCGTGTATCGCATACTATGTCATGGCATTGCGGTGTATTTGTTGCGTGTATCGCATACTATGTCATGGCATTGCGGTGTATTTGTTGCGTGTATCGCATACTATGTCATGGCATTGCGGTGTATTTGTTGCGTGTATCGCATACTATGTCATGGCATTGCGGTGTATTTGTTGCGTGTATCGCATACTATGTCATGAAATTGCGGTGTATTTGTTGCGTGTATCGCATACTATGTCATGGCATTGCGGTGTATTTGTTGCGTGTATCGCATACTATGTCATGACATTGCGGTGTATTTGTTGCGTGTATCGCATACTATGTCATGGCATTGCGGTGTATTTGTTGCGTGTATCGCATACTATGTCATGGCATTGCGGTGTATTTGTTGCGTGTATCGCATACTATGTCATGGCATTGCGGTGTATTTCTTGCGTGTATCGCATACTAGGTCATGGCATTGCGGTGTATTTCTTGCGTGTATCGAAAACTATGTCATGGCATTGCGGTGTATTTGTTGCGCATGCATCTCTCGTGTATCGTAACTATGTCATGGCATTGCGGTGTATTTGTTGCGCATTCATCTCTCGTGTATCGCATACTATGTCATGACATTGCGGTGTATTTGTTGCGCATGCATCTCTCGTGTATCGCATACTATGTCATGGCATTGCGGTGTATTTGTTGCGCATGCATCTCTCGTGTATCGCATACTATGTCATGGCATTGCGGTGTATTTGTTGCGCATGCATTATGTGTTTGTACATCATGAAGCCAAAAACGGCAGAACCCGCATGCGCAACAGATTATCACCGGAAAAGGTACATTAAAACAGGGTGCCCCGGTCAACACAGCCTGTCAAACAGTAACAGCGGGGATGCCCCAAAAATTGAAACCTGTAAAAAGTCTTTTTTAAAAAGGGAGAGGGATACACCAGATGTGGTGGGGAGGGCACTAGGATCAACTAAGGTAAAGGCATTGGAAGTCATGTGTGGTTAACATACCCACACAGCAACGCAATACAAACACTTTCAATTAGCACACATTCAATACACACGCCCAGACACACACATCAATACACACAGCCACACATTCAATACACACGCCCAGACACACACACCACATATTCGACACCGACACATATTTCATAACACACATATTCAATACACACCCACACACACATTATATGTGTCAATTAAAAGAAAGAAAAAAAGGGGGGGGGTGTATTATCACGTCACACATATCTCGTTATTAATCGACTCTTCTGCGTGTTGTATTTTATTTTATTTGTTGCCTTGCCTTAGTTTTAATATTTTCACCTATTAAAATCTGATTACATTGACGTAAAATAAAAATGATGTGTGTGAATTTGTCAATCACTTTCTTGGTGTTGACTTTTATAACCTCTCTACGCCGTGAACAAAACTCAAAACTGAACACAACTAAAAACATGCGTTAAAATTTGCACATAACCTAAACAAACATGTTTCAAAGGTGGACATTACTTAATCATGTGTCAAAGATGGACATTACTTAATCATGTGTCAAAGATGGACATTACTTAATTATGTGTCAAAGATGAACATTACTTAATCATATGTCAAAGGTGGACATTACTAAATCATGTGTCAAAGATGGACATCTTCTCTTATCTTATCTTATCTATACAGACGCTCCTTCTATGCAGAAGATAGTTGCGTCCACAGACCATGACAGATGATCTGTTGGCAAGTGATGCAGCTTTCACAGGCCACGGCTTTGTGGGTTCCACGCATTACCCAGCCGCCTAACACTACGTGTTAGGTACCCATTCGGAGCAGGGTGACTCAGGGACGCCCTAGGCCCCGGGAACAAACCCTTGCCTTCACACGGATTCGAACCCGTGACCATCGGTACGACAGTCCAGTGCGCTGCCACTCGACCACCGCGTCCCATGTGTCAAAGGTGCGGTCATAAACTTATTTGAAGGGTGCTAATCGAGCTCCCAGTAATTAAGTATAAATATATGACACTATAGGTAATAACTAGGTAGATAAATAATCATGTGTTAGAAGGTGCACACAACCTGGACATGTGTTAAAGGTGCACACAACTTAATCATGCGTTAAAAGGGGCACACAACCTAAACATGTTTTAAAAAGTGCACACAACTTAAAAATGTGTTAAAAAGTGCACGCAACCTATGTGTTAAAACTTCTCACATGACAGCCCGCACCAATCCTTGTCCACAAACAACTTATAAAATCCTTGGTTATATATTTCAATAAAGGTAAGCAAGAAAGCTGCCAGTACTACCACACAAGTAATGTTTTATTGCCTTACTTCATACATCTGGTCGTGTACTGGGAGGGAAGGGGGTGTACGCATCATGACGGGCAGCTTGACTTGCCCTGACTTGTTTTCGTACAGTTAAACATGTTACGACTTGACCAGTAGCGCTGGCCAATCTAAGACTTGACCAGTCCCGCCACTGACCAATCCAAGGCGCGCGATGCTTTTTCCTCAGGCTCTCTTTACCTAGTACGGTTGTCCCTTATTTTCTTCAGCGTTATTTAAATTATAAAACGACCTTCCGAAAGTAAAATTCAACATTTTAGTAAAAAAACACAAGACAGAAAATTTAATAATAATCTATAAACAGACTATCTTGCACAAAAATTTAGGTGAAGTTATTTACAACACTCATATGATAATTATTTTCTTTATAGAATACAAAAAGTACATTAAACTTAGAAACACTTGAATATAAAAGAACAAAGAGAGAAGTATTAATCATCCATAAGGCAATATATTATAACTTGGAAATACAAAACAAAGATAATTTAATAAAAACCTCAGATAGACAAAGGGATAAAAAGCCTTTTTTTAAAAATTCCGTATGAAAGAACAACACAATAATTCTCGTTCTTCCCGTCCGGAATTCGGGCATGAAATGGGTTGCCTGAAGAAACCAGGAAAACCAACACTCTATCAACATTTAAAACTCTAATAAAAATGCAAAACTAGACATAAAACATGCATAAGGGTTGGACGCAATAGTCTTCTTTATAGAAGTCTGATAGATAAAAGTCTGTAATAGATAAGATATGATATTAATTTTTTAAAAACTAAAAGTAAATAGAATCAGTGACTCTAATAACAAGTGCCCCCCGTAAACCCCAACCCCCCCCCCTCCCCATCAAAAAAAATAATAAAAAGGTATCAAAGCAATATGTTAGTTAAAAAATATTCAGCAATACCAAAGTCACATAATTCTTAATGCATTGAATGTAAACGATTGTGTTGTATGGTTTTTATGTCGATTTTAGGCTCAGTCTTATTTTCTTTAATCAATAACATACCATGTGTTATACTAATAGCAGGTCAAAAAGTATAAGTTAAATGCTCAATGTATTTCATATCCCAGATTAAAGATTATGAGATATTATAATAAGAGCCTAGAACATTTCCACTTGTAAATGTTCACTACACAAATATAAACTGTTAAAATTGTTCGTGTTTTCTTTTAAATTTTGTCAGCTTGTATAAATTTTGAAATATTGAAAAAAATTGTGTTTCTTGAAATCAAAACACGATCAAATATAGCGAGATAACGCCATCCTCATTCCTTCACCCACCCTCATCCCAGAAATCTTCAACTTCAGTTCATTAACCGCACGGTATGAAAACCACATATGATATGTAGAACTGATGTCCACTCGCTGCAGGTATAAGTTCTTGTTGTTAAGTAGCGATCGTCTTTTTTATGTTGGTAGTCAACGTTTCTCTACACTGCTTACACTGAGGTTAAGAAGATATTCTAATAATTTGTTGACAAATTGCTTCGAATTATAATAACATTGTGTTCAGTTAACTGGTTATTTTGATCTTGATTTTCGGTTAAGGCCATTAAGGCGTAATTTTTAAAAAAAAATTAGTCTTGAAGTCTGAGCTTAACTGACTTCAACAAAGTGGAATTCCCTGGGATTTAATTCAAGAAGCGTTGAAGATATTGTGATGGCTACAGACACCATGAGCCAATGTGTTCCTTTTTTGAGGAGGAGATTACGACGTCGCTTTAACGAGAACAAGAAATTGTGTTTCAAGGGAGATAAATGTGTTATTTGCCAACGACGTGGTGTCAAGCAAGAGTTGTCAAACATTGAAGTCAAGACCGAAGAGGTAAAAAACAATGGCAAAAACTCTTTCCTACAAAATCTGGGAAACCAATCTATTGACGTGACAGATCTAAGTAATGTAACAAAAATTAAACACTTCCATAGCTACTCTGTTCAGGATTCCCAACACTCTGATGTACTGGTCAACCCATCGTATGCTAGACATGGAGCTCAGTCCGCGGAGGTGAGCCTCGGAGCTAGTGTTTTTATAGCAGGTGTTTTGGGTTGTATTGTAGAAAGACTTTTAGATGCTGGCAAAGTTCAGGCTTTGAATAGAGAGTTAACATCTCAAGAGGCTAGGTATGGACCGTTAGGCAAAGCTGAGATTAGGCATAGGCAGGCGGTCAAGTATAGGTTTAGTCAAGCAGATGTTGCCAATGATAGGCAAGCAGGTACGGCCAATGTTAGGCAACAAGGTAAAGCCAATATCAGGCAAGCAGTTACAGTCACTGGTAGTCAAGCAGGTACAGCCAATGGTAGTCAAGCAGGTACAGCCAATGGTAGGCAAGCAGGTACAGTCACTGGTAGGCCATCTCGAGTAGATAATGCCAATAATAAGCCCATCAATGATGATGGACCTGATGTCAATATCTGTAAACTGACAGCGTCAGACATCATGACAGGCATAGAACTGGATCATGATTTGAAAACTGTCTTCAGTAAAGTGCAGTATAACTTTGTCCATACAGAGAGGACCACGGTCCATGACCTCAGTGGGCACTCTCACACTGTTGTCACTAACGAGGATCCTCGAGCATCAAATGAAAGAATTCTTGGGACCCCATTATTAGACAGAAACAGTTCTACGGATCAGAGTGTTTGTCTTGTTCATGATGCTACAATATGGAGCCTTGAGGACAAAATGTGGATGCTATGGAGGGCTTTAGTGTTTATTTCATGTTTTACCTACTTGATAATAGCCATTATTTGATCTACTTATGGGGAGCCGTCCTTGAACTACTAGATGTTAACCAACAATGGACTTTTTGATGATAGTCATCATCTGATCATCCTATGGCAGCCATCAAAGATCTGGTAGTAGGTAGCCATCAAAGATCTGGTAGTAGGTAGCCATCAATGATCTGGTAGATGGTAGCGATCAAAGATCTGGTAGATGGTAACCATCAAAGATCTGGTAGAAGGTAGCCATCAAAGATCTGGTAGAAGGTAGCCATCAAAGATCTGGTAGAAGGTAGCCATCAAAGATCTGGTAGATGGCAGCCATCAAAGATCTTGTAGTAGGTAGCCATCATCATTTGATCATCTTTGGACCAGATTGTAGAGATCTGCGTGTAACTTTAGAGATCTACATGTAACTATCTTCATAACAAAAACAAATTACATTTTGCTGCTATACACAAACATGTATTTTTATTAAAATGGCAGTATAATTTTTACTTATTTCATCATGTGGCGAAATAATAGTTTGCAATGTTTCTAATTCAAAGTTCATTATAATGTTAAATTCATTGTTGATATTTTGATTTACAACAATTATTCGGACACTAAAAAGAAAAATTAACTCAATGTCGTATGTTCCAAATATTATTTTTTAATTAGTCTTGTAAATATTTCATGTTTCTTGTCCTATAATTCTGCTATAAATAGCCAGGAATTATATCTACCATAATGGTATATTTTCTTCAAGTTCGCCTACTTTAATTGTTATATATAATTTTTTTAATTAAGGTTAAAACAAAAAAGTGAACGTTTAAAAAAAAATTAATATATATATATATATATATATATATATATATATATATATATATATATATATATATATATACAAGTGTGTGTGTGTGTGTGTATTGACATTTATCCATAATGTTGTGTATGCTTTAAGAATATGCAGAGACGAACGTCTTAGTCTTTGCAAAGGTGTCACTAGGGTTGGTGTCACCCAGTGCGGTTGCTCATGGTGTAACCCCACTCACGAATTACCCCATAAACCTCCTCTGAGTCTGTCAGTGCCGAATAACGGGAACATACAGAAGTTTACCCTTTGGTGTCACCCCTTGTGATGGGGTCACCCGGTGCGGTACACATTCTCCGCACACCCGTAGTGACGCCTCTGCGTCTTTGCCATTGTTGAAAATGTTTGTAATGCCCGGTGAACCCAGCCATAGGCTGGTGGACTGCGCTCAATAAGTCTACAAAATAAATAAATAATTAAGTTTAAAAATAATTGTTCTCTAAGTTACATTTGTTACTCTGTTTTTTCTTGATGTGTCCTGGGTTACCCATAATGGTAGAATTTTCATAATATAATGTTTTATCGGGACTCCGCTAAGAGTTGCATTCGTTTGTGGCAGCAGCAGCATGTTAGATGTGGCACTTCATGTGGCCATGTGGGATTTCATCGGTGTATGGGTGCGATTTGGGGAAAGGGGCGTAACAGAAAAAAAATGTTTACAAAATTATGTTCATGTATTTTTATGAGAATTCATTTTTTTTTATAATGATTTGTTTGACTTTAAATGATAATTTTATTCCAAATGCCATGCCTTGCTACACCGGGTCTGTAGGCTATGAGAAATTTTTCTTTGCTTGTTGTAAAATTAAATGATTACCCATTGGAATTGTTTGTTTTAGTTCAATAGTTCTCTATACCTTACCTAATAATTGTCTCATCCCACATGTGTCATCTTTCTTTGTATCTATACTTACGGCCAATTGTGAGTTGCATTTTTTTTCATGATAAGCTGGGATAAACCC
Organism: Ampullaceana balthica; assembly: GCA_944989445.1. Taxonomy (NCBI): domain Eukaryota; kingdom Metazoa; phylum Mollusca; class Gastropoda; family Lymnaeidae; genus Ampullaceana; species Ampullaceana balthica. Next base: position 3,236,227 of record CALYLW010000047.1, read on the forward strand.
GTATTCAATATAGGAAATTACATTATAACCGATTATCCCTCTTGGCATATAGTTATAACACTGACAGTACTTTGAACTTCAGGTTCATTTTCAACTAAATGTAAGTGTCATATGCTACCCTAATTACTTAGGTTTAAAAATATTTTTTCTTTAATTTACATTTGCTACCCTTATTTTTCTTGCTGTGCCGTGAGTTACCGCTAATTTCACAGGTACTAAACTTTACCATGACTAACACCTAAGTGTACCCTGGGACCCAAGTCCACCTCTAATAATCAGAGACAAATTAATCAACATAGGAAAAAAATCTGACTACACAACAGACATACTAAGAGTAACAGTAAATAACATCATCAAAGAACAATATCCTGAAAATTCCTGGATAAGAGTCTACACCGATGGCTCCTCAGAAAAAGCCACAAAAAATGGAGGAGCCGGCATTCTTATAGAGAGGCCTAACGGAGAACACCTTGAAAAAGCTACTGCCATAGGAAGTCTCTCAGATAGCACTAGAGCAGAAAGGAAAGCACTAGAGCTTGCCGCAAAAATTCTAACAAGTGACCCCCACTCTAAAAACAGCCAGATTGTCATCCTCACTGATGCTAAGACAGTGCTTCAGTCTCTCAAAAACACAAACACTTTGATCAATCAGACACTCAGTACAGAACTATTGAAACTGAGCAAAATAACAAAAGAACTTATTCTCCAAATGGATCCCTGGACATGTGGAACTTGATGGAAATGACACTGCTGACTCCTTGGCAAAAACTGGAGGCAGTCAAAACCAGGCAGAACAATCTCTACACCACGAAGAAATCAAGGCAATTCTCAAAAGAAGTGAATCTGAAAGATGGTCCGAGCTCAAAGAAAACCACCCAAAAAGTGATGCATACTTCAAACTCCCCCGCCAATCACAAAACATCATTTTCAGGCTAAGGACGGGCCACAACAAACTTAGGCAACACATGTTCCGCAAACTTGGAATTGGAGAAAGCGAAATGTGCCCCTGAGGGACAGCTGCGGAAAATGCGGAACATGTTCTCCAAAACTGCCCTCTGTACCACCATACCCGGACAGACATATGGCCCCAGGAAGCTACCCTCGATGACAAACTCTATGGTGGACTGGACCAACTGACAGCCACAGCGCAGTTCATCACAAATATAGGACTTGCTGTCTAAATCCTCTATCAAAATATTTTGAGAACGAAGAAGAAGTGTACTAGATCTGCACTCACTTACCCCCTGTTAGGATATTTCAGCACTTACAGTAGCTTAGCGCGGTCGTTTGTTTTCGTTAAGCTAGATGACAGTTCAGTATAACCACAAGGTCAAGCTGATGATGTACTTGAGGGACGTGGAAAAGGGGGGGGGGCTTAGAGAAGTTGAGGGAGGAATCGTTAAATGCTATATTAGAATGGGGGCTGGGGTCGGGAGGGGGGGGGGCTAGTTAAAGTGGCATTCACTGAACAAGTTGTTTACGTCACGTCTGCAAACGTCTAATGTAGACCGGAAGTATATTGGTCACGTGATATTTTATTTTGTTTACAAATAATATTACCTATTTGGAACTTATTTTTGCAACATTAGTCTTAGCAACTGGTCGGAAATTATTGTTTAGCAACATTAGTAGCGATCGGACAGAAGTTATTAGTTGCCAATGAGGTTTTAAAAAAACAGACTTTTTTCGTATGCGGGGGTTGGAGGGGGATGTCGGTAAACGCAATTAAAATAGAAAAATGTGTTAATGAAATAAATGAAGAATGCACTATGAAGAAAAGATTTAGTAGTATTTACTACCGTACTAAAATTAACATTGACTAATTTTTAAAAAAATTTTTTTAATTCACACACATTTAGTGGCTGATTGCATAACAGTATAAAGTAAATGACTAGAATTAATGAAATCGTTTGTGGTAATGACAGATCAATATAGAGGGAAAATGATTTGTTTACGCAATACAGAACTTTCATTTGTTTTATTTATTTTTATTTGATTTATTTATCATCATATTGAACAATTTTATGAGGAACGTTCGAAAAAAGTTATTTTTGGTGCAGTAATTTGGTGCGCTGCTTTATAAAATTAGTAGCGTGTTATACATCCACACATACATACATACATACAGACGACGGGAATTATGTATATTGATGATAATTATAACTTTTATTAATGAGCACGGCAACGCTGCCCCATAGGTCCACAGTCCACAGCATTCGTGTGTGGGACATGGAAAAGAGACTGCCCCTCGACTGCCACATTAAGAGCTGCGATCTAAAAAGAAACATCTATCAGCTTTGACTCTTTCGCAGACGAAAAGATGCCATACACTTAAACATAATGAGATCATTGTGTCTGTCACCGTGGTCAAAATCATTCTCTCGCATTCAAAGTAACGAGCATGATGAAAAGGGAAGTAAACAAAGTATTCTCAAATGACATGGACTACTTCCCCTGTTAAACCTACTTTCCGTGGCTACGTGCTGTTGACTACGCAATGCCCGAACTTGACCTAGAAACCTTTATGAGAATAAGGGGGCAGAAAGGGGAGATTACCACCAGACGGCGGGCGTCCTCGGTTGCGAGCCATTCAACAAGAGTTACTGAACGTCTTTGATCTTCTTTGAACCTTGACACCGGTCAGCACGCCCGTTGTTTATTTTGTGTTGAAAGTCACTTAGTCCGACCAGGGTGGCAATGTTTTCAATTCATGGAGCAGCAGAAGGGGGCGGCAAAATTTTCCTTCTGCCACTGGCGTGGGCGGCACTATCCCTGGCAACGCCACTGCCCCCTATAATAATAATAATAATATAGAAAAAAATGTCTTCCCTTGTTGCCACAACAACCTTGACATGACCCGGATGTAGGGTTGTAAATATGCTGCATGAGTTGGCTGTCCTTGTGTCTTTACGTTTTAAAACTGGGACCAATGAGATAGTTAAAGTTTCGAACGTGTTGAACCATCAGTTCAGCACGTATCTGCATCATGAGCATTGTACAACATATAACAACGTGAAACAAAAATGTTTTTGTATTCTATAGTTAAAAATAGCAAAAGATGTGTGTGTGTACTGTGTACACAAACAAACAAAGTGATTTAGAATAACACCCAAAGTTTGGTATATATGTATAATTGTATATGTTAAATGCAGTTCCCTTATGTGGAAGGTTCCTTCGTGTGAGGAGGGCGGTTCCCTTTTATAGGGATTTCCCTCTTGTGGGATGTAATGTAAAGCAGTTCCCTCGGTGTATTTATTATTTGGTTCTTTACATTTTGACAAGAAAACAAGACATGTCTCCAAATACATTAGACAAGTCCTCTGCTATTCTTTTCTACTTGCCCATGTAGTCTCGCTGACGCCTCTTGTGAAATATCTAGATGGGATTGTTTATATAGAGATAAGAGATGGCTTGATAAAAGTGTGGCTTGAGAAGCCATGTTTACTCAAATAAAAGAAAATCATATTATTTGTAGTTGTACGTCAATGGGCGCATGTTAAATGTCGTATTGGCCGTCAATATCTTACAGAATCCTTGTCAACAGGAGCTATAGCACTGATTTAAGGCGTAATAGAGTCGTGTGTGTTTAAATAGAACGGTGTGTATGTAGATCTGTCTGCTGTTAAGTAATTAGTGTATGCGTGTCAGTTGTCTCTAGTTGTTAACGTTTGTAAACATACATACGTACATATCAACACACGTGTCCATTGGTCAGTGGGGATTCACCTAATTGTCGACCTCCTATCACAGCTGCAAATATAGTGTTATTCCATTAACAAAAAATTTGCACAATTATACATGCAATTTGTTATTGTATTTAAAGTAGGGCTGCGGAAATTAACGATTAATTAATTGATAAATCGTTAAAAAATTTAATGAATTAAAATTAATTACATCGATTAAAATTCGATTAAAATTTAATAATAATATTTCTTTTTTTTTCCCTCAATTTATTAATAAATTAAATTTTTGTGTAACTTACATGCTTTTCCCTCGTATTTTTATTATTTATTTAGACGTGCATACGTAAAGAAAAAGGGTTTTCTTCCTTATTTCTTGCATAGCAGAACGAATTTGCTGTGTTGTTACGTCACAAAATTTGAGAGCCATAGAATTACTGCGATTTACCCAATTTCGCGAAAAAAAATTGAATCGCGACTTAACCGGATCTATACATGTGTTATAAAAATATAATTAATCGAAATTAATCGATTAAGCTATTTTTTCCGATTAATCGAACACATTTTTTAAAAACTGTATCAGCCCTAATTTAAAGATTAAGTTTTTTGTTTGCATTTAACTGGCCATAAATTTAAAAACAGACCAAGATATTAGAAGGCGTTAATAAATAAATGTAATTTAGGACTACAGTGTATATTATTTTATATGTAGGTACGCGCGCCCCTCTGTTGGACATTTCCCCTATGTTATACACATAATCTTAAATTTGTACACACGAGCCTATTTCGTACAAGCCACCCTATGTTTTACACACGGACTTATGTTGTATAATGAATCCTAATTTTTACTTTGTTGTACACATGTCCTTATATTGCACACATGACATTGCCTTGTACACAGAACTCCATGTTGTACACATGTCCTTATATTGCACACATGACATTGTCTTGTACACAGAACTCCATGTTGTACACATGTCCTTATATTGCACACATGACATTGTCTTGTACACAGAACTCCATGTTGTACACATGTCCTTATATTGCACACATGACATTGTCTTGTACACAGAACTCCACGTTGTACACATGTCCTTATATTGCACACATGACATTGTCTTGTACACAGAACTCCATGTTGTACACATGTCCTTATATTGCACACATGACATTGTCTTGTACACAGAACACCATGTTGTACACATGTCCTTATATTGCACACAGAACTTAATTTTTTTACGGAGAACTCAAAGTTTTACAAATAACGTGTTACCTAACTTCTTTCCCTTTTAACATCTGTTTTTAATTACCCGTCTTCCACCCGCCCCACCTGCCATTCTCACCATCCACCGCCCACCCCCCCCCGCCCCATGTTTCTATTCATATTTTATTGACATTTGTTAAATGTTTGAATTCACTCCTGGCTCGTTCTGGCGCACCAAGTCATGTAGAGTGTAGAGGACTGTGTATGAATTAATTAAGCAACATCTACAAAGTCAGGTCTAGCAGCTGCAGGTAGTAGCTACTAGCACCAAGTCATGTAGATCGGTGCTTCTCAAAATTTTTAGTATGGCGGACCGGCAGGAGTTTTCCCATTGCTCCAAGGACCGGTGTACTATTTTCCCTGTACTGAAGTGGTAGCGAAATGTAATCAATTTTAGTTTACTTGTTTCATTTTATGTGGTAATTGCTGAAAAAAATGACATATTCTATAAGATTAGTATTTATGGTTGCAAAAGGAAGATTATAATTTTATTTTTCTGCCCTCTCTTGATAACTTCTGCGGACCGGCGGCGGATAGCCCACTGACCGGCACAGCTCCAAGGACCGCCACTTTGACTAGCACTGATGTAGATGACTGTATGAATTATGTAACATCTATAAACTTAGGTCTATCAGTACTATCAGCTACAGGTAGTAGCTACTAGCACCAAGTCATGTAGATGACTGCATGAATTATGTAACATCTATAAACTTAGGTCTATCAGTACTAACAGCTGCAGGTAGTAGCTACTAGCACCAAGTCATGTAGATGACTGCATGAATTATGTAACATCTATAAACTTAGGTCTATCAGTACTATCAGCTGCAGGTAGTAGCTACTAGCACCAAGTCATGTAGATGACTGCATGAATTATGTAACATCTATAAACTTAGGTCTATCAGTACTATCAGCTGCAGGTAGTAGCTACTAGCACCAAGTCATGTAGATGACTGTATGAATTATGTAACATCTACAAAGTCAGGACTACAGGTGGTAGCGACTAGCATCAAGTCATGTCTATCAGCTACAGGTAGTAGCTACTAGCACCAAATCCGATCAAATAATCCCCCTGTCTATCAACCCGTCTGTCTATTTGTTGATGATAGAAGAGAACAATTGGAGAAGAGAGTACTGGTGGTGTACGTGTGGTTTCGCCAGTGCAGGATGTCTCGGTATGTACAGTTCAGAGGCGTAGACTGTAGACCAACGTGGGGTCCATGCGGTGACAGACAGTACAGTTAGAAGGGAATTAGTATGAAGATAATTTTGTTTGTATCCTTCAAAATGTTTGAATAAAAAAGAAGGAAAAGAATTTTATATTGTTGTGACGTAATATTCATTTTTTTTTAAATATACTATCGCCGACGGTAAATTCTAAAGACATTGTAACAATAAATGATAACTCAAAAATACACCATTACAAAGTTCATTATAAATCAAATATATAACATTTCATCATATATTAAATTTTTAACATTCCATCATATATTAAATATATAATACTACATCATAAGTTAAATTTACAACGCTACATCATATAATTAAATACACATGTAAACATTACATCATATATTAAATATATATATATATAATTATGTCATGGGATAATTATAAAATATTGCATCATAATCAGATAGTAAATATTGATGTTTTCAATCAGTAATTTTACACATCTTAAAAAAGCATTGGTGTTATGACGTTCCTCTCCACTGTTAGCCGCTGTCTTGCTGGCCTGATTTAGAGCAACCAAGTCGAAGGTATTCGGGATACCCTACCTTCAGTAACGCCGCTGAAATCTGGCTGGCCTACGTGCATAGCAAGTCTTAGATTATAACAAGATCCGTGTACAAGAAATCCGGATATTATTGCACTTTTAAAAAGGGAATAAAATTTAAGTCAGCGACCTTCACCCTATGAAGAAAACAATTCGAAAACGAGGCTTACATCCCGAGGCGTGGACAAAATTTACTGTCATCTGAGAATGTTTGACAAATCGATAATTAGACAGTAGATATATTCTCTCCAACAATATTTGACTGAATAGCCTTAGAAATAATTTTGTCCAAATGCTCATGGTCAGATGGAGACAAGCGCAATTGCACTGAAACAACAGAGAATGGTTTTAATGTCATTTAAAGACTTATGGCATTACTTCATCGTAGGATACCTAGTCTAAGATTTGTGCAGAGGAGACATTTCACTTTTATACCCTAGACCTAGCAGACAATTACTGCCAGCACCTTTGAGTTCAATTCCATAACAGAAATAAATGAAATACCTTCTCATGTGAGACAGTGGATTGTCTGGCAGTCGTTGCTGTATTTTATATGTATGGCAGTCATTGCTGTATGTGTATGGCAGTCATTTCTGTATATGTATGGCAGTCATTGCTGTATATGTATGGAAGACATTGCTGTATGTGTATGGCAGTCATTGCTGTATGTGTATGGCAGTCATTGCTGTATGTGTATGGCAGTCATTGCTGTATGTGTATGGCAGTCATTTCTGCATGTATATTTATGGCAGTCAGTTATAAATGTATGGTAGTCAGTTCTGTATATCTTTGGCAGCCAGTTCTGTATATGTCTATGGCAGTCATATATATATGGCAGTCATGTATGTGTATGTAAGTCAGTCAATTCCAAATATAATGGTAGTCAGTTCTGTATTTTATGGCATAAGTTTTTTCAGTATAAATCAAAGTAACAAGTTAAAATCTGTTGCCTTAGCATTGACAATATTTTCGTGTTATCATTGTCACTTTATTGTCATGTTTGTATTTTGAAGTATAAACTTAAGTGGAGAGGATATGATTTCATAACATCGCTATTAATAAACTCGTGATAACACAGTCCGCCAACGTGTCATAAATATGAGATAAGTTGCATAATAATGGCTGGAGATATGACAGCTATTATTGGTGGACCATAAAACATTGGCCCAGTATTTCAAACCTTAGAATGGGACTCGTGTGGACGTGTCACTAGGGCTGAGACAGAGGTCGAAAGAAAAATACAGTGAAATATGAAACATTTTTTTATTTTACAGTTAATAATTTTTTAATTATTTTTTTATTTATTATTTTTTAAAAATGTATCCAAAAATAAATTGTGATTATTAATATTATTTTGTACATTTTTAAATATTAAATACTTGCAGCATAAAGTGTCAGCAGACAACCAGAACAAAATGGCGTCCATCAGGGACGATACGGTAAAAATGTATGGCTTTTATTGACAACTACAATGGCATTTACTTGGCACACCTTAGTATGGCATTTACTGGGACACAATAAGTATTATATTACAAAAAAATGCTGTAAGATAAAGTACACGATAACCCAGGGCCACATATCTAGTTTGTCCTTCGAATATCGATCACGGCTATTGTACAAGTTGGCATGAAATGTTCATATGTACGGAATAGATGGGATAACTCCAGACACATTGTCAGCTCAGGATTATCTTCCTTGTCTGAGTTCTTGTGTCAGAGGAGCGTCCCTTAGTCTCACTCCTTTGTGAGCTGATCCGACGTTTCTTGTTCAGTGGTCCCACGTGTCCACTTGGATGTTCCCATATGTATCTTTCATTGTTCCCACCTGTCCAGGTAAATGTTCCCACCTGTCTAATTTATTGTTCCCACCCGTCTAAGTTTTTGTTTCCACCTGTCCAGGTCATTATTCCAACCTGTCTAAGTCATTGTTCCCACCTGTCTAAGTTATTATTAACACCTGTCTAAGTTATTGGTCCTACCTGTCCAGGACATTGTTCCCGCCTGTCCAGGCCATTGTTCCCAACTGCCCAGGTCTTTCTTCCCACCTGTCCAGGTCATTGTTCCCCCTGTCCATGTCATTGTTCCAATCTGTCTAAGTCATTGTTCCCACCTATCTAAGTTATTGTTTTCACCTGTCCAAGTTATTGTTCCCACCTGTCCAGGTCTTTGTTCCCAACTGTCCAGGTCTATCTTCCCACCTGTCCAGATCATTGTTCCCACGTGCCAAAGTGATGTGCTTTTAAATCTGTTTTCAATTGGTCTTTAAAACGTTTCTTCTACACTGACCTTCCTCACTGGGTTCTTCAAAGGAATCTTGTGCTCAAGCGGTCATCTGAGATTCTCACAAATTGGCGAAGCTGGGACCTCATTAATCAGGTATGTGTGCTGAGAGGAGCTGCTTGTGTGAGTTGACGTCATAGTCTAGGATTGTCCTTTAATTTTCAGGATGTTATAGAGGAGATTTATCGTCTGCGTGGATGTGTGTAGTATCCCTGCATGACGGTGGAAGGCTGTCAAGGTTTTTGATGGTGGCACTTGTAGTACTTGTAGCACAGTTTGGTTTGAGTGTTGATGCCTCGGCCTGTGGGCTGCCAAATAAAGAAATAGGGATCAATGTGAGGTTTTCAAGGACCTTATTCTATTTGTGTTAATGGTAAAACCAACGTTTGCGTAGGCATCCAAAAGTTTGAAACAGTGTTTTGAATGTGGGCACCTCATTTAGCGTTAAAGACGCGTTGTCCTGAATACCCAAAGTTCCTAATGATGTCTTACCGGAGTAAGCGTTTGGTGTCTTCCAGTTACTTGGCCCTTATATCAATATCTGATGTGTCTTCTACCATTACAAATCAAATCTTTTCAAGTCAATAAGATTTAGAACCAACAGAAAAAGAATTTACTCCAACGATACTTGACACTTGCCCAACGATGTAAACAGAGATAATCGTAAGCGTATGTCATATTTTAATGCTATAAGAACACGATATTTTATTCTTCTTTTTTATAAAACTGGCTGGAAGGCTTAGCGCCAATACAATCTCCTAAGAGGGCATCGGTAAAAAAAAATCCTTCTCCTATTACCACACTGTCATTTCGAATATTTGTGCAACAAGGTAATTAACATAGCTCATGGGTATAAGTTTTAGCTGTAAATAAAACAAACCCGTAAAAACAAAGTGTTTGACTATAAATCCCTTATGTATGAGGCATAACTAACAGTATTGATTATGTTCAAACGCGACAAACATTTACAGACTGAAACTGTCTTAACTCCCCTTTGCTTTATAACCCGGGGGGGGGGTCTGGTCACCGATCGCTGGACCGAGCTCAGCGTGAAACGTAAAATGTTAACAAAAGCACGCCGGTACATCGTCTATATTACGTCAACAAGCGAACTGAACTGTGACGTGAAAAAAAACATAACAAACCGTGAAATAGAATTACATATGTCGTATAGAGATAAACTAAAAATGCATTAATTTAATTACGGTATATTCGATCGATCTGAAATTTTGATACGATGCATTGTTAGGTGACACAAGTCTATGTGCCAAATTTCAGCTCGATGGCATCACGGGATGAGAGAGAGAGAGAGAGAGAGAGAGAGAGAGAGAGAGAGAGAAAGAGAGAGAGAGAGAGAGAGAGAGAGAGAGAGGGAGAGAGGGAGGGAGGGAGAGAGGGAGAGAGGGAGGGAGGGAGGGAGGGAGGGAGCGAGGGAGGGAGCGAGGGAGGGAGCGAGGGAGGGAGGGAGCGAGGGAGGGAGGGAGGGAGCGAGGGAGGGAGCGAGGGAGGGAGGGAGGGAGGGAGGGAGGGAGGGAGTGGATAGGTTCACGGATTTCACCTGGGGGAGGGAGGGAGGGAGGGAGCGAGGGAGTGGATAGGTTCACGGATTTCACCTGTTATCATTGAAATTTTTTATTTTCTTCTTTTTAGTGCACTTTCTATAGGTAAATAAAAGCGTGTCCTTTTTTAAAAAAAAATAATTTAACTGTATTTTATTCTGTTTAACTTTGTATTAAGTTTTCTGTGAGGGAGACTGCGAGGCATAAAGTTAAAAATACGAGATGGACAGCAATATTCAGGTATTGGCTATATGGGATTCAAAGATGCAAAACATGACATTCAGTTATGAGAAATATGGGGTTCAAAGATGGGTAATATGAGATTCAGTAATAAGAAATTATGAGGTGGAAAACATGGCACCCAGAGCTAGGAAATATAGAAGTCAGAAATGAGCAACATGACAATCAGATACAATATGAGATTCAGAGACAATATGAGATTCAGAGACAATATGAGATTCAGAGACAATATGAGATTCAGAGACAATATGAGATTCAGAGACAATATGAGATTCAGAGACAATATGAGATTCAGAGACAATATGAGATTCAGAGACAATATGAGATTCAGAGACAATATGAGATTCAGAGACAATATGAGATTCAGAGACACAAATATTATGGATGCACTTTGGGGCCGTCCATAAATGACGTCACGCACCTGGGGGGTCACACTTTTGTGACGTTGCGTGTCGAGGGGGTGGGCTGTTTAAGACATGTGACGTCACATCAAAATTCGCGATTTTAAATAAAAGTTCCACTTAAATATTTGATTGTTTACAATTTATTTAATGACGTTTTACATGGCTTAACGTGTGTTACGATATTAGAGTGCAACCTTACACTAAATACATACTTAAATGACAAAAAAGTGATTTGAAGCATGCTCATTTTCAAATTGAAAATACGACTTTTATGACGTCATATTGGAAAGGGGTCTAAGTTTTTCTGACGAGGGGGGATGGGGGGGGGGTAAATAATCGGCCAATTGCGTGATATCATTTACGGACAGCCCCTTTTCGCAGCCAAATGACATTTAAAGATTAACTCTACAGACTTATAATAAACCAACAATAATTGTTGCATTCATAACAATTTTCTATAAAAAAACTTCCAAAACAGATTTTTCTTTAAAATATACATTTTTTGTTGTTGTTGTTTGTTTTGTGCACGGAGACCTGGCAGGAATATTGGTCCAGATCTGCTACCTGGGATTTACAAGTGGAGCGTTGATATTGTCACGTAGTCACGGAAGACCTGGGGGTGGCCGGATACGGTCCTGTTGCCGACACCAATGATCAGAGACTTCAAGGCCGTGGCTGAGTGGGGGCCAGGGTAGAGTCGACGGTGTGGATACGGCGATATGGTGAAATATGGAAACACAGCAGATATAAAGAGGTACTGGATAAAGTAAACAGAGAAATAAAGTAAAATATTGATGATAATGATATGGCGATTTAAGTGGTATATTCAGGACCCTAGGTGTAGACATAGCGATTTAAGTGGTATATTCAGGACCCTATGTGATATAGCAAGCGTGCCTTGTATAGGAACAGTGAGGGCGTGTGATATAAATACAGTGAGGGCGTGTAATATAAATACAGTGAGGGCGTGTGATATAAATACAGTGAGGGCGTGTAATATAAATACAGTGAGGGCGTGTGATATAAATACAGTGAGGGCGTGTAATATAAATACAGTGAGGGCGTGTAATATAAATACAGTGAGGGCGTGTAATATAAATACAGTGAGGGCGTGTGATATAAATACAGTGAGGGCGTGTAATATAAATACAGTGAGGGCGTGTGATATAAATACAGTGAGGGCGTATAATATAAATACAGTGAGGGCGTGTAATATAAATACAGTGAGGGGGTGTAATATAAATACAGTGAGGGCGTGTAATATAAATACAGTAAGGGCGTGTAATATAAATACAGTGAGGGCGTTTATTATAAATACAGAGAGGGCGTGTAATATAAATACAGTGAGGGCGAATGGTGTTGATACAGTGAGGTCGAATGGTGTTTATACAGTGAGGGCGAATGGTGTTGATACAGTGAATCGACACGATGTAATAACCAGGAAAAGTTTAGGTGTACACTAGAGAAATTCTAGGTATATACCTGGAAAAGTCTAGGTACAAACCAAGAAAATGTATATATAATGTATATATATATGAGGAAAATTATGTAAGTACCTGGAAAAGTGTATCTGAAGGTTAATGAATGGCAGTACTAACAGAGCACAAAAAGGAGTCGAGGTGCTGACGGCTCCAAAGGGAGGTAATGTGGCGATGGTTCAAGTCTAAACCAGGGGTGGCCAGACCTGTAGTAACTGAGAGCCATTGAAATTTATTTTTAATTGTTGATAACCGCATTGAGGCAATATGGTTCACGATCGCAATGAAAATTTGCTTTAGTGATGTATTTTTAAAATAAAAATATTCTTTATTCGAATATAATGAATTAAACATTTTCAATTGTTTACACCCTAAGCGTATGTTGAAGAAATGTTAGTTACATAATTGGCGAATATTTATATATGTAAAATAAATGAATGGAAACACACTACATCTAGAATCATAATTATAGTTGACATTAATTGTTATGATTCTGCCAAGAAGTCTTTGAAATAACAAGTTTCTCTATATCTGGTTGGTATCAAGTAGTTTTGGTGCGAAGAAATTCCGCCAGATGCTTGTTAACTAGTTACTTCTCGATGCTTTGCTTTATGAACTTTATTTTGGAGCACAAAGATTCATTACATGTTGTGTTATCAGTCGCCAAAGTCTGTCATTATTTGATTCTATTATAGAAATTACTCCTCAAACTCTTCGTTAAACAAAGCCCCCATCAACACAAAATTGTTTAGCACGAGAAATATTCCAAGCGATAGAGTAACTTACCTCAGTTAAAGTGACATATTCTTTGCTTAAAGCTGAAAAGTCTTCTTCCCATTCTGGTAAAAAACTTCTTTTTTTTTATTCTTTATAGTTTCTTTTCCTGCAACTTATTCCCATATTTAATATAATGGTCAACACCACAAAATGCGGAGTTTACCAATACCTGAACAAAAAATTAATAGTTTACATCCCCAACCAAACAGAAACCAATCTCTTTCTTCAACTTTTAAAATTTAAATCGAGCCTAATTTTTTTCAATCCCTTGTTTGGGTAATTTTTTTAAAAACTTTCATTTTTTAAAAATATAATATATATTTCAAAGTTTTAAATTCATAAATTGTTCGGGAGCCGCATTGTGAATAAAGAAGAGCCGCATGCGGCTCGCGAGCCGCAGTTTGACCACCGTTGGTCTAAACTATTCCACCCAACTCCCCCAGCTTTCTTAACAAAACATTTCAAATTTAAGCTTTCCAGGAGCTAACTGCTAAGATCATCATCATTTTTTAACTACTCGCCCGAGAATCCCCCCCCCACCCCCCCCCCAGGAAGGAAAAAAAAACTGGAAGCAATTCTCATGTCAGTTTGACATTTCTGTTATCAAAAATCACTCGAATAAAAGTAGGTCACGGCAGTAGCACTAACAACGAGTTAGATTCTAGAAGAGGGAAACAAATGTTGATGAAATAATAGGATCCTTAGTTTGATCTTTTGACCAATTGGTCCATTTGTTAGAAATTTTGTTAACAAATATGAAATATTTCCTTTAAATCGTTTTTAAATGTGTTTTTTCACACACAGATTTGCGAAACTTCTTTTTTTCCCGAGCCTACCCATTTCTCATTCATTGACTCCACACTTTACAGGAGTATGTCTGCCTATTCTTCTTCAATATCTTTAAATTCTACAGAAGTATGTCTATTGTCCCTCAATGTATCACTCCTAACAGAAGTATGTCTATTGTCCCTCAATGTATCACTCCAAACAGAAGTATGTCTATTGTCCCTCAATGTATCACTCCAAACAGAAGTATGTCTATTGTCCCTCAATGTATCACTCCAAACAGAAGTATGTCTATTGTCCCTCAATGTATCACTCCAAACAGAAGTATGTCTATTGTCCCTCAATGTATCACTCCAAACAGAAGTATGTCTATTGTCCCTCAATGTATCACTCCAAACAGAAGTATGTCTATTGTCCCTCAATGTATCACTCCAAACAGAAGTATGTCTATTGTCCCTCAATGTATCACTCCAAACAGAAGTATGTCTATTGTCCCTCAATGTATCACTCCAAACAGAAGTATGTCTATTGTCCCTCAATATCTCTCCTCTCAACAGAAGTATCGTCTATTCCCTCTCACTGTTTCTACTCTCTACAGAAACATGTCTACTCTCCCTCAATACCTCAAGTATGTCTATTCTCTCTCAACATCTCTACTCTCGATAGAAGTATTCTATTCTCCCTCACTGTTTCTACACTCTACATAAATAAAAATAAGATCTGTAAAAATTTTCAAAAACTCTCCCAACTACAATTCCATTATCTATTTTCGCATCATGTGAATGCTTACAAAGTATCTCTATCAAATCTTTTAGCAGGTCGACTCATGCACTTGTGTCGTTTGACTACATCATCACTTTGTATTTAGTATTAGAAACAGAAAGTTGTATAACCTCACAATGAAGATAACTAAAGCCGTCACTACAAAAATTAACAATCCCGTTAGTGTGCGTCAAATTATGTTTATAGTTGTATGTTTAAAACTTATTATGGAGCTGCCTCTATTTTGTAATGCAACTGCATTACAATTTACAACTTTTAATTAACAACACATTTACATTAGTTTCACCTGGTGAACTTGTAATCGTGATCGGTTTCCACTCACCCCTCTAAGAAATTAAGTTTGGCCGAACAATGAGTGATATGAAATATTTCCATTTGGTGTCACCCCATCAAATGAAATTAACTGATGTGTCCCGCACCCCTGGCTAGACCACACGACTCCATAGACGGGTGGTGGACGTAGCTCTTTTGCTAGAAACGCTGCTGGGGAAAACAACATTACATCTGAAGGCATTTAAAGTACATCGATGCTCATTCCGAGGATAGAACTTCTCGGAAAAAAACTCATCCGGGCGTTACTTATGAGGTCGAGCTGACAACCAATTTTATACGGTAACGGGGTCCAAAAACTGTTACACACCGGGAATAGAGCACAATACCACCTAGATGTAACTCTAGTCGCACCAGAGATGGAGGCAAATAACGGATGGATATATTACAAGAAGTTGGTGGCGACCATGGACCTATTCTCATTAATATAGATATCGACTTGGTAAATGCTCGCTCCGCAAAAAGACAATGGCTGTTCAGCAAAGCCAACTAGGGAAACAATTCCGTGAAGTGATTGAAAGCTCGCATGACGGATCCTGAGATCCCAGAGAAAAACGAGACAATGTAGAAAACCTACGATGTCCTCGTAGGTGTGGTATTAGAGTTGGCAAGGAAGTCCATCTCGAGGACATGTAACAAGGAAGTCCATCTCGAGGATATGTAACAAGGAAGTCCATCTCGAGGACATGTAACAAGGAAGTCCATCTCGAGGACATGTAACAAGGAAGTCCATCTCGAGGACATGTAACAAGGAAGTCCATCTCGAGGACATGTAAAAAGGAAGTCCATCTCGAGGACATGTAACAAGGAAGTCCATCTCGAGGATATGTAACAAGGAAGTCCATCTCGAGGACATGTAACAAGGAAGTCCATCTCGAGGACAAGTAACAAGGAAGTCCATCTCGAGGACATGTAACAAGGAAGTCCATCTCGAGGACATGTAACAAGGAAGTCCATCTCGAGGACATGTAACAAGGAAGTCCATCTAGAGGACATGTAACAAGGAAGTCCATCTCGAGGACATGTAAACACCACAATTCCCGACTATACTGGCGGGAAAAAATTGACATAGCTCGACATATGAGACAAAGAACTGCACAGTGTCGAATTAAGATTCAAATCTTAGTAAAGAGGAACGTAAAACCCTCACTTTCTTAGATGTGAGACTGCAATGGATCCCGAGCCACGTGTATGTCGAAGGCAATGAAAAGACAGACTCTCTGGCAACAATCGGGTCGGACCAAACCAAATCAGATGTCCCAGTCACTTGTCTCGGTAATAAAAACTTGATTGGCAGACGACTTAGGAGCTAGTGGTACCAGGAATGGGCGACAGCACGCCAGTGAGAGGAGTATGTGCCTACATGCCGAATCGAACAGACCAATTGTTGAGTAGCAAGCAACAGGGGTTGGTGACTCAAATAACAATGCACGACCAACTCATACTTCAACAGACATTAGACCACAACAGGGACTCGAACTATAGGCATAGCGGCCCAGCCTTGAGACGGTAGTGCAGCTATTGAATTCGTGCCTTGCGCTAGACAGCCGGGGAGATTAGGGAGGCGCGTGAGTCCTACGCTCATACAATGTGTGCCCGGCACTGCTCGACAGATCGATCAGGAGCCCAGGTGTTAACCAAAGCTTTGAGAAAGTAATATCAAGCTTTCTACTATATATGATATTAGATTAGATTCGCCCTTATGTAAAAGAATTTTGTTCCGTTCGCTAAAACGGTTGTTTTCGAAAAAAAAATATTTAAAATTATAAACTAAAATAAAGGCAAGATCCAGTGACAACTAACAGAGTCCTTTTTTTTAGCATCAATACTCAATACGTCACTACATGCATACTCATGCTATGAAATACCGGTACAGTGGTATTATCGGGGGGGGGGCGTGATTTACTTGAGTACTGAGACAAACAGGAAACTGAGACATTCAGGTATAAGCCACTGAGAAATATACATTTTAGGCACTGATAAATAATTTTTGGGCACTGAGAAATAGTGAATAAAGAAATACAGGTACGGCACTAATGAATAGAGATTACATATAACTACTGTGAAATGTAGGTACTCAATCAATACAGGTTGTAATAGCAGAAATAGAGATTACATATAACTACTGTGTAATGTAGGTACTCAATCAATACATGTTGTAATAGCAGAAATAGAGATTACATATAACTACTGTGAAATGAAGGTACTCAATCAATACAGGTTGTAATAGCAGAAATAGAGATTACATATAACTACTGTGAAATGAAGGTACTCAATCAATACAGGTTGTAATAGCAGAAATAGAGATTACGTTTGGGGGTAAAGATTTAGTGATTAGATGCATACAGGTAAAACATTGAGAATTATAGGTATAAGGGCACCGCATTTTTAAAAATTGATCAGAGCAATTATAAAGACATCCAACTTATGGTTGTCTATTTACTTAGTCAAAAAATCATCATTTCCAATTTCTCACAACAAAGGAGTAAGGGGCCGTTCGTAAATGAGGTCACGCGATTTTGGTCGATTTTTCACCCCCCCCCCTTTTCATCACGCGTCGTCACAAAAAACTTAGACCCTAATCCAATATGACGTCACAAAGCTTTGCCCTCCCCCCTCCATAAAAGCTGTATTTTCTATTTGAAAATGACTTTTTTGTCATTTAAGTATGTATTTAGTGTAAGGTTGCACTCTAATATCGTAAAGAAGCCATGGAGCCCTGTACAAGGTCCTAAAATAAATTGTAACACCAACCCCTCGTCACACATTGTCACAAATGTGTGGACCCCCCCTCCCCCTAGGTGCGTGACGTCATTTATGGACGGCCCCTAACCACAAATTCATGTTTGTTAATATATATATAAATATATATATATATATATATATATATATATATATATATATATATATATATATATATATACATACACGCATTTAAAGTGAACTTACCAGTTCAAGGTTACAGCCTATCTCCCCAGTGCAAAAGATATTTGTTTGCAATCGACGCCTACAGATTTCTAATGACGATCCAAAGTGTTGGCCTCTGAAGAATGTAAGTTTATATTGACGGTGGGATAACAATGTTTACATTTAGGGGAGGGGGGTAAGTATCCTCATTTTGGAGTGGGATACACTCTGTGGGGGAGTGATACAAACGGAAGGGTTTGGAGTGGCTAAAGGTTGTGGGTAAATATGAAGGTAGTGGGGGGTATCAAGGTTATGGGGGATATGAAGGTTGGTTCTCCACTGCTGGAAGTTCAACTCTGAGGTCCATGTTTTAATGATAAACGATGACAGAATTATCTACAAGCGGGCACGTTAACGCAAATGAAGCTTGCTTTCATCAAATACTCAGGGCCTCGCAAACTGATGAAGAATGGTCGCATGTTGCTGCATGGTGGTGTGCCAATGGTCACATGTTGCTGGTGGTGTGCCAATGGTCGTGTGTGGTCATGTGTCAAAAATCGTGTGTCTATAATGGTGTGCCAATGGTCGTGTGTGGATGGTGGTGTGTAAATCATGGTGTATAAGATGTGCAAATATTTAACCGTATATAGTCGATATTATTTAAATAATGTCGGGGCTAATGATGGTGTTCGAACTTTGTTCGTGCAAATGGTATAGGTACTGTGTAACTGCTGGGGCTTACTAGATAGTTTATAAGAATTATAACATAGTTCTTGGGGTCAAATGAAACAACTGAGAGTTGGTGGTCATTAGAAAGACGTACCGGCTCTCACCAGCTGTTTATATCCGACCACTTATCGTTCATGTACCGTAATCAATCAAGTAAACCCTCATGTAGACCTTTATACTCTGGAGTGTGTCCAACAGTTCCTCATGTAAACCTCTGCAATATGGAGTGTGTCCAACAGTTCCTCGTGATGGCCTCGTAGTTGGTTTGCTGCGCTTGCTAGCGGACGTTGCTTAGCCTTACGTCAACACGTGTTTCTCTCTTCATGCTTGGAACATATGACACACAGTGAGTGTAGCAGGTGACCGAATGACAAAAGAAGCATCTGGATGCTACCGGTCCATTTGTCTGGGCGAAAAGTACATTAGCCGGCCATTCATACACAATTATATAAAGTAAATAATATTGATACATAAAAAGAAAGAAAAAACAAAGAATTTTCAAGGGAGAAAAAGATATATACGGTTAACCGACAAAACGGCCGCGGACAAATGGGCCCCATATCATAACGGCCCCGGTCAAAACGGCCCTGGACTAATAGATGGACTAATGGTCAAAAATACAATCAAATATTATATTAGTTTTTTACTCACCGATTCAGTGTCAGGTTTAGTTAACAAGAAACAATAATACATGTAATGACATTACAATAAATAATTTATTAGGCCTAATAGCCTTTACTCGATATGGTACCAAGTCACGGTTTGTTGAGAAGAAATAATATAATAACATCAAAATAAATAATTTTACTATTTGACTACTTTTTTTAAGGGTGAAAAAGTTGACAAAAGCTTTAAATTCAAAAACATGTAATTTTTTGTTAAAAATGTTAACTATTTGTCTGGGGCAGTTTTGTCCGGGACTTTTGGAGGGGTCACGAAAAATACATTTGAACTTGAAGGGAAATGTGCCATTACATATTTTAAAACTTTAATTTGTTAATTACATGTATTTATAATAATTAGTTGATAGTTTTAAGGAATGCGCTTTCGCTTCATTTTGTGAGCATCTTTTCTCTTTTACACCAACGGATTTTAATGTATATTTCATTGTACAGTGGAAATAGCGGTATAAATTGCACCAAAAGTTCCTTTATTAAATTTTTATTTTTTTAAATTAAAAATAGAATCGATGTTGGAGAGCTCGTCAAGTAAAGATTTTCACAAGAGAGAAAAATCAAATGTGAATGGAGATAAACGATTACATTTAAAAATAGTTTTCTAATTATGTACATGTACATGTATAAGTATAAGATTAATTTCAAAATATTTATAATAATTTCTTATTACTTATAACTAATAAATTGCCATCTTTAATTTGAGATTATATTTGCACCGACACATCAATATTTAAATGAATTAAAATACTCTTTCCAAAAGTATTCATTAGTTTTAATTAGTTTAATTAGAAACCATGTTGAGCAGTGGTTCCAAAAGTGCTCCCTATGGACCCCCAGGGGTCCCCGGTACTGTTTCGGGGGTTCGTGGAAAATTAACATAGATTTGGGCAGTGGCGTAGCTAGAACTTTTGCCGCCCGGGGCGGTCTCCAATTTGCCATTTTTAGTGGCCATCCGTAAATGACGCCACGCACTGGTCACAGGTTTGTGACGATGTGTGATGAGGGGGGGGTGTTTAAGAAATGTGACTTCACGTCAAAACGCGCAACTTTAATTAAATTTTCACTTAAATATTTGATTACTAACACTTTATTTAATGACGTTTATAGTTTATGTAAAACCTGTGTTACGATATTAGAATGCAGCCTTACACTAAAAACATACTTAAATGGCAAAGATTTAATTTGAAACATGTTCCTTTTCAAACAGAAATTGCGGCTTTGTGAGGTCTTATTGAAGACGGAGTCTAAGTTTTTGTGACAACGTGTGACGAGGGGGGAGGGGGTGAAGAATCAGCCAAAATAGCGTGCTTCATTTATGGACGGCCACTTAGTCGATTATATTATGGTTTAAAAAATTTAATGAACATAAATAAATAATTGTATTTGAAACGAAGTAAAGGTGGGGAACACGTTTACCATTGCATGCCATATATATGTAAGCAGTAATAAAAGAGGCCGCATAAGATTATTTACCTATAAATACAGATTTATAAAAATACAAGATACTTTTTTTTAAAGGCCACAAGAAAGCTACTGAGCTCGCAGGTCTCCCCAAAAAAAATAAAAAAATTACCAATTACTTTTACTATGTTGTATTCATAAATAAATGATTTTTTTTTACAAACAAAGAAATTGTATACATTAGCAGTGGCGTAACAACGGCTTGACATTGGGGCAGTTGCCAAGGGCGCCGGCCTGCGCCAGTTCAAAAGAGCGCAGCTAAATCTCTAATTTTTTAATTTTAATTTAAATAAAAGGCGCCGAAAATAAATTAGCCAAGGGCATCAAAAACCCAGTTACGCCTCTGCACATTAGTATGTTAACATATTTATAAATTTACTTTCATAATAGAAAAATCGTGTATTACGCTATCAAAATTATTTGTAATATCTTGTTCTATGGACAGTATTGCAAGATTTTGTTGTCTTAAATCTCTCATTGTGGAACGAATATAATTTTTTATCAACTTCAGTTTGGAGAAGCTCCTTTCACAACTAGCGACTGATAGCAATAGTTGAAAAAATTCATAGCAAAATTACAATGTTGGGTACAGAATTTTCCGATCTATGTATGTATGGCATCTGTCCGTCTACGAAAGACGATAGATTTATCTTTATTATCTGCAGCTCTTGGTGTGGCTGATGAGACCAATCCTTGAGTGGCAGTCTCTTCTGCATGACACACACACGAAAGCAGTGGGGCAGTGTTTCCTGGCCTTTCTCCTCGCTCTTTTCCCGACTGCTTCTGCCCTAGTTTGCTCCTCTGCTCTTAGTGATCCTTCTTTCACTATAGCCCGCCACATGGACCTATCCTCTGCCAGGTTTTCCCAGTTTTGTATATCAATGTTGGCTACTTTCATGTCTCTCTTGCATATGTCCACGTATCTGAGACATGGCCGACCAACCGACCTTTTCCCTGTCGCCAGCTCGCTGTAGAGCACATCCTTGGGTATGCGACCACTTTGCATCCTCTTGACGTGTCCAAGCCAACGGAGGCGTCTTTGGCTTAATATTGCTGCAATACTACTCATGCTTGCTTGAGCCAGGACCTCTGTGTTGGGGACTTTCTCTTGCCATTTGATGTCTAGGATGCGGCGCAGGCATCTGAGGTGGAAGCTATTGAGCCTTCTTTCATGCCTGGTATAGGTGGTCCAAGACTCGCATCCATAGAGGAGTGTGCTCAGTACGCAGGCCTGGTATACCTGCAGCTTAGTCCTTGCTGTGAGTTTGGCATTGGACCAGACTCTTTTGTACAGTCTAGCCATAACAGTTGCTGCCTTCCCTATCCTACTACTTATCTCATCTTCCAGTGAGAGGGTGCTCGAGATGTTTGATCCCAGATAAGTAAAACTGTCAACAGCATCCAGGTTGCAGTCGTCAATGGTGATAGTCGGGAGAGAGGCAGCATCCTGTGCCATAATGTTGGTTTTCTTTATACTTATGGTCAGGCCAAACTCTTTGCAGGCAGCGGAGAAGCTGGATACAAGGTTCTGCAGGCCGTCTGCTGTGTGGGATATTAAGGCGGCATCGTCTGCAAATAAGAGCTCGCGCAGCAAAATCTTCCTTATTTTGGTCTTGGCTTTAAGTCGGGCAATATTGAAATAATCTCCCGTCAGCTCTGGTGTGTATGTATATCCCCTCGCTGTTGTTCTTGAAGGCATACTGGAGTAAGATGGAAAAGAATATTGCGAATAGAGTAGGTGCCAACACGCAGCCTTGCTTTACTCCACTACTTACTGGGAAAGCCTCGGAGGTGGCACCGTTATAGCACACTGTGCCCTGCATGTTTTCGTGGAATTGCTTGATGATGTTAAGCAGATGTGTAGGGCAGCCTATTATTTACTAAGATCTGGAAAAGGCCGCTTCTGCTGACAAGATCAAAAGCTTTAGTTAGGTCGACGAACGCGATGTATAGAGGCATATGTTGCTCCCTGCATTTCTCCTGCACCTGGCGCAGAGAGAAGATCATGTCTATGGTTGATCTTCCGGCTCGAAAGCCGCACTGCGATTCTGGGAGTACACCCGATGCTAGGGTCTGCAGGCGTGTCAATGCAACTCGGGCGAAGGCCTTTCCAACTATACTGAGGAGAGAGATTCCACGATAGTTGTTGCATTCACTCTTGTCTCCTTCATTTTTATACAGTGTAACGATGTTGGCATCTTTTAACTCCTGTGGTATCTGCCCCTGTTCCCAGCACAGAGTGAGGAGGTCATGCAAAGGCTGTACTATCCGATCTATACTGTTGAATAAATTTTAATAGATCAAAGGTGCTTTTCACCCGTTTTTCTAACATAATGCCTCTTCTTGTAGTGTAAGAAGCCATAAAACCTGGATCCTTTTTACACGCTTTTATTCTTTCCATATTGAATTGTCAATATCAATAAAGTAATTTATTTGATATTCAAATGCTTCATTTATTATATACTAATATTTTCTTGCAAGGAAATGCAACTCATCAAAGCGTTATTGTCTTTTCTTTTATAATTCCATCCATGGATAAAAACATTTCTCGTTGTACTTCTTGTTTTAAAGATAGAACCACGTCTTCTGAACTTCGCCTACAGCCTGCTCATATTTTTTCCTTCTAACTCGGCGTTCAGTTGATATCTCCATCTCTTCACAAATTATTTGGCTGATATAACAGCATTTTGTATTAGCACATCTCTTTGTTCCATGAAATGGCTTTGTATTAATTTTTTTTTAAATGACGGTTTCCCATAAATTGAGATAACATAGAAGAGAAAAAGATTGCATAGAATTGAGTAAAAGTCCAGCATCTGATCTCATTTTACTAGTTACTTCTTCAGATGTCAATTTTTGCAAGACGCTTGAAAGTTTAAAATAATATGTCTTTTTCGAAATTATTATGCCTATTGTGGTGTTTATTAACAGTGAAATTTGAATATTTACATATTCTTGTCATAAATCTTAATAATTTTCCATAAAATAGATGAATTTAAATTATTTACACATTAATATTTCTTTAATTGGAAATGTGTAACATGCTTAATGAATAACGTTAGTTTAATGAAAAACACAAATTATGTGTGCTACTTTAATGCAATAAAAACAAAATAAATTTAATTTTTTAATAAATCACCTTACAATAATTTACTGAAAACTGAAACGGTAATATAAATTACTACTTGCAAGTTAAACACAATATTTGAACCACCATGCCTTGTAGGTACTTGTTCGCGCATCATTCTGCGAAGACGAAATTCCACGTATAAACTGTCGTGGCGATATTAATAGCATACATTATTCGGCCCGGCCATGTTGTGTTTTTGGGTTAGTTTTCTTATAAAAGCGTCATCTGTTACTTATACCGCTTAGTTTTCCAAACAAATGGATATGTTTTTTGAGCGATTACATTTTTTTAACGGTTTAGCGTTAGCTATAATATCCACTATGAAATCAAACGAACGTAATGCGAATTAGTTAATTAATACTCGAAATTACGAATATTTTTCTTTCACCTTGGTTTTCCCCCTTCAAAAGAAAAAGGGAGGTTGTCGGTATTGGTTGTACTTTTCAAATGCCCACAAATGCCGCCCCTAAATGATTGCCGCCCGGGGCGGACCGCCCCCACCAAACCCCCCCCCCTAGCTACGCCAATCAAAATACTTGGTTTATTGAAATGTTAAGTTTGATGTGTAAGAACTGTGGAATTACTACAAGTAGGTCAGAAAAATACAAGTTTTTAAACATGAATCAACGAGGGTTGCAAGGTTGAGTAATTTTTGGTGTGTCAGGAAGTTTTATTTACCTAAATTTTATCCTATCATCTTTTTTTTTCTTAATGGCTCTACTGTACCATTCCATTGAAGAAGTTAATAATTATTAGCAGTGGTTTGTTACAACCGATAAGAGAATGATTGAGCCGAAAAAAATGTCGACAATACAGTTTTGTTGAATATTTGAAGTATGGCTAAATGTTTGGAAACAGATAAAAAAAAATATGAAAATTTATTTAATGAATTAAAAGATTTTTTGTAGTTAAAGCTATACCTTTGAGTTTATGGCATGTTTAAAATAAGCTGTACCGGATGTATTTTCAGTACATTGTGTCATTCATCGACCTCATTTATTCGCAAAAAAAATCTTAATGAAAATGTGCATGGATCACTAGATTATGTCATTAGAGCAGTTAATAAAATCAAAAGGATAGCCATCAATGAGAGATTATTTGCTCACCACTGTTTGAGAAATGAAGAAGACTATAATCGTTTACTTATTCACACAGAAGTACGTTGGTTATATCTAAATGTGCATGTTGCATTTTTAAATCGATTTTATGCTCTCTTTGATTCAGTTTTGGAATTCTTTGAAAGCAAAGACAATGATTTGGGACACAATTAACTCAAAAACTGACTTATTTTTTATGACTGATTATTTGCCAAATTTAACAAAACTAATTAGAACTAAAAGGTCACCAATTAAATTTAATCAAAACTAAAATCTTATTTTGTTGCAAAACTTTTTCTTTTCAAACAAAACTTGGGAAGAGGAGAATGTTCTCAGTTTCCAAATCTTTCGAAATTGCAAAGCGGAGATAAAGACCTGCTTGGTTACTGTCAACACTTAATAGCTCTTCATGCAGTCCGAAGATATTCTTCACTTGGATATTCCCGATTGGCAGTTGACCCTTTTGCGCGTGAACAAACTGAGATCCCAAAAACAGATGAATCCATACAAATACAGGAGCAGCTTATACTTATTGAAATATCCACAAATGAGAAACTAAAACCAGTTTGAGCAAGGATCCTACAAATTCTGGTTACCAAAACAGATCCCAATTTATATCAGGTATTATGTGATATTGTACAGAATTTGTTGACTGCTTTCCCGTCTCCTTATTTGGTGAAGCAGGGCTTCAGTGCTGTTAAGAACCTCATTACACAAATAAAACAAACCCGTAAAAACAAAGTTTTTGACTATAAATCCCTTATCTATGAGACATAACTAACAGTATTGATTATTTTCAAACGCGACCAACATTTACAGACAGTCTTAACTCAACTTTGCTTCATAACCCTGGGGTGGTAGTGGGGAAAAGTCTGGTCACCGATCGTTTGACCGAGCTCAGCGTGACACGTAAAATGTAAACAAAAGCACGCCGGTACTTCGATGGGTCGCGTCAACTCAAACTCTCACGTGGAAAAAAAAACAATAACAAACAGTGAATTTGAATTACATACGTTATATAAGGATAAACTAAAAATGCATTAATTTAATTACGGTACGTTCGATCGATCTGAAATTTTGATACGATGCATTGTTAGGTGAGACGGGTCCGTGTGCCAAATTTCAGCTCGATCGGATCACGGGAAGTGGGTCATTTTTTACTTTTATTTTTTCGCCCGCCCAAGACAGAGATGACGACAGAACGACAGAGAGAGACGGCCGTGAAGTTAATATAAGGGATTTAAAAATAGAAACTAACTAGAAATTAGTGCTCGTTGGGATTTGCCGTTGCTAATCACAAACTTAACACACTCATAAAATCTAATCACGTTCATCCAAATCATTCATTAATTAAAACTTTATTTTTAACAAAATGTGTAATTGCAATAAATATTTCTTTATCAATTTTTTTTTAATTTATAATTTTTTCTACTATGCATTTATGTAGTTTTTTCACTTGGGGGTCCGTGAGCAGGTTTTGACTATAAAAGGGGTCCATGGGTCACAAAACTTTGGGAATCACTGATGTGGAGTGATACCTTAAGTTAATAACTAGCATTGACGTTGTCGTGGTAAGTACATCATCCAAATATATTTTTAATAAGACTGGTGCTGATAAAAAAAAATTGTTCGATTAATCGGGAACAAAATTTATTGGATTAAATATATTTTTATAATGCATATATAATGATCCCGTAAAGTAGCTATTCATAATTTCGCGAAATCGGTTAAGTCGCGGTACTTCCATGGATCCCAAATTTTATTATTTAACAGCAAAATCGTTATGATATGCAAGAAATGAGGAAGAAAAACCTTTTTGTGTACGTATGCACGTGTAAATAAATAATAATAATACGAGGGAAAATTATTTTCAAGTAAACAAAAATATAAATTATTAATAAATTGGGAAAAAAATAATTTTTTCTTTAATTTTAATAGATCAAATAATTTTAATCGATTAAAATTTTTAGCGATTAATCGATTTGTACATTGTTAATTTTTAAGAAAAACAAATATATAATATACATTTTAGAGTTTCTGAACACAAAAACATAACTTTAAAAATCCCTTCCAAGCCGGACCAGCCCTCTGAAAGCTCATGATTAAAATATAATTTCCATCTCCATGTCGGTTGGGGAAATATGACCAAAAAATGAGACTTTGATTCCTACGTTTTAAGGCCCTGTTAGTTTCATCGATAACATGGACAATATTAAAGCCACTATTTGGCAATCATCAAACAACGTTTAAAGGCCCAGGCCCTGTTAGTTTCATCGATAACTTTGACAATATTAAAGCCACTATTTGGCAATCATCAAACAACGTTTAAAGGCCCAGGCCCTGTTAGTTTTATCGATAACTTTGACAATATTAAAGCCACTATTTGGCAATCATCAAACAACGTTTAAAGGCCCAGGCCCTGTTAGTTTCATCGATAACTTTGACAATATTAAAGCCACTATTTGGCAATCATCAAACAACGTTTAAAGGCCCAGGCCCTGTTAGTTTTAAATAACTTTGACAATATTAAAGCCACTATTTGGCAATCATCAAACAACGTTTAAAGGCCCAGGCCCTGTTAGTTTCATCAAAAACTTTAATATTAAAGCCACTATTTGGCAATCATCAAACATTTAAAGGCCCAGGCCCTGTTAGTTTCATCGATAACTTTGACAATATTAAAGCCACTATTTGGCAATCATCAAACAACGTTTAAAGTCCCAGGCCCTGTTAGTTTCATCGATAACTTTGACAATATTAAAGCCACTATTTGGCAATCATCAAACAACGTTTAAAGGCCCAGGCCCTGTTAGTTTTAAATAACTTTGACAATATTAAAGCCACTATTTGGTAATCAGTATCATCATACGTTTTAAGGCCCAGACCCTGTTAGTTTCATAAATAACTTTAACAATATTAAAGCCACTATTTGGCAATCATCAGTATCATCATCCGCTGTGAGCATTTCTTGCCACATTTTCACTCATAATTTTAGTTTTGGCAACTCTTTTCAACCTTAAAAATGTTTAACATCCAATCTAACTCTATTTTTTCACAAACTTTTGATTATCTTGACTGGCATTTTATGTTGGTT
The DNA here is from genome assembly GCA_944989445.1 of Ampullaceana balthica. Lineage (NCBI taxonomy): Eukaryota > Metazoa > Mollusca > Gastropoda > Lymnaeidae > Ampullaceana > Ampullaceana balthica. The sequence goes on from CALYLW010000047.1 coordinate 3,264,676, forward strand.
CAACTTCTTTCAACTAAGTGTTCTCAAATTTCCTGTCGTGACAGACCTTTAATTTGATGCAGTGCATTATATATACATGTACTGGAATATTTTTGCTTTTTAAATTAAAATTTTGTTGAATATTTCGGAGTGAATCTGGTTTTAAAAGCGTGTCTTATTTTCATGTTTAATTCGCTATTAGCCATTAGTTGGGGGACTTAAGTGATAAATATTTTTTAAAGTAGTCCACTGTGTTACCTAAATTACTAGCCATGTCACGTTGATACAAGACAAAGACTGTACATAGTGGATATACAAAGAATCTTTCATTAGCGGATGAAATAGGTCATGCAGTGCCATCCGAAGAACAAATGTCAATCTCATTGTTTCCAATCAAATAATATGCGTAATAATTAGAAGACATTTTAAGATTATGCTATGTACATGAGTATAGAGGTAAGGTTTTTTTAAATCCTTTATATTAACTCGTGGTGTCTGCGGCCGACCGACCTTGTCGCCAAAACTTTTGATCGATTTTTAACCCACTTGCTCGCAAGATAGCGAGCTGAAATTTTGCAGGCAGTTTCGTACCGATGATAAAAACAATGTATCAAAATTTCAGATCGATCGCATGTACCGTCATTAAATTATTGATTTTTAAGATTATTTTATTTATTCCTATGTATCATGCTATTTTTTGAGATAGAGCGTCGCGGTGCGTATTATATTGAACCTTTCTGTCGCGCAATAAGATGCGTATTTTATTGACAGCTCTTTTTATAAACATATTCCTGATCGGTGCGCATTATATTAAACATGTTTTACGACACAACTGCAATTTTGTATTTCTGGATGGTCTGGCGCTGCGTATTATAATGAACATTCTTTTATTTACTTCTCGTACATAAAGGATTTATAGTCAAAAACTTGGTTTTTTACGGGTTTTTCTTATTTAATGTGTTTTCATAGGCTGTGTATAAATAAGGTGGCTGTAATAGGGCTGTGAGGCTGCATGGCTTTTGATGTGAGACTGATTGGAATGTGATGTGAGGCTGCATGTAATGTGATGTGAGGCTGCATGGCTTTTGATGTAAGGCTGTGTGGAATCTGATGTGAGGCTGTATGGCTTGTGATGTGAGGCTGTATGGCTTGTGATGTGAGGCTTCATAATGTATATTGTCAGCTTTTCTTGACTTGAATTAAATGAGTAGACACAAAGTTACCACAGAGAAACCAGTTTAATTACAAATATGATCAATAATTAACAATAGAGTCAACATTTCCTTTATAATTATATGACAATGTGTACAAACAAGATGAATTAAAAAGGTAAATAATGCAATTTAAATTACTAAAGATTATCCATTGATTGATGTGAACGTTTCAGTAACAGCTGGAAAATAATGGCTTCAGTTCAAATACAGGCCTAGATATAAGATACTGACCAAGTGTTGTGGGACTAACTGACTTTACATGAAATTTAAGAATTGTACAATAAAAACTCAGTACCAGAAAAAGAGCTGTGACATAGTGATTAAACTATCCTGTTATTTTACAAGATCAGAGCTTGGATTTAACTGCTGGATTTACAGTCCATGATTAAACTCTCCTGTTATTTTAGCCCCACTTTTGTGATGATAGTTTTGACTTTATCATTCTATTTCAAGATACGAAATAGTTTTTAAAAAACTCAAATAAATTGTATTTACATTAGGATCAACATTCAGCCAACATTTCTTCAATACAAGAATCACTCCTCACATGACAAAACGTGTCATTGGAGGTACTGCTAACATAACAATACATATTAATATTATTAAACTCACAGCTCAGAGGTAAGAATCAAAAGTTAGAGGTTATCCATACAGAATATCTGCAGTGACTTTTAGCTATCCTCCAAAATGTCAAATATCGGACTACCTTCGAAAATGTGGACTGCCCACCACTTTGATGCATCTCTCCATTTCAGACATCCTCCAAACCCTTTTATTTAAAATCTGGACTTACTTTTACATTTATGTGTAAAAATTGTACCTCTAATGGATTAATTATTTGTAAATCATACAATTATGTCTTGCTCAGACAGTTAATTAAAGGTAAAAATCATGAAACATTATTTTTTAAACAGTTAATAATATATTATCATTATTTTTCATATACATGTAAAGCTAGCGATACAGACATTTTAAACCTTGCTTTTTGGTTAGTTTTATTCTTTTCTTAATAGTTCTGAAACTGTCATCCGACCTAAGCAGCAGAATAATACACAAATCCAAAAACCCTCCCCTATATTTCATATGTATAAATGATTGCAGCCATATTTTACAGTTTAAGAAGAAATCTAGTGACCCTGTATAATCATAGTGCCCTGTATATTGCTGTTTGCAATATTGAGGTTGAGGATTAAAACATACTAAGAAAAAGGTGAGGGTTTGGATCAATGCATATATTTTTTGCAGACTTCATTTATGGACAACCATTTACGTATTCAACCAATTTAAAAGCAACCTTTTTATCATTGACGTACTCACCCAAAAATAACAAAGTTATCAAATAAATACAAACCAGTTATAGAATCTTTGGTGCATGGAACATTTACAATGAGGCAATATATGTGCACAGATCCACTGGTAAATGAATCAATAAATTCATGGGAACACATACCCAGATGAATGAATAAACTGGATGGACTAACATCCACATATTTAAATTGTATTATGTTTTGAGGTATATAAACATGAATTAAATTGAATTGATTGAATTTTTACAAAGATAATTTTGTATGTGAGTTGTCTTACAGTACATAGGGAGGGCAGGGACACATAACGATGCATGACTGGTCATAGAGTTAACTAACTGATTGCTTCAACAAACGTAACTGCTCTGTCCATGTCAGCCTAGCAGTACAGAAGATGTCCATGAGTTAAACAGAATGTGATAGGAATGTATGGTTTGTTGACACCTTTACACAAGACAAAACTGATTTCACATTGCAATGATTATGTAAGATGGGGGAAAGGGATTGCTGGTGGTGAGAAGACTTGATCTTAATGGCCCCAGCCCAAACTAGTGGTTTGTTTACTTTTAGTCATGTGACACAGTGACTATGGTGTTAGCACTTGGATTTGCAAAAGACACTCTTCATTATTAAACTTTTATACATTCTTGGCCAGCAACACAAGTTTACCTGTCAATGTCAAACATAAACATTAGGATGTATTGACTACATGTCAATTAGCCAGTGACTAGCAATAATCAAACAACAGTCATGTGCAGTAATTAAGCAAGTGGATCAAATTTGGGGGTATTTGGAAATAAATCTCTGTATATAAAATGGGTTAAATATTTTATCCATGACCTTTGGTCACAGTAGCACTCAATTGAACTAACAAGACCTGTCAGACACCGGTAAATTAAAAAAATAGACATTTGACTATATAAACTAGAAAATGACATTTGACAATAATTAACTTGATGTATTTCCATGTTACAAAGATTTTGACTTACTTAACAATTGAAACCAATAACAAATGATCACTATGAAAGGTTTAATGTTTATATTGATATGGCACTTTTATCACGTCATAAAAAATTAAACAAGCACTGAATACATGTGAATGGCTGACTACATACATGACTTAGTGATTTCAGAAATATGACTCAGTGACTACAGACATAACAGAGATGCTTCATGTCTGGTGAAGCTTAAGACACTTCAACCTTTTATTTTTGGATACAGTTTTCGAAAAAACAATTCATTACTTATGTACTCTTGTCATAACGATAATGAAACTAATGCATGCCCTGTGTCATTGACAGCTTTTACAGATGGTTTTTATTCATTTCTTTAACAATAAGATAATTACCCTGTATTCATAATTTAGCCTCAGTCCAAAACAATTGGTTTAAAAAGTGTTTAAAACACAAACTTATTTACCTTAAGTAGTTTCTCGAAACAAAGTTTTCCTTTTTAAGTGCCTTTTGTTTCAAAAATGTACTTAATCTAATAAAACTTTACCACACTAAACAGTATTTTGCACAGAATTTTAAACAAAAACCATTGGTTGCCTTAAGAACATTCATGCCCCTGAATAGTAAGCAACATTGCAATTGCTCCAGCATTCAGGTATCTCTAGGACTGATAAGGTAGATCTTTTATGTTCAACATTTAACTTTGAATAAGAGTTTCTCAAAAGAGGAAAAGAAATTACTAGTTGACAATTATTTTTGCTCATATGTAATGTTTTGAATGACAACAGAGTTAGCAAAAAATAGATATGGCAACTCCAAGAGACTTTATAGTAGATAGCCCTAAGTCAAATTATGCAAAGTGTATGCTATCTTGTTTAATGAAATATCAACCACACTTATCCTTTGTTTCTTCAATCCTATGTCAAACTCTTATGCAACATGAATCCTATGTTGAAGTTGACTAAATCCTTTGTTGAACTTATCCTTTGTGTTTTTCACTCATTTTTAGCTGCACTAATCATTTTTTGCTATGTACTTGTCTTAAAATTATAACAACACAGAAGAAACAGAATGCCGATCTTTTACCATCTTTGAACAATGATAAATTCAACATGTTTTCGGTAACTGCTCTCAGCCTTAGTAAACAATTAAACTTTAAAAAGATTCTATGAAAATCGTCTGGCTACCCTGACTTCAACATGATATACAGACTAGTATTATAGTGTTAAACTCCAGAGCTATCCTTGTTAAATCAAGATGTATCGTAACTAAATGGCCATGTTTTAATGTCCATATGTGCTTGCATTGTTCAATTAAAACTGGGGTTGCACAAGTCAATCACCAAATATATGTCATGTGCCCTAAGTCACATTAAGCAGCAACTGGTTGTTGAACGCAAATCAGTATGTTTTAATGGAATTTCATTTGAAAACTGACTCAGTGAGCTATAGATTTGGTTTCTTTTTGCTATAAGTGTTTAAACAGGCTCCATCATTCAGGAACATAATAATTTCTTGCATAGATCTGACTGCTATGGCCAACATCACAAGTTAATTGGATTCAGGTGTACTATTTTGTTGTCTCACCATGACACACCAATGTTCAAAAGAACTTTGTAAATACCCATAAAGGTAAAATCAAGTTGTGATGATAGCAACAACAACAACAAAATGAATTGGAATCACAGTCACATTAGTGGGGAACAACACATCCATTAGATAATACTTTTATAGGCTGATTGGCAAATGGGTCAAGGAGTCACTGAGTCCAGTTATTTGCAGATTGTTGCTGTACTCCTTTAACCATTGTTTTCATTTCAAAATATTCAGCGAATAATTAAGAACAAGAAAGGTCTGGGCATTCTTTGGTTTGGTTTTTTTTTGGTAATTCTAGTGAGTGGCTCCAATTAATCCATGTCAGAACACTTCTCAGACAAGCACCACAATTCTAAAACAAGCACCACCACAATGACACAAGCATCACCAAGATGACACGGGCAACACCATGATGACTTTGAAAGACTAAATGTTATCACTGAAGGCCTTGCTGCTCTCCATTGATTAATGGCACTGCCTGAGGTTTGATATTAGTAGAATCCGACACACCTAAACACAAAAAATATGTGTATTTAATAGACACTCCAAAGTTGTGTGCATAGTAGGGATGTTAACAAGTTCTATATACAGATTTGGTCTGACTTCACCAAGATTATTTAAATAGAATGAGTGTTTTTACTAAATTATGAACAAGGTTTGTGTTTCTTAACCAGATTTATCTAAATCGAATAAGGTGAGTTAGTGTTTCTATAAATAGAATAAAGTGCGTAGCAGATGGTAGAAATGTAGATTTACAGCCTATCCACGGAAGAGGAAATGGATAAGATGAAAAGTTTGCGGAAGTAAATATAAGTGTTTGTGAAATCATGTTAAAAAACTGTACATTTAAAATAAGTTTTTTAAAATCAAATCTATTTACCTTTAAACTTTTTCAAAGCTTGAGCTCTTTCTTCAGCATCATAGTACCACACTGTGATTGCATATCTGGGGACAGAGAGTTTCAAAATCCTATAGTCATCCGACTGAAGAAATGCACAGAGGAAACCCAGAATATCTTAAGACATCCATAATATTCATTTTTCTATATTCAAGGTAAAGAAAGTACCTAGCACATGATTTATTGCTAAATAATTTGAATACAAAATACTATCATAATCTGTTTTGGACAAATTTTGACAAATTTTTCTTAGACTAAAAAAAAATATGAGCACACACGTTTATCAATAAAATCAATTAAATGCTTGAATCTTAATTAAATTTCTGGAACAATGTTACAATTACCATAGATTTGATGATTCTCCAATATGATATCAATAGTAATTTTTATTGTAATATTATGACATAAATTGCCACAGGATTTATAATTCTTACATAAAATAACTATAGATATGATTAATTGTTGTAATTTAAAAGTTATAGAACTTATAAATGTAAAATACAATATTTATAGAAATTAATATTTAAACAAAAAGGTTAATATTCTACCTTTCCATGAAGGCTTGTTCCACTTCATGTGGATTTCTTCGATCCGACCAGAAAAACAAAAGTCTGTCAAACTTGGGTTCAATGTTTGCAACACGATCTGAGCCTTCGGGATAAATCCTCAAAAGGCCACCATGTTGCTGTAACAAGAATAAAGTAATGAATCATTCAATTAAACTGAATTATATTTTATATTAGTTCATTTCCCTCAGGGAACATACCAAAATAAGGATTTATCTTAAAATTATCAAAACAATTTTGGATTAAATTAAAAAGATATAAAAGGAAAATTAGTTGAACACAAGGAAAAGTAGGATTATATTTGTTTTTCTTGGTGCCTTATGAGCAAAATAACTACTTTGTTTCCTGGTTAGAAGTCTTTGGAAAACTTAACCAAGCTACCCTTTATCAGTTTAAAACAACAAGAGTGGACCACTCATGACCAAAAACTAATCTAGAGGTTGCATATTTCTATTTTAAGTGGACTTCTAATAGGTATCAGCTATCACTTATCACACCTCCCTTTTTGCCTATGGTAAAACAGCCCAATGCAAGTACATGGTCTCAGCCTATAAAAACAACTTAAATGATAGCCTATATAATAATACCACTGATGCATATTTTAAACAACTGACAGGCAATAATATAAAATGCACAATACCAGCCATCTCAATAGGTTAATCCTACAAATGCAAATAATAAGGTTCATTTGAATCAAAGAGAATTAAAATACAAGCTACAAGTATAAGTGAATTAAAGAATACTAGACGCCCCGCGGCGTAGCATACGCCGCAGACTTGCTCATAGATAGTGCAAGAAAAAAAGGGAGGGGGAGAACGGACACAAACAGTAGCACGAACAAATGGGAACAACGCGGGTGAACGATGGGGGACCACCGAAGCATTTCTGGTAAGTATTTAGGACATCGCCACAATATATAAACAAATATTACAGCCATGAAGCCAAGTTGGAGAGCAACAACTTCGTCCATGAACGAAATATGCGACCAATAGAAACAGACAGGTACCTGGTGAAGGAATTGATATAACATTGAACAAAGCTTTTTTCCGTGACATGCGAAGCGGTGTTTATGTTTGCTAAGAAAGGGGGGAAAAGAATAGGCATTGACATTTTTAAAAATTAAAAAAAACATATGTTGCCACTTGGGCTTGAACCTAAGACCTTCCGCATGTTAGGCGGATGTAATAACCAATATACTACGAAATACATACACACTGTGCAGGAACTTCGAAAGTGAATGTAAAAAACATTGCTGTCTCAAGACATGCCCCACCCCTCCACTACCTTCGCTTGCCAACCGTTAACTGTGTTTAGTTGACCCGAGCGAGGGTCATTCGTCATGCTCGGTTGCACATATTTTTGCTGCTTACTTGCCTGGCATGGTCCCATGAAGAGAATTATATATATAGATTTAATTCCAGTCTAACATCCAATAAAAGCAAACATAGCTATTTATTTATAAATTACTTGAAATGCATTAATAAAACCAATAAAAGGATTTTAAAATATTCCCTCAAGAAATCAAATGGGAACCATTTAGAGTTAATGCTATTGAGCTTGAAATAGGGAGTCAATGACAATGCCTTGGGGATACAAAAATAAAATATTACTAAGCACTGCCTGCCACAGTACATTTTTAAAGTGAGGAGGAAATTCTATGAAAACTAGAGAAGAAACCTGAACTTCAAGAGAAATGAGTCGCAAAGAATATATGAGATCAGAACGATAGAAAAAAAACTATACTCTTTTCCATCTTTTTAATGATTGAAGAAGTTAGACGAAAAAACAAAACAGTTAGCGAGAAACCCATATTTAAAATAAAGATGAATTTTTAAATTGTAAAATAAATATAAACCTGATTATTTTTTCTTTAATTAAAACAATGATGTTTTCAATTGACAATAGTATATTCCCTTAACAGTATTAGAAAATATGTCATCCTGGTACATACTCGTACATCCCAGTTTTCATTGAGGTAGTAAATGCAAGTGATACATCGCCCATCACCATTAGGATTGTCAACATGTCTCACATATCTTGTCTTTCTCCCTGGGTAACAGGCAACCATAGCCTATATTGAGGAGTAATGTACATGTAAAATTTCTGTTATAAAAAATATTTTAAAGTATAGAGAGAACATTCCATATGCTGGAGAAAGACAAAAGGATTTTTAACTGTTAACTTAAAAGCTCTAACAAAGCGTTTAACTTTGCTATTTGCTGGTCCATGCCTTGAATTTAATTTATTTTCTTGAATTATAAATTTAACTTTTACTTATTTTTTAAAATCAAGAAATCACAAAATTATTATAATTATACCGCAAGTATACACTAATTAGCTATAATAAGGCTAATTAATCATTGTTACTTTACATGTCATGCAATGAATTTTCATTTAATGAAAACAAGAAAGTTAAATACCTTGGTTCGCTCATTGATTGTGTACATATCTAGCTTACTGGCACACTGAAGCATAACTGCATCCATGCAAGATATCAGAAAATGAATGTTTTCAGAGCGAGGTTCCGTCCCATCAACCCAGGTAATCATGTCACCTCGAATGTATTTGTTAGAAGATGATGAAGATGGTCCATGAACGAGCTGTCCTTGTCTTAATACCCCTGCTGAACTTAGCTGTAAAACTTCTTTAAGAATTTCATGTCCGGTGACTTCTCCAAGAAATTTGTCAATAACACAAATTCCATACTTGGTCAAACAGTCCACAACATATTGTGCTAAGACTTTGAATCTGGAGCGTAATATTGATAAATACTGCTCCCTGCTCTGTAAAGCAGAAAGGCTGTTGTCTCCCTGACCCATGGCTAACGCCTGTGATTGACCAGGAGAGGCAGCCTTTGCAGAAGGTGGAAGACTAATTCTGTGTGTGGTGTAATCTAAATAGTATCTTTCTGGTGGTGGACCATCTTCTGATATTGTTGGTAAATTCCCCTGTTCATATTTGTACTTTTTTTTAAAAGCTTTAGTTTGCTTGTTAATTTCTAGTTGACCATTTTTCTTGGGAGTTTGACTGCTGTCATGCCCACAGTTATCACAAACAGAATCTCCTTTCCCTTCCTTGACTTTGGTTTTATTCAAATTGGGCTGGGCAGTTTCAGTGTTGACAGATTCTTCTGTTTCCTCACCTGCCACAATATTTTTAAATGAAGCAGACGTTGATAATGATAGTGTGCAGGAATCGTCCACTACCACCTTTGATAGAGGGGTGGCAGGATCGCAACAGTTTTGATTGACTTTTGTAACAGAGTCGTATCTTCTGCTATCGGGTGATTCGTTGAGCATTTGTTTCGCCCATGAATTACCCTCTTGTGGAATGGGTGAACACTCTTTATTTCTCTTGCATGCTCTTTTGTGAACTTTCCAGTCCTGCCGTTGATGGTCTTTACAACAGTACCACGTACCCCTACAACCCCCACAGAGCGAAAGATTTTCAAGTGCGCCACACAACTGGCATACATTCACCTCGTCACGTAGGCCTGGTGTAATCCCACTTTCCGCCATCTACGATTCAATGTGAACCAAAACAAGCACATGTTTTGAATAAATCTTGTTGGATTTCATTCAGATGGAGTCTGTTAATTGAAATTCACAAAATTTAAACATTAAATAAATAAATTAATAAACATAGAGAATATTTTAATTAATAAAAACACAACGAAAGCGATCGCGGCCAGCTATCCTCGATAAGGCCATGTTGATGTTTGTAAATAGGTCAAGTAAACGTCACTTCCTTGAAATGAAGGGATATTATCCAATTAATATGGCTAACTTTTAAAAGCCCGGTCTTCGCAGGGTCAAATTGTAGTTTAGTCTACTGTTTTAGAATATTTTGTTCTCAAATAACTTTTAAATTTCCTAAAAATGCATTCCTAATATACTCGTATCTTTCTTCAACTTAAGCAAAAAATGGGCTGGATAAGCATTGTCATTAAATTTAAGTTAATTATGTGTAATTAAAAAGTTAAAGTCATGATATTGATATGATCAATAATTTTTCTATAACCACAGCCACAAACATCAAACTGACTTTATGAAGCTGAGCGAATAGACCAGGGGTGGCCAGGCATGTAGTAACTGAGAGCCATTTTAACAATTAAATAATTTTTTGAGAGCCGCATTTAAACTTTTCTATTGTTTTAACGCTAACCTTAGGGGCCATCCATATATTACGTACGGGTCGTACGCACAAAATTCGTATTTTTGAACCCCCTCCCCCCCCCGTTACATCCCGTACATTTTCCGGACCCCCCCCCATGCGTACGTACAAATTCGCTCACCCCCCCCCAATTACGCCAGAGTCAGAAAGAAGATATTGGTTTTACTCTTTGAGGTGTCCATAAATGACGTCACACGCCTAAAAAGGGGGCGGGGGAGAAGGTCACGCATTTGTGACGAGGGGGAGGGGGTGTTTAAGAAATGAGACGTCCCATGAAAATAAGCATTAAAATATTTGAAAATGCGGCTTTTTTGGGGGGGTGGGGGTCAAAGAATTGGGGCCGTCCATTAATGACGTTCCCCGATTATAGACGATTTTTATCCTCCCCCACGTCACGCATCGTCACTAAAATTTAGACCCCACCCCCCTTTTCTTTTCCAATATTACGTCATAAAAATGCCCCCCCACCCCAAATATTTTTATTTTTTTAAAATCACTTTTTGTTATTTAAATGTAAGTTAGTGTAAGGCTGGACTTTAATATCGTAACACGCGCGAAGCCCATGTAAAACGTCATTAAATAAATTGTAAACAAACAAATATTTAAGTACATTTTAACAACTTTTATTTTAAGTTACGTGTTTTGATGTGACGTGACATTTCTTAAACTACCCCTCCCCTTCGTCACAAATGGTCGACCCCCTCCCCCCTCTAGGTGCGTAACGTCATTTACGGACGGCCCCAAAAAGGGGCCATCCATAAATGACGTCACGCGAATTTGGCAGATTTTTCACTCCCCCTCCCCCCCCCTCGTCACAAAAACTTAGACCACCCCCCCCAATATGACGTCACAAAGCTTTGCGCCCCCCCCCCATAAAAGCTGTACTTTCTATTTGAAAAAGCATGTTTAAAATCACCTTTTTTGTCATTTAAGTATTTATTTAGTGTAGGCTGGCATTCTAATATCGTTTAAACAGTAACACCCATCAAGTCATGTTAAACACCTTGTAACAAATCAAATATTTAAGTGGAACTTTTATTTAAAGTTGCGAGTTTTGATGTGACGTCACATTTCTCTAACACCCCCCTCCTCCACATCACACATCGTCACAAATATGTAGACAACCCCCCTCCACCCCCTCTTCCACTAGTTGCGTGAAATCCCCGTCCCGTTGTGTGTTTACAACGGCTAAGGCACCGGTGGGCGAAAGAGAAACTTCATCTAATTTCAAGAAATGGACAGATAAATCCGACGGATATATTTTAATAATGTGTACATGTTTGGTCTGAATCAAATGTTAATTACTTCCAAGTAATTCAAAATTTCGTTTACAATCAATTATAAAATATTATTGCCAGAGGCGTCACTAGGGTTGGTGTCACCCGGGGCGGTAGCTCATGGTGTCACCCCTTCACGACTGAAGGGCCGTCCATAAATGACAGTACGCGAGGTTGCCGATTTTTACCCCACCCTCCCCCATCGTCATAATTTGTCACAAAAACTTAGACCCAACCCCTTTTTTACGATATGACCTCACAAAGCTTTGACACCCCTCCCCCAAGCCGTATTTTCTCAATAAAAATTAGCATGTTGCAAATTATTTTTTGTCATTTAAATATGTATTTAGGGTAAGTCTGCACTGTAATATCGTAACACGCGTGAAGTCATTGAAAACGTAATTAAATAAATGGTAAACAATCAAATTATTAAATTGAACTTTTATTTAAAGCTTCGCGTTTTTGATGTGACGTCACATTTCTTAAACACCCCGCTCCTCGTACCACATCGTCACAAATGCGTGGACCCCCTCACCTATGGCGGATTAAAAGTGGGGGTGATGAACGGGCTAAAGCCCCCAATAATTTAAGGGCCCCAAAACTTTTTATGAATTATAGTGTTTAATAAAGATGCAGGCCATTATGTTTGTACGAATCCCTGAAAATGCCTTGGACAGTCATACGGCAATGATGCAAATAATTAGGAAATATAACGGAAACCAGGATATTCTTCGTGAGAAGTGCATTGTAGCTCATTATGTGCCGTGCACAGCTCATTCCTTTAATTTGGTTGGGAAAAGAGCAGCAGGTTGTCCTACTGCGGTCAGATTTTTTTGTCTTCTGCAAATCTTTATACTTGACTTGTTGCATCTACTCATCGTTGACAGGTACTTCAAAAACATATGAAATTGATACATGCTAACAAAGCCTTGTCTGACACAAGATGGTCAGCCTGACATTATGCTGTAAGGTCTGTTAATAGCTCATACCATGAGAATATCGCAGCACTGGAAGAATTAGCAACGAATGAAAATCAGCCACGTGACTGCCGACTTGAAGAAGAAGGATTTCTAAAGGAAATTGAACAACTGGAAGTCGCTATTTTACTTGAAATTTGGGAAACAATTTTAGAAAGGAAGTCTCTCATTGATTTTTTAAAAAAATTGCATTTTTAATGTTATTCCTATGAAGACAAAGGAAAGGAAAAGTCCGTGGTAAAAACAGTGTAAACAATCTTCAATACTATCAAACAAAAAAGAAAGCGTCCGTTTGATAAAGGGAAATCAACAAAACAGTATTCTCCAGGAGAAAAAAAAATTCAAGATTGAGGTATTTCTGGTAATCATTGACAAACTTTCTTAAACCCTACACCATTGGTTAGGTGCATATAAATACATCCATGAGAAATTTGGCTTTCTTACAAACCTAACTGAGCTCAGCACTTTCGCCACCCGATGGGCAGCAGCCAAGTTAATGGAAGAACATTCAAGTGATTTCGAAGAAGGGGTCGGGTAAATCCGAAGCAACCGTTTCGTCCCCCTCAATTTACTAGCAACGCCATCGAGCGGTGCCGGTTTAGGGCCAGGAGCGCCAGTACGGATTAGCAAAAAGTGCCGCGAAGAACGCATTGGACGCCAGCTCTGAGGAAACCTTCCAGTGGGGGTTGCACCCTAGGTAGGTCTTTGATGATCCCCCGGTCTGCGGCGGTCCTAACCATGGAGACCCGTGTGCTTTGCCGGGATGGCGCCAAAGTGGTAGCGGGTCGTAGTAGGAAATTCCAACACCTCCTTGTGATGGCAACTTAGTGGGAGGCATCTTCGACTGTATGTCCTGGATGCCCAGGTGGCCGCTTCAGAAGCGACCGCTTTTGGTGGGGTTCCTCAGCTGTTACGTCCCTTTGGTGGCCAGATGGCTAAGGGGGTCTTCCGGGAAGACTCATAAAGAGCACTAGGCTCGGGGCTTCTGATTTTCTTCCACATGTAGGTTCATGAGTGATTTCGAAGACTGCTTACCTTCAGAATTAGTCCAATTTTCAGAACTCTTAAAAACGTTATTGTCCAGCCCCAGGGTAAGGAAAAGGAATTAGCACAAAGCGAAACTCAAAAAACTTGCACAGAGTTAAAATTTTTGCTGCTTTTGAATGAGCTATATTTCACACAGTCCTTTACAAATGTACACATCGCACTTCACATCTATCTTTCAATGATGACATCAAACTGCAGCTGAGAGCGATCCTTTTCAAAGTTGAAAAGAATATATAATGAGTTAGAATTTGCATGGGACGAAAAAGGCTGAAGTGAATATGCTCTCTCTAATGAGCATTGAAAAGGAACTTGTAAGCTTACTCAGCTTTATTAACTTGATTGAAAACTTCGCCATTTGGAAAATTCGCAAACGAAAGTTGTAGGTTGAAAATAATAATCATACATATTTTTCAATATTTTTTTAAAATTTCAAATAGAGAAAAGAATTCGTTACCTCATGAACATTTTTTTAAAATACGGAATAACGCGTAATACTATTCTTTACGGGGGCGCGTTCGTAAGCACTAAACAGCGTAAGTCGGGATGGGACCGTCGTAACCAGAGGACTACCTGTATATAAACATGCATATGTATGCTTTCACGCCTTTAATAAATATATATATATATATAAATATTAACTCAAAGATATTGAAATCATAATTTTCCTCAAGAAAAACATCAACAAAGAAAACCCATCTTTTGATTTTTTTTGTCTTTGGGGGGGGGGTGATAAAAATCGTATTCCCCCCCACCCCACTGTGGTGAAGGGAGTCGTGAGGTGGGATTTGTTTCATGCTGTCGGTGTGTCAAAGCCCAAATGGCTTTATATCTTTTAAAACAGAAGACACTGCCTCTATCATTCCAGCCTTTTTTAAAGATCTCTCTGCTGCGACTATTTCTTTTCTTTTTTTTCTAATTTGTTTTAATGTTGTTCGTGTGTTGGGACTGTTTTATTATTGCAAGTTAACTGATTTTTATAAAATAAGAATTTTCGCGTTTAACGTATTTCATTGTATTTCTTAATTTCTTTCTAGATTAAAAAATGTGTCATCTTTTGTTTCCTGACATAAAATCGTACACAGTAAAATTTTAGGCTCGGGTGTCACCCCCTGATGGGTGTCACCCGGGGAGGCCCGCCCCTCCCCGCCCCCTAGTGACGCCACTGATTATTGCATATCGGTATTGACTCAGTCGGTCTCGAATGACGTTTGCAGTCAGAGCGGTTTACGTTTCTATGCTTAGTATTATGCAACTTTAATTTGGTGTGCGTACGTACACATTCAGTCGAGACCCCCCCCCCGTACGCATGCATATGCAAAATGCCGTAAATTTAAGACCCCCCTCCTTGCGTACGTAATATATGGATGGCCCCTTATGTTAAAGAAATATATGTGTTACAGTTACACAATTAAAAAATATATAAAATGTAAAAAATATGAATAGAAACACACTCATAAGATAGTTAAAGTTGGTTGTTATGATTCTGTTAAGAAGCCGTTGAAATCACAAGTCTCTTTAAATCTAGTAGGTAGCTAGTAGATGTGGTGCGGTTCTTTCAGAATAAGGTTCTTTAACAAGAGCAAATATTCCAAGACAGATTTTTTGCATTCCAGACCTTAACAAGCAAGCTGCTTGGCTTTTTCTTTCTTTAGATCTAGCCTAAATTATTTTCAAACCTTTGTTTTGGACAAAAAAATTTTTTTTAAACGTTCGTTAAATTTTTTATTTTTTATATTATATATTTGAAACGAAAAATTTTAATTTCATAAATTGTTCGCGAGCCGCAATGTGAACACAGAGGAGCCGCATGTGGCTCGCGAGCCGCCATTTGGCCACCGTTGGAATAGACCAACGATTCCTGCCACTGACTAACGGCTGTATAGATAAGGATCAGCACCTCATTATTTTAAAGAACTAATTTCAAAATATGTACCTTCAAAGTGGCTGTGTCCTTATACCCCGGCCCCGGTGTTTCCCAACTTGGGGCCCACGCTTACGAAGTGGGCAATTTGATTGTTAAAAGCAGGGAAATAGACGAAATAAGTTGAAGACATTGAATTATACCTTTTTGAAAAGGTGAAAAAATGAAATTATCAGTGCAATGGGATACATCACATTTGATAGACAGTAAGGTTGTAATGATAAGTGACGTAAGATATATTGCTAAACGGCATTTTGTTGAAGAAAGTTTTGTTCTGTAAAGCAATAGAGAGCACCACTACCGCCAAAGACATACACACATGTACATGTATGTATAATTATTTTTGTATATGTATAATATATTATACATAAAATATAGATTGTTTCCCTAATACATCTGTTAAATAATTCATAAATGCATTACTATCGTACGTTACTTCATGTCAGATGTGTCGCTGTAAATGTTAGAAGTACCCATGCTGTAGTTGCATGGAATAAATCTGTTAAAGCTATTTCCCCTTCGAAAGCCATCTTACTTCAGCGTCAAGAAAGCCATCTTATTTCAGCGTCAAGTAAAAGTCTCATAGAGTCTAAATATGTTCTTCAAATAAATAACTTGAAAAACTTTCAAATTTGGCATTATTAAACGTTCAAACTATATTTAGTAGCATACACCATTTAGAACAGACACATTTAGCTACGAAGTTTTCCATTTGAATAACACAATGCACATGCATACTTATGGAATCTCATCTTTCATCAGTTCTTAGCAACCTTAGAGTTTTAGATTGCCCAACATATTAGTATTAGGCACGATGTAGCTCTGGATGTTATAATTTTTTTTGGTATTTTATTGACATCTAATTAATATGTTATTTATATAAGTTATAAGCATTGTACGACTAAGACGGAGCCAGCATGTTGTGATACAAAGCTAAATATTTTATTTCATTTTATATTTTTCTTTCTAATGGGAGGGGATCGAAAATTGCATGTGCATGTTTTCCGGCCATTGTTATTCATTTATTTTCCACTCATTATTTATACCTTAACTAAATAAATTACAAAAGAAAACTAACAATTCAAGCGAAAATTAATCTATACTAATAAAAGGCAAAGCCCTCACTCACTGACTGACTCAACACTAATTCTCCAACTTCCCGTGTAGGTAGAAGCATGAAACTTTGGGAATTTGTTGAGTACCCTCTCATGACGATAATTGGCAAAAAAATAATTTTAAAATCCCACGCATGGGGGCTGGGGGCCCAAATGTAGATTTTTCCTTATATGAGCTATATAAAAACTGACTCATCACTAATTCTCCAACTTCCCGGGTAGGTAAAAGCATGAAACAAGGGAAGTTGTTGAGTACCCTCCCGCGATGGTAACAGGCGAAAAAATATATAATTGTTGCTCACTGGGGGGGGGGCAAATGTATTTTTTTCCTTATAGTATAGGAGCTATATAAAACAAACTCATCATTAAATCACCAACGTCCTGTGTAGGTAGGAACATGAAACTTTGGGAAGTTGTTGAGTACCCTTCCGCAATGGTAACAAGCGGGAAAAAATAAATTATCACTCACTGGGGGCCCAAATGTAGATTTTTTTCTTATAGATAACATTGGCTCATCATTCTCCAACTTCCCGTGTAGGTGGAAGCATGAAACTTTAAGAATTTGTTAACTACACTCTCATGACGTTAATGGGAGAAAATGAATTTTAAAATTCCCACTCATGGGGGCCGGGGGCCCAAATGTTTTTTTTCCCATTATATGAGCTATATAAAACAGATTCATCATTAAAACTTCAACCTCCCTTGTAGGTAGGAGCATGAAACTTTGGGAAGTTGTTGAGTACCCTCCCCCAATGGTAACAGGCGAAAAAAATATTTAAATTATCACTCACTAGGGGCCCGAAACCAAATGTAGTTTTTTCACCTAATATGAGTTAAATAAAATTTGCTAAATTTTGGATACTGTGTAAATGGATTTTGACAAAACTTAGAATATAAAAACTTGATGGCCTATATTAAAATACTATAGGGCAGTAAAATTATATTTTTCATTCTTTTTGAGCCTAGGGCGCCTTTAATATCTCTTTTTCGTAAATGTTTAATACATTTTAACCATTCGATTTCACGCGATTTTTTTAATATGAATATTTTCAAACAAATATATCCATCATGATCCAGTTTGAAACAAACTGTTGTTTTGAACTTTACATCTACACCAGAAAGGGCCCCTGGGCCCTTATTTTAGTTTTTTTTAGCCGTATAGACAATATTTTATTCATCCCATGGTCATTAAACTTTTTTTAAAACACCACTTATTAGGGGCCGGTGGCCCGTAATGCCATTTTTAAATATGAGTTATAGAAAAGGTATTTTAAAAAGTGGCTACTGGGTGTATGGATGAATTATTGACCAAATTTAATATAAAAAATTAAAAATTCTATAGGGTAAAGAACTCATAACGTCTGTTCCTTTGGAGCCGGGCCCAAAATTATGTTTTCGTTAACTTTTAAAGCTTTATTTTTCTTTATATTTTAAAAATTTTAAATAAATATAGATACGTCTCTTCATCATGGCATAGATTGAAATTTTCAGGCCTTATGAGCTATGCATATTCTGCACCCATTTTGCACGAGGGTCCTTAATGTCATTTTATTCCCAATTTTATTTTTTATGACCTTGATAAATATTGACAAACAAGTATATCCATCATGATCCAGATTGATATCAATAGGTGTTTTCAATTGGTGTTACGCGGGTTATCAAGGCTAACTAAAATCCTGATTTTCCGCTACTAAGCGCGGGCATTTTGCTAGTTATAAAATAAAAGTGCAAAGCCACGAATCCACAATCATAATATAATAATGTACTTGAAGCGCGTTAACATTAGCCTCAGCAAGAAACATCTATCATTTCTTTTTTAAATTGAAGAATCATTGGAATGATTTTTTATGGACCGAAAATTATTGTTTGTGGAAATTAAAGCATGCCAGTCAGTATTATATCTAGCTTTTCACATCTTCTAGAAAGAGACCCAGGTCTGTGCATTTTAGATCTACATATTTTTTTAAGGAGAAAAAATTAATGGAAGTGGTTTTTTAAAATATTTTTAAAAATTTAATTTAAAAAACAAAAAGAAAAGAATCCGAGGCCTTGTTTAATGGAGGAGGTGTTCGCAAATGTAACATGCAAAAATTCCATTACTTTTTTTTAAAGCGTAAAAATGCAAAGTTTTTTTTTAAAAAGATGTATCGCATGTATAGGCCTAGACTTGGTGTTGACAGTTGATGTTTTCTTTATATATATTCATTATTGCACAGTGAAGTATGCCCTAATGTGTTAAAACTAAACTACCGGTAGGCACTATTGATAAGTGATAGTGGACTAGTCTGTAACTAGTGGGGAAAGGCTGTAACCTTGAGGAAAATATGCATGAAGAAAATGTGTAAAGAAACTGATTATCCAATCATTTTCTGCCTACGAGTTATCATTGGTGAAGAAGTGTTTTAATGACATCTATGCGTAGGGAAGTTGCAGTTGAAGAAGTTGGTTAGACTTGGGGTGCATGGATATCTTTATCTTGTCTTATCTATACAGACACTCCTTCTATGCAGAAGATAAATGCGTCCACAGACCATGACAGATGAACTGTTGGCAAGTGATGCAGCGTTCACAAGCCACGGCTTTGTGGGTTCTACGCATTACCCAGCCGCCATACTAGGTACCCATTCAGGGACGCCCTAGGCCCCGGGAACAAGTCCTTGCCTGCGCATGGATCCGAACCCGTGACCATCGGTACGCCAGTCGAGCGCGCTGCCACTCGACCACCGCGAAGTTTCAGTCGAGGAAGTTGGTTAGACTTGGGGTGGGTAGGGAAGTTTCTGTTGAGGAAGTTGGTTAGACTTGGGGTGTAACATTGAAAACTGTCAAGGGGAAGTTGAGGTAAATATACTTACAGACCTTGGTGAATCAAGGTTAACGGGGATGTGCACGTCTTAAAAGTTCATCCGAACTTCAGTAATAAACAATGCTTAGAATGAAAGCTCGTTGAATATAATTGACATTTTACAAATTCAAAGACTGCCTTTCAAAGGTTTGAAATAACGTTAAAACAAACCTGGGCTGGGTTCAAAGAAAACTGGAAACTATATCGTCGTTGCTAAACGCAGACTTCCGGAAAACGCCACGAGCCACCTGCGGGCATCGATTGATTCAAACGTACAAACAAGGCAGACACACACAAAAGTGGGCAGCTGTTTAGTTAACAATGAGCTGACGCCACTGTTTATACATGGAGTTCAAATACCAAGTCATCCCCTTCCACCCCTTCATTTCAATTATCTTTCTTAATCCACCCACGCCACCAAACGGAAATGGATTATATCTGTCCAACACACACCATATTGGTTTCTTAAATGCACTGTTTATGGCACAAACCTATAACAGATTTGATCTTTGGACTGTCTGAGCTTGAGACCTAAACTATGTCAATTCTACAGAGCTAACATACTCTCTTCGGTCACTGGCTAACAATTCTATGTTTAGTCATTGGATTGTCTATTGTCCTGATCGACCTAACATATGTTCAGACCAAGGATTATCTACTCTACAGACCTAAAAAATGTTACTAAATAGACCACTTGTTCCAAAGAGCTAACAGTAAAACGGTTTTATAGAAAAAAACGCGGAATATTGGGGGAAAATCACTAACTTTGGGGAAAGAGGAAAAGACAAACGAACATGACGACAAAGACCTTGTGGTTTTGTTCCTCTTGTTCTATCTTCTGCACAGAAGTTAACCTGATCAAATCCTCCGTTGGAATAAACCAACTTGTTTAAGAAAGAGGCCCATTGCTTGGGACTTTCCTATAGCTATTTTTAAAAAGTTTTTACCCGTGCACAAAATAACAACAATAAAAAATATACCCCGTATAAAAAATATATAAAATGTTCATTTAAGATATCAGAGCTTCCATATTTGTAGGACTTACTTCACCTCTTACAAAGGGCCAAAGTTTACACCATTTTAGGGGTGGGTAAACTTTTTGACTGAGGGCTATATTGATCTATCAGTAATCGAAGGAGGGCCATTTCCATAAGTTTACTTTAAAGGCAAATGTAAAATCTCACTATTTACCAAGAACTACAAATGAAAACATAAACTGAGAATTTCGCCAAAGTTAAATGAACAGAGACATGTATATTTAGTTACATTGTTTTACGTCAGTTACATCCCCGAGCATGGCCAACATTATTAGTATTAGACTGTATGTGATATACGCAACTGAGCATGGCCAACATTATTAGTATTATTAGACTGTATGTGATATACGCATGGCCAACATTATTAGTATTATTAGACTGTATGTGATATACGCATGGCCAACATTATTAGTATTAGACTGTATGTGATATACGCAACTGAGCATGGCCAACATTATTAGTATTAGACTGTATGTGATATACGCAACTGAGCATGGCCAACATTATTAGTATTAGACTGTATGTGATATACGCAACTGAGCACGGTTCTATAAAACAAAATATATTTTTAAATTATTTTTTTTAAAGCCTGATATTTCTTTTTGCAAGAAAAATGTAATGGAAACCTGAATCAGTCGGAACAAATATATAGTGGGTGGAAATATTCATAAATGGTGTTCTTAATGGCTTATAAATAATGTATACCAGGATGCATGCGACCCGCGGGCCATAAATTGCCTATTCCTTTCATATTTAAGAACCCCTGGCCTAGCTGGCTCGTCTGAACGTAACGTAGTCACTGTAGCTTACACTTAGTTGTAAACAGATGTAGCCTTCGTTGGCCGGTAGTAATTATTGGTTTCCTATCTCCGTGGCTGAGATGTCAATGTACACGTAGGCAACCAGACGACAAGCACATCGATTGGCCGCCCACCCACCTTACAAGCCCCGCATGGGCTTCGTTAGCAGACCCAACCCCGCTAATTCAGGGTGTTCACTTCTCTCTGACATACATTCGCGGGACCGCATGAACTGCCCTAGCAGACGCAACCTCAATCAATATGGTTTTTAACTTATTACCGACGCACATACACAAAATTGTTTCATGATTAAGATTATGATATAAGTTAAATCATCAGAGTTCACCTTTTAACCATTGACTGCGAAACCCACTCGAGACAGACATTATATGCTAGACGTGTATTGTACCAGTACGAAAGTCTGAAGTCAGAAGTTTATTCTGTAGGGCTCTGTGAAGTACCTGTAATAAACATTTATTGTACAGGACTCTGAAATCAGACATTTATTGTACAGGACTCTGAAATCAGACATTTATTGTACAGGACTCTGAAATCAGACATTTATTGTACAGGACTCTGAAATCAGACATTTATTGTACAGGACTCTGAAATCAGATAGATATCGGAGGAATACACGAAACATTAGCTGCATGATCTTTTATTTAAAAGAAACAACGGATCCTTCTGTGGCGTCAAGTATTTATTTATCTACTTTTTTCCAAACCTGGAGAACATGTGAGGTGTTAAGGGGTGGAGAAGGGTGCGAGGAAGAGGGATTGTAAGACTGGATCTCTATTATAGTAATGACTCAATCATGGGTTAATTTTAACACGCCAATTGCTTTCTGTAATAAGTCCTAAGTTTAAAAACATGTGCACGGCCTCGTGATTGGACAACAATCTAACATTCAACACGTTGACCTTTTATTCAATGTTCGCTTTAAGCTGCGCATATATCGGCATCCCTTGATACTGCCCCCGAAACGCTGATGTTTTTTTGTGTTTTTTTTGAAGTGTCTTTCTTTGATCTCCAAATATTTGTAAGTTTGTTAAAAGCACTTGACGACAACGCAATTCAAGCCATTATCTCTGATGTTGCATCTCCATCATATGACATTTTGCTTCCTAAGTAAGTGGTTACTTTATCTATGGTTTAGTCAGTACGAATAATATCATTTGGTTGGTTGGTGAGGTCCATGATTTTTGTTTTGGTTGTGTTGATTTGAAGACCAATTTGATTCGAAAAGTGCTGGAGACGATCCGTTTTTTCTTGGGTGTTCAGATGCGTTAAGCTTACAAGAGCCAGGTCATCGCAAAGTCAAGGTCTTCCAATGTATTGTTTTCGATCCATTTGATGCATAATCCGGCATCTGTGCATTTTCGCATGACCCAATCAATTGCTATTCCAAATAACATTGGTGACATGACACATCCTTGCTTCACACCTGTTTCGAGTGGGAACCAGTCAGAATTTCCGGCTTCAGTTTTCACACAGCAAAGTGAATCTGCATAAAAAGCTTTTATAATGTTCACGTATTTCGTTGGGAAACCATAGATATTAAGAAGTTTCCAGAGCGTAGGTCGGTGGAGGCTGTCGAACGCTTTTTGGAAATCAACAAAATTTATAATGAGCTGGGATTGAAATTCAACAGATTCTTCGATGATAGTTCTGAGTGTGAATATATGGTCGATACATGACCGATGTGGTCTGAAGCCTGCTTGCTCTTCTATGAGCCTTTCGTCTAATGACCTTTTTATCCTCTCTAGTAGAATACTGCAAAATGTTTTCTTGGTACAGATAGAAACGTTATTCCATGCCAATTTTGCAGTCTGATAAATCGCCTTTTTGGCAGTTTAAAGATGGCACCATTTTTCCAATCTTTTGGTGGGGATTCATTTTGCTAGACATCATTGAATAACAGCAATAAATGCTATAAATAATTACTAGTTATTAAATATTGCCAAATAATTGTTACCGTTGAGTATATCTTTTATTTGTCATACGTACACATACTTATTAAATGTGCACTAGTATTTAGATAAACCATACAAAATTTATTTTCAGTTATTAGCTAAGGTTGCCGAAAAAAAGGAAACCCAGCCAGTTGTTGCGCTAACGTATATGATATATTATATTGATTAAAGTTTGTGATACATTGCCAGGCGCAGGCCAAGAAAGTACATAGATGGCATTTGATTAGTAGGGGGGCGCCATATTTGACTTGACACTTGTTATTTTTTATATGCCAGATGTCAGTGTTTTTGGTTCGGGGGTAAATGTAATGTTGTCCTTGACGCTCTAGTAACGAACGAAAGACAAAAAGCTAACATGAATGCGCATGTTCTCAATTAGACACATCTGTTGACATAAATCATTCCTATATTCAGCTGAAATCCAATTGGTGCATTGTAGGGCTGTTATCGATTAATTTAAATTTAATCGTTAACTTTTGAAAAATTATCAATTAATTAATCAATAATTTCGATTAAAGCAAAAAATAGAAATTTATGACGTCATTAAACTGATCATTTCTCACGGACATTGAAAATTAAGAATATTTTGAACTAAATTTTATGACAATGTTTTGATACTTGATCGGATGTTTGTGCTGAAGCTGGTACGTCAGCGATGTATTTGATCCTTTAAAAGAGAATTGTTTATGGCAGTGAACACAGCAAACTTTTTCACCATCTTCGACTTTGCCATCCGCAGTTAGCTTAAAAACAAAATTTTTGCTCAACTTTCTTGTTATATGTTTAAATTTAACTGCTCTGATGCTAGGGTTGCCAGGTGGCTGTTTCAAAAATACCAGGCACTAGTGTCGAATTTTGTCGATGGCACAATATTTAAATGTAAAATGTCCGATATTGCTTCCATTTTTCCACTGGACAAATAACGATAATACCGGACAGTCCGGTACAAAACCCTACATCTGGCAACCCTAGCTGATGCTGTCAGTCATTTTTTAGTTGACGTCTGCCGGTCCACATAAAGTAATAAAATAAATTATAATATTACGCGGGAGAAGTTTGTACGTAAAAACATATATAAATTATTATTAATTATTTACAATTAATTATTTATTAATAAAAAATTTCAAAAATATTATAAATATTTTCTTTAATTTTAATCGAATTTAACGATTAATCGAGAAATTAATCGTTTATTTCCGCAGCCCTAGTACATTGTAATCTGTGTAGTACATGATTATCTTGGCTTATACCATTGCGGGTGTAAATGAATGGAAAAGTTCATCTCCGTATAAAAAAATAATGACGCCAAAAGATTTGCTGACTTTAAACCTTCAGTTTAAATGTTAGCAAGGGCTGCAACCCTGTGACAAGGGGCATAAACGTTTCCTAGCGTCACACTGTCACTGTCAGACTGCCACGCCCTGAGTGTCGAGCGTCAGAATTGAAGGTTACTTCCACAGCGTACGTGCTTCAATACAACCCCAACTACTGGAACATGTCAGCACGAACATTCTTCCAAATGTACTGATTTAATGAACGAGAAAAACTGATTGTCAATGGGACACTGGTAAACTTTTCAGACAGTTATTTTACACCCGGTCAAAAAAAGTTATCATACATCTCCAATTCCAACGCACAGATCACGTGTAGAGCTATCGATCTCAAAAACCATTAAACTTATAGTATAGAGCCTTTACTGACCATAAAGTCATATATAATATATAGAAACGGTATATATTATCAAGACATGTAAAAAATAAAATTAATAATTAAAATAAAAAAAAGAAGCAAACAGAAGACAACATGAATATTATATTCCTAGAAACAGCAACTATCTTGAACAATGTATTCCCAGAAACAGCGCAAGCATGAATACTATATTCTTTCAAATGGTAGCCTTCATAAACATTATATTCCTAGAAACTGGAGAAACATTATATTCTAAAACTTACAAACACCAAGAGTTTTTAATTTGAAATGCATTGTGAATTCAACAGTTACATGACTCCTAGTTGTGATGCTCCAGAACCAAACCTTTACATGGGGAAGTCAAAATTAAACTGTCAAAACTTGTCACTTAAATCTAATCCATTATTTTTTATCTTATTTTTTTTATTCTACGTGACTTGAATCCAGTCCTACACTTTTTAAACAGGTTGATAGGCTCAAAAGGGGGAGGGGGGAGGGAGAGAAATTGGTTGTAATAATAATTTTTATATATTAACAGATAATAGGAGGCTGCGAAACCCGCTGAAAAGGAGTATTAAGTAATAAGGAGGGTTCTGTAGAGCAATGCTTCTCAAAGTGGTGGTCCGCTGAAGTTATCAAGAATGGGTAGAAAATGTAATTCTAATCCTTTATTTGAAACCATTAATACTAAAATTAACCATATGTATCTCAGTTTTTCGGCAATTTGCACATAAAATGAAATATAATACCAGCATCAAATTTTTTAATGCACACAGCAGCATTTAATTATTACTTTACTTTTTTTTTCTCTTATTTTTTTAAAATATCCCTTTGTTTATGTTTTGTATTTTGCTATTTATTTATTTTTGATTGACGCAGGTAGGCACATGTATTAAATGTATGAAAACTTGGAGTTTCCCCAGTCCGAGTAACCGGATCAAGACCAAGACGCCAGAAGAATAAAACACTCCTTCCGTTTTTTGAGAAAACACTCTCAAGCACCAAAACTGTGCACCGCTTATGTGCATAACCTATTTGCACCGTTTATGTGTTCATTTTCATCTGTTGATTATTTTTCAAGCTGTCACCAGAGGGCGGGGTTTACATTTTGATAAATCACTTCAGACGAAAAATTGTGATTGTAAGTGGAGACAATTTCTTTGTATAACATGCACCGTTATACACCATCGGAATGTTCAGTGGATGAACCATGGTTAGGGGCCGTTCACATATTATATAACGCCCAGGGGGGGAGATGCAAATTTGTTATATTGGGGGTTCACACTAGTGTTACATAATGTTATATGAGGGGGGAGGGGAGGGTAAAACATTGAAATTATGCGTTATATAATATGTGAACAGCCCAACAAATTTCCCGCCCACTTCTATGGGGGGGGGTGACACTTTTCTGACGACCAAAAATGCCGAACTTCTCCCCAATGTTTAAAAAAAAATATGTATCAACGAAACTCCAACAATATAAAAGAACAAAACGCCAACCCAGGACCGACAACCCCTTCCAGACACCATTTTCTATGCCATTTACTTCCGAGTTCACTCTTGTAGAAAATTCAGTGCTAATTTGCTAAGTTATTGCAAAAAATTTAATCCTTAGATAATTAGAAAAGAAAAATCATATTTCAGGGGACAAAAAAAGTTATGTAGAATTAGGAAATCCATTTACCATGGCATGGGCCTTGAAATATTAAAACAGCCATTAATGATGGCACTCATTAACTTCATTAAGATAAGAAATTGACTTCCAAATTAATAGCTGCACCATTTTTATAAGTTTCCAGAACCCCTTCCCCCATTCCTAATCAACAATGGTAACGACCTATTTATGGTCAGAAGTTTTGCACATGTTCATTCTTTTCATTTTTAGATACAGCGTTAAATAGGTAATTTTATGGGTAAAGGGACACAACTCGCGAATTTGGCTGGAATTGAAGGAAAAAAAGACTAGTAAACACCCATACCTATACGATTCTGGTGTTGAAATATGCCAAAACCTTCATGAACACATTTGGTTGATTGCTCAGATTGTGATTGTAGCTTCAGATCCATAAATCCATGTAGCCTAAACATTTATCAATACAAATTAAAGTGTTGCCTGGTGATAATAGATGGTAGTATCCATAACGATAGAAGAAGGTTGAAATTGATGACCACATTAATAAATGGTGCTATACTATGTCAACTATACTATACCGAAGCCATGTGCAATATTTCATCGCTGATCTTGACTATTAACCTTATGGTTACTGCTTTTGCATTTGCTTTACTGAAGCCGTTGAAAAAACGGTTTAGTGCTATTGAAAGAAGCATCCTAGTTAGCAACACGTCAAATGCCCATTGTTCGTATATGTTTTCTACAAGAAAAGTTAACACCTACATGACGTCACGTTATATTGTTTAGACTACAGTCCTGATAAGAAACCATCAAACGTATCTTGTTTTATACACACAAATTAACTACCTACCTTTGACGTCGCCCTCACGGGAGAGTTTGTACCAGGCAGAAAGAATAATCCTGTCTAGCCATTCTGGTGGCAAGTTGCCTTGAAATTGAACCTAATTTAAGTGTGTTGCAAAAGCGAATTCCTGCCAGCACATTTGTGTACTATCCCAGCACGTTGTTTGGAATTCTGGCAACAATTACGTTGAGACTTCCCCAAGGGCTTCTTTGTTTATACAAAAAAAAATCTGGCTCCACAAACCTGCACTTTTTTTTTAAACTACACGAACGGTATTGTGTAAATGGGGCGAATAGTGGTGGGGTGGGGGAGAATGGCTAATGATAACAGTACTGTGATAGACGAAACGTTTAGCAAGTTATCTGGGTCTGTTGGCAGAACATGACTGGTTCAAATTAAATAAACGGAGATAACCAGAACCACACGGCGCACAAATCTTACGCCTGTCAAGACTGTGTTGAACTATCACAATCAGTCAGGATCTCTACCCAAATGTAAAAAAATCAACAAATGATCAAACCAAATGACTGCTTAAAATTAAGGTTTGAAAGGAACAAAATAATGACCACGAGGCGCTGTTATTATTTGCTGAACTAATAACTATTAATAAGATTGGGCAATGTCTATTAATATTAAACCGCCAGTTCTATCACTCATTGGTTTACAACAAGGCTGCACGCATTTAAATCAAAACCAGGTGCGTTTGATAGCTAAAGTGCAGGACAGGAGTGCTGGGTATTCCGCGAACTAAAAATATAAGCGGGAATACAGTACCAAGAGCAGTTTATTAGGCAAACTTTAATTTAATCAACATTCCGATAGTACAGACATTATAATTAACTTGGAGAGTCTTTCACCACTAACTGCATTCGTGCAATTTTTAAAAAACTCCACACACCATCCTGTGTAAAAAAAGAACTTTGTTGATTTAGTGGTTTTTAAAAATGTATTTAATCAACTGGTTGAGGTTGTTAAAAAAAACAATGGCTTAGCCTATGTATTTTTTTAAAATTCTACAGAACTAGACATAAAGTAACGATTAATGGGCAGCGAGAAACAATACCCAAATTCAATCTAGCTGCGATTCCTATCTCCTAAAGTTACTTGACAGAATTATAATTAATAAATTAATTCTGACTTGCCCCCCTCCCGGGTACGCAATTTTACCAAGCACATGTACTTGTACTATAATGATATCCCACCCTTATTATAGCACAGATAATTTGTTTCATTTAACAATATATAAATACCCATAAAACAAAAGAAAGGTTAACACGTCAAAATTGTTAAGGTTATTTATAGAGTTTGACAGTATATCATTCATGAACCAGTTTATTTATACATTTATTCTGATTGCAAGCTATTTATTTAAACAAATACATACACACATTAATGGTTACAGCTTTTCTTTTAATAAAAAAATATAATATCGTTATTTCTTGCGACTGGGTAAATTTTAACTAAGTGTCATTCCAAAAGATAAGCGTAGGACTCATTAATCTTCTGTATAGAAGGAGCGTCTGTAACAGATAAGATGATTCATTCATTCATTGTCTATTATGGCACTGGTGATACGGTGTCAGTACTAGTTACTAGTAGCAAAAACTATTTTCGTGCCCTCACCAGTCGCTGGTAATTTTTTGTACAGCCATATAAGAAAATCTCTTTTCTTTTTAAATTGTAAGCTAACGCAGAATGATTAGAGGTAAAAAGAAGTAAAAAAGAAGAAAGAAAAAAGAACTGTTAACACTACCGTACAAGTTTAAATTAAATATATATAAGCCTAAATATAAATGTCAAGAATTTTGAACAAAACAGCTATTTCAATAATTTCATTAAACAAATATTGATGTCTTATAAAATATCACTAGTGTTATATTATAAATGTATAAACGTCAACGCTCCTGTGGTGCATTTATTGCATAATATTTATTTTTAACAGAGTAGCATGACATATCTTATTTATTACATATGCTCCTTCTATACAGAACATTAATTATTGCATCAATACTATCAATGTATTTTCTTTAAATTTAAAAAAAAATTTTTGCCGACTTTAGCATCTGAAAATTCAACAACATCAAAAAAAATATTTTTTTTAATTATTTTTAAAAAAAAATAAAAAATGATAATAGATTCCACTTTATCGGCTACACGTTTTACACCAATTTAAAAAAATGATAATTAAAAAAAATAATAATGAATACATAATAAATGAAGACTTTTTCAACTGTCTGATGAATTAGTTGTTATCCGCCTATGTTTCTATCCTCTGAACTAGGGGTCGTCAATAAAGTACGTTAAGCTATTTTTGACCATTTTTAACTCCCCCCTATCCCAAATCTTGGACCCCCCCCCTTTTAAAGTCTAAAGTACTTCACACTTTCCAACAAAAATATTGTTTTTTATTAAAAAAATAAATAAAATTTAATATAAAACATCGTGACGTCACACATGGCTGGACCCCCCTCCCCCACTGTCACTTTTTCTTACACCCCCTCCCCCCTCTGGAGCGTGACGTACTTTATGACGGCCCCTTATTTAATTTAAGAATTTAAAAAGGATCCGTGTTTAGCTATCTGCTTTTAATAATAAATCGGGACATGAATCCTTGAAAGTTGACCAGAGGAAGGGAGGGCTTAAAAACTGTCAACTTAACAAGCACATGATCCTATCCTAACTGCCATCTATTCTAAAGCTGTCGAACCAGCTTTATCCTTCGCAGTTTTACATTAGGCGTGAAACCAATCAATGTTCTTTTTGCCAGAGTGAAGAAAAAAATTACCCCCTTAACAAAAAAAGTTGAATTCTTGTTAAGCGTTTAAACAAACATTTTTAACGTTATTTTAACTTTAATTTTTTATTTTATTTGCATGTGCCAGGAACCAGCATTTCAAATGAAGGTAACGACATACGGTGCAATCCTGATAAAAATGTAATTCTAATTTCGTTATCTTCATTTACTGTCAATATTGCATCATTCAGATTTTATGGATCTAAATCTAATACTATAAACTAGAGCTTACGTCGCCTCATTAAAATGAAATGAATATGAATATACGTACATCTTTAAATAGTATATCCCCATATTTCTATATTAACCCATCTGTCGCGCTGAAACTATGGCATATCATTACTTTCCACAATTATGTAGAGCCATAATTTTCAAGTTGGGTGGTACTGCAGTCAGGCTAGGTAGAAAAAAAATTATTGAATAAATATGGGTAAGCCTAAAAAGACGCAACAAAACGACAAACACATCGACAAAAAACCTTCCTTGATGAATGAACAATACCGGAAGATATTCAAAACTAACAATAGTAACACATTAGTAAAATCCAGGGCTGTTAACGATTAATTTAAATTTAATCGTTAACTTTTGAAAAATTAACTATTAATTAATCGTTAATTTCGATTAAAGCAAAAAATTAAAATTCATTAAGTTTCCACCATTGTAGAGGGTTAATGGATTCATGAACTTTCATCTCCATTTTGTAACGCAGTAGTTCATCAGAGGAGCTGTCGTCATTTTCTGTCTCTGAGTCAAACTCCATTACTGCCATTGGATTAATACGCATTTCATTTGGTTTGATAAGTAGGCTAAGTGTTAAAACCATGGTAAGCAAACGATTTCTCACAATAGTTATAGATACAATAAACTTTATCAACATTTTGAACATTCCCGTCAGTCAATAGTTTAAAACCAAAATGTTCGTGTAATTTAGTGTAATCGTCAGGAAATTTGTTATTATTTATCTGCCGCTTTTTATTATTATTTTTATTTATTTTTTTACTTTTTGACTTCCAATAATTTGTAAGTGATGGGTCGATTAATCGTTAAAATAATTTAATCGATAAAATTATTAACGATTAATCGAGAAATTAATTGTTAATTTCCGCAGCCCTTGTTAAATCATTTAACCTTGACACACTAGCTAGAGTATAGAGGGATAAAGAGCAAAGTAGTATTAATACAAGAGGCAATTCATTCTTGGAAATAAAACACAAATATAATATAATATTTATAATACATGTACAACCCTCAGACAGACACTGGCATAGTGTTAAAAACACTTTTCTTATTCCGTATGCCGTATGCAAGAACAAGCACAAACAAAGTCTCGTTCTTCCCGTCTGGAATTCGGACTAGGCATGAGTTGCCTGATCAAACCTGACAAGAATAACACCATTAGTTAAATCATTAAACCTTGAAACACTAGAGGATAGAAGAACCAAGAACAAAGTAGTAATCATACATAAAGCAATTAATTCTAATTTAGAAATACAACACAAAGTGGGACGCGGTGGTCGATTGGCAGCGCGCTCGACTGGCGTACCGATGGTCACGGGTTTGAATCCATGTGAAGGCAAGGATTTGTTCCCGGGGCCTAGGGCGTCCCTGAGTCACCCAGCTCCGAATGGGTGCCTAACACTAGTTAGGTGGCTGGGTAATGCGTGGAACCCACAAAGCCGTGGCCTGTGAACGCTGCATCACTTACCAACAGATCATCTGTCATGGTCTGTGGACGCAATTATCTTCTGCATAGAACGAGCGTCTGTATAGATAAGACAGATAACTTAATACAACCCTCATATAAGGGTAAAAACACCTTTCTTATTCCGTATGCAAGAACAAACAGATAACTTAATACAACCCTCATATAAGGGTAAAAACACCTTTCTTATTCCGTATGCAAGAACAAACACATACAAATTTTCGTTCTTCCCGCCCGGAATTCGGGGCGTGGAATGGGTTGCCTTCTTTAACCAGGAAAACCAACACTTTATCATTTAAATCTCTAAT
Source organism: Ampullaceana balthica (assembly GCA_944989445.1). Lineage (NCBI taxonomy): Eukaryota > Metazoa > Mollusca > Gastropoda > Lymnaeidae > Ampullaceana > Ampullaceana balthica. The sequence goes on from CALYLW010000047.1 coordinate 3,297,317, forward strand.
AAAATATGCAGGACTAAACACAAACCATAGATAAGCGTAGAACGCAATAATCTTCTGTATAGAAGGAGCGTCTGTAAACAGATAAGATAAATTATAAGATAAACCAGGAAAACCAACACACTATCAACATTTAAAATTCTAGTGAAAATGCAAGACTAGACATAAACAAGGTATAAGCGTAAATAAGACGCAATAATCTTCTGTATAGAAGTAGCGTCTGTAATTGATAATATAAACAATGTGAACTGTGGGAAGTGCGAAAATTAAGTAAGAAGTTTCCAATCAGTAGCCAGGCTACCCAATTAAATTTTATAACTTTTCCCCAAAGCCAAAATGGTTTAACGAAATTTGAAATGTACTCGACTCTGTGAACTGTCGGAATAAAGACCCTGCCCTGATTTCTATTTACTGTATTATTTTTGACAAAATTGCAATGATTTTGTGTTTAAAAAAAAGAGTCCACCATCTACACTGTAGTCAGAGTTTTCCGAGTATATTTTTGGAACCACTGGCTTCAAAACTTTACAAAAAGACTTTCTTATTTTAAAGATGCTATATGAATATGAACTTTATGGATGATTTAGATTATAACTAACGAACTAAGTCCAGTTAATACCACTTTTAAGACGACCCATTCGTATAAATTAGTGGAAAGACTACTCCCGTTGCTATTTCCGGCATTCTGGCGAAACATTTAGCAATAGGCATAGGTCTTGCACTGAAGTCAACAGATTCAATAATAAATTTCATCATTTAACAGAAGTCATAGTGTGTAAGATGAATACGGAAATATTCATCAGCAAAGAAAAACCTGCTCTTGGTAAGCTTGATATGTTATCGTTGACTGTAGTTCGACTTGTATTTCCGATTCAATGACTGACGAACGCAGCAGCATGTGTAGTACTAGTACATGATATTGATGTACAGTACCGTGATTCAGCGTGTAGTGCACTGTAACTGTACTGTAGCCTAGGCCTAAATTTCATTTCAAATATGATTTAAATAAAATCCTGGCGAGTTGACTATTAAATTATATAGCCCCTATACTATGACTATGCCTATACTAGGCTATACTAACTATACTAAAAATAAAAATAATAATGATTAATATTAATAATAAATTCGGTGAAATATGACTATTCCAAAATGAGGTCATTTTTAAGGGGAGGCATTTTTGCCGATACCGATATTACCGATATTTTTTTTGCCGATATGAGTATTTGTTAGGACAAAAACCAGCGGTCATATTTGATGACGTCATTCTTAAATTTATCACTCCTAATTATTTATTTTTTATGTTAGTGGACTACCAATATGCATTTTTGCCGATATTACCGATATTTGTTTTCGATATGATTGCCGATATGAGTATTTGTTAGGACAAAACAGCGGTCATATTTGATGACGTCATTAAATTTATCACTCGTAATTATTTATAATTTACGGGTCTACGGATATGCAGTTTTGCCGATATTACCGATATTTTGTTTTGCAGAAACAAAGATTCTGATTCAAATTACGAACTCCTTTTGAAAATTTCAACTTTGACTCATAATTATTAATTCTAACCAATAGTTTAATGGCTTTTGCACACGGCCACCTTTTATGAATGAAACAATAAGAACACAGTAATACTAATGGAGTGAAAATGAGGTTGAAGAATGAATGGTTGCCAATGACAACATGTCTGCGCACGGTACATTTTGCTATTTCAATCAAAACGAAATGTTTCAGACATCTGCGATTCTGCGTGCATCTTTGTTATTAGAGCAATTACGTGAACATATTAGCACATCATAGCACACTGTATCGTGGCTGTAGATATTAATACTAGGACTCTTTTGGCTATTTCAATACCGGTATCGGGGTCGATATATTAATTTGTCGAGATATTGTAAATCTAAAGATAGTTGTTTTTTTTGTTTGTTTTTTTTCCAAACTGTCACTTATTATGAAATATCGGTGACGTCAATATCGGGACCTTCACATGCTACCGATACCGATATTACCGATATTCTGATATCGGTGCCGATATATCGGCCAGCCGATATATCGGTAGACCCCTAGTAAATAACCTCATCTGGGGTCAAAAGGGAATTCTTGGGGGTAATGCAGACTCATTTGGGACATATACCATCCACTACAATCCACTAGATATATTAAAACACGTCATGTGTACGTGAACGCTTGGAACATATGCCCATTATTGAACCGGTTCCTTCCAGAAAAGGCATTTTTTAAAAATTTGTCAATTATGTAGATTTCTTATCTACGTATAATACGAAGACACCTAAATCCACCCTACTTTCATTTATATTGACACGAGTGACAATAATCTTAATCCACATGACTTGACTGTATCAAGTATCCTTTCTGTGATATTTCTGTGATATTTAAAATTAATGCCTTAAAAACTGAGCTAAGAAGAAAAGTTGTTTTGTGCTCCTCTCTAATTGCGAATAAAACAACTTTTAAATGGGCTCATTTATCATTATATCTAGAATGGCCAGGGGCGTTTGACCAAAAACCAACCGAACAATTATATCAAACTTACAACGTTTATAATTCTATCAAATAGATTCCACCCCACCCCTTTTTTAAAGAAAAAGGATATTCCGTGTCGTTTTGACTTAAAATATCTACACATAATCCTATTCAGATCATTTTTAGACACTTGTCATGCTTGTAAAACTCACCATTAGAATTTTTTTTTGGGGGGGGGCTAACAACGATCCCCTAAATCCCCGTCATGTGAGCAGTACCTAGAGTCTGGGGGTTGGGGGGGGGGATAACGCACACATAAACTTGTCTATTTTGGGTTAAAGGGCAAAAAATTTCGCCGATGGAGCTGCGGTTACATCACAAATGCTTTGATGTCAACATCAAACGACACAGTTGAACAATGTCATACGTTATCTTGTGAGTTCTCAAACTTAAGGATTATAATTAGATTTAATTTTCGTCTCTTGATAGTTTACGCCAACCAGCGTCTGATGGCCTACCGACCGGCACATTGAGAAGCCTTGATTTAAAAAAAAAGCCACCAAATATTTCAGTGGAAGTTTTATTTAAATTTCCCCTTTTGATGTGACGTCACATTTCTTCAATCCCCCTCCCTCCCCCTCGTCACGCATCATCACAAAAGTGTGACCCCCCCCCCTAGGAGCGTGACGTCATTATGGACGGCCCCTAAGTAACACTTACTGAACATTATTGTTGAAAATCTAAATAACACTGGAATGTCTCCTTTATCTGTCATCTTTTAAACAACTACGCAAAAAGACAAGTGTGTTAACATTATTTGGTTCAAGTGATGAGCGGGTCTAATTGACAATATAGCACAAATAGGGTTGCCAGATGTCCGGTTTTTAACCGGACTGTCCGGTATTATCGTTATTTGTCCAGTTAAAAAATTGAAGCAATACCGGACATCCATATGTCCGGTATTTTCAATTTTCTTTAATTCAATACACTAGTAGGCTTTTTAAAGCAATCTTAAAATCTTTTGATTATATAATCGACCGTTTGACCTAATTACGCATCGAAATTTGCAATTTGGATTGTAATAAAAACTAACCAATTGTCTTTCATTATATAAATGAAGCACGTAGAGAATTAAACTTTAATCCATCCTGGCATTACAAAACAATTTTAAACGCCTCACAGACTGATGAAGGTAATTGGATGTGCGTTGAATCTGTGAGAAGTGAACTCTGTGTGTTTTTTAATATACCGTATACCTGCACAGAATTTAAGGAGGCAATTTCTAAGAACAAGAAATTATTGAAAGCAGCAGAGTCTTGTGATAAATATAAAGTCAATTAGCGTTTTATTATTTCAAAATGCTGATGATTATTGTGCAATGTAGTGACAGTATTGTACTTAGTCAAAGTCTTCAAAAAGACAAAAATAGAAAGTTCGAACTTAAATAATAGTTGGGAGATGTTTAAAAGCCCCTAACATGAACAAAAATTTATTTTTTAGTGACATAATCTTGCTAATAGAGTCGCAGATTTGCAAAGCCTAATGGACCGCTTTGCCAAGGCCGCCAGCGACTTCGGCCTAACAATCAGCCTCAAAAAGACTAACGTGATGGCCCATGAAGCTGAGTCACCCAACATCACCATCAATGGTTGCCAACTTGAGGCCGTGGAACACTTTACATACCTTGGCTCCAATATCACCAACAACCTGTCCCTTGATTCCGACCTAGACTCTAGACATAAGGATCGGCAAGGCCTCCACAACTCTGGCCAGGTTCTCAAAAAGAGTCTGGAACAACAAAAAGCTGACCATCAGAATCAAAATTACTGTGTACCGTGCATGTGAGCTAAGCACCCTCCTTTATGCCAGTGAATCCTGGACCCTATACTACAGACAAGAATGGAGATTGAGTGCTTTCCACATGCGCTGTCTCCGCGCATCCTGGGAATCGCCTGGCAGGACCATGTCACCAACAATGAGGTGCTACAACAGGCAAAAATACAAAGTATGACAACTGTTCTCTGCCAGCGTCAGCTTAGATTGTTGGGACATGTGCGCAGATTGAAGGATGGCAGAATCCCAAAGGACATCCTCTATTCTGAGCAAGCCAAAGGAAAGAGGACTACAGGCCGGCCTCACCTCCATTACAAAGATGTCTGCAAGAGAGACCTCAAAGTTATTGGCATTAACATAAATAGTTCGGAGGAACTCGCTGTGGACAGGTACAGATGGAGACAGGCGTTGACTGCCGGGCTGGAAGCAGGAGAAAGAAACCTGCAACAGGTCGCAGACGTAAATTGCCTTAAGAGAAAAAGGAGAGCAAATCAGCCAACCACAAATACAACCTTTCAGTGTCAGAAGTGCAGCAAAGGCTGCCATTCGCGAGTGGGCTTGTACAGCGACAGCAGAGACTGCAAAGCCATGCGCGCAAATTCCACAGGAGCACAGAAAATTCCGTCGTCTTACGAGACATAAGGACGCCAACAATCTTGCTATATTTTGATATTTGCAATACTGTAATTTTCTCCAGAAAACATGGCATAAGCAGACATATTACCAGACAGAAGAAAAACAATATTATTATTTTATTATATTATTGCATTAATAATTATGCCATATTTTGAACATAAAATAAAGCAAGGATGTTAAATGAGATTCCGATCTTATTCTATATTCAATATACGAATGTTTCAACGCATCATTTTTATATTGATTTGATCATATGAATATTAATGACATTTACAGACTATAGCACTTTTTGAATTCACACAGTTCACTAAACCTATTCAATGTTCAATGATCCCAAAGCCGCACATTATTCATGTTGCTATTTTGTCTTTTTGTGCCATCGACAGTCGACTCTAGTGTCCGGTATTTTTGAGACAGTCATCTGGCAACCCTAAGCACAAAACAGTCTTGGCCTGGAATGACAGTCAGTCATTCAATAGTTTAAAACCAAAATGTTCATGTAATCGTCAGGAAATTTGTTATTTATCGGCAGCTATTTTTTATTATTTTACTTTTTGACTTCCAATAATTTTTAAGTGATGGGTGGATTAATCGTCAAAAATATTTTAATAGTTTAAATCTTTTAAGGATTACTCGAGAAATTAATTGTTAATTTCTGCAGCCCTAAAATTCACACATCATCATCATCACTGTTTTTTTGTCTTTTTTTCTTATTCTTATATCCTGTGTCATTGTTTGTTGTTGTTTTTCCTTTATTTTTATTTTACATAACCATTTTATGATATATTATGTCATAAGTATTTGGCTGGTAATCGTCATAACGGCCAAGATGGTGGCCGAGCTAGTGACGTCACTTTGAGGCTGTCGTGTAGCTAGCCGCTTAACTCCCCTTAAGGAATTTTGTGGAATTCTAAAGTTGTCTCTCCTTACCACCCCAGACCCTGCGAATATTGAATGATTTATGGATTTGTGTTCTTGCGCCGAAGGGAGGGGGGGAGGGGCACTTAATCTTAGACAATTAAGCTTCACATTAAGACAATTTTTACTAAATTAAAAAATGGAAAAAAGGGTTTAGGGGTTAAATTTGTATATTACCGCAAAATGAGGAACTATATGCTATGCAGACTTTTAGAGGTACTGCAAAATTGCCAGGGAAGAACAGGGTTCTTTTGATCAGTAGCGTCTTGGTAGAAAGTTAAGTTAATTTTTGTGTAAAATTTGTCAAAATGAAATGTGAATTTTCCAAATTGGAAGGTGTTAGGGTTCGTTTTAGAATTTTTATTTGTGAATTTAGGGTTAGGGTTAGGTTTGTTATAGAATTTTTAATTGTGAATTTAGGGTTAGTGTTAGGTTTAGTTGTAGAATTTTCATTGTTGAATTTTCCAAAAAGGAAGGTGTCAGGGTTAGGTTTAGTTGTAGTGCTTCAGATGCAGAAACTGTTGAGTACCATTTTTTCCCTAATTTTTCGCTTTTTTAACCAAATCGGCATGTTGCTACATAAGCTAAAATTTAAGAATCTCCAACCCCCCGCCTCCACGCCCAATTTCAAAATCACTGCGTCGCTAAAAAACCGGCACGTTTGAGAATCTCCACCCCCACCCACCCCCCTCTTTTTAAAATCTCTTTGCATTTTTGATGGTTTTCAAAATCGCTGCGTCGCTGAAAACAAAGAAATTTTAGAAGCTCCATTCCCCCCACCCCCTTAAATTGCAGTGTTTAGAACTACTTTTTCCCTAGGTCACATGTCTTAGCGACCAAGATGGCGCCCGGAAATAACCCTATTTTTCGCCCGGCCATCATAACTCTAATTTACCAAGAATTTAAATATAATTTTATTACTTATGAAAGTACGTTCTTTATGTTAATTGTACTGATGAAGGCTTTAGCCGAAACATGTACTGTCATATTATTAGTTTAATTGTATTAGGTGTTCTCTCCACCAATCTCCAAGACGACTACCTGTCTCACACACATAGATTTTATTGCATCTCTTGCAAAGAATTGCATAAATTACATAGCGATTTGTGCAAGTGAACCCATCTTTTATTTTTAAATTTTTCAAGAGTCAAGAGTGAAAGAAATGTTGTCAATTTCAATATGGACAAGAATTGCAACGGTTACGATTGCAACCATTTGTTCCAATGTGTGCTTTCATATTGGGATGGTCACTTCTTACAAGTATATCTTTAAGACTTCTATCTCTCCAGAAAGCAAAAAGGGGAGGTTTTTTGAAGACCTGCTGGGTTAGAGGGTCAACCATGAGGATTGGGCGGTTTTTGAGAATCACCTGGCAGGCTTTAAAGTTATGGGGATGAAATGTTACAATAAATTTTGATCGATCACAGTGATCTGAAAGAGATGATTTAAAAGTGTCTTGTATGGTCATACCTTTAATTCGATTGACAGCGGATGTTAAAACTAGCTCAGGATATGATCACCTTTTGGAGAAAAAAAACAGCATTTCATTTGTTTTTTCCAAAAAGTCTGCCTCATCACCAGAGTCTTTTAAGTCTCAGTAGTTGCGAAAACGGTATTTGTATAATAAAATTAACATGATCCTAATTATACCATATTTTTGCGTACAAAACATGCCTTAATTTTCAAAAAGATCTCTCATTTATATTTACTGGTAACAAGAGACTTTTCTTTTTGAAATGCATTTTAAATGCTAACAGCATAGATAAGGCATTTATTTATGTTAGGTACAAAACCACATTTGCTGAAGACTTGGCTTTAGCAGGTAAATATAGCTTCTTGTACATGAGGCGTTTATTGTTGCTAGCATCTAGATACCAGTTACTCAACCTGTAGGCATATAAGAATAAAAAAGAATAATTGCAGTTCTGCCACATATAATTCTTTGATCTAATGCAGGAATTTATGTATCTGTGTTTGTTGGGTGCGAAATTTTGCACAAAAATATGGTTACTCTGCAACTTTACCCACAAGTTTTTTTAAATTTTGCACACGGTCTAACGACCCTTGGAGGGAACATTGTACATAATATTAATCTTTATATTTGCATTGCAAAAATTATAACTTCCATATTATCTTTACCTTGCTATTTTTAACTCGGATTCACTTTTCAAATCCACTTAAAATTTTAAGTTCATGGAGTTCAACCTTAAAACACTTTAAAATAGTTGAACTGTCTGTAAATTCTGTAAATCCTCTCTTGAAATAAGATTGACCTGTTTTTAAATGACATGTCATGTAATATCTGTCAGGCCACTAGAGTAATATTATTTTAATGATCAATGATAAGAGGAAAATATGTTTTGTTAATTAGCTGCTGCTGTGGCATCAGAGATTTTGTCTTCGCTTGGTCATAAAGTCCAGTGGTGTCTTGGAGAAGCTAATATCTTGAAAGTGAACTCGTAAGTTGAATCTATAAAATTATAATTATTGAATCTTTTCACTCCTGTTTTACTAAAAAAACAGATTAAGCTAAATTTAAATTACATCATAAAAGGTATATAAAAGGTAACATCTGGACTTTCTGAATTTCTTCATTCATTAAAATAAATTAAGAAAGCTAGATAAGTTGACTAATAAGAATAGTCAGATCAAATAACTTAATAGAAATTTTTTTTACAGTGATGTGGCATTTACCAATTCTGCATCTATCCTTCGATACTTGGCAAGATCATTTTTAGATGCTGGACTCAAAGGGAGTGATGCTTTGCAAACTACTGAGGTAAAATCCAAAATAAGTATTAAATAATAATTTTTTTCTTATGTGCAACAGCCGTTCAGATATCTGACCAATGCATCGCAGCAGTTCACAATTACCGCACAGCAACTTTTGTAAAATATTGCACAAAAAATGAATGCTGTGCAAATTTGCACACGAGATTTTTTTAGTTTGTACCCAGACCAACGAACGTACCTAGAGGGAACAATGATTGCTTGACTCACAATTAGCTAACCTATTTTGTTATGCTATGTTTATAAATGAATGTATCTAGAGAGAACAATGATTGCTTGACTCACAATTAGTTAACCTGATTTGTTATGCTATGTTTATAAAAAGGACATTAGGGGGTTATCATTCAAACTCTTCTAGATAGCTGATATAATAAAAAAAATTGCTTCAAATATAATTATCATTATAACAGTGGTGTATTGCAACTTGAAGCAGGTTCAGCCTTTTGCCTTTCCCAGGGTGTCCACCGAAGTCGGAAAGTCTGATTTTAGTCGGATAAAAATTTTGTGGTCGGATAAGTCGGATTTTGGTCGGATAAACGATCCTCAGTCGGATAAACAAAATCTCGGTAGGATAAACGTTCCTCGGTCGGATAAAAGATATAAATAAATGAATGACGAAGCTCACGTTGCACATTGTTTTGGTTTGGAAATACCAATAGTTCGCAGCGGTATAAAAAATGTTGTTTACCTATGACAGAGTCCCCTGTCCATATCGATATCATATCGTATATATCTATAGTTTTATTTTTTTTTAAATGTGTGTTTTAAAACAAAAGTCGAAAACTAAACTTATACAAACAAATTACAGATATTAAACAAAATAATTCTCGTTAAAGATGGCATTGTAAACATTAAGTGCACTGTGATTGAAACAGATAGAAATTGTGAAATTACTTACGCTTAGCCATAGTATAGATCTAGTAACCGCGTAATAGTAATTAGTGTAATATACTAGATCTAGATATTCATATTAGGATTTTGGTTAAAAATATATCATGATCTGAGTAAATAATAGATATCTATCCCCAACTATTAAAGTATTGTAAAAGTTTTTAATGGGGGATACTTTTAAGTTAAGGCAGATATAGATCTATGTTTGACAGCAAAATAGCTAGTCTAGATTCTAAGTAAGGGGAAGAGAGAAAAAAAATGACCATTCGATTCAAAACTTTGACAAGGCCCTGTATCTTTATAAATCAACATATTTTCTTAAAAACGGTCATAAAACGTCAAGAAAAGTATGAAGATTCATTCCAGTTATTAATTTAATTTTGTTATATCTCCAAAAAATTTATGGGAGCAGTGTTAACTAAGATTTTTGTGCTTATTGTTTAGCTGCTTTAGCAGCAGTCGCCATTTTGTCTGCTTGAAGTCAATAGATCTCTCTAATCTAGTATTTTGTGAAAATTAAAAATGAAAAAAACCTTAGGCTTAGCCTAGCCACGTCTAAAATCTAGATCTAGTTCAGTTAATTTCTTTTAAAATACTTAAACAGTCACGGTATGCCATGGGCGTAGGGAGATTTGCCCCCCCCCTACATTTGAGGAAAAACAAATTAATTTATTAAATGTTGTATTTTAACTATTACAGCACTAATTTGTAAGTCTTATTAATTTCTAAGGCTTTTTTCCAACCCTTATTTTATACTGAACTTGAATTTAATTGAAAATTGTACCTGTATGGCATTGCCAGTTAAAATGAAAAAAAAAGTGGGATTTTTTTTGCCCCGGAAAAATTCCTAGCGACGGCCATGGGTATGCCAAAGTCACAACTATTAAAGCAACTATTTAAATAGGTTTAGATCTAGATTCTGTTTCAAATCAAAGCTTATTTTTTATGATTAAATAGATTAAAAATCAGTCCTGTTCAGTGTTGAAAATTATGTGCTAAACATATAGAAATCTAGATTCTAGTCTAGTTAAATGGTTACAATTTAAAGTGTGTTAACTAACATTTTTTAGGGTAGGCTGCAGTAGGCAAATTCTTGACTAAAGTCTTAAGACTAGTTTACTTTTTGTCAGTTTAATTTTGTTCCTTACTTCACTATCCAGATATTGACAGTTTGTATACTATTACAAAAACACTATCAATCCCATCAACATGGGGAAATGTTATTTTAAATCAGACTGGTTAAAAGACACTTCTTACTCTGAGTGGCTTGAACAACTAAGTGTTAACATACAATACCGAAAGTTAAATTTTTACTGTCGAATATATACTTTTACTTGTCCGAATAATAACTTTTACTTGTCGGTTGGATGGTAGGATTTTTTGGGGGCTGGTAGGATTTTTTTTGACCAGATTTGGGTGGACACCCTGTTTCCACAAAAAATAAACCTGGCTGCGCTCTTTCTTTAAGTCCACTGTCTTCTTTTTCTTTAGGGCACATCATCATTGCTCTGATCATTATGGCTCCTGGGTCAGATAACATGAATGTTAAGCTGCGGGTCCGACTAATCCAAGTTCTATAATTGTTTTATGTTTTCTCAGATAGATCATTGGCTGAATTTTGCATATGGGCAACTGGCCTGTACAACCAATTTCAAGAATGCTGTGTCCTACTTGGATCAGGTGCTCAGACCTAGCACTTACATTACTGGTACTTCGCTGACCATTGCTGATTTGGCCCTGTGGGAAGTACTTCATAGTAAGTTCGTTTGTATGCTGAGATTCTGATTGTAATTCTTATCTGTCAAGGCAATTTTGCCCTAAATCTTATTCACATTTAACAAATTTATTTGACAATTTTAGGCAGCAGCCTGTTTCAGACTGCCATGTCCAGTAGTGATGCAGTTGTAAATGTCAGCCGCTATTACAAATTTCTGACATCATTGAAGCCTTTCAATGCAGTGGCATCCACATTTTCACAAGCTGAGGTCAAGGTCAAAGAAACCAAAAAGAGATCAACCGAAACCAATGTAAGTTTTACTGTGTTAAAGAAAAATAAGTGTTAATGTACCTAATAGTTGTTTGTGGTCCTTTAACAAGGGAAAATAAGTGATCATGTACGAAAAGAAAACTTTGATCATTTGGATGCAAATAATATTTTTCATATTAGAGGTTAGTCTGAACTTTTCCCTTTGTGTAATGGGTGTTACTTCTTTAATTATTGTGATTGTCATGACTTTCACCACTTTTGATTTTTCATCTAAGCCATATCATTTATATGATTATATTTTTACCTTAATATATTTAAATTGAATTATTGAGAGCCGTTCCCACAGATTAAGAAAGATGAAGGCAAATTCATTGAATTACCTGGTGCTGAGCTGGGGAAAGTTGTGGTTCGATTTCCCCCTGAAGCCAGTGGGTAAGTTGGCATATATCCCTTACCTATAATTTTTAACCTAATGACATCTTTGTTTTACTACATTCTCTAAATGCATTAATTTTGAAAGAAAAAGACTCCAAATAATAACAATATGATTTAATAATCAAGGTATCTTACTTTTGTTAGACTTGTTCGAACAATTTTTTTAAATAAAGTATTTATTTAAGAAATATATAATGAATCGATGGATATGTTGATTCTATTATACAGTTATCTTCTCTGTGGCTAAAAAGTGTAATTTTATTACCAAGCTTCTTTATGCTGGGGCTAGTAATGGTATTAATGAATATTTAAACATGACTTAACTTCAACTTGCAGCTACCTTCATGTCGGCCATGCCAAAGCTGCACTGTTGAACCAGTATTACAGGGACACATTTCAAGGCACGCTCATCATGAGATTTGATGACACCAATCCAGCCAAGGAGAATGCCGAGTTTGAGAAGGTAATTCTGGTTTAATACCATTTTGGTGTTTTCTGTTGAATAAGTCTCATAGTATAGGATTGGTTCCTTGCTCTCCGCTTACTTTCAACACACCGAAATGACACAAGTCTATGTAAACAATTCAATGTTTATTCTACTGTACACAAACTGGCTGTCCTGCCTGGACAGCAAATATATCTTTATACCCACAGTGATTCTCATACCCCTGACATGTCCCCCCTCTTCCCTTAGATTCTACTATCATGTATTCTGCAAGTATCCTACTTTCTAATAAGTTAATTTAGATTTTAAAGTAGCTCTTATATAATTTCTCTGATGATCTGTTGAATACATGCTAATTAAGCTTTATTTCTCTTAAAGATGTATTGTGTCTGACTTGATACAAAATTTTTGTGTAACTTGAATGTTGTAAGTTTTGTGTAGCTTGAAGGTTGTAAGTTTTGTGTAACTTGAATGCTGTAAGTTTTGTGTAACTTGAAGGTTGTACGTTTTGTGTAACTTGAAGGTTATCCTGGAAGATATTGCTCTGCTGGGCATCACCTACGACAAATTCAGCCACACTTCAGACCATTTCGACTCTTTGATCAACTACTGTGAGAGAATGATTAAAGAGGGCAAAGCTTATGTTGACAACACGGATCCAGAGACCATGAAGAAAGAGAGAGAAGAGAGGACAGAGTCAAAAAGTCGTAACAATGGTGAGTTTAAACACTGATTTTACTAACCATGTTTACTGTATTCATATTCTTATACTAAAGTTTCTATGATGTCTGTTTATGTTTGAAATGGCTGGTTTACTACTAGGCAAATTTATGTTAGAATATGAAACTCTTCTAGAAAGTGGGAGAAACTGAGAGCTTTTTGCTTAGTTAGCTGAGGCCAACTACCTGACCTAGGCCCTAAAGATATATTTTTACAAATAGCACAATTATTTTTATAAAAAATTTCTATGAAAATAATGAGGAACCTCAATTTGGTGTTTTCTAGCATGGAAATTAACTTAAGTAAGCTTCATCATGCAATCAATTATTGACAGAGGTTAACTGTAAATTTTTAACCTTCTGTTAGTGAATATGGAAAGAATGTTAATGTTTTTTGTTCTTCTGAAATTCATGGGTTGAAGATCTTAGTCTGAATCTGTCTGGGTCAGCCTTTCCCTGAATGTTAAGTTTGGAGGACAAGTGGGCTTGTTTCCATATAACACCAGGGTCTGATAAAATAAGTTATTCATTTTCCAAGATTTATTAATATTTTATTTTTACTGGATGATAAATCTTTGAATTGTGTATACCAGTGCCTGACCATGAACTACCATTAGAGAACTGCTGTAACATTGTATAAATATTGACGGTAACTTAACTATATTTTATACATACTATAGATGTTGCTAAGAATCTTTCTTTGTGGGAGGAGATGAAGAAGGGAACAGCTGTTGGCCAGAAATGCTGCGTGAGGGCTAAGATAGACATGAAGTCTGACAATGGCTGCATGAGAGATCCTACCATGTATCGATGCAAAAATGAATCACATGTCCGCACTGGAACTAAATACAAGTAAGGCTTATATGTTCCCAAGAGATCATAGAAATTACTTATGAGTCTTATGAGATGAGAAAGAAATTAAAAAATATTAGGTCTAAAGACCTTAGCCAAACGTTCACTTTTTTGTGTGTTTGTTGTGTCCTGTGGATTTTACTCTACCCAATATTTTAATTCATCATAATATTATAAACACCATTATTGGAAATCAGTGGTATGAGAGTTTACCCTAAATATCTGAAAAGCAGTATAAAAGATGCTCTTCTATATTCCAGGGTCTACCCAACATATGATTTTGCTTGCCCTATTGTGGACAGTGTTGAGAATGTTACTCACGCTCTTCGTACAACTGAATATCATGATCGGGATGAACAGTATTTCTGGTTCCTGGATGCTCTTGGTAAGAGAAAGATTCTAATATAGTGGTGGCGAACCTTTTTGGGGCTGCAGGCCCAAAATTCAACCAAACACCACATATTTATAGCAAAGTGCCAAAAATCCAATGAAACCCAAAAATTGGGGTTTGGCTTAGCTGGTTTGATTAAGTAAGTAATATTTTGGTCGTGTGCCGACTGATAAGGCCCTCTGTGCCGACTGTGGCACGCGTAGCATAGGTTCGCCATCACTGTTTTAATAGTTTAATTTCACCTGTATGCGTTGGTTTTTTAGAATTTAAACATTATATAGACTATATTACTGATGGAACAATTGTTTTATTCCACCAATAAAGAAATTCTAAATTATTCATGTGCCTATAAAACTATAAGTTTCATGAGTTTAACATTGTCCAAAATTAAATGATTTTAACTCAGATTCATTTACATTTTTTAATTATTTTTTGACAAAAATTATAAGAAATTTAGATAATTAGCAATACAAAACAAAAAATATTCTTCAGAATATAGTATTAGAAAAATTATGAGAAATTCATTGCTTCTGCTCTGATGCTTGATTTATAAAAAATATGGATGGGGTTACATAAATGAGACAGGCTCCATTGCCAAACTTTATTTAGTTACAATGATTGCTGCATAGCCAAATAAGGAGTTCACTTCTAAAGTCTAAGATAAAAAAACTCAGTATGCATTATTTTTTTTAGCCTCTGAAAACTTTTGGCTGTCACTTTTACTACTAGGTCTCATACCTGCACTTGTTTTATACAGTTAATTTATTTTCTGCTTGATGTTAATAATGTGGTGATAGCCCTTCTGAGATTGTTAAATCCATGGTTATTTTGACAGGTCTTAGAAAACCTCACCTCTATGAATACAGTCGTCTTAATCTCCAGAACACAGTCATGTCAAAGAGAAAGTTGACCTGGTTTGTCAGTGAGGGATTAGTGGAAGGCTGGTCAGTACACCTGAGACACTAGAAGATGTTGTTTAAAGTTGATTTCTTAAAATATGTCTGGACCTGATTAGGCACATAATAAAAATAGCTTCCTGTCACTTTCTAGGTGGAAAATCAATTTTTAATTTATTCTCTGCCAGGGATGACCCCAGGTTTCCAACAGTGAGAGGAGTCCGTCGGCGTGGAATGACTGTTGAGGGATTGAAACAGTTTATCATAACTCAGGTTGGTAGGGAAATATTATTCTTATCAACATGCAGAAATAAAAATGAATGGACAATGAGAACAAATTTAACATTAATTACCTATATTAGAAATTTTTACCCCAATTCATTACATTTCCATCCATTAAGTTATACCCTTGTCTAGGATAAATTTAAAGTCCAACCCCTTTCTACTGAGTATATCCATTACATTATAATAAATTTATGTGAAACAAGGTAAAATTTTGCGCTCCAAGAGTGCTGAGGATGTTTTCTTTTATCTCACTTAGTACAGTTATCAGGAAATTTGTCTTTGTTCTTTGTTGTAATATTTCTTTAACATATTACTTAGATGATTAAACATTTTGATTGCTGTATGACCATTTGATCATATTGTTGCAGGGATCTTCTCGTTCTGTTAACATGATGGAATGGGACAAAATTTGGGCCTACAATAAAAAGGTAGTTTGTCTTATAAACTTATCAAATTTTATTTTACTTAATTAATTCAATTTGTAATATGGTCTGTAGACTTTTAATCTATTAATGTTTACTTTTAAGGGTACTTATTAGAAAATGTAAACTGCATTAAAAAAATTTTTCATTGAAACATCATCAAGTGTAGATTTTAAAATAGATTATATGAGAGTTATCAATGCTTTAATTGCTACATGACTGTGATGACAGGTGATAGACCCTGTAGTACCAAGGTACACTGCTCTATTGAAAGAAAATGTTGTTTATGTCAATGTACCAGAGGCCAAGTTGGAGTCGAAAGAGGTGGCCAAACATCCTAAGGTAAGTTGACAAATAACATACTTATAATAAATGTAATAAAATTGTTATTGTTGTTTTTGCTTTGAAGCGTTAATGAAGGTAACTTTCAACAAATACCTATCACTGTGAAGAATCCAATTGAAGTGCCAACAAAATCCCATTGGCATGTTCAAACATTGTGTTCATATCATAAGATTTGAAATCTTAAAATGCATATTTTTTAACATGTTTGTAAATTATTATGTATTGAATTTAAAGTGTTAATTTTAATTTTTAAAAATTCAGAATACTGAAGTGGGCAATAAAGTTGTATGGTATGGCCCAAAGATTCTGATAGATGGTGCTGATGCTGAGGTGATCTCTGAGGGGGAAATTGTGACTTTTATTAACTGGGGAAATTTGAAGATAAAGAAGATCAACAGGTTGGTTGAAATAAGAGTGCACATCAAAATTGTCATTTTTTAAGTAACTTAAAATGTTCTCATGATTGGCTCATATAATTTACATGTTCCCAATATCTTGACAAAATACTAAAAATGTTCACATATTTGGACAGATAATTTGATTGGTCCCAAGAAACCATTTAACCATCAATAAAAAAAATAATTTTTCATAAAGTGTTTATATTTTGTAATCTGGGAAATGGTGTCAAGTTTACTCCTTCTAATTTTAAAAATTCTTATTCAACTGCTCACAGGGACACAAATGGCAAAGTCAGTTCCATAGATGCTGAGCTGGATCTCAACAACACTGTAAGTTCAACATGGCTCATCTTTGTTTGTTAGAGAAATAAATCAAATTAGGAACATGAATTTTCAACATTAAATTTGTCCTTAACATTGGTGGAATGTATCTTACTAAATTATAATAAAAATGGCTATTTTTGTGGCAGGATTACAAGAAGACTCAGAAAATCACTTGGCTGGCTGAAGTTGAGAAGATCCCCTTCATTCCTACAGTCTGCATCCATTATGACCATATTATCAGCAAACCAGTCCTTGGCAAAGATGAAGACTTTAAGGCATACATTAACAATAACTCAAAAGTAAGATCTTGTTTTAGGAGATTGTGGCCATAACTTGATGGGCTAGCAAACAGAATGTTTTCAGCTGATCTTCCAGTAGAATTCATACGTGGCCTCAAATATCATGATACATACATCGGTCTTCATGTGTCTTGCCAAAAGATTTGAAAAAAACAAAAACAATTTAATGCATCATCATCTATGCTCTACATCAGGGGTCGGGAAACCATGGCTCGCGAGCCAGATGTGGTTCTATTGTTGGCTTCATCTGGCTTTCAGACAAATGTTGTTTATTTTTAAAAAAAATGTTTATTCAGACTCATTTGATCTACATATTAATTGCATGTAAAAAACAGCATAACGATATTATAAAGAATTCAGAGATATAATTATAGTACTTTTAGTGTTTACACAAAATGCACACAATTACTTGATTATTTAGTTTTAAACATTGTGCATGGCTCTCACGGAATTACAGTCGAAACCGGTTACGTCGACGGCGTTGGGGTATGAAAAATGGCATCGAGATAACCGATGATTGAGTTAAAACGAGAACCAATATGGCGGCAAAATATTAACATACGCTTGAAATTTCTTTATTAACGTGTTGTGTGTTAATTAGTGATGGGACGATTAATCAGAATCGTATCGGAATATACGAAATATCAATATAATGTTAAATTATGTGATATTTATAATAATTATATTATGCAAAATGGAACGTCCTTGCAAGTATGATTTATGTAAATGAATTAGTGACTCGGCTCTGACTGAGGCTCTAGTTCTAGTTCATTTGCTCGTTCGTCCTTGAACTTTATTATTTCATGCTATTTACTACTAATACTAATGATGTAATTATAATTAAAGTCATAATCTTAGTGTAAGTTTATTACTAATAAATACCAAGGCATTTATTTGTATAAGGACCAAGGAAAACAATCAATATTCAAATAAATATATTTGTTAATAATTGACTACTATTACGCTAGGACTATTGTTTACCGTAGTTACGACTATCGAACGACCACTTACACTCATCTTTAAAAATGTTTAGGCTTATTTATTTAAGTTTTAAGTCTTCGGAATTTAAATAATTTATTCAGCTGCAAACTTCAATAAGTCCGTAATAGCTTTTTACCCCGGAGTTCGTTTTTGTTGTGTTGAGCGACGGTGACTTCAAATCGCTTTCTCCCTATTCCGGTATCTAAATAATATCCACGTCCTCACTATTAGTCTACTTCGCCTACGGCTAAGGAATGCTTTTTTTAAAAATTTTTAATTTGCTTAGTTGTCGAGGCACTGTACGAGCGCTTCATGTGAACCACGGTCAAAGGTCACGGCTATTACTACAGTCAGACCGCTCTAAGTGAACTCAAAGGGAGGGGGGGGGGCTGACAAGTTACGGAGCTTTTCTAGTTAGGGATAATGAGGGTGGTGGGGGGAAGGCTAGAAGGGCTTGAAAGGTCTTTGATGTTTATATAAAAGGAAGCCTCTTGCTTTGACATACCCAATACAAGACCGCGAGAAGAGACACCTTCCCTCCCCTCCCCCACTGTTATACATCTACAGTGGGTTGGGGGAAGGAACATTTTTCTTTTTAAATTGAGTCAGCACATGCCTTGGTAAATGGCCAGTGTAACTCAACCCCACCTAAACCCCACTTGGGTGGGGGAGGGGGGGTTCGTCGTGTGCGCGGCGAAATTCAATAATTCTGGCAAGTTGACGAGTGAAACACATAATATGGTATTTAAATAAATTCCATCTTATTATGACTGTTTACTCCGTTTTATCAGGACTTAGTCGGTATATTAGCTTAGGCCTATTACCCGGAGTTAATTTTTTGTTGTGTTACGGCAGAATACCAGAGCCAACACGCGAGCGAACGTGACGTGACATCAAAATCAAAGCGTTTTCTTAATAATAATAATATTCTGGTCTATAAATATAAAAATACACGTCATCACTGTTTGTGGAGTTCGCTAGTCACCGATTTTTTTAAAAAAAAATGTATTCGCTTAGTTACCGAAGCATAGTACCAGAAGTAACAGCGCTGAGCAAGCGGGCTGTGACATCACCAGCAGACCCTGGTGAGGCAGAAAATTGGTCCCTTCCCTTGGTTATAAAAAAATCATAGCTAACATTTTCAAAAGCTGGCGATTGGTCATGGGGATCGAGATAACCAACGTTAAGTGGCAAATTTGACCCTTTTTTTGTGCTCGTGTTATGAGGTTTCGGCGACTTAAAAAAATCGAATTAAACGACGAGAAAATGCCAAGACAAAGAGAGAATTTAGCAGTTCCAATAAAAAACGTCGACATAATGGGGTGGGCGAGTTAACCGAGCTCGAGTTAAGTGGGTTCGACTGTACTTTTATAAATATGTGGTGTTTATGGCTCTCTCAGACAAGAAAGTTTCCCGACCCCTGCTCTACATCTTTTCATATATCAATTTAGTAATGGGACAACTCTTTGGCTTCTGGCAATCATAGTTTTAATTATGAATGTCAAACAATTATTTAAAAGTAACAAATTCATGGTAGTGATTCTATAATTCATATCCTGATAGCAAGAGGAGATAATGCTGGGTGATCCTTGCTTTGAGAGCCTTAAGAAAGGAGATATCATTCAAATACAAAGAAGAGGTTTTTTCATCTGTGACCAGCCATATGAACCTGTAAGGTAAATATCTTTCTTTACAACGTGTCAGGTAAATTACCATAGCAGCCTGTCAGGTAAATAATTATTGTAGAAACTTTTGAAAACACTTCAGGGGAATCATTGTTGTGGGTGGAGTGCCTTTTAAGCCGGTTATTGGTGATGTTGGTTTCTGGTGTCACTTGACCATTATCTTTAAATAATACTATCTGGATACAATTCATTAGTGTGATAGCAGCACTCTATAAACTTGGTGTCATACACCCTATAAAAGACACTACATATAAAAAAGTGGACAAGACTTCAATGTAATATTGTAAAAATTAACATTTCCAATATCTCATTCTTTTAACTTCTCACCAGAGATCAAGAAATAACTGTCCATCAGCTGGTCACATAATTATGTGCTAAAATGTGTTTTAGAGCTAGTTCACATACAAATATTTCAAATGTTTTTTTTTATGCTTGTCTTACCTAGTGCACACACTGGCAGGGACAGTCCTTGTGTTCTGATATTTATCCCAGATGGCCACCAGAAGGAGATGCCAAAAGCTGGATCCAAACATAAGGAGACCAAAGAGCCCAGCGTTAAAGAGGTAATTGATCATTGAAAATATGGCATTATTTTAGTAATGCTAATGCTAAACTTTCGTCATTCACTGACTATTCATAACCTATCAAGTTGTTAGAGTAAGAAAAAATAATAGGCTGAGGTTAGATGAAATGCAATTCAAAATGATATCATTAAATTTGGCTCTTTTTGGGCTTTAAATTAAAGAGTCTGGGCTTTTCAAACAAATACATCAAATGAGTTCATTCTATAGCTTTCAAAATTTTCCTTTGGATTAAAAATTAGGAAACAAGACCCCATTTCTAACTATTCACGAGTTTAATGCAATATTAACTTTGTTTTTTCCCCCCTTTTTTTTTCATTAAAGATTAGTTATTGTATTCACACAGTCAACATTGACAATGCCATGACTATGACAATCTCAAATAAGGCTGATTTGGTTTGCATAAATAAGGCCAAAAGTAATTATGTTAAGTTTGCATAAAGTAGGCTAAGTTTATTTGTATTGATTGTTGACAACTTGTTGGTTATTTAGATTACTCAGACCAAGAAGGGCAAAGCTTCAGAAAAGTCTCCTCTAGAAGAAGCACCACCACCAAGTTCAGACTCATTTACTGTTGCAGCTAACCTTGACACTCAGATTACTGCCCAGGGAGAGTTGGTGAGGAAGCTAAAAGCAGACAAGGCTCCAAAGGTGGGTATTTTATGACTTGGTCTTCAGTAACGCTCTTTAGTTGTTTTTTGGATTGACCCGATGAACTTTGTTTATAGTAAAACATGTCAATATGCAATATTTAGGTGGAAAAATTTCAAACTGTTAGTCCTAGCAGCTACCATAGCAATTTCCTTGTACCATTTTTAATCAGTATTCAACATTACATGCAAACAAAAGTTTTTTGAAGCAAATAACAGAAATACTGTGTTTCTATTTTTCCCATTTAAAATCTCATAGATATTTGTCATTTTATGAATGCCAGTAAAATAGAAATATGAAAATTTCAATGGTTTGCTCTACTTAACACTTTCAGGATCAAATAGATGCAGCAGTGAAGGCATTGCTTGCGTTGAAGAAAGATTTCAAATCTAAAACTGGTAAGGACTGGAAGGCTGAGAATGCAAGCCCAGCTGGTGAACCTGCCAAACAGCAAGCAAAGAAAGCCACTACTGCCACTGTCACCTCTGCTGGGGAAGGCAACAAAGCAGTTGAACTAAATGATGCAATTATTGCTCAAGGAAACATAGTCAGAGACCTTAAAGGAGCTAAAGCACCGAAGGTAATATTTTTTGGTAATTTTTGATGAATGAATTCATTAAACATGTTCTTCTCCCTTAATAAGAATTAAAGGACGTTGAAGAAACCAAAATATTTATTGTAATTTAATCTAATTGAAACATTTTTTCTATTTCAGGAATTAATAATGACTAATCTAAAAATCAACGTATACTATAAATATCTGTAAATGCCTTTGTGTTTTTCCTTGTCATATTTGTGTAAATACATAATAAATAATGTATCAGGTTTTATTATCCAGCTGAGGGTGCACTAGAGATTATAGAAGTCACAATTAAGTTAGCATCATTAAAAATGTAATACTGTTCTATGAAGACTAAGATTTACCCCCATTCTCCATCTTGTTAACATATCTGCTATGATTTATCAGGGGGACATTGATGTTGCTGTGAAGACATTGCTGAACCTAAAAGCTGAGTTTAAAGCTGCCACCGGACAAGACTGGAAGCAAAGCGCTGTTGTTCAAGCTGACCAACCTGCAACTTTAGCACCGCCATCAGCAACAAGCTCATCACTTGGTGATGACTTAAATATTAAAATCACCGAGCAGGGAAATAAAGTCAGAGATCTTAAAGCTTCCAAAGCACCTAAGGTATTACAACTGAGTTATGTTAAAGTGGGCAATGGCCATAAAATAGATTACAGTCTTCTTTTTTTTTCCAATGCTTTTAAGTTAAATTACTGAAACATCCAAGAATGGGGATAGACATCAAATTAAATATTTTGATCTATAATATATTTTATGCTGCTCTCCTTCACTTAAAACTATTTAAGTATTGATCAGTTTCTCCTATTTTCTATTGAAGCAACAAAAAAAAATTCAATTCTGCAATAGCGAAAGAATGTGATAAAAACATGATGTCTTTATCAACACTTGGATTTTTATAGGGTGACATTGATGTTGCTGTCAAGACTTTACTGAATCTAAAGGCTGAGTACAAAGCAGCTACTGGTCAAGAATGGAAACAAGGCTCTGCTCCAACAGGTGCAACTGTCACACCCTCATCTTCTGGTAATGCTGGAAGTGATATTGCTGGAAAAGTTGCTGCCCAAGAAAAGAACATCCAGGAACTCAAGAAAAATAAAGCATCAAAGGTAAGAACAAATACTCAATTATATTATTTTTTAGATTTACAATTATTTATGTATTTCAAAAACAGTTAATTTAAGGTGTGGTAATGTGCCCCATATCTAAGATACAATATACAATTCAGTCACTGTTTGTGTAGACACACAGACACCTTGTGTTACCTCTGTACAACTCATGTGTTGATGAACTTCACACATAGCGAGGATAGGATGGCCTTTTGGATTCTAACATGATCATAGCTTTAACCTTGGAGTTGTGAGCAATGACATGCAAGGGAAGAGTAAAAATAATGAGAACGGATGGTGATAGAGATTGCAGAGTTTGAGCAAAGCTGAGCAGAACAGCGAGTCCTTGAGTTTTGTTAATTTTTTTTTGTTGGAACTGCATAACTGTAACTGTGTAAACCTTTACACCTGAAACTAAAACCTTAATTTATTCATTTATATCATAATTTATGATAAAAGTGGTCTTCAAGACTTGTGTTCACTACTGTTCAGCATTCTATCATTTGGCTACAAAGAAAGTTTCTAGAACAAGATATTGGAGAGTTGCAAACATTTCATACTTATTTCATTACACAATGTAAGAAGAAAAGCTAACTGGGCTACATATAAATTATGCCTCAAAATAGTTATAGATTTTCCAAACAAGGAATGTGACTGTGTGTCCAATGATATTTCAGGAGTTGCTGATTTAAGTATAAGTACTCAGCTACAAAGACAGAAAAAATGCAGGGAGGGGGTGTTGGGTTAAAGGACAAGGCTATTGGGATGGCTTGATTAAGGACTCAGGTTCTGCTGCTTTTTGTTGCCTATGTGAAACTGTCTGCCATAAACCTGTGTTGGATTGAAGAATTTAGTGGGTTTATTTAAGAATAAATTGAGATTAATTCTCTTTATTTTCTTGATTCTCATTGACTTTGATCAAAATTGTGACCTGATTCTAAACAAATTTCAGTCTCTTAGTGACCCATGTAGAAATTATAGCAATTTTTAATGCCATTTAAAACAAAGGCAAACATCCATGATTTGACATCAGATGATTTTTTATGCATTATTTTAGTCATAACCAAACTTTCATCCTTGCATTTGTAACACATTTTGTCTCATGCAATAAGGACATGTCCAGTTCTTTAGAACAAGCCGCAACTCAGATTTAGCTATTCAATATCCTCTTTGACACTTTGAATGTAACTACATTTTGGAATACAGAAATATGTTTCAAGGCTGACCGTAATAACTGAATTTCCACGAAGTAGGGACAACAAATTTATTTAATTATTTAATGTGTATGTGGGCATTTTTAAACCCTCCCTGTATTGTTTACACACCACCCTTTACTCCATTAATAAATGGACAACTGTTTAGCAATATGAAATCAATAAAATCAGCTACTGTATAACGAAGTATATGTAGCTAGCTATATATGCAGTGATGATGTTTTGTTGTTCTTAGACTAAGAAATACTACTACTATATTTAAAGACCTGTGAAGTCTTGAATCCACAAAAAGTGAACCTCAAAGTAGCGAGGGATTACTGTAGTAAAGATGATAAGCTTTATTTAAACTCATACCCAATGCTTCAATTTTTAAAATTTAAGCATATAAACAAAATACTTGATTTTTAATTCCTATTTGAATATTTCAACCTTATAAAGTTTGAGTTGTTTATAAATATGTAATGTGTTATACATGCCATCTTTACTGTCACCTAAAACAGACAGGTGTTGTTTTTAGAATTTAGAAGCTGTCTTAACCATCCTTGAAGAATTTCCCATAAAAAAGCTTTATTATTTGTGTGTGTATGAGACTTTGTTTTGTCAGTTAACTGAACCGAATAGAAGTATTAGAAGGCCATGCAGTTAACTTATTGAAACAGCATGTAACTACATGTACTTCCAACTCCCACAACTCTATCTCTTAACTTAATTAATATTTCATGTCTAACCTGATTATTTAAAAGAATTTGTATGTTAACGGTAGCACTCAACTAAAGTCTTTTAGTGAAATCCAAGTAAACATCAATCCTAAATAAAAGGGGAAGGAAACTTTTGAAGCATTTAATTAAATACTATTATTGACATTATTTATTTTTCATTGATTTTCCTTTAGAGCCTAGTAGCGCAGATATTTGTGTTTTCCAGTTTGTTGCAGCTCAATGAAGATATTGGAATGTGTAAGATCCTAGAATTTTGCTTCCTTTGTTTCTTATTCTTCATAAGTTTCTCTCTGTCTACCTGGTTTCCTCCTGCCCTCTTATTGCCATGTGAAGGTCTGTCAGGGTAGTCTTGATTGTCCATGTGCTTGCCCAAAATGTTCCCTTACTGCTGCAGATGTCATAATTAAAATCAGACCATCACATATGTAAGATTCTGCAAAGGCATTTATTTCAAAAGCATTGTCGATTTATTAGCTTTGTTGCCTTCCAGCTTTTGCAGCCATAAGTTAGGACTAGTATTCCAAGGAACCAGCCAAGAGTCCCCGGAAATGGTTCATACACGGCAGCATGAGTTTCAATAGAAAGACTTAATGATTTTTACATATTTGGGTGAAAACCCATACATTTTTAGAAGCTTCCTCAGTGATGGATAGTGCACGCTGTCGAAAGCTTTCTGGAAGTCGATACAGCACATTAAAAGCTTGGACATTTCTGCTGTTTCCTCGATAATGATTGCGAGTGTAAATATGTGGTTGATGCATGACGTGTTTGGATGGAAACCTACTTGTTCTTCTCTGAGCTTTGGGTATTTATACTTAGTCTCGTAAGAAGAAGGGTGCAATAAAGTTTTTAGTAATAGAGAGTAGAGTGATACTACATGTACGCCAAATGTTAATGCCAACAGATCTCCTTTTTTTGGTGGTAGTTTGAAGCTTGTTTCTTCTTGTTGCTGAACCATTTCAGTTTGCCACACTTCGTTGAAGATGACTAACAAGTGTTGTATAGTGCCCTCATCCTGCGCTTTTAGCTTCTCTGCAGTTATCTCATTTTACCTTGTTGCTTTGTTGTTTCTTGATGTAGTTTTCATTTCTCCTAGCTTGAAGATTTCACACGAGATGTCAAGGCTGTTGGCATGGTGTTTTTGTTATCAAAATTTGGGTGGCGGTCGGTTGGGGTCTATTTACCAGTTCTTTAAAGTGTGGCACTCAGCATATATTTTTGCTCTAGTTCCGATGTTAGTGTTACACCTTTTATGTTTTTTATGGGCAGGCAGTGTTCGTTTGTGGATTTCATGATATGGAATAAAGATTTGCTGATCCTTTTTCTTGCTGCTGCTTCTGTTGCAAAGTTGTGAGTGAAATTCCGGCTGGTTCTCACTGCGTTATCAAGTGAGGCACACAGTTGGGTGTTTGTTTTATATTATGCTGGATATTTTGTAGAAAGTAATTAGAATTTTGCTTCTTTCCTTTTGCCTACTGTGTTTATTGTGTCTGTTGGTCTCTAAGGCAGTTGCATCTATTGTTAACATTTATGTTTTAGTTCAGAGGTCTTAAACGATGCGGCCCACCAAGTGGATTTTTGTGGCCGGCCATTAAGCTTACAAAAAATTTACTATTTGTGAAATTCAGACAGCTGGTACTGGTACATATCAAATTTTGTTGTTACAGTGGTACCCGCTTAAGTCGACGGCCTCGGGGTATGAAAAATGGCGCCGAGATAACCGATCATCGAGTTAAACGAAAACCAATATGGCTGCAAAATATTAACATGCGCTTGAAATTTCTTTAAATACATGATGTGCGTTAATTAGTGATTGGACGATTAATCGGAATCGTATCGGAATATCAGGACCCTAATATTTCTTCACTCTTTCCTAAGGTTAAGACCGTTCATTTTTAAGGACCGTTTAAATATAACCCAGGGTTCCCACTCAGTCGGGAAAAAGTCGGGAATTCTTAAAATAATTTTCCCGGTCTTGAAAGTCGGGAAATAGTCGGGAAAAGTTATGACTAGTCTGGAATTTTTATATATATATTTTTGGGGGGCAAAGTAAATGACTTTGATTACGTCTCTGTGTTTCGATTCCATTTAATAAAAAAAAAGTTACCAGTTTATAATTGTCTGCGCATGCGTTAAAACTAAGGTCAAATTTTTCGCCTCGCCTTGTCCCATGGCGCGTGTGGCGTGGCATGTCACCGCCGCTTGCGTTTGTAATTCCCGGCGAATTTTAAAAAAAATAAACATCAATATGGTAATTTTAAGTTTAATGCTTTTGACGTGCACGATATCTGTCACTATGAGACCGCACTCGAATTTCCTCCGTCAATCAAATGATACATGTAACTTGTAATATAAATAGCAACAAATGCGGCCTTGACAGTTGCACATCAAAGGTACACTGTGTGTTAGACCTAAGCGAATTTTTAAAAATTTCCTTATCAGAATTCGACCTACAAAAGTGATGACGTGTATATTATATATATACTGGAATATTAAGAAAATGATTTGATTTCACCGTCACGCGCGTGTTAGTCACAGTCACGTATCTTACTGGTAACAAAGCAACAACAAACTTTTAAAAGAATAATAATTTTTTATTTAATTATATAAAAACCACAGTCGATTCTTGATACTTTATATTTTCTTTTCTAAAGATATTCGTTTATCTTAAAAAATAAAATGATAAATGCATCAGAAAATGAATTAAGTTTAATAATAATATAACATGCACTGCGAAATAACGACGTTTAAAGACCGCTAACGCGATTTTCGAGTACCTCTGGTGAATACATACTCGATAGAGTCGTGTCATTACCGTGTCAAACTAATTCACACACGGATCAAAAGTGAAACAAGATAAAGAAAACATCCGGTAATCCTTATTGAAATCTCGTAAAATCACACAATAGCCGGAAGTCTCGAGGAATGCGAGATTTCGATGCTTTTTTAACTAAAAATGCAAGTGTGCGTTGCTAGGGGAACAGATGGGGATCGACGAAACCGACGTTAGGTTGCAACTTTGCACTCTTTTGTGCTCGAAAGATTAGGGCTCTGCGACTTTAAAAAATCGAATTAACCGATGAAAAAATGCAAAGACAAAGAGAGAATTTGGTGGTTCCAATAAAAAATGTTGACTTAATAGAGCTGACGAGTTAACCGGGCTCGAGTTAAGTGGGCCCCACCGTAATTTTATATACATAACATATGTCATAAAATAAAATCTGATTTAAGTTTAAGCAAGTAAATGTTATTAGGGATGGGCAGTAAAATGAGTTAAGATGTATGAAGTGTTTTTGTTTACTAGTATTACTAGGGTAGAATTGTTGGGGGGAGGGGGGGTTGTGCAGCCCTTTACACGTCTCTTAAGTGATAATATGGCACATGCCTTCATCCAACTTTGAGACCAATGTTTTAGTCAATATTCCAGTCTATGTGTCCTTTATTTTCTGTTAATTTTCTTTTTAGTTCATTAATAAAGATGCTTGGTGTGTAGTTGGTAAGGCTTGGGATTCAAATTTCTTTTTTTAGCATAGATTGTGATCACTGCCAATATCTACCCCTCTATACGCTCTAGTTTCAGGGACTATGAATCAGAATTTCTGTATTTGTATCGTGGTCTACCTGATTTTTGATGATGTGGTATGGGGAGAATCAAGTACTTCTGTGAATCTAATTGTGTGAAAATGTTGTGTTGGATACTACCAATTTGACACTTGACAAAGTTGTAGCAGTCTTTCAACGTTTTGCTTAATGGTTCTTATTATTTTTTATCTAAATACTTTGACTTTGTTAAATAATGGTTTATTATTATAGCACAATAAAATATATATGCGTTGGTGTAACAAAGGAAAGATACTCCTTATTTTTTAAAAAATCCTTTATATAAACTCGTCTGCTTGCTTAATTGTTTGCCGCAAAACTTTGGATAGATTTTTAACCCACTTCCACGAATGCGAGCGAGCTGAAATTTTGCAGGCTCATGGCGGCGATAAAAATGATCTATCACAATTTCACATCGATCGAATGTACTGTAATTAAGTTAATGAATTTTTTAAAGATTATCTCTATGTATTTCTATGTAGTATGTAGCATGTAAATTTTTGTGCTAGCCTGTCGCGGTGCGTATTATATTGAACAACCTTTATTATATTTTCTTGTCGTTGCGGTGTGTATTATATTGACCATACTTTTTAAAATATATTTCCCATCTGTAAATGTTTATGCTAAGCCTAGACCTGAATGTAAGCCTTAACCAGATTGTCTGAACTTTATTTTTTGATGGACATGACACACCGCGCGTAGCGCGGTCAAGCGCCGGAGGCACAAAATACTAATGGGGGTCGGATATTTTTTTTTGAATTAACAGATTAAAACACCTAATTTAGAGCTATCCTGAAAAGAAAATGCAGATTAATTTATATCAATAAATGACATCATGCTTCAATATTATGTAGATTGTTAACATCAAACAAAGAGAAGTAAAGGGACAACATGAAAATGACTGATCTAAGTCATAGGGCTATATTCTGAAAA
This sequence comes from Ampullaceana balthica, assembly GCA_944989445.1. Lineage (NCBI taxonomy): Eukaryota > Metazoa > Mollusca > Gastropoda > Lymnaeidae > Ampullaceana > Ampullaceana balthica. Next base: position 3,326,723 of record CALYLW010000047.1, read on the forward strand.
ATAATAATGTATATTTAGTTGAACCATGGAATGATACCATCCTGTATCATTATTAGATGCAAAAAAAAGTTAATGTGAAGTAGTACCAGTGGCAGTGGTGCAGGCTGAGCCTGAAGCAAGACCATGTGAATCAACAACATTTTCAGCAGCACCATATGGCAATGGATTAGAATCAACACTTGTGGAAGAATCTCCCCTCTCTAGGCTTGCAGTGGCTTTAAATATGGCTGGCAACGCCTGAGTACTAATGATACTATTTCTTTTTGATGGGTGCGCAACAGACTGTGCGTGTCTTTTTATGAAGGATTTGCCTTTCTTGCTATAATCAAGTCTACAATCACAGTAAACACAAACAACTACACCGGGTTTATTTAATTTTCGCACATATTTTGATAGATAATCTCCATTACTGTCTTTTTCTTCGAGCCAGTCCCATCGAAACTTATTCCTTAATCCATTTTCGATCGCTTTAAGATCTTATTTACGGTCGATAACTGTAAAGGCATCCATCTTGAAACGAATATGTGCGAGTTCGTCACATTTCGTATTCGCATTAATTTTTATTGCCGACAATCATTGTCGGCAAGCTGAAGTCGGCAGCGATCGAAGTCTAGGGCCAAGATAAATTTCCGACACTGATTGTCGGCAGACGAATCGCGCTAGAAAGCTCACATTAAATCATCACGGAGATTATTCTGACGCTGTTATGGGTTGTTAAGCAGGTTATTTATGATAATTTTTTTCCCCATCCTTGTTAATGTCGGCATTCCGACTATTTTCGGCAAAAATGCAGGTCTAATGCTAGTCTGTCACGCAGTGCGCATTATATTAAACATGTTTTTATAACCCTTTTCCCGTGATCAAATCGAGCTGAAATTTAGCAGGCAGACTATAGTAGTTTTTTTACTATAAATCCTTTATTTATGAGACATAACTCAAATTTTGGATTTTTGGATGTCCTGTGATGCGTATTATAATGAAAATACTTTTAGTTATGTAATTCCTCTTAAACTTATTTTATTTACTCAATATTTATTAAATTTAAATCTTGTTTAAATTTTAAATTGAGACTAGTTCAGTAAATCAAAATCTCATTAAACATCAATTAGGAATTTTAGGAACTCACAATTACTACCTATTTTATTTGATATCCAGTAATTTTAAGCATTTATACTGTAATAATTGAGTTGGTAGGGTAGGAATGATGCATGCTTATTTCTTTTATAACAATGTGACATCTTGAAATTTAAAGTGTACTGCTACTGTCTACATTTTTTAATGTTTCTTTTCATGAAGAATAGTGGTTTAAGAATCTTGGCCACCCTCAGACGGCACTAGAATTCTAACACCATCTATGCCATGCCACTGTGCTGGGAATGCTATGCCTATGTCTATATGATCTTATCTTATACATTACAGTCGCTCCTTCTATACAGAAGATTATTGCATCCTATGCTTATCCATAGTTTATGTCTAGTCTTGCAATTTTATTAGAATTTTGAGTTTTTATATCTAATCTTGCAATTTTATTAGAATTTTGAGCGTTGATTGGTTTTCCTGGCTTGTTCAGGCAAACCATTCCACAACCGAATGCCAGATGGGAAGGATTTGTATGTGTTTGTTCTGGCGAATGGAACAGGAAAAATGTTTTCCTCGCTATGTCTGAGTTTTGAATTAGATTGTTGTTGCCTTTTATCTCCAAGCTAGCATTTAATGCCTTTTCTATTATTTCTACTTTGCTTTTGTTCTTCTATCCTCTAGTGCAGTGCTTCTCAAAGTGGTGGTCCCCGGACCGGTGCCGGTCCGTGGGCCATCCGCTGCCGGTCCGCAGATGCTCTAAAAAAAAGGACAGAAAAAATTGTCAGTGAAAGGAAAATTGTGCACCGGTCTCTGGTGCAATGGCAAAAATTCCTGCCGGTCCGCCATACTAAAAAGTTTGAGAAGCACTGCTCTAGTGTTTCTAGCTTTAGTCATTTTATGTCTATTATTTTATTAATGGAGTTACTCTTGTCAGTTGTGAATATTCAACAGTAATGAATCTTGAACTTGAAGGTCTTTTTTGAATTTGTTCTAATATCTATGTTTTCTTTGATATGTGGGTCCCATTAAGAAAATGCATATTCTGGGATAGGTGTGACCAATGTAAGGTTGCATTTCAGTTTTGTTCTTATTACCTTTGTAAAAGATTCTTTTTTATAAAGCCTTACGTTTGGTTGGATTTTAAAAATCCTTTCATTAATATTACAAGACAATTTTTACATTTATTAATCCTAAGTACCTTATCTAAGTTCTGATGAGTTGTTTTACATGAATGAAGTAGTTAGCATTTATTATTTTGTTTTTCTTTGATACTCTGAACACTGAAACTTTTCTGGGTGAAAATACATACTCCAATTAGTTTCCCATTTTTACACGCTTTTATTTAAGTCACAATGTTTGTATGTTGTATCCATCCACCCTTCCTTCCATCCTTCCTTCAAAACTTGAAACGTAAAATTATACCACTTCTGATGGTCCCAGAGATCTAAAAATTTTACCACAGATAGATCTTGGATGACAATGCATTGTCAAAATTTCAGATCGATCGAATGTACCGTATTGAAATTATTGCACTTTTAGTTGTTAGTTTTTGTCTATATAAAATATTATCACTTGTGTCAATGAACCATGCCTCAATTCGCCCTAGAGGGATACAATTATTATAACTTTAAAAAGTACTATCAACATCAAGTCTTGCTGGCCGAAATATAAGCGTGATCGATTGCCGACATGGGGGTACGAAGTTCAATTTTTAGTTAGGGGAAAATTTTGTTTTTTTTTGTATTATACATATTTAGTGCAATTTCTATATGTAAATAAAAGCGTGTCCTTTTTAAAAAAAGATTTTTTTACATTTATAACTTATTGTAATTTATCTAAGTCTTTTTTGTCAAGATATTGATATCGTTTTATGATTTAACTGTTCTATAGATTTATTCAATCATCAGCAAACAACCTAACTTTTTTTCCTGATGAGAGTCTATAATTGGGTAAATCATTTAAATAAATTAAAATGAGAAGGGGGCCTTGGAAAGTTCCTTCTTGAACTCCTGAATATACTTTATATTTATATGTGCTGATTTACATCCATTAATTATTGTAGCTTGTTCTCTGCCAATTAAGAAATCTTGAATTCACTGGTGTAATGGACCAGAAGAGATGCCAAAATATTTTAGTTTTTTTTTCCAGTTAACTTGAATAGTGAATTTTATCAAATGCTTTTGAGAATTCTAATAATGTTGTATCAATTTGATTATAATTATCTTAATATTAACAGTTGAATCCTTCTTACAAGTTAATTAATAGACTAATTAATTGGGTTTCACATGCTCTGTTTTTTTTAATAAAGCCATGTTGATGATGGCATAGGACATTATACGGTATGGATCTATATAGTATTTAATTAATTCAAATACTTTGACATTGTTATTCATTTGAGAGGTTTTCTTTGTGTCCTATGCTGTGGCGTCACTAGGGGGGGGCCGCCCCGGGTGACACCCGAGCTTAAAATTTTACTGTGTACGATTTTATGTTAGAAAATAAGAAGACAATTTTTTTTCATCTAGAAATAAATTAAGAAATACAATGAAATACGTTAAATGCAAAAACTTTTATTTAAAAAATATCAGTTAACTTGCAATAATAAAACAGTTGCAACACAAACAACATTAAAACAAATTAGGAAAAAAAGAAAAGAAACAGTCGCAGCAGAGAGATCTTTAAAAAAAGGCTGGACATGAAATCAGCAGTATCTTATGTTTTAAAAGATATAAAGCCATTTGGGCTTTGACACACCGACAGAATGGAGGAATCCCACCTCACGACTCCCTCCACCACAGTGGGGTTGGGGCTGGGGGAATACGATTTTTATCCTAAAAAAATAATAATAAAAGGATGGGTTTTCTTTGTTGATGTTTTTCTAGAGGAAAATTATGAATTCAATGTCTTAATATTTAAATATGAGTTAATATTTCGTTTTATGTATATTTATTAAAGGCGTGAAAGCATAGATATGCATGTTTATATACAGGTAGTCCTCCGGTTACGACGGTCCCATCCCGACTTACGCTGTTTCGTGGTTATGAACGAGCCTGCTTAAAAAAATAATATTAAGCGTTATTCCGTATTTTTAAATATATATTTTAAAAACTTTTTTTCATGGGGTAACAAATTGTTTTCTCTATTTGAAATACAAAATTTATTGAAAAATATGTCTTATTATTATTTCAACCTACAACTTTCGTTTGCAATTTTTTTCTCATGGCGAAGTTTTCAAACAAGTCAGTAAATCTAAGTAAGCTTACAAGTTCCTTTTCAATGCTCATTATAGAAAGCATATTCAGTCTTTGTTGTCCCATGCACATTTTTACTCATTTTATATTCCTTTCAACTTTGAAAAGGATCGCTCTCAGCTGCAGTTTGATGTCATCATTGAAAGATTGATGCGAAGTGCTATGTGTACATTTGTAACGGACTGTGTGAAATTTACCTCCTTCAAAAGCAGCAAAATGTTAAGCTCTGTGCACGTGTTTTTAGTTTCGAATTAGGCTACATTCTTTTCCTTACCCTGAGCCTGGGTCTGGACAGTCTGGATAATAACTTTTTAAGAGTTCTGAAAATTGGACTAATTCTGAAGGTAGGCAGTCTTCAAAATCGCTTGAATATTCTTCCATTAGCTTGGCTGATGCCCATCGGATGGCAAAATTGCTGAGCTCAGTAAGAAAGCCAAATTTCTCATGGATTATATGCACCTAACCGATGTCGTAGGGCTTAAGAAAGTTAATTCAATGATTACCAGAAATACCTCAACCTTGAATTTTTGTCTGACGCTTTCTTTTTTTAAAATATTTTTTTATAGTATTGAAGATTGTTTATACCACGGACTTGTCCTTTCCTTTGTCTTCATAGGAATCAAATTAGGAATGCTGTCTTTTAACAAACTCAATGAGAGACTTCCTTTCTAAAATTGTTTTCAAAATTTTAAGTAAAATAGCGACTTCCAGTTGTTAAAATTCCTTTAGAAAGCCTTCTGCTTCAAGTCGACAGTCACATGGCTGATTTTCGTTTTTTGCTAATTCTTCCAGTGCTGCGATATTCTCATGGTATGAGTTATTAACAGACCCTACAGCAACACGGCAGGTTAACCATCTTGTTTCAGACAAGGCTTTGTTAACATGTATCAATTTCATGTGCTTTTGAAGTACCTGTCAACGATGAGTAGATGCAACAAGCCGGATATAAAGATTTTTCAGAAGACAAAAAAATCTGACTGCAGCAGGTCAACCTGCTGCACTTTTTCCAACCAAATTAATGGAATGAGCTGTGCATGGCACATAATGAGCAACACTGCACTTCTCATAAAGAATAGCCTGGTTTCCGTTATACTTCCACCTGCTGCACTTTTTCCAACCAAATTAATGGAATGAGCTGTGCACGGCACATAATGAGCAACACTGCACTTCTCATAAAGAATAGCCTGGTTTCCGTTATACTTCCTGCTCATATTTGCAGCATTGCCGTATGACTGTCCAAGGCATTTTCAGGGATTTATGCAAACATTTGCCTGCATCTTTATTATACACTATAATTTATAATAAGTTTGGGGGACCTTAAATTATTGGGGGCCCTAGCCTTAGCCCGTTCAGCCCCCCCCTTTTTTTTTAAATCCGCCATATGGGCATGGGGTCACTCGTCTGTGACGATGTGTGACGACGGGGAGGGGTGTGTTTAAAAAATGTGACGTCATATTAAAAAAAACGCGCAACTTTAAATAAAAGTTCCACTTAAATATTTGATTGTTCACCATTTGTTAAATTGCGTTTTCAATGGCTTCACGCGTGTTACGATATTAGAGTGCAGACTTACACTAAAAACATATTTCAATGGAAAAAAAATAATTTGCAACATACTAATTTTTATTGAGAAAATACGGCTTGGGGGGGGGGTGTCAAAGCTTTGTGACGTCATATCGTAAAAGAAGGGGTGGGGTCTAATTTTTGTGACAAAGTATGACGCTGGGGGAGGGTGGGGTACAATTCGGCAACCTCACGTGACGTCATTTATGGACGGCCCCTTCAGTCGTGAAGGGGTGACACCATGAGCTACCGCCCCGGGTGACACCAACCCTAGTGACGCCTCTGGTCCTATGTCTATGTTTTGTTTGAATTAGTTTAGAGTTAGAGCATTTCTGTCTTTGAAGGAATCGTTTAGGACCTAGGTTTTAAATATATACTGCTATTTTGACATCATAATATGTTAAAGCTCTCGATGACGAAAGATAATGTCAACATAACAGTAACAGCCATCTGATGTCATTAATTTCAAACCACCTACATAAAAAATCGATTGTGTTTGCGCAAGTCATTGTTGCCACTAATTTGGACCAATCAGATTACGTAAAATAATAAAACAAAAGCGTGTTCTATATTTTCGTATCTGATACTCTGGCAATGTTTCCTTTAAGATCCTATTCGAAAGGCTTCTAAAATTGTATTCAAATTAATTCAGTGTGTTTTCAAGTCGGATTGGTCGGTGTTGCCTCACAAATATTACATTATGAGATGACCCCTCGTGTACGAAACTAAGACAGGCTGTCTCTACGTTTAAAATAGGTCAGGGAAGCCTTTTGGTATGCAAATAAAGGATTTTTCATATTTTAAACAAATCTAACGTTACCCCAGCAGACGGCATACTATACTATAAAAGAAATAGAAACATTGGCCACGTTGACTAAGTGGGGACCAACTCCCCAGACTGTTCAAATTCACACATATATAAATACCCCCTTCTCCCCACTTCCTTATATTGTTAAAGCTTTGATATAAATTGTAGGCAGGTCAAACTTATACTTATACTTATTGTGAATAATAAATCGAGTTTTTATGGTTGTTGGACACGTGCCATCTGATTGTTACACAAAGTTTGTGTCAGATTTGTGGAGGTGTCTAACTTGGATTTCTTAAGGTGTCATCAGCCGGGTAAGATTTAAATGTAAGCTTTTTAGTGTTTTCTGTGCTTGAATCAAGGCTTCAAGGCACTCATTAGGAAGTTTGTGAGTTAACTCAAATTCCAAATAATAATTAAACTATTCTTAATTTTAAAATGAGGGTAGTGGTTGATAGGACTAGGACGCCTTTCGGCACGATAGTTGCATCACTGGCATTGATTAGTCAATAGATGTACTAGTAACTAGTTCTGTTACTATCGTTTTAGTTAATTATTTGTCATTACCGGTAACTAAAATAAAACAAAAATGAATTAGGTACTTTGAGTCGCTCCACATAGACATAGGCATTTTTATTATATTATAATAATCATATATAAAACAAGATAATTTTTTCAAAAATTTAGTCTCAGCCTAATATTTTTGAGTTATAAATTATTTTAAGTAATTACATGTACTTGTGTTCTAAAAATGGGGATATAATTCCATCGCCCTATATTAGCGAATAGTCTTTCAAAACTTTCAGTCTTTTATACATATATTTTTAAAATAGTTTTTTACCGAAATTGTAATTCTCATTCTTTTTTATACATTTTTTGGCCAAAAGCCATTATTCTCCAAATAAAATGATTTCAATATGATTGTTATTGTTATTTAATAATAGTTGCATAGATTTTGTTACTGATTATTATTACCTTACCTGTACGTACCATTTAAATTTTTTGCTACATTGCAAGTATTTAGAACAGAAGTAAAGTTAAGATGTTATGCTGATCCGATAATATTTTAACAAATTTGGTGGTCTTATTCTTATTATTGAATTAATTTTTTAAGTAGGGTGGTCTTATTCTTATTATTGAATTAATTTTTTAAGTAGGGTGGGTTGGTCAATTTTAACAAAATTAAATTTATAGTAAGCTTAAAATATAATTTAAAAGATAATTACATTTCCAGGATGTCTAAGTTTACCTAACAGCCTAACAGATAAATCATTCAATATTAAATAAAGTCAGTGACTCATAATCATGGTTGATTTGCTTTGTGCCTTTGTTCATTTTTATTTAATCACCAATAACATACATATTTTTTTATTTAATGTTATATTTGTTGACACACAAAAAATTAAACATTGAAATTACATTTGTTAAAATTCCATCATATAGATTAGCTGTAACTATTTATTTTCTCTTTAGAGTAAAATTAACGCAGAAGAAAAGGTGCTGAACAAAATTAAACAAGAATATAAGCAAGCAACTGGATCTGAGTGGCAACAAGTTAAGGAAAATTCTCCACCAACTGATTCTTCAGCTGCCCAAATGGCCTCAAAGACTGAATCTACAGAAGCCTTGGCCCTCAAGACCAAAATAGAGGAACAAGGGGAAAAAGTTCGACAGCTGAAGAGCTCTGGTGGAGACAAGGTATGAAATATATGCATTGTTTTCATTGTCATAAAGATAAATATTCACCGATATCTCTTATAATTAATTATAGTAATGCTGCATAGGTAATATAAAATTATTGTTTTATGATATAAGGGTTCAAAGCTTAGTTCTGGTAGTACCAGTAGCACACCTGCCAACTCTTTGGATTTTGTGGGAATTATACAGATGTTTTACCCTTCATTCCGACCTTCCGACAAACCCCTTAAAATTCATTTTCCAACCATACATTTTTTTACTGTTTATAAAAATCCAAAAACAACAAAAATAAATAATTAATAAATAGTCAAGTGCAACAGGAAGTGATGTATGTTAATAGACAGATACCATGTTCTTGTTTTTTTCCTTCACTTCCATTATTTTATCTGTTACAGACTCTCCTTCTACACAAAAGATTATTGTGTCCAATGCTTATCCATGGTTTATGCTTAGCATTGCATTTCATTAGAGATTTAAATGTTGATAGTTTGATAGTTTTTTAGGCTTGATCAGACAATCCATTCATTGTCCGAATTCCAGATGGGAAAGAATTTGTATGTGTTTGTTTTTGCATAGAGAATAAAGAAAAGTGTTACCAAGGCAATCTGCGATCTTTAATCTTTCTTCATTTGTCATATTATCTGATCGTAAATTATTCCTTTTACAATGCTAATAAAGCAATTCAGTTGTGCTGTGACTTTTAACAAAAAATTATTTTGGTTTAATATTATCTTAATAAAGTGGATACATTTTTAAAGAGAGCTGCTGAAAAAGCTTCTCCAGCAACTTAGCACAAAAAATGTCATTCAATATTTTTTAAAGGAGTATTAAAAAAAAACTAATTTATTCAGCCATCACCAAGTGGTGAAACATTTGCATTCTGCCATCTGTGCCACACACACTTAACTGTTAAAAGTAGTGGGTTCGATGATATTTTAAAACATATTTTCACAATAAAAATAACAATACAACTGTTGCTAAAGTAAATGTAGTGAATCTACAACATCCATGTCCTATTTCTTTGCTATGCAATCTGGCAGTTCAGTTATCAGATTGGATTTTTAATTAACCACCTGTCTTATTGAAGGAAATATTTCTTTTGCCCATACCAATCTTTTTAATGCTAGAGTCAACGAGTGTTTCCAGCAATATTAAAATGACGCACGGGAAGCATGAAGTTTGATACTCTTTCTAACTTGCAAATAAAATTAATTTCAATGCTAACTTAAGTTGACCAAAGAGCTGTTCACTATTAGATGACACGAGCAAAAAGGCCACTTGGGAGATCCTGGAAAACTGAACTTTTAGCAACCTATCTACATATGTAAATAAAATGGATATTCTGCTTTGTAAATATCTGTATATTCTGCTTTGTAAATATCTGTATGTAAACATTTCCAGCAATTTTTTTCTCATATTATGTGGTGTTCTATAAAGACAATGGAGTTAACTTTAAATTTATTTAGTATGTAGTTCTTAAATCATCTATCCCCTTGGGGTGCCCAATCCCGCCCGCGAACCCCCTGCAGACTTTTTTCTTGGCGTGTCTGCAGTGGTACTCCATCGTTAATTTTTCTTTGGCACCTCTGAATAGTAGATTTATCTGTCTTAAATTTCATTTCTTTATTGATTCTAAGCACAATTTATCAAACCACTCTATTCCCTTAACTTCTCCATATTTTAATTATTCATATATTGTCCTGGTATAATACGTAGCTAAATTCATTTGAAATGTAAAATAGTCGTACTTTAAGAATAAAGAGATTAATTCAGATTTTCTAGTCATGTCAATGAGCAGTCTGGAATATTTATGAAATTTATTGCATGGTCTATTTTGTTTATCTTCAGACTGCAATTGACGCTGAAGTTAAAATATTGCTCAGTCTGAAGACTCAATACAAAGAGTTGACAGGGGCAGATTTGCCTGCTGCTGGTAGGGCTGGTCAAAAAGAAGACAAAAAGGCTGGGAAAGCAGATAAAAAGAATGCAAAAGAAGATAAAAAGAATGCAAAAGAAGATAAAAAAGGAAAAGATAAGGTACAAGCAGCTGCATCTGGAGATTCTGGACAGAAAGAAGATGGAAAGAGAGAAGTGAAGAAACAGACAAGGTAAAATAGCATTTTTGATACTGAATTAGCTTTCGAATTTTACTTGTATTCTTATCAAATTCAAAAGTTTGAGTGATTCTTGTGTGTGTGTGTACAATTGTAAATTGGCCTTGTTTTAAAGTTGTTTATTGAAAAATTACATTTTAATGTGATGTTTACTCGTGTCTCTTTGGCTTATAAATACATGGTCATTATCAAAAAAAAATGTTTAATGGAAGCAAACTCAAAATTTACTATAGAAGTATTTTTGTATATGTGATCTAAAATAATGGATTAAAAATGGACTAACAATTAGAAAGTAGGATGTCAATGGCACCTTACATGCTAAGTGCAAGTTCATCAATATCAGTACTAACAATGTAACAAAACTATTTCATGTAGATTAAATTGATATAAGTTTTATTAGATAAAACTTGGTTTATTGATATCAAACCATAGCCTAAGTCTGGAAAAGAAATATGAATTTGGTTTCTACTTAAGTAGCTATATGAGGATACACATTATGTCAAAACCATTTAAAAGGAGTTAAAGAGCACATGAATAGCTTTTCTTTTCTTGTTTTTTTTTGTGTGTGTGTGTAAAAATTTGGACATCATCAATTTGGTTATCATTTCCATAGATTGGGTCTTGAAGCAGCAAAAGAGGAAAACTTGTCTGACTGGTACTCACAGGTGATCACAAAGTCTGAGCTGATTGAATATTATGATGTCAGTGGCTGCTACATACTCCGGCCCTGGGCATACAGCATCTGGGAGTCCATCAAAGAACAGTTTGACACAGCCATCAAGAAAATGGGAGTTGAAAACTGTTACTTTCCTATGTTTGTATCTCACAGTGCACTTGAGAAAGAGAAGACCCATATAGCTGACTTTGCACCAGAGGTAGGAAGGTTTTTATCAACTTTTTTACCTTGATATTTTTATTAAAATGTTAAAGTTTAAAAAGAATAGTGATTTGAAGATTTGTGGGAAAATGACTTTGAAGTATAAACCTGTTATTCAGTTTTATTGGTTACTAGTATGTAAACTATCTGACATCTAGGTTGCATGGGTGACCAGATCTGGGCAGTCTGAGTTAGCTGAACCCATAGCTATACGGCCGACTAGTGAAACTGTCATGTATCCATCTTTTGCAAAGTGGATCAAGTCCCATCGAGACCTTCCCTTGAGGCTGAACCAGTGGTGCAATGTTGTGGTAAGTTACGTATAAAAAATGGACTTGGCTAAAGGGAGCTGAATAAATAAATAAATATAGCAGCAGCCTCTACGTGTAAGGGTTATGCCTGCAACTCCTATGTGTAATGGTTATTACAGCAACCTCCATGTGTAAATTGCAGTAACATTCATGTGTAAATATCATAAATAATATAAAAGCCCAAGTCAATCACTCACTGTTGGATGTATGGATGTGGAACGCTGAGGAACGATGTACAACAGTCTATAGCAGTTGAAAAATCGTGTGTTGATTAGCACTGTAACAATATTTAATATGACGTCATTGTTTGATCTTATATTTTAAAATACAAGGTGTGGATCGGTGCGCAAGATGAATATAAATTAAAGATGCGCTGTAAAAAAATATTATATGATGTCATTGGTTTAGCTCATATTTTAATTTTGGAAAAGGGAACAATGTAAAAAGAGGATTTGATATGGTTAATTGTAAAATACTTTGTGTACATTCCAGGAAGTTTAATATTTCGTATTTATCAAACAAGGATAAATTACTTGGGCTTTTGACAAAAAACAAAGTGGGCGCCGTAGGCGCCCTACAACCCCTATTATAAAATACTTTGTGTACATTTCAGAAATTTTAATATTTTGTATTTATCAAAAAAGGACAAGTTAGTTGTGTTTTGAAAAAGGTTGGCGCCGTAGGCGCCCTAAAAAATCTAGTTTCAGTAATATTTTAATGTAATGGTTATTACAGCAACCTCCATGTGTAATGGGTGCTGCGCACCTATTTAAGATAGGGGAGATCATTGAAGTTGGAGTGCCTGATTGGCTCTTATCATTAGTCCATTGTAAGAAGAATGTATATTTGAGTGGTTCAGCAAGTAACTTTATTATTACATTTTAAGGTTTTACCTCTCAAGTTAATGGCCTTTCCTTGCCATGCTATCAACGCTTATGCTTAATTATGTTAACTTACGCACATTATAATTATCTGTACTTGAACAAAGATTTAAAACAATACTCATCCAATTGTGTAATTAAAACAATATATATAATAATAAGCTTTAATTATCAGAAAAAATTAACATTTGAAATCTTTGAAAATGCCATCATAGCAACTACAAAAATTTATAGATTTTATTTTACATACAGTGGGACCCGGTTAAGTCGACTGCCTTGGGGTATGAAAAATGGGGCCGAGATAACCGATCATAGAGTTAAACGAAAACCAATATGGCGGCAAAATATTAACTTGCTCTTGAAATTTCTTTATATACATGATGTGCATTAATTAGTGATGGGACGATTAATCGGAATCGTATCAGAATATCGGGACCCTATTTCTTCACTCTTTCCTAAGGTTGTTAAGACCGTTCGTTTTTAAGGACCGTTTAAGTTTAAATATAACCCTTTATTGCGTTAGCGCAGTTTTTTTTTCCCTAGTACATAACTACATGTATATCATAACGAATTCATCTACTCCTGCCCGCCACTCCGCGTGCGCGCACAGGGTCCGCTGGTGACTTTCCTTACAAGCTACACAAATACATAACCCACCCCGTCTGTCCCCTCAGCTTACAATGGACTCGGAATTCCTTCGGTAACTTGAGTGCTAATCGGACTAACCAACAACAATGGTGTGGGAGATTGAGAGTGGGGGTGGGTAAACTCTCTGTAGTCTGTTATATTATATATTTTAAAATTTGGGGAGCCTTGTTTACAGTAAGCACCCTATGATTTTTCGTCCCATCACTAGCGTTAATAAATGAGAATGTACATGCACATGATTTTCGAGTTTTTTTTACACAAAGGCGTTGCCGTTATTTGTTTATCATGACCTATATATGACTCATAACAAAGCCAACTCTTCTCTATAAAAGTGTACAAAAATAAATTAGGAACACCTTTTGAACCTTCAACTTTGATACATTTTAATTAATCCTAACCAATAGTTAAATGGCTTTTGCACACGGCCACTTCTTATGAATGAAACAATGAGAACAAAGCAGTAGTAATAGAGTCAAAATGAGGTTGAAGGATGAATGGTTGCCAATGACAACAAGTCTGCACACGGTACATTTTGTTATTCCATACGAAACTAAATGCTTTAGACATGCGATTCTGCGTGCATCTTTGCTATTCGAGCAATTACGTAATACTCGGCATCACTTACGTGGCCGATTGCAGAGTATGCAAAAATCGACAGATGCCGAGTAGCCGAACTGATCGGTTCAGCCCTATCGATAAGTAACATTTTCAAAAGCTTGCGATTTAAGTTAGTAACACAGCGCTGTGAGCAAGCGGGCTGTGACATCACCAGCGAGGCAGAAATTTTATGCCTTCACTTGGTTATAAAAAATCACATCTAACATTTTCAAAAGCTGACGATTGGTCATGGGGATCGAGATAACCAACACTAAGTGGCAAATTTGACCCTCTTTTGTGCTCGAGGTATTAGGGTTCGGCGACTTAAAGTAATCGAATTAACCGATGAGAAACTGCAAAGACAAAGAGAGAATTTGGCGGTTTAAAAAAAAACCTCGACTTAATAGAGCTGACGAGTTAACCGGGGCTCGAGTTAAGTGGGTCCCACTAATATGTCATTTTAGAATCCACATAGATAATTATTTTTATCTTCACATAACACAATTATATTTTCTTACTCATAAACACTAACAAATAAGTAAATAAGTGCATTTGAATTAATCAAATGAACTCATCGACAGTGATAATGTATAATTTTTTATATACTTTGCAATGAGCCTGTTTATATTTTCTCCACTTTAGAGATGGGAGTTCAAACATCCACAACCATTTTTGAGAACCAGAGAATTTTTATGGCAGGAGGGTCACACTGCCTGGGCTGATCAGCCATCTGCTGTTAAAGAGGTCAGTTGGATTCATCTACCTAAATTAAACTATACCTGCATGAACATTTCTGAACCGGCATTGCATTAACATCTTCAAGCATATTATATTATTAGTTTAAATGGACATGTACATTTTCAGGTGTATGCTATTTTAGAAGAGTATGCTAGAGTTTATGAGGAACTGTTGGCCATTCCAGTAGTCAGGGGTAGGAAGACAGAGAAAGAAAAATTTGCAGGAGGTGACTTTACTACAACTGTTGAAGTGTATATTGGTGCAAGTGGTAGAGCTATCCAGGGTGCAACATCACATCATTTAGGTAAGTGATATTAGTGAAATGTCAGCATTGCATGGAATTGCAGCAGTTAGTTACACTGTAAGGATATCAATTCTATTATCAAATATATATTGAATAGAGGAATTTAAAAATTATGTTATGAATAGAAGTGTCAAATCTCTACAGTAATTTAAGGAATGGAATAGAGTGGTTTCATATCTGTACTGAAAGACAAGGGTCATCAGCCTTCTACCCAATCTTGACATGCTAGTAATAAAAGTTTGCAGACACCTGCTTTAAATTCGATCCTGTAAAAAAATTGAAGACAAGTATTTGATTTTTTTTTAGTATGAATTTCAAATTTATTTTCTTTAGGCCAAAACTTCTCTAAAATGTTTGAGATTGTCTTTGAGGATCCAGAAACTCAACAGAAGCAATATGCTTACCAGAACAGTTGGGGTCTTACCACAAGAACTATTGGTGTCCTAGCCATGGTTCATGGAGATAATACAGGCTTAGTGCTGCCTCCTAGGGTAGCAACATTGCAGGTAAGTCTATTATTATGAAAACTTCTCAGGTGGGAAAGAATAAATTTCAATCTTTGAACATGTAAACATGTCTGATATCCAATTGATTGATTTTATGTCTCATTTTCAACCTGTAGCAAGTATAACTGAGTTTACAACTTTTCATAGATAATTTTGTTTGAAAAAAAATAATTTCATGCTCCCCTAATTAATAATAGGATTTTTTTTTAAATTTTGCTGTTATTTCAAAAAAAAATTTTTTTAAACTTTGCAAATTCAAATTTTCTAACTTATTTTTAAGCATTGCATTATACTTTCTCTAAGTACTAAAAACACATTTTAAGACTAATTTCTTCCATGAACCTTTATTGAAACTACTGAATTGAAGTTCACTTAGTACTATATGTAAATAATATTCCAGAGATTTATAACATATAAGATATAATTCGAACTCATAGTTTATATTAGAAATTGTTGTTTTATCTGCCTTAAGATTGTAGTGGTTCCCTGTGGCATTACTGCATCTTTGTCAGATGCAGATGCCAATCAGCTGTATGCCAAATGCACAGATTTGGCATCAACTTTCACTGCAGCTGGCATACGCAGCAAGGCGGATATCAGGGACAATTACTCTCCAGGATGGAAGTTTAATCACTGGGAGTTGAAAGTAGGTTTTTATAGATCCAATAAATTTTAAATACTGTCCAACTTTTAGTATCTATTGTTTCATTTTGATTATACTATATTAGACTATGATTTGTAATACAAAATTTTTATAATTTAAATGTGCCTATAAAATTGAAGAAATGCTCTTTCAAGTTATTGACAAATTTTAATTTTACAGGGAGTCCCAATAAGAATTGAACTAGGGCCCCGCGATCTTAAGGAAAACCAGGTGGTAGCTGTAAGACGTGACACAGGAGAGAAGACCACTGTGTCAATGAAAGTTGTGGTGGACTCAATGAAAAAATTAATGGAAGTCATTCAAGACAGCCTTTACAACAAGTATGAACTTCTTTCTCCTCATTTTTTTATTGTTATACCTGTTTATTAACTTTATTCTAATCAAACCTTCTTAGTGCTGTACTGGTACTGCAGCACCCATTAAAAAAACAACTTCAAAACCAATTAAAGGGAAATCACTTCATATAGATTATAGACCATAAGTGGTACACTTTCCATTTGATAATAATTATTAAAAATTAGTCCATTCAGTCTTAATTAAAAAATACTGGTGTTTACTAGTAAAATTTTAATTAAAGGTATAATTCTCCTAAAGAATATAAATGCCATAAAATATCATTTATCATAGAATTACTCAAATTTACTGTAAACTAAACTAAATGGAATTTTCTTAAACTTAAAATATAAATATTGTGAGAAAAATTAAATGAAAGCTTTTATAATTCTTACATGAAGATTTATCTTTCCTCTTACTTGTAAAAGTTCATTTATTTTTTTTTGGGGTACTTTTTCTAGTTTGATACCAGTGTATCTGCTGTTTTAAAGTTGTAGTTATACTGCTGGCTTATTTGAAGGGATTTTTTTTTAAATTTTCTGATTCCTTGTGTTACAATCTTCTCAACGTTTTTACTATCTATCAAGTGAAAAATATTATCTCAAGTCAGTCACTATTTTTATTTAAATTTGTATGTAACAAAAAATATTAGAATGCCAATGAATGTATTGCTTCAGGAAGTGACTGAGATGCAACTAATAATAATAATTATGAAATGTTACAGAGCAAAGAAAGAGTTGGAAGAGAACTTGACCGTCTGTCACCAATGGTCTGAGTTCTGTGACAGCTTGGATCAGAAGAAACTAATTCAAGCTCCATTCTGTGGAGAAATTTCTTGTGAAGACAAAATTAAGAAAGACAGTGCAAGGTAAACAAATAATTAAGGATTCCTGGAAAAAAAGAACATATCAAGTAGAACAAAACTCTTTTAAATGCAAAATAAAGTAGGCAAACAATTTGATTTATAGAGGTGGACAAGAAAATTGAATTAAATCAGACCCATGATTGAATATATGAACAATTTGTTTTTATGTACACCCGAAACAGGGTAAGCTTAAAAAAATTTTTTATCCTATAAAGCATTTTAATTTTTACAATCACTGTAATAAGTTATATAAAGTTTATAATTTGAATTTAAGGCCTTACATTTTTTTTTAGATTATCAGTTAAAGAATTATTTACACAAAAAATAAAATAATAATAATCTGGAATAATGGGGCTATAAGCACGCCATGGAGCCCCCTTTCTCTCACCTATATCAACCATGAAAATGGATACATCCCTCATGCTGTTTTATTTCACCCAAAAATGTTACAAAACATCTAATGTAGTGTATCCAAATTTTACAAACAACTACCCGATACTCATTGTGATTCTTACATTTCCCTTCTACTTCAAAGAGCTTTGAAATTTTAAATTCAGCAATTTTTTATTTGATAGCAATGTTGTGTTTGACACTTAAATGTAGAGTGGTTTTTTGTTGTTTTTCTTTTATATAAAAAAATTTAATGTGCATTTAGGACCAAAATTTTTTGCCAAAATGAGTGAATATGAAGCAGGTAGATCTGCTTTGCTGTCAACAAAATCTATTTTAAATTTGAAGTTCATGGTTAAGTGTATAATTAATGTAATTTTTTTTTAGTCCTATTCGAAACTTAGACCTATATTCTCATCTCTTTCTGTTATATAAAGGGGTATATTTTGTTGAACCTCTCTTAAACACAAAATAAGAATCCTGGTCTGTCCACATGAGTTCCCTGATATTGTGTTATAAATATGGTAAATACAACAACTTCGACTAATCAAACATTGATTTTCCTTTTCTTATATAAAAGCTAGAATCTGTATTACTGCAATTACCAAAATTATGTCTAATTACTGCTAAAATATGAATTTATAATTCCCATTTCAGAGATGTCATTGTTGAAGAAGGTGCGCCAGCTATGGGTGCTAAAGGCTTATGTATTCCTTTTCAACAACCCCAAGAGTTGAAACCTGGTACCAGTTGCATTATGCCAGACTGCAAAAATCCAGCTAAACACTACACCATGTTTGGTCGTAGTTATTAGTCAGCTCAATATTTTCTCAATTTCAAATGATTGATAAAAATTGTTGTTTGAATGTGAAAAGTTAGCATTAAATTACTATGGGAAATTATAACTACTTCAGTTTAATTAATGAGTATGTTTCAAAGAATCATAAAAGCTATGCTATTTAATTATTTTCTGTAGTAGAAAAGCTTATACTTATAGTATTGGTTTACAAATGTTATTTATCTTATTGTATGTGGGGATTGTGATTATGTGATGAATTGTAAAACTTTAAAAAATTAAATCTCTCGAGTTCAGTATAAATTGGTTTATTGTTATAAGTTATTATAATTTATTTGCCTTTCTCTATTCATTCATTCATGCCCTTTTACATCAATTTCTTTTTGTTGTAATGCTTGACTATCATCTCTGTTTTTAGGTCTTTCGTTTTGCAATAGCACTGTCACCTGAAAGTCAAACATAATACAGACTCATTTAATGAATTATTTACCCAGAATATATTACACTAATTAATTACAACACATTTAATTTAAATACAAATTAACTTTATTTTACAGAAATATCAAACCTAGCAACAACTTTCATCACAGGGTTCACTGTTATTAATGTAATTATTTCTGAACCCTATTTAAGAATTATTAAATTATTGACTAAACAATTTAAACTTGGTCATTCAGATCTATACATAAATTAAATAAAACTGGAAATTTATGATAGGCACTGAAAGTTTTGAGGCAAAAACATTTTTATTGCCTAAAGTTTTTAATTGAATAACAACATGGTTAATGATATTTTTCAGGATTTCACTGTTTTATGGATAATGTTATGTTTAGTATTCAATGTTCCTATTTCAAGTACATCTTCTCAGAGGTGCCAACCCATTTTAGCATTTTGCTATGACCTTATTGAAACGAACAAGATCCATAAAAATTTAATTTTCAGAAAATACAACATTAAAAAAAATGTTTTGTTTTTTAAATTTCATTTTTAAGTTAATATTGACTTTGATTATGACTTCATTCCAATACAGACAGAATTGTGGTGTTTAATGAACTAGATTAACATTAGTTGAGACTAATGTTTTACATATCTGCTCCAAATCTTTAAAATTAAAAGCTCATTAATACAATGTCATTTGGAATATTTCTTAAATGTTTGCTTACATTTGAATCTATTTTACACAGAAATCGGAAGCAAAATCATTTTGCTTTTGGCAGATTATAAGTGTAACTAGATGCAACCTGCGACGTAGCATACGCCGCAGACTTGCTCATAGATAGTGCAAAGAAAGGGGGGGGGAGAAAGGACACAAACTACATCACGAAGAAATCAGAACAACGCGAATGAACCTGGGGGGACCCCTGACGCATTGTTGGTCACGAAACATGCGCACCGCGGTTAGCAACTTGCCCCTCCCCCAACCCTGCACCACCCTAGCTTGCCAACCATAAACTGTGATTGGGCAACCCTGGCGAGGGTCTTTCGTCAAGCTTATTTGCACTCTGGTTAATATATATAGATGATGGTGGATTGAAATTCTTCTGCAGGCACAAACTTTAAAAAAAAATTTAATTAAAAAATAACGTCTCAGATGGGGCTTGAACCCAGGACCTTCCGCATGTTATGCGGATGTAATAACCACTACACTACCAAATGCATGCTATTCTGTGAAGGAACAACGAAAGTGAACTCAAAAAGCATAAATAGTTTCGATGAACCCTTCTCCACCACCTATGCTTGCAAACCATTAACTGATTGGTTAACCCTAGCGAGGGTCATTCGTCATGCTTGTTTGCACATACTAGCTTTGGTGAATTATATGTATAGATGTCACCAAAGGGTGGGACATAATTGCCTATGGATAGGCGATGATGCCATTTATAGTGTCAATGACAATCATATCATTAGTACTTAGTAGTCTGTTTATCAGAACATATTACATATTTTTACTGAAAGTGAAAGCTTACTTCATTGCCATCAATAACATGGTAGTCTTTTAAGATAGAATCAATATAGTTTTCCTTGCCACTCATGGTAACAAATGCTACATTCCTGTTGAATCCAGTTTCATAATTCTGTGAAAAATCATAAAATAAACTGTATAAGGTAAAACATTTTCTTTACTTTAAAATTCATTAAAATTGATGTTTTAAGTTTGCCTAAATTTACAGTACTTAATTTAATTAAAATGTGATTGAAATTTAAAAAACCATATAATCCTTATATTATATAACTTTTTATCTGGAATATCTAAAATATTAAACAAAATTAAGTAATATAAAGAGATTTTCTTTCATTGAAATTTATACATAAATAAATGGTAAATATCTTAATACACAGCACAAAAAATGTGAATTCTGTGAACTTGATTATGATAATTTGTGGAGGTAGGTCATTAATGTTGTTCAAAACTTAAGAACAATTTAATAACTTAGAAATAATTAATATTACTAATTACCATTGGAAGTTGAATATCATGAACAGTTCCAAACTTTTTAAAATACTGTCGTAATTCACCTGAGAAAAAATTAGTATAACTAAACTAATTATTTTCCTGAAATTTAATTAAATTCTAGTTTTACAAATTATTCAAACATTAGGGGCCATCTATGATTGACTTATTTCTTCACCCCTCACCCTTACTCCAGTCAAACCCCCTCCCCCCCTCCGAATAAAAATAAATAATTACAAACTTCTTGCCCTCCCCTTCCCTCCAAAAACACTCAGTAGACTACATTCATTAATCATTTAGAAAAAATGATATCACGTTATCAGTGATATCCAAATCAATTTACTTAATTGCATCTGGATTAGAAAAAATTAGCTAGATTTAACCACATTTGGCCAGATAATTGTATTTATTTTACCGCCTCAGACCAATTTTATTTTTCATGCTTGCCGTAAGCTAAATGCAAATGAGATTCAGAGGCGTCGGCTCACAGTTAAGACATTTGCGATAATTTATTAATTACTGATGTGATACGTTTTTAAAATGTCTTAAAATGAAAAATCTTCAATTTCTTTTGTATTGCATTTCTGTTATATCTATTGTTCTGACAAACTTTAATTAATTTTAATGGTTGTTATAAAAATGACACTTGTACTCGGGGGCTGTCCATAAATGACATCACGTGCATTGTTTTCAATTTATTTAACGACATTTTCAATGGCTTCACACCTGTTACGATATTAGAGTGCAGACTGACACTAAATACATACGTAAATGGCAAAATAGTAATTTGCAACAGGCTAATTTTCAATGAGAAGCTTTGTGATGTCACATTGGAGGGAGGGTCTAAGTTTTTGTGACGAAGTGTGATGAGGGGAGAGGGGGGGGTGGTAAAAATCGGCTGCAATCGCGTGACGTCATTTATGGACGGCCCCTCGCTGCGATATAATTTGCTCCCTACTTTTTACCCATCAGTGTGTTTCGATACTAATAGTTTCTTCGAACAATGAGGTGGGGTGGGGAGAGAGAGGGAGGAGGAAACTTTTGTAGCTGACTTTCGCCTGCAAAATATTTGGCATGACCACGGACCAGTGAACCAGAGCTCGAACACGTGATCACGATGTAACACTGATCTTTGTTTCACTTTGGCTAGGGGTACTCAAGAATCAGGGACTTACAACGCTGCTCACTGCTAAAGCTCATGTGATTGAAGTGCCCTCCCCCCAAATACATACAAGTCCACTTTTTAAAAATTTCAATTTTGTATTAATTTATTAAAATTTTATGTGTAAAGTTAATTATTTTTTAAATTATTATTATTTTAAAATTAAGCACCCAGGCGAGTGTTGCCTTTGAAACTCGGCTGTATGAACCAAAATTTCCAAATGGGCAACACAAAAAAATAATAACTTTGAAGAAGAAAAAAAGTTCTCCATTCACATGCAATAATGGCTCCGTAAATAACAGAAGATGTGTGAAATATACACATTTTTATTGCGTACAAATTGTAAAATAGTACTATTATTATTTGAAAAAATATATAATGTTTTAATTTTAAAATAGATTTCCTAATACTAATACGGTAATATAAAAAAAAATTATTTGATGACCCGAAATTTAAAATGCGCTAAAATAAGGGATTACCGCCTATGCCTATAGAATCATAGTCATACTCAATAGTCGGTAATCCTGCAGTTTCTACACGTATATTATTTCACAGCGAAATTTAATTTTCTCGTGAGAACTTAAGTTTTTAATTTATTAAATGCTTTATTATATGTTGTATTTTTGCTATTACAGCACTAATTTGTAGTCTTATTAATTTCTAAGGCATTTTTCGGCTCTAAACAACAAATATTTTGAGCGTGATGCAACCATTTGTTTTTTTATCACCCTACTTGCCGGGTTGTCACAGAAAGATGCCAAATGAAATTTTCTCACTTACAAACAACTCAAATAAGCATCAAACATCAAGTAAAGAAATAAAAAATGAAATTATAAAAAATTGATCTTCTAAGACCATTAATTTAATGTTCTTAGAAGTTAGAAGATCAATTTTTTTTCATCTGTAATGATTAAAATAGATGAAAAATACTTTTAATTAAAAAAAAATATCTTTAGTCAGTAAATTTATTTTAGCATGGTAACAAAAATCTGGCATGCAGGGAGCTAGATAAACAAAATAGATGTATCGTGACCGGATTATGTATCATATTCAAATATTCATAGAGAGCTGAAAAAATGCCTTGAGATGAATAAGACTTAATTGACTTACAAATTAGCGCTTTTATAGCTAAAATTTAAAATACAACATATAATAATTAATAATGCATTTAATAAATTAAAAACGTAAGTTCTCAGGAGAAAATTAAATTTTGCTGTGAAATAATATAGGCCCTACGTGTAGAAAATGCAGTATTACCCAATGCCAATAGTAATAGTCTCATTGTCATAGTTCATAGTCATCATTGATTCATTGGGCTAAAGCATAGAGAACGGTGCGCTCAACTATTTACATTGTTATGGCAGAGCGCGTACAACTTCCGGGAAGGAGTTGTTGTATTTTTACACTTAAAAAGGGAATAAGTCCAATTATTTTTATCCATAAACGTAATTAAGGTTGTAGTTTTAGGGTCTGTGTTACAGTGTTAGGTTTAGTTTGCCTATTTTTTAAATTAAAATAGAAAAAACAAATATAGTAATATAGCAGAATAATAGACTTAGACTACATAATGTAGTCTAAGTCTATATTATACTGCTATATTAATATATTTTAACAACCTTAATTACGTTTATGGATAAAAATAATTGGACTTATTCCCTTTTTAAGTGTAAAAATAAAACAACTCCTTCCCGGAAGTAAGCGCTCTGCCATAACAATGTAAATAGTTGGGCGCAACGTTCTCTACGCTTTACTTTATTTAGCCATTCATTGTGTTGTTTTATTTTAATTTTAGTATTTCCGACTCACTTTTCAAGCTTGCCCAACTTATATTTCGCACCAACAAAATACTACGTGGTGCCATTTTTCTGTAGTAACTTGAGGAGATCAACTAAATTAAATTATTATCCTATGAAAAAATTAGAGCCGCAGTTAAAGTATGTCTAAATTCAATGTCAAAACATCAGCAGCATGTATGTAAATGACAAAATGAAAGTTACAGTCGAAAAATTTACGGATTTACTAAATACCAGAAATAACACTAACACACACCAAAAAAAAAGAAGAAAAGTTCCATTTTTAACGCAATTTCCCTTGGGAATTGCGTTTATACATTTGAAATGTCTGTTTGATATGTGGTGAGGTTAAGCTTCATGCTAGCTTTGAGACTTCCATCTGTTGAACGTGATCGCTGGTTGGTATTAATTTTCTTTAGATGTGAGAAAGACTGCTCTTGTGCATACGTAGAGCCAAACATTGTCAGTACAGCAATACTCACACGCTGCAGTGTGTGGTATGTGACGGTAAACCCGTTCTAAGTTTTGACAATCAGATGGTCTGCGTGTTGTAGTTTTTTTTTCCATTTCTGCCCACTTGTGTTGGCTCGCCAAATCTGCTTGCTGCCGTGCAAGTCTTTCCAAATTTTCATCCAGTGACTTGAACTTATTCACCCTCATGTCTGAGGCCTTCAGGTCATCAGCCTGCAGCTCAAAATCTCTGACGGAGAAACTGGGGATTCAACTTAGGTCATTGCTGTCCACTGCACACTCGTATGGATGGGTGATGAACTTAAAAGGACAGGTGTGCTCGCGAAATTCTCCAAATTGCACTTTAAATGACTGCAGGAAATTAGACGTGAAGCCTGCTAGCTGCTGAATATTTAGATGATGAGCAGGGTCACTTGATGTGCACGTATCTTTGAACTCTCCCAGTTTTTTAAAGGTTAGTAAACGACCTGCTTCAATGTCGGCGATGAAGAGTTCTAGCTGTAGCTGTTTTCAAATGCAAATACTGCTTGTTGCAGGGATAAGATTGTATTTCCAACGCATTGGATTTTCACATTTAGCTGATTTTTTTTAATGCAATTAATTTGCAGATCAAAGTAGTCTGATAAAACATTTTTTTTTAAATATAATCGAACATTTGTCTGCGAGCCATGGTTTCCCGACGCCTGAGATAGAGGGTTCGGGTCTTTTGCAAATATGCTAAGGAGGTTCCAAGGATGTGCAACGGCCAAAAAAAAATACCGAAAAGGTTTACTGGATTTCCTGGAAAATCAACACACACAAAAAACACGAAAAAGTATCCGTATTTTGTCAATTTCTCGCCAACCATAGCATCTATCGGGTTGAAACAAACGCCAAACGATAGCTAATAATATTTAGAATAATGTTGGAGAAGAAATTTTTGAAAAATCTCTTTTCGTACGACTCTCGTAATTTTAGCAGTAATTTGTAGAAAGCAATAATTTATTGTGTTGTTTATTTTCCGAATTATTGATTTGAAATTACTTTTAATGTCATCTAAACTGATAGTTAATGGGGTTTTCCCGCTTTGTGGCGCGCATTATATTGACACATTCTTAGTGTGATGCAGCGTGAGGGGATATGAGGTCATAGAGAAAATTTGCCATTCATAAACTAGTGAGCAATTGATAGCGCTTGTTTTATTTAGTTTGTAATGACTTTTAATAAAATCTAGAATAATTCCCCTTGAATAAAAAAATTCGGAAATTCTTTGTTGGAAATTGCGTTTAGTTTAAATACTCATTCGAGTTTTTAAATCCCTTATATTAACTTCACCGCCGTCTCTCTGTGTGTCGTTCGTCGTCGGGCAGGCGGGCGGGCGGAAAAACAAAAGTAAATAAAACAAACCCGTAATAACAAAGTTTTTGACTATAAATCCCTTATATATGAGACATAACTAACAGTATTGATTATTTTCAAACATTTACAGACTGACACCGAGTGATGTCCCTTGTCTTTAATAAATGGGGGTGGGATGTGAGGGGGTGTCGGCACGACGGTCGGCGTCAACACGACGGTCGGCGTCAACTCAAACTCACGTGGAACTGGCAGAAAAAAAAACAATAACAAACAGTGAATTTTGAATTACATACCTCATATAAGGATAAACTAAAAATGCTCTAATTTAATTACGGTACGTTCGATCGATCTGAAATTTTGATACGATGCATTGTTAGGTTAGACGGGTCCGTGTGCCAAATTTCAGTTTGATCGGATCATGGGAAGTGGGTCATTTTTTACTTCTGTTTTTCCGCCCGCCCGCCCGCCGAGCCCAAGACAGACAGAGAGAGAGAGAGACGGCCGCGAAGTTAATATAAGGGATTTAAAAATGACACACTTGTCATGATGCTATTGAGCTGAAATTTGGCACATAGACTCGTGTCGCCTAACAATGCATCGTATCAAAATTTCAGATCGATCGAACGTACTGTAATTAAATTAGTGCATTTTTAGTTTATCTATATACAACGAATGTAATTCAACTTCACAGTCACGTGACAGTTCAGTTCGCGCGTTGACGCAACATCGTCGTACCGGCGTGCTTTTGTTTACATTTTACATGTCACGCTGAGCTCGGTCCAGCAACCCCTCTAAAATATGTAAACGTTTCTAATTTCTATTGCCAAAACTTCAAACTCCACATTGCATAAAACTCTGCTGATACTAATTTACTAATGCTTCTACTTCTATGAACCGAAAATCCAGAGACGCTTAAGAACTATGAGAACGTGACACTGATCTGCTGGTAACTCAATTGATTTGTCAAATTTGACGGCAGCTCTGTTGTAATAACGACAATTACTGTACCCAAATAATTTCAAATATGAGCCAATCTAATGCCCCGGGCGGCACTTTGTTGAGGGCGCCTATTCCTCATTGTCAATTAGCTTTTAAAAATGAAAACTTAAAAATAAATTTTAATAAAATCTAAAGAAAACCCAACGTAAAATTAATAAAAGTAATAGAGAAGCTATATTGAAAGACGCAAACGTTTCTAATGCCAAAATTTGAAACTCCATAATTATTCTTAAGTCTTCTTATAATAAAGCTATTATACTGTACTGTGTAATGAAAAACAAAGAGGCTGAATTAGTATAAGAACATGAAACTGATGTGCTGGTACCTATAATATTTTCAAGTTTATCAGTTGCTCATCTTTTAGAAGCGAACATTGGTGTATCCGTTAAATTTCAAGAACAACCAATAAAATTTCAACACAAAAATGGACTTGATATAAAAAATTGCACGTGCATACTGATGAAAATTAAAAATTACTGTAATTGCAGTACTATATTTACCTCTATGTAATATGTTAATTTGTGTGCTAGAGGGTCGTGATGCGTATTATATTGAACAAACTTTCCTGTCGCGCAATAAGGTACGTATTATATTGACAATACTTTTTAAAAATATATTTCCGATCGGTGTGCTTTATATTAAACATGGTTTACGAGACATAACTAAAATTTTGAATTTTTGGATTGTCGTGCGCTGCGTATTATAATGAACATTCTTTTAGTTATGTCTCGTAAATAAATGATTTATAGTCAAAAACTTCTTTAAAAAAAATAATTAAATCCTTTATATTAACTCGTGGTGTCTGCTTGATTGTTTGAATGCCGTAAAACTTTGGATCGATTTTAACCCACTTCCTGGTAAGCTAGCGAGCTGAAATTTTGCAGGCAGACTCGTGCCGATGATAAAAATGATGTATCAAATGTTCAGATCTATCGAATGTACTGTAATTAAATTATAGAATTTTTAGATTGTCTCTTTGTATCATGTTAATGTTAATTTTTATATAGAGTGTCGCGGTGCGTATTATATTTAACGACCTTTTTAATAATTTCCTGTTGCGCGATTCGGTGCGTGTTATATTGACATTGACGAGTATATTATAGTATAAATATATTCCCGATTGATGCGCATTATATTCAACATGTTTTACGATACATAACTAAAATTTTGGATTTTTTTATTGTCGTGCGCTGCGTATTACAATTAACATTCTTTTAGTTTTGTCTCGTATATAAAGGATGTATAGTCAAAAACTTGTTTTTTTACGTTTTTAAAAATTTTTTTTAATCCTTTATATTAACTTGTGGTGTCTGCTTGAGTGCCGAAAAAACTTTGTATCGATTTGTAACCACTTCCCCGTATGCTGGCAAGCTGAAATTTTGTATAAATAGGCAGACTCGTGCCAATGATAAAAATGATGTATCAGCATTTCAGATCGATCAAATTTACTGTAATTAAATTATCGAATTTTTGGATTATCTTTATTTATCTACTAGTAACAAAGCCCGCCCAAGGACGGGAATAAGTGTAGGGTGACCTGTGAATTTCATGGACGCTATGTTTTGGTAGTTGTTATGCTGAAGCGTTTGCAGGACATTGTCGTCGCAGGGCAAGGGATGTGGACAACAACAACAACAGCAAAAACAACAACAGCAACAAAAACAAAACAACAACAAAAACAACAGCAAAACAACAACAAAACAACAACAGCAACAAAAACAAAACAAAAACAACAAAAACAACAACCACAAAACAACAACAAAAAACAACAACAACAATAACAGCAACAAAAAACAAACAACACTTAAAACTCTTGCCACTACCCCCAGGACCATCAAGGAAAACGTATTTAACAGAATTGTCATTGGAATAAGCGGCAGGCATCACTTCAAGATGGGAACAACATACTGAATTAGGACCAATAAAAACTGCACCAAAAATAACTCGTTTTGAACCTCCGCGTAATATGTAAATTTTTCTCCGCTAGTGATTGGCTGTAGGAGTCATAATATGTGTTTGAGGGACCAATCGCTATAGATGACGAGACAGAAAGGACAGAACTTTGCCTTTTATTATATAGGAAGGATATGTAACACTAGCGTATCACCCGTCAAATATGACGGAAGTTTTCAGCTGAAATCTATTTATTTTATTAAAAAAGGCACTTTTTTTTAGGGCGCCGACCTTTTTCAAAAGCCCAACTAACTTGTCCTTGTTTGATAAATACGAAATATTAAACTTTCTGAAGTGTACACAAAGTATTTTATAATAGGGGTTGCAGGGCGTTTACGGCGCCCCTTATATTTGTTTTATTTTATAATAATTAACCATCATTAAATCCTCTTTTTACATTGATCCCTTTTCCAAAATTAAAATATCAGCGAAAACAATCACGTTATGTAATATTTTTTTACAGCGCATATTTAATTTGCACACCTTTTGATGCATTGGTGCAGTAATTTGGTTTTCCCTGCTTTCTAAAATTAGTAGCGTCAGGATTGACTGACAGACACTACTTGCGTGACAATTGCAAATTATATTGTTTAACTAGTTTTTGCTGCGGCGCCGTGGCGCCTGTGGCGCCCCCTTTTTTTAAGGGCGCCTACGGCGCCCACCTTTTTCAAAAGCCCTACTAACTTGTCCTTGTATGATAAATACGTAATATTAAACTTTCTTAAATGTACACAAAGTATTTTATAATATATATTTAAAAAACAAATTTTTTATGTCAAAAGCCCAAGTAACTTATCCTTGTATGATAAATACGAAATATTCCTGAAATGTACACTTTTATTTAGGGCGCCTACGGCGCCCACTTTTTTCAAAAGCCCAACAAACTTGTCCTTGTATGATAGATACTTAATATTAAACTTCCTTAAATGTACACAAAGTAATTTAAAATAGAGGTTGTAGTGCACCTACGGTGCCCACTTTTTTTGTTGGTCAAAAGCCCAAGTAACTTATCCTTGTATGATAAATAAAAAAAATATTCCTGAAAATTAAACAAAGTATTTATATAATAATTTTTACAGTGCTAATCACCACACGATTTTAAACTAATTTTAGAAAGCAGCGCACCAAATTACTGCACCAAAAAACAACTATTTGATTCAATCTGCACTGCTTAAAACACAAAATTAAAACAAAATGCAGAGTGATGTCCCTTAGCGTTAGGCTACATAATTGAGCGTAAATATATATATGATGTTAATCTGTGTGCTAGAGTGTCGTGGTGCGTATTTTAGTGAACAATCTTTCCTGTCGCGCGGTAAGGTGCGTATTTTATTGAAGATACTTTTTAAAAAAATATTCCCGATCGGTGCGCATTATATTAAACATGTTTTACGAGACAACTAAAATTTTGGATTTTTGTATTGTCTTGCGCTGCGTATTATAAAGAAAATTCTTTTAGTTATGTCTTGTATATAAAGGTTTTTTTTTAAATTAGTACACTAGAATGTTGTCATGCATTCTTCGCCCTGTCAACAAACTATTGGAAATATATAATTGCTGCTACATGCAAGGTATTAAACAGATTTCGGGATACAAAGTAGTGAATATAGCATGGAGGCATTTTGAGGTAAAGCTATAGAAAAAAATGCAGAGAGCCGACGAAAAGCTAAAAGCACGAACAGACGCAGGAACTTTTCTAATCACAATGAAATCTTTTTTTTAAAATTATTTTTATTATTTTTTATTTATTTTTTTGGGTAACATTTGGAAACATGTATTATCTGGAAACATGTACTTTATGAAGTCAATTATGCGCGAAATTACAAACTACAGTGTTAAAAATGCATGTTAGGACGCCATAATCTTCTGTATAGAAGGCGCGTCTATAACAACTAAGATAAGATAAGAAACGAATACATACTTAAAGGATGCTTTGACATTTGCTAAAATTGTATGTGGAAGCCTTATCATTTTAATCGAACCTTCCAGTCAAAGAACGAGAGAGGAAATTTTTGGTACTCAAAACGGATGTTAAGTCATGTTTTGTAGAAAAACAGTTGAGAAAAAAAGTTGTAGGTGATGTTACTAGCCTACTGTACTGAATCGGCTCATGTTTCATGTTCAGTAAGTTTTTGGTTTTACAACAGGAGCGGCTGTCAAAGTTTAATAATGATTTAAGCTACTACCATATCAGTGTTATGTTCTCAAACTACTTTTCATTAAAGTAGCATTAGTATCAGAAGAATTTTATCCAATAAGGAGTTTGAAGTTTTGACATTTGAAACGTTGTAACTAAAAAAAAATCGTGCTTGACTTCTTGTTTCCATCATTCGTTTAAGATGTGATTAATGTGTCAGCTATTCAAATTTAAATATCTTAAATTTAAGATATGGTCCAAAGATTGGACGAAGTCGCTAATCATACCATTACATAAGAAAGGCAATACGAAACAATGCCAGAATTATAGAACAATCAGCCTTATCAGCCACCCTAGCAAAGTAATGCTAAAAAATATCCTCGTCCGGCTAAAGCCAATATCCGAGGAATTACTGTCAGAAGAACAGTCAGGTTTAAGACCAGACAGAAGCACAATCGAGCAGATCTTCAACTGTCGCTTGCTCATAGAAAAACATCTACAGCACAAACGAGAACTCAATCACAACTTCATAGACTTCAAGAAAGCCTTTGATCGAGTATAGTACGAGAGACTTTGGCAAGTGATGAGAAGTTTCAACATGGAAGAGGGGCTGGTAAAGGTGATCGAAGAACTCTACAATCAGCCAAGCAGTGGAGTTTTATTTAAAGGCTGCGTAGGGGACTTCTTCAAAATGACTATCGGAGTCCGACATGGCTGCATTCTCTCGCCTGTCCTGTTTAATATATTCCTTGAAAAAATCATGCAAGAAACTCTCAGTGATCACAACACATCCATCTCTATAGACGGAAGACCCTTATGCAACCTAAGATTTGATGATGACATGGATCTTTTGGCTGGGAGCAGTAATGAACTACAGGAGATCACTGACAAACTTGCAGACAGATCAGGTGCATATGGGATCAAAATTAGCTCAGAGACAAGCAAGATATTGGTTAACACCTCAGCTGCCAGTATGGCCAACATCGTAATGAACCAACAAAAGCTGGAGGAGGTACATAACTTTAAATATCTAGGAGCAATTATGTCTAGAGATGGTACCTGTGAAGCTGAAATTCGAGCTAGAATTGGGTCGGCAATGGCAGCAATGACGAATTTAACCAAAATATGGAACAGCAAAAATATAAGCCTTCCAACAAAGCTCAGGCTTTACTGAGCTCTCGTTAAAACCATTGTCCTTTATGGATGTGAGACCTGGACACTAATGGCAGCCACTGAAAGCAAGCTGCAGGCATTTGAAAACAAATGCATGAGGAAAATTCTCCAGATCTCCTATTTAGAACATAAGACCAATGAATATGTCTGGGACAGAATAAACTCTATTGCGGGTCATCAAGAAACCATTATAACAACAATTAGGAGACGTAAGATGACATGGTTTGGTCATGTACTGCGACATGATAGCCTGACAAAAATTATCCTTCAAGGCACTGTAGAAGGGGGCCGGCGAAGAGGTCGACAGCGGAAAAGGCTGGCTGGACAACATAAAGGAATTGACAGGGATGAGATTGCATGAATTATTGGCCGCACCTCAAAACAGACAAATGTGGAGATCGTTATCTGTTGATCTGTCCATGCGCTCCCATTAATAACCGCCATCGGTCACGGGACTGATGATGATGACTTAAATTTAAACTGGTCAAGGGTAAGACCAATGTTTTTAAATTTTACATTTTGGTAGTTTCGAGAAGGGACGTGCTCAAGGTGATCTTGAAAGAGCATTGCAATTTGGATCCACATCCCCACAGAAAAATTTAATTTCAACTAAATAAAATAGCTGATTTAAGTTCAACAAACTTCTATTCAAATTCAAGTTCAAGTTTAGGGATCTCGAAAATTTGAGTGGCTTCCCTTCCTTAGTAATTTCGCGACACGTCAAGAAACAACATGGCCGCAAGCCAGGGTAACTCTTACCGTTGACAACAATTGGCCATCTTTATGGTTTCTGCATTCAAAAATACCATAACATAGACCATTTACAATTATTATGCTCTTTATTTAATTAAAAAAAGTATGCTGTAAATCTACTATCAACTATGTCATGGATTGGGGGCAGCCTTTCTTCCCTAACGGGACAGTTGTCTAACTTGACGAAAGATATTCTGAACGAAGGAACCGAGGAAGTCAGTGGTTAGTTATATTTTTGTTTTAGATTTATTGAATTTTCAGAATGGGCTCTAAATTTACTATAGTAACACTGGATGAAAGAAGAGCAAATTTTTAACTATACATTAGGGCTGCCATCAAATTCTAACAACCATTTACAATTTTATATAAATTTTATTACTCTCCCTCAGGCTCAGGGCCTCAGACTCACAAAGTCACAAAGATTTAACTTGTGACATACTCATACACTAACTCACTATACTATGTTACTATGTAATAATATATACTAGTTTATGATTCTCTCAAGCTTACCATTGTATTACTATGTCAGCGTGATGAATGTCACATAGGGATAAAAACACTTTCCTTTCTTTCATATGCAAGAAAATGGATAGATAAATTTTAAATATAAGTTAAGATTTAATAAGATAAGTTAAGACAATATTTCCACGTAATAATTTAATAACAAATAAAGTATAAAGTAAAGTGAAAAGTGGTAAAGCAGCCACAATCAGTGATCAGGATTATAGATGTAATTATTTACTTTCTGTGTGCATTAAGCCATTAATTATTTAAATTTTAATTAGAGTTTTAGTTATTTAGATTTAATTTATCAGATGTTAGTCATGACACATGATATAATATTTTATCAAATATATAAATGACCACCATTGGACTTTATTGTACATGACTGTTAATGAATGACAGTGCTTAGGCTTAGCAAAAGCTGTACTGTGACTGTGTCAAAGCAGGAATATATTTTGGTGTAATAAATAATAATTTTTGACTACTTCTATCTTATCTGTTACAGATGCTTCTTTTATACTATACAGAAGATTAATGGGTCCTACACTTATCCATGGTTTATGTCTAGTCTTGCATTTTTATTATTGTAAATATTTCACACTTTTAATTTTCTATCTTCAGCCCCCACCACAGTTCCCCTCCAATTTGTTATATAATTTTGTTTGGAGTTAGAAATACAAGGACAGCTAAGTAAATATGTAGCTTATTTAACAGATATAAACTAACTTAAAGTGAAAATTTGTATTTGTATTTAGTGGGGGAGGCAGACAGAAAAAAGATGAAGCAGATTGCCTAGGTACTAGCCATGGCTGTAATAATGTAAGCTTATAGCAGATTGCAAAGGTACTAGCTGTGGCTTTTAGAGTGTAAGCTTAAGTCCAAAATTATACATAGTAAGTTATATAAATTCTTTGCCCTGCACTCCAAATTTTTGTACTGCCTCTCACTTTTTTTAATGCTGTGATAAAGGTCACATACAGCAAATGTACTCAATAATTCAGCCAATTACCGTATATACTCGTTCTAAAGCCAACTTTTTTTGGACAAAATCTAGGGAAAAGGTTGGGGGTCGGTTTACGAGCGGGTCATAGGTGATTCCTGCATGTATATTGAATATCGGTGTTTTTATTGTGGATCATCAATGTCCTTGTCTACATTCTACAAGATTCGACTGCTCTACCAGAAGTTATAAAATATTATTAAACATCTGCACTTACCTTATTTATTCATTTAATATATTTTTGTGAATGATTTAATAAATTGTTTTATAAATTTTGTTTTCAACAACGAATTTTAATGTATGCGCTTTCCCCACTGTTTACTAAAGAAAAAAATACTGGTAACTCTTACCTAATGAACCCATAAAGGAGGAAGAGTTTAACTAACTGGAGAATCAGATGAGTCGGACTTTGAAGGATTTTAATTTTATAGAATTATTTATAACAAAAAAAATTACTCTGGCCTATTTTAAATTTACGAACTATATTGAAGAAACATTTCTATTTACTGACTTTATTAAAAGGGAAATATAAAAAACAACATTTTCTTTTCGTTTTAATACAATGAAAAGCCCTCTAGCGAATGCTATAAAAAATGACATCCATCTTCTCTGTTATTCAAATGTCTTTGTTATTCAACCTAAACAAAAGTAAACAATCATAATGACTGATTTAGCTTGTAGTTAAAAATAATGTGTACCATTTGGTTTACGCTGTCCTATTATTTTTTGGGGTCGGCTTACGAGTGGGTTACACACTTTTTATGATATTATCTACCAAATCAGGGAGGTCGGCTTATGAACGAACGGACTAGAGAACGTGTATATACGGTATATTTTAGTTTTTACTGAAAATACATGACTTATTAGAAATGTACAAAGAAAAGTAAAACTTTGAACTAGAATTCCCCAGGGATTTCCAGGATAAAGATTCCTTCTTCCAAAACTTATGGGTTTACATTTCATAGATTGCTAAAATTTTTGCGAACACTACATTACACT
The DNA here is from genome assembly GCA_944989445.1 of Ampullaceana balthica. Classification (NCBI taxonomy): domain Eukaryota; kingdom Metazoa; phylum Mollusca; class Gastropoda; family Lymnaeidae; genus Ampullaceana; species Ampullaceana balthica. Next base: position 3,361,881 of record CALYLW010000047.1, read on the forward strand.
GATCTTTTCATATGTCTAAAACATACAAGGCATGTGAAATCTATTAGCTATAAAGTAAACTCATGTAAAAGTTTTAAATACAGTATTTAGAAAAATATGTCTATTTACTTTAAGCATTAAACACACAAATATAAATTGATTTAACATTTAACTTAAAAATACATACATACAAGTTGACATTAAAGAAAAAGAATAGTACAAATAGATTTTGTAATAGGAGTGTAAATCTCATGGCCGAAAAACCATGTTTCTAAATTTGCACACTTTCTAATTTACTTGACCTCCCTATCCCAGACTTTAGACCTAAGGTCATTATTAATGTATGTAATAGGATTTCATCTTCTTGGTTAGCAACATTGAATTTAAAGAACTGTTAACTGTTGTCTTTTTTTTTCCTTTTTGGTAACCATTAAATAAAAAAATATTCAACCCATACATAAACTTGTTAGATCGTACAACCCAAACAACTTTTAAAAGTTGTTCAACATGTGGGAGCATGTATGAAAATTGGAACTTATTTTATTTTACAATGTTAGACTTTCTATTCTCTAGACTTTCCATTCGCTATATATTCCATAGTATTAAATAATTTGTTAACTTTGCCAAAAATGTAACTTGCTGGTTAAGTATAATTTTGCTCATAACATTAATAATTAAAATTATTCCAGAATATTATTATGCTTTCTGAAAAATCCATCTGTTTATGTATTAAAGACCAATGCCATGATAAAATTATATCTGAATTCTTAGTGTAATAGTACAAAATTGGTGATTCACTTTACTTGGACAATTTAAACAATTTTTAGGCCTTTTCATGCGACAGTGAAAAAATAAATTCAATGTATAACTACATAATTTAGTTATGAAGGGTCTTGGCCTGCTCTGTCGTTCTCTTCAATTCCGAATAATATGTAGCCTTTCGCCTCTATGCCTGGACTCCCAGCAGCTGTCAGTCTTTCCCATCTATCTTATTCTCGCTCAGCCTAATAGCCTTCTATCTCCTACTTTCTGTCTATATACTGTCTTTTCTGCCATGCAGCTTGGCATTCTTTTCAGCTGACCCGCCCTTTGCAGTCTATTTTAAAAAAATTATTAAGACTGCGGGTATTGAAAAAGCCTATTTATTTCTTGGTTCATGCAGATTTTCCAACAGTGGGCCATAAATTCCCTTGTACCTTTCTCTCCCATGTGTTGAGCATATTTTCTGTGCTATTGGTAGCCTATAAGTAATATAATTTTAATTTTTTTTTCTTCAGAGATTTTTGTTCATCTTTAGTAGCTTTTGCAGGCTGAAATACCACAGATTAGCTCTAACTGTTCTTTCTTTCACCTCTAGAATTATTTCTTTGTTTTCTTTTTACAACAAATTGTAATTCATATAATTAAAAAAAGAACACACTTATGATTTGTGGCAATCATTTTGGTCTATGCATTAGTCTGTGTGCAAAATTAGCTGTGTTGGATTAAATAGGAGATAAATTATTATTATTCAGAGTTTGCGAGATGTTTACGCAATTCATTAGAAATTCTAAAAATTATGTTTCTTAATTTACGTATTACTTTTAGAATGCATCTACCACTAACATTGTAGTTAAAAGAACAGAAACATTGCAAAACTTTGCTCTTAATTTTTAAAACTACCAATTATTAATATTTTTGTGTCATGGTGTTAAAAACTCTCTTTTAAAATTTAAAACACAGTACATCCCTGTAGTTTAATGTTTGAAGTTTGAACATACTTAAAATTCTTAAATGAGTTGGGGAACTCTGCGCTTTAAAAAAATATTTATCATTTTCATGAGTTGTCTACCTTACACTTGTCCTCGTAACAAAAATTCGAAATATCATATTTGAATTAAGGACTGGTTTCTTTTTTGTAATCATAGTTTGTGTTGTATAAAAATATTGCATTGTAAATAAAAAATATCCTTTAAAGAGTTTCAATTCTGATTATATTTACTTTGAAAGCCATGTTTTAAAATTAACCATTCAAGAAGAGAAAAAAACTCAATTTTTAGATGAAAATCTTGAGATATTCTTTTGGCTGTTAAATATATAAATTAATTAATTAAAATTTGTTACATAATTATAAAGCAACAGTGGCCAAACCGCGGCTTGTGCCCGCATGCAGCTGTTCTGTGTTCACATTGCGGCTCGGGAAAAATTTATGAAATTAAACGTTTTCGTTTTAAATATATCATAAAAAATAAATGAACGTTTAAAATAAATCTTGACCGAAACAAAGGGCTGAAAATAATTTGGGTTTGATCTGAGTTGAGAAAAGCAAGCTTGCTGAGTTTAAGTCTTGAGTTTGTCAGCAGCATTACTTTCTGCTTTCAGCAAAGAATGTGTCACTTTAACTGAGACAAGTTATGACATTGCTTGGAATATTGCTAAATGACCTTATTCTGACAGAACATTCACACCACAACTACTAGCTACCAACCAGATTAACAGAAACTTGCTCATTCTTAACAGAATCATAACATGTAATGTTCAATATAATTATGATTACTTGTGCTTTGTGTTTCTATTCATAAATTTTACATATTTAAATATTTCTTAATTGTGTAACTGTAAAGCATATATTTCTTCAACATACGGTTAGTGTTAAAACAAAAAGTTTAAATAATTAAATTCGAATAAAAAATTATTTTAAACATCGTAAAAGCTATTTTTCATTGTGAGTAGCAGTAGAGTCGTGACCCATTAATGCGGCTCTCAAACATTTGTGTTATTTTTAAAATGGCTTTCAGTTACTACTGGTCTGGCCACCCCTGTTATAGAGCCTTAAATGGCAGACACTGCATGGGCAGCACCTGTTAGGGCAGGGGCGTCCCCAAACTTTTTGCATGGCGGGCCATATTTCTTGAAGTAAAGATATTTGTGGGCCGAATTATATTACAATGTATAAATAAAATTGTATTATAATAAAATATTTTAAAAATCTTTTTTTAAAAAGGACACGCTTTTATTTACATATAAAAAGTGCACTAAAAAGAAGAAAATGAAAATTTTCTATGATAACAGGTGAGATCCGTGAACAATATCCACTGCACATAAAAGTGTGGGGCGCCCATCACAACTCATTTCTCTTTGCAACTATTCTTTTGCATATAGATAAATATTTCTAATTAATATGATAGTAGCATGTATATGATCAAAGTTGTGAAACTTTTAATGTTTATTAATATTCATACAAATTTTTATTTATGTATCGCAGCCTTGTACATGATAGCGAGTTGTGATGAGCGCCCCACGCTTTTATGTGCAGTGGATAGGTTCACGGATTTCACCTGTTATCATAGAAAATTTATATTTTCTTCTTTTTAGTGCACTTTCTATATGTAAATAAAAGCGAGTCCTTTTTAAAATAAGGTTTTTAAAAATATTTTATTTTCTACTTTTTAGTATCAAAATTTGTTTAATCGATTTTTCGACCTTATCAATTCAATTTAATTAGTTAAACTTCATTGTCAATAACTTAAATATGATAGTGGTAAAAAGATAGATTATTAATTACAAATTTATGTATTTAAAAAAAAACCAACAGTTTCCCCAACAGAAAATTGAACCCCTTACCTACAGGTCAGCTCGATCACACTAACAATTCGACCAAGAAGGCTTTACAAATTTCGTTCTTTTAAAACTTATATAAAAACTCTTTACAATCCACTTCTGACGTCAACTCATTGAAATTACTTGTATCCCTCTGGGGCGAATTGAGGTGTGGTTCATTGATGTGAGGGATAATATAGACATAAACTAAAAATGCATTAATTTAATTACGGTACATTCAATTGATCTGAAATTTTGATACAATGCATTGTCATCCACGATCTGTCTGTGGTAAAATTTTGAGATCTCTAGGACCATCAGAAGGGGTTTAATTTTACGTTACAAGATTTGACGGATGGACGGATACAACATACAAACGGTGTGACTTAAATAAATGCAAGTAAAAAATGACATAGGTTGAGAAGTTTTTATTACAAAATTTTAATGTGAAGGGTGAAACTGAGATCTTGAATACAGTAAATAGGTGAGATCAGGCTCAATGCCACTGGTTTTGATAGGCATGATATCGCGTAGGTGAGAGTCACTTATTCTCGTCCTCAGATGGCTCTTCTTCACATTTATAACTGAAAATGCCTGCTCGCGCAAGTATGTTGAGCTCTTAGCAAATGTCAAATCTCATTGAATCTCTCTTAATCCAGCTGACGGTAAAAGTCAATGAGAGAAAACTGTTGTCTGCTGCGACATTCAGCATCACTTTGCAACTCAATGAGTTCCAGCTGCAGATTGCCTGGAGCATTATCAGGGTCAACAGAGAAAGGTGAAGAAAAAAACATGATTTACTTTTCAATAGTTGCCAAGTTCTGAAAGCGTCTTTGAAATTCATCAGCCAGGGATGTGATATCTGCAACTTACCTCTGCCTTTGCTCATTGAAGCCTCTTTCTGTAAAATTTGTCATGATTTCCTATAGTGAGGGGAAATGTGTAGTATTAGACTGCATTTGAGACAGTTGCCTTTGAAAAAAGTTGCAGCTTGTTCCCAAAGGCCTTGATAGGTGAATATAATTGGCTTACCACTGCATTATGATCTTGAAGCTTTGTGTTAAGAACGTTTAGATGTCTTGTCACATCAACTAAAAATGCAAAAATCTGCCAGCCAAGCAGGATCAGATAGTTCTGAAATTGTTGTTCCGTAACTTCAATGAACACCTAGTTTCATTTTTAAGTGTGTAGATGCGCTAAAGTGCTGTCCCCGACTGAGCCATCCTACATCATTGTGATACAAAACATCTCCGTATACTCCCTGGATGTAAAAAAAACTGATGAAACTGTTGGTGAAACCGGGGTTTAGAGCAAATAAGGTTTATAGCTTTTGTGGCTTAAAAACACAATCGCATCTAAGATGTTTGGCACAAAGAACTTGTTGGTGAATGATACAATGAAGTTTAAAAGAGATGCCACCCTCTTTGTTACAGATAAGCGTTGCTAGTCCACAATGCTCACCAATCATGGCTAGAGCACCATCAGTAATAATTCCAGATTTTTTTTCCATGGTAGTTTAATGTCATTGACAGCAGAGCAAACGGAAGCAAATAAATCTCTTCCCCTTGTTTGGTCTTTAAGACTGAGGGTCAAGTAATTCTTCACTCTAAACATATGTCATCATTAACTCTTCTAAAAAAAATTTATAATTTAAATTAAAAAAAAAGTTGGGCAGTGTTAGATGCATCAGTGCTTTCATCACAGGCTATCGAAAAAATTCAATTATTTCTGCTTAAAAATGACTTCATTGATTTTTACGGTAGGCTGTCACTTGACTTCATCGGGTTTTTAAAACTCCATTTCCACTTTGTTAAAAAATAAAACGACATCCATTTTCGACATCATTTGAAATATTATAAACAGTACGAAATTTCAACTTTTCCTATAAATATAATTTCGTTACAGTAATAATACGTCTGTTAATTAATTATTTCAAATAAGGCCACGGTCCGGTTAAAATTGCTTCGCGGGCCGGACTTTGGACACCCCTGTGTTGGTGTTAGGGTAAAGAAAAAAAAAGAGGGTGCCCTGGGCAACAGTCTGACAAGCTGTAGCAGCAGGGTTCCCAAAAAGAAAAAATATTCAAATTTAGCATGAAATATTCTTTGTGTACTGTTTTATTAAGAATTGTGGGTCAAATGAGTATGCCCAAATATGGTTGTGTATCACAGTGCTGGGTTTAATGCACATATTTATTAAGTTGAGGGGGTGTATCTTATTGTCACATGTAAAGATTTTTTTAAAAAAGGGTGGTTTTTGCTATCCGGCGTGCAGATGTTTTTTTTTCTAAATTGAGTGTAAATAATTGTGCTCTCTGGCATGCACATATTTTCTGTTGTCAAATTTAATTTTTTATGGATAAATAAACTGCATTAGTGAAAAACTGGAAATAAGTCTTAAATAGCTAAAGACTTAAACTTTATCTAAATAACCTAAGTTTAAATGTCATTTAAAAAAAATCAAGTTGAAAGTTTCAGCGGATTTTCATGTGATGTTAATTTTTTCAATAAAGATTAAAGATACTTAAAATTCTTCATTTTATATGCTATTTGAAAATAAATGTAAAATTAAAGGTCTAATGTATTGAATCACATAAAAAAATGAACTTGTGAATTCTGATTTCTTTTGTATGTGGCTGCATTAAAAAAAACATTCTGACATTATTAATAGATGTGTGTGTGTAAGATGTGTATTTTCTGGAATTAGCCACATTAAGTCAAGTTAAGCCACTTTAGCTTTTATATTTCTTTGGTTTTAGAACAAAGTGGACAGTAAGACAGCTTATAATTGGTTTTATGAATAGGTTTTTTGGTACATAATTAAATTTTTCTGAAAAATTAAAACTTTGAAATAATCAGATTGTCCGCCATTATGCATAACGTATGGAACACGTCCTCACTGATCTAAAAACTTTTGATTGGCTACTTTTGAGCGGATGTGTGTCAATATTACGAACCTTGGGGCCGGCTACTTTTATCTCACCGATGTGGCCTGTGCAAGCTTTTTTAGTCCCTTATCAGCTTGAACATGAGTCAGAGCCCAGTCCACGAGGCTGCCATAACCTCCATGTCACAAACTATTTATGACCATTTACTAGCGATACAATGGGCTTCTCTACACGGTGGTGTTACTGATAGCAAAGGTTGTTTCAGTTTAGAATGGGGATCTATCAGTTTGCTAGGAAAGATTACATTCAATGGAAGGGGGAAATTCTCATTTAAGCACTATAAAATTATATCATCTGGATTTTTTTTCTTGTCATGCTTCTGTCATTTAAAAACTTCATAAAAGATAATTCGAAACATGCTTTGAGAATCTTGGGAATGTCAATTATTTGATTTAACCAATCCCCATTATTTAAATAAAATTGATTTCGTTGTTCATAAGGGACATGATGCCAAACACCACAATTTTTCATAGTGATGTGAAATATTGCTGTATTTCAATTTAACACCCTATATAATGCTGTTTGGAGTTCTGTTTAAATCCCACTCTTCCTCCTATTGCAACCTACTCAAGTTAAAAATTGGCACACCACTGAAATGAAAATACTCCAATTTAAGACACAATGAATTACTTACATTTCTACCTAGTATTTAACATTTACATTAAAATTAGCTGTTCGACATTGTTTGATGTTCTTAAATGTTACGTAAAAATTCAAACTTTATTATAAAACAAATTTGAAAGCATGTCAAAACACAAAAATTTCTGCCAACAAAAACATGTTTAAGGAAAATGATATAAAATAAATGCACAATGCAAAATGACTTCCTTTGTATGCTTTAAAAAATTATTTGCAAATTCTCAGTAGTAAGATATCTCTCCCCCCTCCTTAGACACACTTTCCCCAAACATCCTTGAGACTGGGATAAAAATATGTATAGTTTTGGACCCATGCCAGTGGCCAACTATAAACCATCCTTTTGTCCTGGGCCAATTTCTATGGCCTACTATAAACCATTCTTGCGTCCTGGGCCAACTATAAATTTGTCTTGAGTGGGGCATAATTATATGTTTTATTTGTATTAAGAAAATTTGAATAGCTCAATATTCCTGTAAATGCTTCTGGCTATAAAGGTTATGTTTAGTACAGCGCTGTGTTGCCTTAACAAATATTTGATGAAATATTATGCAAAGTCAACACTAAACCATGTGTGAACCCAATGCCTGGGGAATGACACATCATTTAATATTTATGGGATCTCATAGACGTGCAAGATCTTCAATTTGAGTTTTTATATTGTTTCTTTGATGTTGTAGTCATAGCCATCTCAACCTATTCTAAGTATGGCAAGATGTCAATTTAATATCAGTGTGGAATACATGTTTTGTGTTAAGAATCTCATTTTAACAATAATCTGCACGTTCAAAGGAGTTCTATTTATTTTACAATTATCTTATATGTTGGATTATCTTGTACCCTAAAGTGAGATCGATGTTTTTAGAAGTTGAGAAATTTAATGAAATAAAAAAGATGTGTAACCATGGATTAACAGTGAAAACAAGATGTAGTTACAGTATTACGTTAATTCCTTGACTTAATGAAACTGAATTGCCACACAAGTTTGATGGAAGCTGTAAGCTAGAAGAGAATTATGATGGTGCATTCTGATCAATCTCAGCTTTATATTCAGACATTGGCTTGAAATCAGTCTATAATTACAAGGAATGGTAATTTCTGGAAGCCAAAGTCAACTAAAGTCAAGATTTTAGGACAATCCTTTTTTCACAAAACGTGTCAGGATTCTTATCTAACTAGTCATCCCTTTAAAATGATTCTGAGGTAGAGTTATTTAGTGCTTGCACCAGTTTTGTGCTCTTGATATCACCCAGTTTTGTTTAATTAGGCTATCACATTCATCACTAACTCAGTGGGGAGCCATTAAGAAACCCATAGGATGTCTTAGAATATATGTTTGAGCTTATCAAAATTTAGAATTTGGAACTCTATAAGGTTACGCTCACCAAATTTTATCAAGCCCAAATCCCTTTTTTATCTAGTACTTATCAAACATCTGTTTGATCTTGTTTCTTACATTTTTTTTATATAGATAAAATGTTGTGGCTTAAATGAACTTTCTATACCAGTAACCACTTATTTTTGTGTTTTGTCTGGCATTCTTTTAATCATATGGGAAATGGGTCTTCTGACTTAAGTGTTATAATAATCAAATTGACTCATATATTACTGGGGTCAGACATCAGATTTGACCTCCTTATGTCCTGCTTGGGTCTACGGTGAGTCAGGATTGACCTCATGTCCTGTGGTGAGTATTGAGTCAGGATCCACTTCCTAATTAATCTCATTAGTTGTCAAGTTTTTTTAAAGAGTACTTGTAATTTTGTCAACAGATCCAACAACTGAACTCCAACTTGCTAAAGACAAGATTCAACAATTGGATTCTGTTTTATCCTCACTTAAACAAGAGGTAAGTCATGAGTCAAAGGCTGTGTTCTAATTACGTCTCATTACTTGTAATGTACATTCTCTCCTCAATGGAAAAAGTATCAGTGTTTTTTTTTACAAATGAACTGAGGTAAACAACTTATTTTTAAAAAAAACAACTCCAAATACCACTGCTTCAATTTTTTAATGTGAATTTTCTAATTGGGAGCGTTAGATTTGTACTGTAAAATGTAAACGGTTGACTTTTGTCAAGCTGATGCAACTTTGTCCTTTAAAGTTTGATTTTTGTTATGTTGATGTAACTTTATCATAAATTAATTGTTCTCTTGTTAAGCTTGACGATGTCATTGCAGTCTCACCCCTGTCTTATAGTAGAAATTTTAATGTATCAAATCCAATTTGTATTCCAGAATGAGAGATTAAAGCGTATAAATAAAGAGCTTGAAGAGAAAGCTGAGTCATCTGAACTCCAAATTAATGCTATCTCAAACCAGTACAGGGGAGTCCTTGAAAACAGAGAGGTGAGCTATTACTTCATAAGTCTTTTATTTTTTAATACTTAATAGTCCTGTATCATTTAATACTTAATAGTCCTGTATCTTTTCTTGTTCATATAATACTCAATAGTCTTTGATGATTTAATACTTAATAGTCCTGTATCATTTAATACTTAATAGTCCTGTATCATTTAATACTTAATAGTCCTGTATCATTTAATACTTAATAGTCCTGTATCTTTTCTTGTTCATATAATACTCAATAGTCTTTGATCATTTAATACTTAATAGTTCTGTATCTTTTAATACTTAATAGTCCTGTATCATTTAATACTCAATAGTCCTGTATCGTTTAATACTAAATAGTTTTGTATCTTTTAACACTCAATTGTCCTGTATCTTTTAACTCTCAATAGTCCTAGATCATTTAATACTCAATAGTCCTGTATCATGTAATACTCAATAGTATTTGATCTTTTAATACTAAATAGTCTTTGATAATTAAATCCTCAATTCAATAGTGAGTGATTGTGTAATAATTAATTTTCAATGCTTTTATAGTACTGAAAAAGTTATTTAATACGGAAAAGTCAGTGAACATTGATAGTATATTACAGACTAAACAGTGGTTGTATGATATTGAATAAGCTGTTGTAGTATTAAATGTAATAAGCTAATATTGATGAAATGATATTAAATTGAGTCAATAATTTTAATGCTTGCAGAAAGAGATCAACACCCTCAAACATCAATACCAAGAACTCCTAGAGCAACATGCCAGGACAGCCGCTCTTTCATCCCATGAGCCACCGATGTCTGAAAGCTCTCATCAGTTTGAGAGTCATGGCTGGGGTTCAGTCGTATCAGGAGGCCAGGATCTAGTTTTGAACAGTAAGTAAACTTATTTTTGTTGGTCAAATGGGAGGGGAATTCTGGGATATTGTATTTAGTTATAAATAACCTCCTTGAGTTTGCTGAATGAAGGGGAATACTGGGATTTTGTATTTAGTTATAAATAACTTTTTTTGAGTTTGCTGATTACACAGAACTATCATGAAGTCCTCACTACATAGAACTATTATGATGTGCTCATTACATATAACCACAATGATGTGATCATTACATAGAAACACTATGATGTGTCATAACATAAAGACACAATGCTGTGCTGATTACATATAACCACAATGATGTGATCATTACATAGAAACACTATGATGTGTCATAACATAAAGACACAATGCTGTGCTGATTACATATAAATATTATGATGTACTCATTATGTAACACTCATTACTATTAAACTAAGGAAAGTTGTCATACACAGACTCCTGATTTCAAAAACACAGTCAAACATAATCTCAGCTTTCCACAACATACCGTATATACTCGTTCTAAAGCCGACCTTTTTTTTAAAAAACAAAATCTAGGGGGGAAAATCGTGTCGACTTATGAGCGGGTCATAGGTGATTGCTGCATGTACATTGAATATCAGTGTTGTTATTGTAGATCATCAAGGTCCTTTTCTGCATTCTACAAGATTCGACTGCTCTACCAGAAGCTATAATATATTATTAAACTTCTGCACTTACATTATTTAATCATTTTATTTATTTTTGTGAATGTTTGAATAAATTGTTTTACAAATTTTGTTTCCAACAACGAATTTTAATGTATGAGTATGCGCTTTCGCCACTGTTGACCAAAGAAATCTTTTTTTAAATACCGGTAACGCTTGCCTAACAAAGAGCACAAATACAAAGATAGGCAGTACAAAGTAAACAATCATAATGACCGATTTAGCTTGTAGTTTAAAAAAAATTTGTATTATTTTGTTTAAGCTGTCCAATATAATTTTGGGGGCTCGGCTTGCGAACGGGTGAGACACTTTTAATGCTTTTCTCTTCCAAAAGATTGGGTGTCAGCTTATGTATGAACGGGCTATAGAACGAGTATATACGGTAATCACACAAAATGTAATGTGAACATAGACATCAAAAATCTTTCTCTCTTTCTGTTTCTAAACTGAACATGTGATTTCTTTTCAATCTGCAAAATTTTTATAAAATTGTCATTCTAATTATCGGCATCCACATTTGTTCAAAATCATCATCACAGTAAGTCACACACATGATATTGATTCCACAAATATGATCAGTCATACTCTGTTGTTTATATAAACACTAGCGTACACCCGTCAAAAATGACGGAAGTTTTCAGCTGAAATCTATTTATTTTATAAAAAATGCACATTTTTTTAGGGCGCCTACGGCGCCGACCTTTTTCAAAAGCCCAACTAACTTGTCCTTGTTTGATAAATACGAAATATTAAACTTTCTGAAATGTACACAAAGTATTTTATAATAGGGGTTGTAGGGCACCTACGGCGCCCCGTTTATTATTTTATTTTATAATTAACCACCATCTAATTCTCTTTTTACAATGTTCCCTTTTCCAAAATTAAAATATGAGCGAAAACAATGATGTCATATAAGATTTTTTTACAGTGCATCTTTAATTTGCACACCTTTTGGAGCATTGGTGCAGTAATTTGGTTTTCCCTGCTTTCTAAAATTAGTAGCGTCAGGACAGACTGACAGACACTACTGATTTGCGTGACAATTGCAAATTATATATTTTTATAGTAATACACAATCTAAATTTTTCACAAACTCAGTCACGTTTGCACACAAATAGTCACACTCTTTTTCATGTTTTCACTAACTAGTCACACACATACAAACACAAGTCAGTAAAATACTCTCACACCAGTAACAATAACTTGAGTTTCTCTCTTGTGCTAACTTGTTTGCAAGATATAGGCTGATTTACAAGTATTTTGAATGGTTTTTCCAAAAGGGAGAGATATTAGTTAATAGCACCAAGATATTGTGAAAGTTTAGCAGAGAGAAAGATAAATAGATTTGGAATATGCCATAAATGTAGTGGGAAACTTGGGATGAATAATGATAACATTTTGTTTTGTTTCAATGAGAGAAGAGTCTCATTGAGATTTGAAGTTGTTTGATAAAAATGTAGGAAACAATTTCTCAAGTTTCAGATGACTATCAAGTCTTAGTGAATTATTGATAAGCTTGTCATGGATAAGCTTTTAAGTAGAGGAAATTGCTCTCTCTCTCTCCCCGCCCTTAGTGAATGCAGTGAAAAAATGTTTCTGTGGATATGAATGTGATGGTGTGTAGTAAGGTGTTAGGGTTGTGATGGTGTGTAGTAAGGTGGTAGAGTTGTGATGGTGTGTAGTAAGGTGTCAGGGTTGTGATGGTGTGTAGTAAGGTGTCAGGGTTGTGATGGTGTGTAGTAAGGTGGTAGAGTTGTGATGGTGTGTAGTAATGTGTTAGGGTTGTGATGGTGTGTAGTAATGTGGTAGAGTTGTGATGGTCTGTAGTAAGGTGGTAGAGTTGTGATGGTGTGTAGTAAGGTGTCAGGGTTGTGATGGTGTGTAGTAAGGTTGTAGGGTTGTGATGGTCTGTAGTAAGGTGGTAGGGTTGTGATGATGTGTAGTAAGGTGGTAGGGTTGTGATGGTGAGTAGTAAGGTGGTAGGGTTGTGATGGTGTGTAGTAAGGTGGTAGGGTTGTGATGGTGTGTAGTAAGGTGGTAGGGTTGTGATGGTGTGTAGTAAGGTGGTAGGGTTGTGATGGTGTGTAATAAGGTGGTAGGGTTGTGATGGTGTGTAGTAAGGTGGTAGGGTTGTGATGGTGTGTAGTAAGGTGGTAGGGTTGTAATGGTGTGTAGTAAGGTGGTAGGGTTGTGATGGTGTGTTTTTTAGGATTGTGAGGGTGTGTAACAAGGTATTAGGGTTGTGATGGTGTGTAGTAAGGTGGTAGAGTTGTGATGGTGTGTAGTAAGGTGTCAGGGTTGTGATGGTGTGTAGTAAGGTTGTAGGGTTGTGATGGTCTGTAGTAAGGTGGTAGGGTTGTGATGATGTGTAGTAAGGTGGTAGGGTTGTGATGGTGAGTAGTAAGGTGGTAGGGTTGTGATGGTGTGTAGTAAGGTGGTAGGGTTGTGATGGTGTGTAGTAAGGTGGTAGGGTTGTGATGGTGTGTAGTAAGGTGGTAGGGTTGTGATGGTGTGTAATAAGGTGGTAGGGTTGTGATGGTGTGTAGTAAGGTGGTAGGGTTGTGATGGTGTGTAGTAAGGTGGTAGGGTTGTAATGGTGTGTAGTAAGGTGGTAGGGTTGTGATGGTGTGTTTTTTAGGATTGTGAGGGTGTGTAACAAGGTATTAGGGTTGTGATGGTGTGTAGTAAGGTGGTAGAGTTGTGATGGTGTGTAGTAAGGTGTTAGGGTTTTGTTTTTAAAGTGTTTCAATTTTACTTGTTATGGAGGGTAAGATTGTACAATTTATATATGCTATCTTTCAAATGGTTGCCCATGAAGTATCAATTGTAATCCCTTTGTGGCAAGTTAAATGTCTCCAATACATGTATAATTATATAGCCAATACAATGATGTAACCAAGTTTTAAAATGCAGAAACTTACATATAAAACTATAGCTAATTGAATGTTGTAGCCAATAGAATGCCATAGACAATATTATGCTATAATATACTCAATAGAATGATGAAAATGATATCCTTTTTAATGCTGTAGCCAATAAAATGCTATAGCCAATAGCTACAATCAATAGAAAACTAAAGCTTATTAAATGTTGAAGCCAGTAAAATTCTCGGCTTACATTTAAAAACGTTTAATGTCGGTGATCACCTGCTTCCATCACTCCCGCTGCTCCGTATGTCTTAGCTAACCAAAGTATAGGAATTTTGCTGACTTCGAGTCCTAATTGTTTTGTTCAAAATTAGAATGATACACTTATTTGTAATGTTGGTTTTCATTAAATTATGAGTTTGGTTTCACCTTAGCTTCGTGTTCTGTTGAACAGACAACTAACACACGGGCTGTGTTCACTAACAAGTGACGAACAGAGCATTTGGTAGTCATCATAATTTAAATGAGCTGACTTCTAAGTGAAATAAACGAAATTAGATACGACCCGCGGCGTAGCATACGCCGCAGACTCGCTCACCATAGATAGTGCAAAGAATGGGGGGAGGGGGGGGGAGAGAACGGACACAAACAGCAGCACGAAGTAATGAAAAAAAGCGAGTAAACCTGGAGACATGCGCACTGCGGTTGTTGTTACCTGCCCCCACCCTTTACTACCATCCCTTGTCAACCATAAACTGTGATTGGCCGACCATAGCGAGGGTTAGCCATGTTCGCAAAATAGGAGGAAAAGAACGGGCAGAAACAAATATTTTTAACAATTAAAAAAAAATGTTCCCGCTGGAGCTGGAACCCAGGACTTTCCACGTGCATGGCGGACGTGATAACCACTACACTACGAATCATATATTATTCTGTGAAGGAACAACGCAAGTGATCGCAAGAAGCATTGTTGCCCCCGCCCTCCCCCCTTTTTTCTTCTTTTCATCTCACTACGCTTGCCAACTGTGATTGGTCTACCCCAGCGAGGGTCATTCGTCATGCTTGTTTGCACATACTTGATTTGGTCATATATAAAAATATATATAAACGAAATACTACAGCTTTAATTTTTCCGTTCTGACTAGTTGTGGTTGTTGGTTTGCTTGTGATGAAATCTTATATTTCAATTTTGACGCCACTCCCCCATGTCCGGTTGTGATGAAATCTTATATTTCAATTTTGACGCCACTCCCCCATGTCCGGTTGTGATGAAATCTTATATTTCAATTTTGACGCCACTCCCCCATGTCCGGTTGTGAAGAAAAAACATGTCAAACATAATCTTTTTTGTAATTGATTTTTTAGTTTTAAATGTTAACCCCTATTGGACCAGCCCACCACCCTCCCTGGACCATTGTTAACCCTTAGTGGACATCCTCTCTGCACCACTGACCTGTATTGCACCACCCTTACTGTTCGATTGTTAACCCCTAGTCAAACCCTGCCTGCACAGCTGTTTCCCTAGTGGACCAGCCTGCCACTCTCCCTGCACCACAGTTAAACGATATTATCCATTTAAAACTCTTCTTTCCCAGAAGCTCTATTTGAATGACACAGTATGAGCCGCCAGTTTTACCCTGGACCCACGTTAGTTCACAAATAACCCGTTACACTTTTAGACCCGGACTTGTCCGCTTCCAAATTTTGACTACAATATTAACTCAAAAGCTTGAAACTGAACAAAACTAGGACGGAACTTTTGAAAGGCAGCCCACAAGGGTATCTGCCGGCCCGAGTTACCTTTGCCGTGTTAGTTGCGTGGGCTCGATTTATTTGTTTTTTGGTTTTTTTTTGGATCTGGCGCCCAATAGAGGCAGTGCCTAGCAACTATCTGATGCGTCGATAGGGTTTTCTTTATGACCCGCTTGGGAGATTTACAAAATTGAAATTGTGTACTTTGGAAGGGCTGATAAGCGTGTCATGGGGTTATCATTTACTTCTTCATATGTAGTCCACTGAGGACAACATTTATAAGTCTAACTTGGGGAGAGGACATTCGATGTGTTTCTCTGGGGGGAAGGAGATATACGAAGAGCTCTGGGAGGGAGATGATGTTCGATGTGTAAGAGGGGAGGGGTTGGTAGGTGTGTTACTAATACTGGGAGATAACATTCCATGTGTTTCTGGTACCTAACATTAAAAGTAAATATGTTGATGTTTTAATCGCCCAAAACCCTGATGGGTATCTAATAGTAATAGTTGTTAAAGAGATATACAGAGCTATTAGTATGCCCATAACATCTAAAATATTAAAATGTATCACCCCCCCCCACACACACACACACACATACACACACACACACACCACTTTCACGTGAATTTAAAAAAAAGAGAAAATGTTGATGGCTCGTTATTTGGAAAATAAATCGTGTATTTAGGGTTTGGCGTTGGTCATTTTCTTAAAACTTTGTAAGGAAACTAAGAGATAAAAATATTGATTGAAATCAGAGCCAAATCTGATTACTGATTACTGAAATTGAAGCCGAATATATTGATTGGAATCAAAGCAAAATATAGTGTTTGAATTCTTAGCCGAATATAATGTTTGAAACGAAAGCAAAATATATAGCTGGAAATCTGACCCTAATATATAGCTGGAAATCTGACCCTAATATATAGCTGGAAATCGGAGCCTAATTATTACCGTAAATTTGAGTAATATATAGAATAGGGCTGCAGAAAAGCTTTGAAATAAAATACAATATACACAAACTGTGTGAACCAAACAATAATTTAACGCTTCATTAATAGACACGGACACTAGTAGATATTTCGGCTAATGCCTTCATCAATACAAATAATTTATACAAGTAGCAAAATTAAATTTACATTATATAATACATACTTTATCATGGGAAAAAATAATTAAGTTTAAAAAAAAATTAAAAAACACAGAAACGAAAGGAATAAAGATGGGCACACTTACTTAACAAAAAAACACAGGATACAAGAAGAGGAAGGAAGTATCAAAAGTTACTGTTACAATCACAACTGGAAGAGAAAAAAAAAGATTCCACGGTTACGTAAAATTGTGAATTTGGTTTATTCTATATGGAGCCATTGGCCCCTACGAGGACCTTCTCACCTCCATTAAGAAGAGGAAACTACGATGGTACGGACACGTGACAAGAACTGGAGGTCTCGCAAAGACCATATTGCAAGGCACAGTCCAGGGAGGAAGGAAAAGAGGCAGACAAAGGAAGAGATGGGAGGACGATATCAAAGAGTGGACCGGCCTGTCATTCAGCGACTCTCAAAGGGCAGCACAGGACCGGGACAAATGGCGTGAGATAGTGAGCAGTTCACGATGGTGCCCCAACGACGGGTTAAGGCAGGGGTCGGGAAACTATGGATCGCGAGCCAGATGTGGCTCTATTGATTGCTGCATCTGGCTCTCAGACAAATGTTCGATTATTTTAAAAAACAAACAAACCACAAAAAAAACGTTTATTCAGACCTCTTTGATCTTCCATAATAATAATAAATTAAATGCATTAAAAAACAGCAAAACAATGATGTTAAAAAAAATTCAAAGACATAATTATTGTTCTTTTAGTGTTGAAATTACACAAAATGCACACATTTACTTGAATTTTTACTTTAAACATAATGTATGGCTCTCAAAGAATTACTTTTCAAAATATGTGGTGTTTATGGCTCTCTCAGACAAAAAGTTTCCCGACCCCTGGGTTAAGGGATAGTTTTTTAAAAAAGTTCAATATGGAGCCAACACACCAAATAGTTTCATAAATCTATTTTCCGTGTAGATCCTATCATGGGTATTGCTCGCAAATAGAATGCCAGTAACTGCAATATCTGAAATCCCGCTATGGTTAACACTGTTGAAGTGTTTAGAGACATGACATAGGGCCTAATATATTGCTGGAAATTTGAGCTCAATATATTGCCTGAAATTCGAGTTAAATACAGCTATGGTAGTTTAAGCCTAATAAATATATATTTATTGAATGAAAACTTGATATATTGTTATCTTTAATTGGAGTTCTAAGACCATATTGACTGCAGCTGATAAAATATTGGAGTATGCGCGTGTGAGCTATACGATTGGGGAATTGTTATCTTTAATTGAAGGAAGACCATATTAACTAGAGCTGATTAAAGTTGGTTACGTGGAACCTGGACCTTTAAATAACTAATGTAAAATTGAAATGTTCGTATCACTAGGTCAGTGTATGAATTGGGGAAGTTAACCAATGTTGTTGTTTTTTTAAAACCTTATGAGTAAGTGTTAAGCTCGTGAACGAGTTAATTGTCTATATTGTCATCTTCTCTTATAGGTGACATAGGCATCGTTTATTTTATATATAACACAACCATGACCTTATTTAGAAGTGATAAGATATAACAATATTGAAGGTGACCAGTTAATAATTTAGGTCTCCTAATCCCATGTACACTAGTTACCAATCTGTAGATGTGACCAGCTATAACAGTCTCATGAGTCTAATCCCATGTACACTAGCTACCAATCTGTAGATGTGACCAGCTATAAGTCTCTTGAGTCTAATCCCGTGTACACTAGTTACCAATCTGTAGATGTGACCAGCTATAACAGTCTCATGAGTCTAATCCCATGTACACTAGCTACCAATCTGTAGATGTGACCAGCTATAAGTCTCTTGAGTCTAATCCCGTGTACACTAGTTACCAATCTGTAGATGTGACCAGCTATAACAGTCTCATGAGTCTAATCCCGTGTACACTAGTTACCAATCTGTAGATGTGACCAGCTATAACAGTCTCATGAGTCTAATCCCGTGTACACTAGTTACCAATCTGTAGATGTGACCAGCTATAACAGTCTCATGAGTCTAATCCCGTGTACACTTGTTGCCAATCTGTAGATGTGACCAGCTATAACAGTCTCTTGAGTCCAATCCTGTTCTTTCGACAAAACAAATCGAAGATTGAAAGCAAACAACAGAATTTATCGATTTTCATTTTTTGTGTGCAAACAGGCTCGCGTGTAACTAGATCACCCACTCATCAATATCAGACACACCCATATTTATCACACACACCATAACACACACTCACCCGTATAACACACTCACCATATCACACACTGACCCATATTACACACTCACCATATCACACACTGACCCATATTACACACTCACCCATATCACACACTCCTCAATATTACAAACTCACACATATCTCCTACTCACTCAATCATATCATACACTCACTCATATACACTCTAACATATTTCACACTCACATCACATACTCACTCAATCATATCATACACTCACTCATATACACTCTAACATATCTCACACTCACTCATATCACCTACTCACTCACATCATATCATACACGAATCACACACTTAATCACTCATTCACCAATGTAACATGCTAATGTTCATCGTCTCCCTGATGATGACATTGTCTATGGGCATTAGTAACACTGTACACTTGACATTTGTAAACTTGGACACTTGTAACACTGCGGTCATTTTGACATTCGTAATACCCACTGATATTGGCCAACACCTGATCTTGAATTACCTAACAATCTTGGCCTAGCCAGTGATCTTGATTTACCTTACAATCTTGGCATACCCAGTGATCTTGAATTACCTAACAATCTTGGCCTACCCAGTGATCTTGAATTACCTAACAATCTTGGCCTAGCCAACGATCTTGAATTACCTAACAATCTTGGCCTACCCAGTGATCTTCACCTACCTAATTATCATGACATACCCAATGATCTTCGCTTCCCAACTCTCTTGACCCATCTAATGATTTTGGCCTACGTAATAATCTTGGCCACTCACTGATCCTTACCTGCCTACCGATCACTGCCTGTCAAATGATGTCTGTTCCAAAGATCTTTAAGTTTGTTGTCGAGACAATCTTAAACAACCCCTGTCACTATTACGTCTCTCCCCTCTCCCCGATCTGTTTGATCAGCCATTTAATAGGTAACAGTGGTTACAGCTATTTCTGGGGAAGGGCTGGGAAACATTTCCTTTGATAGGTGTGTTTCATACTCACTCAACGCAGTTGATAGGTACATATGAATATGTTGTAATATCTGGGGTCGGGGCGAAAGAAGTGTACCGATGGTCACATCATACCATTAGAAAGTGGGGCGCTGGGGTGTTCTTGGCAGACTGTCACGTGTGTTACTCTGGGTGGCGGCCGCGGTCGAGTGTTTACCCACAATGCAGAAGGGCTACACGGGCCAGGTTTAACACAGTGGTGGGGGAGATTGCTTTATAGATAAACGGTCGTATGAAGGGAAACCCTTACACCCATTACCGTAGTCCACAACTACCGTATTACTATTACAGTAAATGTATTACTATCGCACTACAAAACCATATTACACCACGGCTACCTTATCAACATATCCCCCCCCCCTTTTTAAAAAAAAGTATTTGCATTCCAACTTTTGCACGACTCATGGATTTATTCCAGCTTATCTGCATCTAGTTTCTTTGAGTCATCTTTTGTTTAATAGCGCCCTCTTTGGTTAGTCACATTTTTTGTTTGGTTGAGACTTTCAGATTGTTTCAGGGACAAATCCTTGATTAAGGCTTTGTTTATCTTTCAGTATTTGAATCCAGCTCAGTTTCGCAACATTCATGTCCATCAACATCCCGCCCGTTCTTAATAAATTCTAACGAATTTCCTGTCAAACTGCCAATCTACTAAATCCCGCTCTACCAAAGTTCCATTGACAAATTTAGTTTATGGTAAACCATATTTTTGAGTGTTATATTGCGATCTGCTC
This sequence comes from Ampullaceana balthica, assembly GCA_944989445.1. Classification (NCBI taxonomy): domain Eukaryota; kingdom Metazoa; phylum Mollusca; class Gastropoda; family Lymnaeidae; genus Ampullaceana; species Ampullaceana balthica. The sequence goes on from CALYLW010000047.1 coordinate 3,382,622, forward strand.
TATGGGACATGTATGAAAATGATTGTTGCATATGCTTGCTTTATGTGACATGCAGTTTATAAATATCTCGTAAGTCACGGTAGTCAGGAAACAGTGCCATCATCGTACAATCTATGTACATGATAAGCCGTCTCAATTGTTTTGTTATGTTATTGAAGATTTGTTAACATTGACTCCCCTGTCCCTCGAGCCTTAGTTACTACAATTCAATCGATTGCCATCTGCTTCCTATGACGTTGGGTCGTTCTAAAAAAAGACTTTTCTCATTCCGCCATTTTTACTTCTCTATGAAGGCTGGGTGCACATTCCAATAGCTTGTTGGAAACTTTAAAAATAATTGTAGTAAATTAGAGTTATAATCTACAAAGAGCTAATATATAGCTAAAATTTATAAATATATTTCCTCTAAAATTATTAATAAAATCATTATACTATCTATCGTTTTATCGTATCGTTTTAACATATCGTTTTAATTAATATGATTAATTAATCAATCACCATCAGATTAATCATCATCATCTGATCAATCATATACCATATGATCAATCATCTACCGTCTGATCAATCATCTACCGTCTGATCAATCATCTACCGTCTGATCAATCATCTACCGTCTGATCTGTGGAAGCATTACCTCATAATGTACTGACTGAGTACCATCTAGTGCACTGAGTACCACCTAGTGTACTGAGTACCACCTAGTGTACTGACTAAATAGCCACCTATAATACTTAGTGTCACCTAGTGCAGTGCTTCTCAAAGTGGTGGTCCGTGGACCATCCGCCGCCGGCCCGCAGAAGTTATCAAGAAAGAACATAAAAATCTATTTATAACCCTCCAGAACAGGGAAAATAGTGCACCGGTCCCTGGAACAATGAAAAAAATCCTGCCGGTCCACCAGACTAAAAAGTTTGAGAAGCACTGACCTAGTGTACTGATCACCACCCAGTGTACTGACTGACTGAATCCATCCTATTGTACCGTCCAGTAGATCCTTGTTTCGCTATGTCACAATAACGTGCCCTTATAGTGATGCACGGGTAACTTGATGCATTGGGAAATTTTGGTGCTAAACGACTGAGGTGAACAGTTTAAATCTGGTAACGTTTCGTCACAACCAATGCCATGGGGCCATCCCTATACAAGTTTGGCTGGATGTAAACAATGCCCCCGTGACTGTGACCTCCTTGACCCCCGTTACCCCCGTGTTGTACCGCATATTGTTGACATCCCAATCAATGTGCTTTATACCACCATCCTAAAAAAATAAAAAATAACCTAATCGAATGATCTATATAATTATGACGTCATGGGTTTTCACCTTTGAAGGTTTGGCTTACCCAATGATTCCAAAAATATGCACATGCCCTGAGACACGAGAATGGTGTGCAAATGGCGCAGTCGCACGGGGCACCGATGATTCTTTTGATAGGATCTTAATTGGTTACTTCACGGGGACAAGGGCGAAATTTTTTAACTAAATAATTGTCCGCCTGGGAGGGGGAGGGTAAATATGGGGTTCTGCGGCTTCCTCACAGGGGCATTGTGAAAACATCCTAGTCCCGTTACTTTTAGAAGACTAAGAACTAATAAAGTTTCCATACGCTCGCAATATCTCGACCATACCCCCTTCCTCTTTAGTTCTAACATCTACATGCCTATGGAAAGCTCTCAGTGCACATAGCTATATGCTTAACAACTGTCTTTAGTTCTAACATCTACATGCCTATGGAAAGCTCTCAGTGCACATAGCTATGTGCTTAACAACTGTCTTTAGTTCTAACATCTGCATGCCTATGGAAAGCTCTCAGTGCACATAGCTATGTGCTTAACAACTGTCTTTAGTTTTTTCACCTACTATTGGCGTGCCTATAGTTGCTATGTGAAAAACGATGTAAAAATAAATATTGTTCACTTAAGGCAGGGGCGTTCAAACTTTGTGCAAAGCAATGAAGTAAAGGTAAGTACGGGCCGGATAAAGTGAATAAACAAAAATTACATACTTTGAGACTGAGTACAGACTTTTAAGTCATTTGTTTATTTGTTTGTTTGTATTTGTTCGAGTGATATTTTAGTGGACCAAAAGGGGACAAAATAATTTTGATTTTCGTCACTTTATAAATGTCTTATTCTATCATCTGAAATTATAAAAATTGGGTTAATAATGGTCAAAACAATTATTATTTACTACGTACTTTAAATAAATAAAATGTTTTGAAATATAACCAGCACCGAAAATGTTAAGTTAAAAATGTGATGAAAAAAATGTCTTACATTTGTAAGTACACAACGCCACATTCATTTGCTTTTCAGGGTTAACAAAAATAAACAATATTATGACATCAATTTTCGCCATAGAACGTCATCGAATTTCGCCCACCTACCAGATAACTGCAACGGCTTTTTGCAATGAATATTCACGTTGGTAAACACTAAAACATCCTAGATTTTTGTATTCATTTGTCCTCGTTGTTTTTTTTTACTTAGAACATCTTATTATTTCGGCTTTCCTGATATATTTACGTTACGGAAAACATCCAAGAGTCAGTTAATCATTAGGCCGCCGCCAGCCAGTTAAAAGTTAAGGCTTGGCCGTATTTGGCCCGCGGGCCGGACTTTGTACATCCCAGGCACCTCATCACTACCTAAAGTCGAAAGTGTATCGGTTAAATGCACGCATTCATTTTGGATTAATGGTATTATTCAAATACATAAAACCAAATAACTTGCAGCGAGGCATTGAGTCGGCGGGAGACATCCATGTTTCATTTCAGCACTATCGTCTGGCCATTTTCAACCTGTTTAGAGATTCACGTGCAGTCAAGAAAGATCGCCTAGCCAGGATATTTTGTACAGACCTTGAATTAAAGTCAATGGCGTAGGAGTCAGCAGCTTTTCCAATGTTTCCCCCAACTGAGTTCAAAAGGTAGTCATTCTGCGTCAGGTCTTACCATTTCCACGGCTTGAGAATCCTTTTGTTGAAGTCAAGCTGATTGACCTAGTTTCATTTTAAAATTATTTTTAGCAAAAGTTGATTTCCCGCCCAAAAATAAGGCCGCCACTATCACGTGTGTGTTAGTATCAGAGACCCCCTCCCACTCCCACCCTTTTCGCGGTATTGTCACATCCGGCTGTTGGACAAGGTGTAGTGTGGCAGAGACGTTGTGTGTGTGTGTGATCTTAGTGGTCCCTAATTTAAGCGCTCTATGCGACTAATGGTAGTATGGGATGGCCCCTAATTTGAGCACAATGGGAGGAGTGGTTTGTTAAAGAAATAGGTTGATATTGATGAAGGTGTATATGTAAGGTCCAAGCTCCACTTTGCAACCCACAAATAAGTTGATGGCTTCCTTCGAGTCAGTGACGTAATCACCCACATTGGCAGTTTGGGTTGGAAAGGAGCAGAAGGTTCTCTATAAGGCTATGCCAAGAAGAATGAATTAATGTGTGTGCAAGTTGGTTGTAAATTAGTATATCAAATACTTAGGGTGGAAATAGTACAGCGTCTAAGTAGGGTATAAATTATTTAACTCGGTGTGTAAGTAAGGTGTAAATTAGCACGGTGTGTATTTTTAAGATGTGAATTAGCATGTTCTGTACGTAGGGTGTAAATTAGTACGGTTAGTAAGGATGGTGTGTAGTTTGGTTGTGTACAAAAGTGTGTGTCACTTATGTAGGATGTGTAAATAAGTGTGGTTTTGTGTGATGAGCAATTAAGGTGTGAAAAGAGCAGGCTGTGTATTTTTATATTGTGTATTTGAAGTGTGTTTATTATTAGGGTGCATATTTTTAGTGTGTTTTACTAAGTTGTTTTAGAAATGTGCTTACAAAAGTGATATCAACGTCAGGTTGCATCTGAAAAAATGTACAAGTATCGATATATTCTAAAAGTAATAATAGTGCTTCTCTTGCGTGGTATTCAATCATTGAGTTATGGGTATATTCTTGGGACCCATCACCCACTGTGTGGAATTTAAACACAAATGATTTGATTTAATGTAACTGTCACGTGATCTCACTAGACAACAGTCTATTTAATTAAAATGTAAATTACCCATTGAAGTATATTTCAAGAAAGGGGGCATGACCCTCCTAGCAAATGAAGACCACAGAAGTATTCCTGTGTCGTTTATACAACGTCCACAGATTTGTCCGCTTGTGACGGGTTTGAGCGTCCTAACGATTTCAATAGATTCATGTTTGAAACTGTCCCATACCTTTGTGAAACATGGTGAGTGGAGAGAGACCTCCATTGGTTTAACCCAAATTATTACAATCACAAGTTTGCCCTCACATTACAGTCACATGAATCTTACAATAAGACGTTCAACCACACATTGTAAACACAGGACTCATACAATCAGAAAACACTCAATTAGTGGATATTGGCGCTACCTTTAAAAAAAAATTATACGTTTTTTTGTCTGCCTGAGATTTATACTCAGCAATCACTGGGACTCTCGGGGCGTGTTGCATTATTCCTATTAATGCGGGGCTCATGACTTAACACACATATATAAATGTAGAAAGTATATTGCCGACATGTATTATTTTTTTTAGAGAAAAACTCTTAACAACAACGAGTTTGATTTGATCAGTGGAATGTCCACCGTCTTGTCTGACGGGTGTCATGCTTCTTGCATTCGTCATAGAATGTGTCCATTATGGAAGCTGGGCTCTTGTCAAAGAGCCCATTTTACGTCTCAGATACCTCAAAGTCCAGTTCCCAAGAGTCGTGTCACACGTGATGTGCCGTAACTGTCAGACCTTCTTGGAAATTTCATTTGTACATCCACCGAGCAAATCTAAAGTTGTCCAGTTAGAAATCAGCTTATCTGCATGTGATGTCTGTTGGCCTTTAATTAAAGCGATCATAGCTGCGGCATTAACTCTTCTTACGCGTGTGATGAATTCGTTCAATGATAAATTCTTCTTTTTGGGTATCCAACAATGTTGTCATTTGTCGAACTAATCGTTCTGTATCAAGTCGACTAATTGCTTCTAGTTGTCAGCGCATCACTTGCACTAAGTCAAACTAGCAACCCAACTCAGCTCGCTAGACTTATTAATTTACACCTTTCAACTATTTTCTTTCTCTCTCCTGAAATGTCTTAGAATTTGCACATAAGCATAACATTTTGCTTTTGACTCAAACAATCTCGTCGTCAATGACAACATAGAAGCAATGCTTTCAAATGTTATTCACACTGATCCAGCGCAAGTTCTTGTTGCAAGTAGAACATTCACTTCGGCTTGTATTGGACTCTAATTATACATTTTTAACATATTGCGTAGAGGCATATTATTTAAAATAAAAAATAAAAAAAACAACAAAAAAACTCTAAATAAGAAAAATTAAATTTTGGCTCATTCTAACTACATGTAATCAAATTTTTAAAAATGTTGTTTTGTTTCTTCGCAATTTTGCGCCCCAAAGAATTTTTGCACCCGTTGCAACCGCCCCCCACGCCACTTTGCAGTGTGTATGTAATAACATAGCCAGTGTTAACAGCTAAAGGTTACATGTGTGTGAACTGTAGAAGCAGTGATAGAAGCTACCTGTCGGTTAGTGTAGTATTGTGTATGTAGTGTCACATGAGTGACATCAGACTCTAATGGTTATCAAATGTTGCACAGATGAGTCCATTTAGTGATTCTATTTGATCAGTGTTGATAGTGTGCTCCATTAAATATGTCATTGTTGATAATACGGTCATTTGAATAAGAAGTGTTGAAAATGAGGTCCATTTAATCGGCCAATGTTGATAATGCAGTCCATTTAATAGGTCATTGATGACAGTGCGGTCAGTTTAATAGGTCAATAATGACAATGCGGTTCATTTGATATGTGAGTTTTGATAAATTGGTCCATTTTATTAGCGAATGTTAATAATGCGGTCCATTTTATAGGTCAATGTTGAAAATGCGGTCCCTTTCATAGGTGAATGTTAATAATGCGGTAAGCGATGATGACGAGGTCCGTCTAACAGGTCAGGGTTGATGACGAGGTCCGTCTAACAGGTCAGGGTTGTTGAAGAGGTCCGTCTAACAGGTCAGGGTTGTTGAAGAGGTCCGTCTAACAGGTCAGGGTTGTTGACGAGGTCCGTCTAACAGGTCAGGGTTGTTGGCGAGGTCCGTCTAACAGGTCAGGGTTGTTGAAGAGGTCCGTCTAACAGGTCAGGGTTGTTGAAGAGGTCCGTCTAACAGGTCAGGGTTGTTGACGAGGTCCGTCTAACAGGTCAGGGTTGTTGACGAGGTCCGTCTAACAGGTCAGGGTTGATGACGAGGTCCGTCTAACAGGTCAGGGTTGTTGACGAGGTCCGTCTAACAGGTCAGGGTTGTTGAAGAGGTCCGTCTAACAGGTCAGGGTTGTTGAAGAGGTCCGTCTAACAGGTCAGGGTTGTTGACGAGGTCCGTCTAACAGGTCAGGGTTGTTGGCGAGGTCCGTCTAACAGGTCAGGGTTGTTGAAGAGGTCCGTCTAACAGGTCAGGGTTGATGACGAGGTCCGTCTAACAGGTCAGGGTTGTTGAAGAGGTCCGTCTAACAGGTCAGGGTTGTTGACGAGGTCCGTCTAACAGGTCAGGGTTGATGACGAGGTCCGTCTAACAGGTCAGGGTTGATGACGAGGTCCGTCTAACAGGTCAGGTTGATGACGAAAGTCCCACGTTTTAACTCAGTTGAGACGACAGGACCGAAATATCTTTAAGGAACTGGAGCGCATCACCCCATTTTGTAAGGAATGACATCACACACAAAAATGGAGTAACTAAAATGGTGTCAATTAATGTTATCGCAGAATATGTTCAAGATATGGGTCTTATTTAGATGTCATACGCAGACGATACAGCGCTTCTGGGTAGAAACCGTAACGACATTACTAAAGCTTTCAGGGAACTTGAAAATGCCTGCGCCAAAGCTGGTCTTGATAGAAATGAACCGAAGACACAATATATCCTAATGTCAAGAAACACCCATGCTGATGGTAAAATCAATATAAACAACCACAAATTTGAGAGAGTGGATACATTCAAATATATTGTGACAACTATGAACGAGCTCAATGAGATAATATTGGAGGTGAAAGAAGGGATAACAGCAGGCAAACGTTCCTACTTCAGCTTACAAAAACTTCTAGGAAGCAAAAACCCCTCAAGGGGAACAAAGAAAACCATAAACACCAATATCATAAGACCGGTAGTAACTTTTGGTCGTGAGACTTGGACCCTGGCCAGAAAAGCAGAGAACCTGCTCAACACTTAGGAGAGAAAAATCTTCCGTAAAATATGTGGCCCAGTGATAGAAAATGATATCTGGAGAATTCGTACAAACCAAGAACGTTACCATTTGTTATACAAAGACCCACCCATAGTCACAATGATAAAACAAGGAGGACTGCGGTGGGCAGGACATGTTGAAAAGATGCCAGAATGTAGAGCAGCAAAAGTTATTTACAGGCAGAAGCCTAGGGGCAGACGACTCACTGGTCGCCCAAGACAGGTGGATCGATGTTGTGGAAATGGATATACACCGGCTACAGATTCGGGCATGGAGGAGGAAAGCCATGGACCAGGATCGATCCGAATGGGAGGATGTGGTGGAGCAGTCCAGGGCCCTACATGGGCTGTGGTGCCATAGATGATGATGATGTGGTAGAGCAGGCCAGGGCCCTACATGAGCTGTGGGGCCGTAGATGATGATGATGCCGCAGGCCAGGGCCCTACATGGGCTGTGGTGCCATAGATGATGATGATGCCTTATTTAGATGGTTACACAAAATGCTACTTCATTATCTTTTTACCACACCTTTGATTTATTCCAACTTTTTATAGACTTGAGGTATGACGTCTTTTGTGTCTGTTAAAGGAAGTGGGCGTTTAATATTCAGTTTCTGTACTACATTCTATTTCGTAGCTCTATATACCCCCCCCCCAATAACAATTTTTTAAATGACCCATGTACTGCTTGAACTGTCTTAGCAGCTATCTACCATATAATACCACTCATGTACTACTTCAACAATATATGCAACTATATACCGCTCGGATGTACTACTTCAACGAGCTTAAGATTTGTCAATAAATGGCGTGTCTGTGTCGTTTTTATAAATCGTAAAGGAAATGGAAAGTCATAGTTAGCTTTGAACAATTTGGACGAGGCGCTAAAAGTTAAAGCGGTTGAAGTTGGCAGCTCCGACCGACTAGGGCTCAATGAGCTGTTCTCTCACCACTAACGTTTGGCCTTTAAAGTAAAACACCAGGCGCGATAGTTGGCTTGGAGTCGCGAAGATCATTCATGAGAAATATTCTGAAAAACTTTCCACCGTGCAACCATCTAAACGATCTCAAGCTGAAACAGCAGCATGATGAGAATGGCGCCAAAAAACATTAGGATCTGGAAGGCGCTCGTTATCTGGCCCGATTCGGTCGTTGGGTTCAATTAGCCAATTGTGTGAGAAGGAACTGTGTCATCGGAGCAGACTTAAGTCTTGTTCGGATACTTTGCCCCAGTTCTGCTAGTCGAACCAACGCCTGACACGTGGGTTGACTTGACTTCTAGGATTTCTCCATCCGGGTGGAGGGGTTCTAAAGATGTGCGGGACCAGTCCAGTTACAGTACAAGGTCTGCTGGTGGTGATGGGTGGCAGGAGAACTGTTTGATTTGATGGTGGATGCCGGTTATGGTAGCATGCGCGTGTAAAAGGAACAATTGTCGTGATTTGGACATTAGCGTGATCCGTCCGTCAGCGTGATTGGTAGTATCGACGTCATTCTTCTATCAGCGTCATTCGACTACCGGCGTCATTCGTCTGAGTGTTGAAAGCATTCAATTAAGAACTGGAGACTTCCCTCTAGTTCCTAAGAACCATTCAATCTCAGCCATCCGTGTCCGCTCCAACCCAAGTTTGTTCAGTCTGACAGTCTGACTTAGACACGCCCTGTTGACCTCATCCAGTAGGAAATACCCATGAAAGTCTGAAGGTGCCAGATTTATAAGCAATGCTTAGAGAGGGACTTTAAAAATAACTTTACCTTTCAATAGAAGTTTTTAAAGAGGTTCACACAATTACTTGTAACTTATAAGTGATTACATTTATTGGGTCAAATAATTGGATTCTTGACCTCGTTTTCGCACAGCTTTCAGCTGGAAACGTGTTACACATACAAAAATCAGGTGTGTTCTGCCGCGTGCTCTATGTGAATGATACAAATACAATAGTCAGGTATGTTCAGCCGCATGCTTTTCATGTATGATAGTCAGATGTGTTAAAGTGTCCCGTGTGATGTATCCTGTTTCACAGCTGTTGGCCTGTGTGGGGCTGTCCTGCCTTAGATGGTGAACATAAAATCATAAAACCCCAGATTTGTTGGGAGGCGGTGCACTTAATTACCCCGTGGGATATGCTCCATTAAAGTTGTGATCCATGTTATTTAGGGCGTTCCCTTCAGGGGATAACTGTTGTCAGTTTACCAGTTCTAGATGTTGTTTTCGCATCATATTGTACACACGCACAATTAGGCTCTGTCCTATTGCTTACAGTAACTTTTATTGTCTGGTGTGACTTTCTTCCCGAGTGTGTGTTTAGGTAAGTGTATTTCTAGTGCAGGAAAGAAGGTGTCACTTTGGGGGGTTAACTCCCTATCATGTGTGTGTCCTTGAGTGGGTGTGTTCTGTTTCATGAAAGTGTATGTCTACATAGTGTATTACCTATGTTGTATAAGTGTATCCTTATATTAGTGTATTACCTATGTTGTATAAGTGTATCCTTATATTAGTGTATTACCTATGTTGTATAAGTGTATCCTTATATTAGTGTATTACCTGTGTTGTATAAGTGTATCCTTATATTAGTGTATTACCTATGTTGTATAAGTGTATCCTTATATTAGTGTATTACCTATGTTGTATAAGTGTATCCTTATATTAGTGTATTACCTATGTTGTAAGAGTGTGTCTTGAGTTAATTGTATTTCCTGTATAGTAAAAGTGCCTCTGATTATTTCCTTATTCTGTGAAGGTGTGTCTTTAGGTGTTTTCACAATCAGGTGTAAGTGTGTCTTTAGGTAATTGTATTAATTATGTTGCAAAAGTATATACTTAGGTAATAGGTGTAATAAAGTAATACATGTACTTAAATTTACTTATGTTGTGAAAGTGTCTTTAGGTAAATGCATTACCTATGTCTTAAAGTGTATTATGTTCACTATTTTTGTGGCTTTAGGTGTGTTCCTCATCAGGTGTAAATATCTCTGCATTATTCATCCCCGTTTACCATTATGGGCTTTCACTAGTTATAATCAATTTTTTATCATAAGGGGCATGTTTTTGTAAAACATAAGGGATCTACTCTGTAAAACATAAGGGGTCCACTATGTAAAACATAAGGGGTCTACTATGTAAAACATAAGGGGTCTACTATGTAAAACATAAGGGGTCTACTATGTAAAACATAAGGGGTCTACTATGTAAAACATAAGGGGTCTACTATGTAAAACATAAGGGATCTACTATGTAAAACATAAGGGATCTATTATGTAAGGGATCTACTATGTAAAACATAAGGGGTCTACTATGTAAAACATAAGGGGTCTACTATGTAAAACATAAGGGGTCTACTATGTAAAACATAAGGGACCTACTATGTAAAACATAAGGGATCTATTATGTAAAACATAAGGGATCTACTATGTAAAACACAAGGGGTCTACTATGTAAAACATAAGGGATCTACTATGTAAAACATAAGGGGTCTACTATGTAAAACATAAGGGGTCTACTATGTAAAACATAAGGGATCTACTATGTAAAACATAAGGGATCTATTATGTAAAACATAAGGGATCTACTATGTAAAACATAAGGGGTCTACTATGTAAAACATAAGGGGTCTACTATGTAAAACATAAGGGATCTATTATGTAAAACATAAGGGATCTACTATGTAAAACATAAGGGATCTACTATGTAAAACATAAGGGATCTACTATGTAAAACATAAGGGATCTATTATGTGAGGGATCTACTATGTAAAACATAGGGAACAAGATGTTGTACATAAGAGACTTATAGTCGTAAAATACAAGGAATCTATTGAAAAATACAGTACATGCACACATATTTTTTTCCAATATAAGATATCCATTTTACAACACAGGGGACACATTGTGCAACAAGAGCATTCATTCCAGTAGAAATTCTTTTTTGGGGACAGATATAAAGTCAAAATTGTTGTTGAAATCTTTTAAGTGACCATTGCACATATACATTTTAATTCAATAAGAAATAACATCATATTTTTCAATAAAATTTTGAGTTTTCAAACACAGTTTTTGATTGAAGAAACTGTCTGGGACTCAAGAGTTACTTGACCTTGAACTTATCAGCACCATTGCACTTTAATCAGTAGTTTTGTACACTCTCAAGCTAACAATCATTTGCTATCTTATGAGAATCCCCTGTCCCGCACCTAGAATGTGTCCTCGAATCAGAAGTCCTCTTGTCTGTCAAAATGTCATCCACTGGAACAGGTGACTTCCTGTCCATTAGACTCGGATTTATCTTAAGTTTCAGACCTGGAGTAGTTCTTGTGCCATCCATGTTGGTTACATGCACTTTCTTGTACACACTTTTTAAGTCAGACTGGACTATAGTCCTTGTGCCATCCATGTTGTTTGCATGCACACTCTTTTACACAGTAATTTTCATGTGTCCAATGGATCTTGTTACAAATTATTCATACCCAATCAATCTTACGATTTGTACATCCCTTTTTTAGATTGATGTAAATTCTTAATTGATTTGTGTTTAAATCCAAAAGGATCAACATGTCAGCTGTGTAAACAATTGTGAAGCTGACCAAAGATGTGCAACTGACACCACCTATATAATCCCTGTTCTTCATCAATACCTGTCTTCTTTCTATCTCCTTGGATGCACATATGACAAAGTGATACAAGTAAAGTCCCTTTTTCAGACCTTTGCTGGCCTATGGGGCAAGTGAAGCAGTGTTCACAAGATTTTATAGCCATGGCGTATGGCTAGCATAATCCCCACCCGCCTTTACTTCCCCAACTGATGTCAGGTACCCATTCGGAGCTGGGTGGACTCAGGAATGCTCTTAAGCCTCAGGAAAAAGACCCTGCCTTCACTGAGACTCGACCCCGTGACTCTCGGTATGACAGCCGACCACTGTGCGCCCCCAAAGTGATATAAGGAATGTTAGATTATTACTAGTAGATGGGGCTGTCTGAGTTGGGGTGGCAGGATTTGGGGGTGGGGGGGGGATTGAGCTCACACTTTGTACATTCAAAGTGGGTCATGTGACCAATGAATATATGCTGTGATTCATGCTAACTTCTTGTGGTAGGTAACAGTGAGAAATTCTTTGAAAATGCTGCAAATAGTATTCTAATGATTGTGATTAATTTCTCTGTTTTTGTCTACAGATTTTGATGGTGACACGGGAGATTGGGACTTTGATGACAGCATCCGACTGCAGAGAGAAAACAACAAGCTGCGTGCTGAAGTCCAACACATCCAAGCTCAAGTCAAGCATTGGAGATCTGTTGCAGGACAACTGGTCTGTAGATAGGGATCTTAATGGATTAACTGCTGTTCTGTGATAGAAAGATGTAACCTTTTACAGCCCTTATGACATTAATTTTAATATGGCATGTTGTTAGAGTCTTGATATAGACTGATACCCTATACCCTATTATACTTCTATGTTTCCAGTGAAGGTGTGTTCATTATGTGCAGTGTCATTTCTTGAACTGGGAAACTATTTAAGTTAAACCTTGCTAACATTTGAACCTGTGCATGCAGTGTGTCTTGTTTCTTGGAAAACCTGTCTTGCTACTTTTATATGAGACTTGGCAGTAGCAACACATCTTTCTACTTACCTTTTGGCTACGTGTACCTGCAAATAACTAGAAGGTTTACCTGTATCACTAATGGCACATTATGTAAGGGAGGTGCATTAGGCCCAACACAGGGTAGAGCTGTAGTGGCTGTATTAACTAATGACAGATCAAATAATAGAGGATTTCTCCCAGCTATTGCAACTGGTTCTATACAAAAAAACATTGATAGAAGATTTGGTCATTGCCGTATATTAGAGATCTTTAAAAAGTTTAATGGGCGTGATCCTACCATTTTAAACAGGATGCCAGTTGAAGGTCCTGTAGACATTTGTGGGGCTGGAATATTGATTGAATAAAATATTGACTCATTTATCCACTCAATATATATATTTTTGAAGACACCAAAAACTGGGTCAAATCAATGTGATAGTAAAATGTATTGCAACATCAACAAACTTTCCATTTTAATACTGAGTTGTGGGTCGACTTGTGGCTAATGACACATTCCATAGGAAGTATAGGTCTGTGTGTGAATAATGAAAAGTACCTTCTGAAGAATGGGTCTACTCACTATTAATAAGATATTCTATGAAAGTATGAGTCTACTAGTGGCTAATGAGATAGTGCAAAGGAAGTGTGGGTCTGTATGTGAATAATGAGATGTTCTATGTAAAGTATGGGTCAATCTATGGTTAATGAGATGTTCTATGTAAATATAGTGCAAAGGAAGTGTGGGTCTGTATGTGAATAATGAGATGTTCTATGTAAAGTATGGGTCAATCTATGGTTAATGAGATGTTCTATGTAAAGTATGGGTCTATCTATGGTTAATGAGATGTTCCTTGTGAAGTGTGCATCTACTTTGACTAATGAGATAGTACAAAGGAAGTATGGGTCTATATGTTGCTATTGAGGTAGTACCAATGATATGGGTTTATATGTTGCTAATGAGGTAGTACCAATGATATTGGTCTATATGTTGCTAATGAGATAGTACCAAGGATATGGGTCTATATGTTGCTAATGAGGTAGTACCAAGGACATGGGTCTATATGTTGCTAATGAGGTAGTACCAAGGATATGGGTCTATATGTTGCTAATGAGGTAGTACCAATGATATGGGTCTATATGTTGCTATTGAGGTAGTACCAAGGATATGGGTCTATATGTTGCTAATGAGGTAGTACCAATGATATGGGTCTATATGTTGCTAATGAGGTAGTACCAAGGATATGGGTCTATATGTTGCTAATGAGGTAGTACCAATGATATGGGTCTATATGTTGCTAATGAGGTAGTACCAAGGATATAGGTCTATATGTTGCTAATGAGATGTTCCATGGGAAGTATGGCTCCCCTTGTTTCTAATGTAATAGTCAATGTCAAGTTCCATATTTGTAACAGCCAGTTGCTTTAAGTTATGCAAGTGTGCTTCAGTGAGTTTTGGGTGTGTTTGAGGTATCAGATTCTCACTCATTCACATACATATTACATGGGTGTTTGGAGGCTATTTAAAGTCCTTGAATGCTCTATGAAAAACGTAAAGTCTGCCTGACTTGAATAGAGTCATAGAGTCTCAGTGCTAGGAACACAGTTAGATATTACAGTGTCTATTTTAGCCCAGTATAGCCATGAACACAGTTAGATATTACAGTGTCTATTTTAGCCCAGTATAGCCATGAACACAGTTAGATATTACAGTGTCTATTTTAGCCCAGTATAGCCATAAAATCGTTTAGTTTTATTCTCATTATTTATATTCTCTCTTGATATTGATCCTTGGGTAATTTTTATGTCCTTGGAGAACCTCTATTTTTTTAGGCACTCTCCTAGTTATGAAAATTAGAAGTTGTTCAAAATCAGGCAGATCATTGCTATCAATCTGAAAGATCATTCCTATCAATCTGAAAAATCATTGCTATATTTGAGAAAATTGGTGCTGACTAGATGTACTGCAAACATAACATTGAATTGACATTCAATAACTAACTAGTTTTATAGTGGGACATGCAGAGTTATAAATAAAAGTAATTTCTATAAACACAATACAGTTACAAAAACCTCCATACTCTAGTTTACCAGTGCTACATTGTCTGAATGAATGAATATGTGGAAATGATTGACTGAGAAGTAAACATGAAATATTAAGATTGAAAAGTGCATGAGATCAATTGAAAAGGGTGAGTGTTTGCTTGAATAGGTCTGAATGAAAGATTGAATAGTGGTAATGCTGGGTTTCAGCTTATATTTAATGCCATCACAGACTTTTTAGATGATCACAGAGTTGTTAGATGATCACAGAGTTGTTAGATGATCACAGAGTTGTTAGATGACTAGCTTTTGTAGAACTACATGTTTTAATTGGAATGATGGTCAGGAACAGATAAACAGTATGGACATTTCTACTCCCTGTTGATATTTCTACAGTGGATTTGGTCACAGCCAGCCATCTGTTCATAGGTGGAACAGCACTTAGTCCAGACTTGACAAATCATTCTCTCTACAAGTCACCATCTTTGTTTGCTCAGGGGAAAAATGTTGTTATCTGATCCCACACCCATGAGGGTCCTCACATTGCTGGATTTGGGGTAAGTGGAAGATGATCAAACAACAACTAGGACAGACGTCTCCCTGTAGGGACAGCAAGGAGAAAACACAGTGAATCTTATATTATACTGTATATTGGATGAAGAGATGTATATATTGATCATTGCTTCCTGTATAAATAGTATTACTAGGTTGATGTTATACTGAGGACAGTAAAGTGATCTTGTTACTCCAAGCTGTGGACTTGGTAACATCAGAGTTTGGCCTGGCCATGATGGACATCTCTCTCATTTGATCCAGTGTCCAGCACAGTGCCATCACTTGTATATGCTTTGTGGTCAGTGTTTGTCTCCACTTGTCAAAAAGCTACACGGGTCAATGTTTGTCCAGGGCTCTGGACATGGTTGAATAACACATGGGCTGAATGGTAACTGGGAGGGGCATGAGATAACCAGGTGGGCCAGCGATATCCCCAGACTTTGGTTAGTTCAGTCCATAGTTCTCTTATCTCTCTAGCTCCTGGTTGGCTGAAAGATTGGGCGAGTCCACAAGTTGCTAGATGGCCCCAGCATTGCCCCCCTCCCCTCTAAGAAAAATGTGCTATGGAAAGCTGTTTCCAGAAGTTGAGTTGAAAAAGTCTTCCTCATGGCATGTTTCTGTGACGTACTCCTATGAGCCGAGTGTTGCCAGAATGACAACCAGAAGCTTGTCCAACCCGTTATTTCAAGTCCCTCCTTTTTATGGGCTGATTTTTGAATCCACGGAGAATGCTGGGATTGGCCAGTTACGATGCTGCAAACTGTGGTTTGATCCCACAAATCCTTGCGCCTGCTGCACGGTGGAGAGAGCTCCCGTTACAAGGCTAACATTGGTGGCTGTCTAAAGCTGTGAGAAAAGGGGAATATTCCCGGACAGTTATTTCTTGACTGCCACTGGACACTGGCTATTTACTCAGTGGACTAAAAGTGTTGTAGAGTTTGTGGCCAGGGGTCACCTCAATAGAGAGGAAATCAATGGGTGCTTGTGTACACACCAACGCGTCCCTCTGTGGTCTGTCCCCTAAGTCACAGATTGTGTGTGCTCTTGATTTGACATGCCAAACAAAGATGTGGTAAGAAGAGGGGGCCTGAACTTCATTCTTGGACATGTACAAGAACTGTGGAGCATGTTAACAGTACATTCATGGATCTTTGTTTTGGAAAATAGAGTTTTGAATTTTTTCATTTAAATATCTGGTTGAATCTTGGGAATTTTTATTCAGGTAAATTTTTAATTTAAACAATCAAAAATGTTAATTGTTGTTCTAATTGAAACAGTGAAAATTGTTGCATCTTTCAATAAGTCAAAGGTGACATATATTTAAAAATGATTGTTTAAAGCTTGCCACTATTTTATATGAAAGGACCACAGCCTGACACAACAGTTTTAAATCTTGTAAATCATTTTTGATCAAACTCCCCATATCCAATCCAGTTACAATGTTCACTTAAAACGTTATCTCAAGGCACTCAGTCCTGCTGTTAAATTAAAATTATCCTATTATACTTGACTGGAAAAAAACAACAACACAAAGGTGGTTAGAAAAAATGCACCCAACAATGGTGACTGCTATCTACAAAGTTACTTCACAAATGTGCCTCCCAGTGAAGCACTAGATCTCAGTGCTATGCCGCTAAGTCGCCATACCCTATTATATTTCACACTCCTGAACTAAATATTAACATTTTAAAACCCAATTACAGCTATAGCAATCTGGTCAACATGAAACAATATTGCATGGCTCATCATTAACATGACACCATATAAGCCATTACAAAGGCGGCAATAATTATAGTATTGAAATTACAAATATTGGTACAAAAACTGAATATTGTTCATCTCCCCTGGCCTATGACATCTGTATTAAATTGCTTTAAACAAAGGAAAAACAATGCAGTTCAAATATTTTTAAAAATCTCATTTATGATAGATATTGTGAGATATTAATGTGTGTTTTTTTAAAAAATGGGTTAGTTGGACAATCTGGTTGACTGTTGCTTAAATAATTATGTTTTATCTATCTCTATATAATTATTGACATCTTTATATATTGCATAAAACACTCACTTAGAGATCATCAAATCTCAAGAGCTAGACCTGTTAATTTGAAATTTGGCATGACCTATACTTTGTCTTGACCTATAAGTATTTTATTGAATGACTATGCATTTTTTGTGTGGCCCATCTTGAACAAAGTCAAAAACAAAGATAATAATTTGTGTTTTTGTTTCTTCAATGACAGTATTTTGTCAAATTTCTCATGTATTCCTGGTTGTATATAGTTATGTGATTCAAAAACATTTTTCTATGTAATTCAGGTAAAAATGAAGCTAAGTCTTTACCTCAAATCTTATTAAGGGACAAGTATATTCATTTGATAACATTTTCTTAGTATTGTCTTTTATTTTAATACTAAATCAGATATTTTTTTTTATAGTATATAGATTTATCTCTCAATAACAAATTAGATAGTTTCTTCAATTAGACATGTCAAATACAATTTTGTAAATGCCAATGACTATTTGACTGGCATGTGTGATGCTGCAGTTAATAAGTAACTCAATCTTTTAGTCTTTAACTCATCTTCAAATGATCTATTTTAAAACATTTATTTAGCTCCAGAACTCAATGGAAAGCATACATACAGCCCATCATGTATTGCTATCCATGAGGGGTCTACCTTGATCTCAGTCGAACCTTGCCTAATTCTAAATTGTTATGCTTATTTGGTAGGTTATCTGGCTGGTATTAAAAATGTGTAATTTGAGCCGAGCTTTGTTCAAAAAATGTTTTTGTTTAAAATTCTTCTCTGCAGGTATCTAGAGCTTCTCTGGTAGTCCATTCAATCAATAGGGTTTGGAAAACAGATTTTGTTTTTAAATTCAAGTTTAGTTTGTAACATCCTAGCTGGCACAGCCAATGGATTTGGCCTCTTGTGTTTTTCAATTTGAATTTTCCAATCCTCTTGAGATAGTGGTGGCCCAAGTGTTGTTTGCCAAGCCAGATAAGAAATGGACACTTTTTTTTTACTGACATTTCCCAGCCTATCTTACCTGCTGTTGACTATCCTAAAACACACAGACTAAGAACTAAAGAAAATGATTAATTTCAAAATTAATATTATCTTTGAGACTTTCAATCTGTTATAGTAATAAGTGCATTTCATGCTATGAACTTACATTTTGAGAGAGGAATTATTGCGTTTTTGACTAGTCGTGCCAGTCATTTGATTTTTGGTATGATTGATTTGAAATGAAATGTGAGAGTTGACTTTCTGTAAACTGTTTATTGAATCATTTCAGCTCTAATAGTTGACTTCCTATGAAGTATTTATTAAATATCCAACTCTAATAGTTGACTTCCTATGACATATTTATTAAATATCCAACTCTAATAGTTGACTTCCTATGAAGTATTTATTAAATATCCAACTCTAATAGTTGACTTCCTATGAAGTATTTATTAAATATCCAACTCTAATAGTTGACTTCCTATGAAGTATTTATTAAATATCCAACTCTAATAGTTGACTTCCTATGAAGTATTTATTAAATATCCAACTCTAATAGTTGACTTCCTATGAAGTATTTATTAAATATCCAACTCTAATAGTTGACTTCCTATGAAGTATTTATTAAATATCCAACTCTAATAGTTGACTTCCTATGAAGTATTTATTAAATATCCAACTCTAATAGTTGACTTCCTATGAAGTATTTATTAAATATCCAACTCTAATAGTTGACTTCCTATGAAGTATTTATTAAATATCCAACTCTAATAGTTGACTTCCTATGAAGTATTTATTAAATATCCAACTCTAATAGTTGACTTCCTATGAAGTATTTATTAAATATCCAACTCTAATAGTTGACTTCCTATGAAGTATTTATTAAATATCCAACTCTAATAGTTGACTTCCTATGAAGTATTTATTAAATATCCAACTCTAATAGTTGACTTCCTATGAAGTATTTATTAAATATCCAACTCTAATAGTTGACTTCCTATGAAGTATTTATTAAATATCCAACTCTAATAGTTGACTTCCTATGAAGTATTTATTAAATATCCATCTCTAATAGTTGACTTCCTATTTAGCAATTTTTTCTAATACTTGAATTTCCGTGTTTAAAAAAAAAGACTATTTGATGTAGTTGACCCGGGACTTGAATTAATGCTGTTTAGCTCTGTGACCATGAATGGGGTTGTAAGAAATGAAAGCTATACAGTATTCTTTTCATGAGGTATGTCTGCCTTGTTGTACGTGTGTGCCCAGGAAACACTGTTCAAATAGCCATGTGCCTTTTCCCATGTTTGAACAGTAACACTATACTTTAGTGTGGCCCGGCTTTCTCCTCAAGTTCTCTCTTGAATAATTCTCTACATTTTCTGGGTAGAGAGAGAAGCCTGTAGGGTTGAGTGCTGTTCTGCCATTTTGTTTCATCAGGGACATTTCTGTATTTATCATCAATTCTGTTTTCATTGTCACTGTTGGAGCAGAGTTGGCTTATGTTTACATTAACCCTATTGTACTGTCAGTGGCTATTTCCTGTGCTCTGTCATCAGTGCTGCCATGTCATGTGTTCTATTATCAGTGCTACCGTGTCCATAGTTCTATCATCAGTGCTACCATGTACTGTCTATTAAATCACCAGTGCTATCAACTGTCTTTGTACTATTTTCAATGATAATGTGTTTATGTTTAATCATCAGTGCTCCCATGTCTCATTTTCTATCCTTAGTGCTACCATGTCTTGTGTTCTATTGTCAGTGCTACCATGTCATGTGCTCTATCTTTATTGCCTCCATATCCCTGTGTTCTATCTTTATTTCTATCATGTCCTGTGTTCTATCTTTATTGCTACCATGTCCTATGTTCTATCATCAGTGCTACCATATCCTGTGTTCTATGATCAGTGCTACCATGTCCTGTGTTCTATCTTTATTGCTACCATGTCCTGTGTTCTATCTTTATTGCTACCATGTCCTTTGTTCTATGATCAGTGCTACCATATCGTGTGTTCTATGATCAGTGCTACCATGTCCTGTGTTCTATGATCAGTGCTACCATGTCCTGTGTTCTGTTAACAATGCCACTATTCCTACTTTGTTCAAGGATCACTGGGCTATTATTGACTACAAAAATCTTTTGATAACATTAGTGTTCAAAGTTCAGCTGACATGCTGTGCAGCAGGAACTAGAACTCTCAAATGAACACAGGTTATTTTAGAAGAAAATCTCCATGTTTAAACATTTATTTTATCTCCTGTTAAGTCATGACAATGTGTGATCTTGTATTTAAGGGGTTTAACACCCTAAGATCTTGTATTTGAGTTGTTTGATATCCTAAGATCTTGTATTTGAGTTGTTTGATATCTTAGATCTTGTATTTGAGTTGTTTGATATCTTAGATCTTGTATTTGAGTTGTTTGATATCCTAAGATCTTGTATTTGAGTTGATTGATATCTTAGATCTTGTATTTGAGTTGTTTGATATCCTAAGATCTTGTATTTGAGTTGTTTGATATACTAAGATCTTGTATTTGAGTTGTTTGATATCCTAAGATCTTGTATTTGAGTTGTTTGATATCTTACATCTTGTATTTGAGTTGTTTGATATCCTAAGATCTTGTATTTGAGTTGTTTGATGATATCTTAGATCTTGTATTTGAGTTGTTTGATATCCTAAGATCTTGTATTTGAGTTGTTTGATATCCTAAGATCTTGTATTTGAGTTGTTTGATATCTTAGATCTTGTATTTGAGTTGTTTGATATACTAAGATCTTGTATTTGAGTTGTTTGATATCCTAAGATCTTGTATTTGAGTTGTTTGATATCCTAAGATCTTGTATTTGAGTTGTTTGATATCTTAGATCTTGTATTTGAGTTGTTTGATACCCTAAGATCTTGTATTTGAGTTGTTTGATATCCTAAGATCTTGTATTTGAGTTGTTTGATATCTTAGATCTTGTATTTGAGTTGTTTGATATCTTAGATCTTGTATTTGAGTTGTTTGATATCCTAAGATCTTGTATTTGAGTTGTTTGATATCTTAGATCTTGTATTTGAGTTGTTTGATATCCTAAGATCTTGTATTTGAGTTGTTTGATATCCTAAGATCTTGTATTTGAGTTGTTTGATATCTTAGATCTTGTATTTGAGTTGTTTGATATCCTAAGATCTTGTATTTGAGTTGTTTGATATCCTAAGATCTTGTATTTGAGTTGTTTGATATCCTAAGATCTTGTATTTGAGTTGTTTGATATCCTAAGATCTTGTATTTGAGTTGTTTGAGATCCTAAGATCTTGTATTTGAGTTGTTTGAGATCCTAAGATCTTGTATTTGAGTTGTTTGATATCCTAAGATCTTGTATTTGAGTTGTTTGATATCCTAAGATCTTGTATTTGAGTTGTTTGATATCCTAAGATCTTGTATTTGAGTTGTTTGATATCCTAAGATCTTGTATTTGAGTTGTTTGATATCCTAAGATCTTGTATTTGAGTTGTTTGATATCCTAAGATCTTGTATTTGAGTTGTTTGATATCCTAAGATCTTGTATTTGAGTTGTTTGATATCCTAAGATCTTGTATTTAGGGTAATGTTAAATCCAAATGGTATAACTTCTTCATGGATTCAAGGGTATCAATAGTTGTTTGCAGTAGATATTTGATAAGAAAAGTTTGTACGTTTGGTCTTGAAGAATGTTATCACTTGTTCCTTGACTTTCAGCGAGAAAATGCTGGGGAGACAACAGACCTGCAAACCAACAATGAGCAAGTTATTGAACTACAGCAGAAGGTCAAGGTTAGTTGGTCAACAATCACATTTTAATTCTATGAGCCTAAACGAATGATTTATTGTCTCTTTAATTGAATGGCTAGTTTTTTCCTGAAGTTTTTCGAAGTTTGAATGTAAAATAAAATGTATATTAAATGGAGATTTATAAAAAAAATTACATTTTCATTTATTAATATTCATTTCACCAAAATGAGTTTTGACAATAAAGACAATTGAAATGCATTGCAACTCAAGTATTTCTCTAATATAAAACCAGTGGTTATATACTCATCCACCCACCCACCCACCCCTTTAAACTGCTATCCTGGCAATAATAAAATGTCAACTCTATTAGAGATCATATAGATTTGAGCAAGCATGCTGTTCATTTCTTACAATTTGTGTAACTTTTGGTCCTAACTTTACAGGAAAGAATACCCTTTAATTGAGCTGGTGTCAAATATCGGTGATAAAGGAGTTGGGGGGGGGGAATAATTGTTTAGTTTTACTACATCATAATTCTTCAATATATCTGCAAAAGAAAGATGTTTAATTTGTGAGATATTTCTATTTGCAAATTTGATTAGTCTGTTTAGAGTAACATCAATTAATTTTTGTGTGTGTAAATATTCACATCAAGGATGTTAGTTTTATAAATTGATTTGGATGTATATTTATTTATAATATAATTTGTGTCCAAGTAACTATTATATTATTAATAGATTGACATATAAACTTCTTGTTTTATTAATAGAGGCCCATTAAAAACAAAAGCTAGTCAGTAGGAAAGCATCTCACTTTTGAAGAGATGAATTGTATTGGTAATAAAACAAGGATGCTATGAGATGACAGGCTAAAAATAGCACACAATTACCAGAGGTGTAACCTAGAGTGACAGATTGAAAATATCTCATGTTCTGTGCGTTTAATGATTTTAAAAAAATGTTTTATCAGACTTTGGACGCACAGTTGGCCAAAAAGACGGAAGAGTTGCAACAGCAGGCGGCATCGTTACATGAGCATCATCGTCAGAAGTTGGCCAGCTTGAAGTCTGGACACCACTCGGAGGTATCAGCATTACAGGAGAGGTTGACGAGCCTTGAGCAGCAGCTGAATGACGGTAGGTGGAGAAATGTAAATGTATTATATTATGTGACTTGTCACAATCTTATTTGATCATTTGTGTTGTCATTTATTTGATGATGGTAGGTGGAGACATGTAAATGTATTATGTGACTTGTCACAATCTTATTTGATCATTTGTATTGTCATTTATTTGATGATGGCAAGTGCTAAAATGAACTGTACACAAACTCTGAAATGTCAAAGCATTGCTTGTCAATGAGGCTTCACTTCAGCTGCCACACAATCCTACTTTTGCATTGCTTGTCAATGAGGCTTCACTTCAGCTGCCACACAATCCTACTTTTGCATTGCTTGTCAATGAGGCTTCACTTCAGCTGCCACACAATCCTACTTTTGTATTGCTTGTCAATGAGGCTTCACTTCAGCTGCCACACAATCCTACTTTTGCATTGCTTGTCAATGAGGCTTCACTTCAGCTGCCACACAATCCTACTTTTGCATTGCTTGTCAATGAGGCTTCATTTCAGCTGCCACACAATCCTACTTTTGCATGTTTCACCGGCTTTATGTCGCTCATTTGAGGAACATGATGTAACATCCATCACCAGTTTAACTGATTTATAATAGACGCAAACATTGGCTGTACCATTCTGTGCAAAAATAATGGATGAGCAAAATGATGGACATCTGATAACATTTTGTCATACATCCTGAAAAGCTTTTTGAGAACTAACTGCCTCACATATCTTTATTTATATTTGTGCACAGCTTGTACAATGCACTGTGATACTTATAGTATCAGTGCACAGCTTGTACAATGTACTGTGATACTTATAGTATCAGTGCAAAGCTTGTACAATGTACTATGATACTTATGATATCAGTGCGCAGCTGGTACGATCTACCGTGATACTTGTAATATCAGTGCACATCTGTTGCAATGTACTATGATACTTATGATATCAGTGCTCAGCTGGTACAATGTTCCATGATATTTTTGATATTGGTGAACAGCTGGTATGATGTATTGTGATACTTGTGATATCAGTGCACAGCTGGTACAATGTACCGTGATATCGGTGTAGAGCTGGTACGATGTACCGTGACCAACACACACACATTAAAGATGTAGGGGTTTCAGCTCTGTTTTTTGTATTTACTTTATATTAGCTTGCTGACCATCTCTATCCTACTATCTCCTACAGCTCGAGATGGTGGCAGCAGTTCTCAGCACAGTGGCTCAGGAACATTGCCAGAATCTGAGAGACTTGAAGCTGAGTCAAGGGAACGAGAATTACAGTGGAGACTCGACAAAGTTTTTCAGGAGAAGGAAAAGGTAATAAAAGGTTTTATATTTACACGAGAGAGTTGTGTGTTACAAGCTGAAGCCATCTCAACAAAAAAACCTTGGAGATTTTTGGCAGCTTCAATCTTATAAAAGTGTGTATAGCCTGGTAGAAGCTCAAACTTACAATCCTTGTGTATGTATCCTTTCATGTCCACAACTATCCTGTCATGACCACATCTATCCTGTCATGTCCACATCTATCCTGTCATGTCCACATCTATCCTGTCATGTCCACATCTATCCTGTCATGATCACATCTAACTAGGTGGGAGGTCTCACCTGGGTTTTATTGGTGGTAATGTTGAGTGAGTATTCAAACTTGGACATTGGTAAAGTGAATGTTGAGTTAGTCTTTAAACTTGGTCATTATTTTTGGTAAAAATTGGTTGGCAGACAAACTTGGTCATTAGTGGTAGGCATATTTGGAGCTCAGATATACCACAAAAGACTGTTGCTTAATTTACCTCACAACATATTTCCTAAAGTGGCCTATTTAACAAAAAAGACGCTTTGAACAACGCAGCGTGCCCTGGCATGTTCATATCTTTTTTAGAATGTCTTACAAGTGGATTATTTGAGTTTTTTCCCCCCACTTTCAAATGAGAGAGATAAACTAAAGGTAGCTGAACTAGTGTCTTATCATAAATAGGTCATGCTAACCACGCCAAGATAACATTCATTCCACATCTTTTTTTCAACTCTTAACATATTTAATACTGATTTGAATTTGTGTAACCCATCTAAATCCAGTGCCGGGCTTGTATCAATGGAATGGGAATGTTTGCCCTATCTGACATTTTATGTTGACAATTTGCTGTCAAGTTCGTTGGAGCAGCAACTCTAAATCATACTTGTCATAATTTATCTTTTCTATCAACCTGTACACCGTGGCGTTTGGTCTGTTTGCTTGGTCCAGAATTAGAGATAAGAAATTCAAGTTTCTTTGCTGTTGGAAAGTCTCCTTGAAAATATGTCTTGAAAAAATCCTTCTACTTTGGTATTGACTTCCTCAAAGATAAAGTTTCAACTGTTCTGGAAACTTTTGTCTATAGCAACATCTGAAATCATTCCCCCATAGAACAGTATCAACTCAAATCATGCCCCAAAGAAAATGGAAGAATGTATGATGAAATTTTCTGTAGTGATTTAGTATGACAGTACTTTGTCTCTTTAAAAATAATGCATGATTTTACAAAAGGAAATTTCAAAAAAACCAAAAAAAGATCCATTGAAAGCAATGTTCCCTCTAAGGTTCGTTTGTCCTTGTTCAAAAATAAAAATCTTGTGTGCCAAGTTGCACAGCATTCACTTTTTGAATGATAATTGTACACACCAAAAACACAGACATTATGTCCTTATCAAAATATTTTGGGCTTTAATTCTGAACTGCTGTGCGGCATCGGTCGGATATCTGCACTGCCGGGCAGCTTAAAGGGAACATTGTTTTAAAGCTACTGTGACTATTTCACCCACCTCCACGCCCTCACCCCCGCACACAAGTGAATATATCAATTAAATATGATTCCACTTTGATAAAGGTACAACATGAGAATGTCCGTCTGGAGGGTCTCTTGAGTGAAGTCCAGCTTCAAGTGGACAAACTTCAACAAGAGCTACTCAACCAAAGTGCTCCATCAGATCATCATGTCCAAAAGCTCAATCAAATGTTAAAAGGTAATTTTATGTTGTCCTATCCAATGCAACTATGTATTTTAAGATAGCCAATCAAATTTTTGTTATAGAGCCCAAAGAAACAAGTTTTATTGATAGAACTATTTAATATTGAATTATACGGCTCACACAAGTTTTATTGATAGAACTATTTAATATTGAATTATACGGCTCACACAAGTTTTATTGATAGAACTATTTAATATTGAATTATACGGCTCACACAAGTTTTATTGATAGAACTATTTAATATTGAATTATACGGCTCACACAAGTTTTATTGATAGAGCTATTTAATATTGAATTATACGGCTCACACAAGTTTTATTGATAGAACTATTTAATATTGAATTATACGGCTCACACAAGTTTTATTGATAGAACTATTTAATATTGAATTATACGGCTCACACAAGTTTTATTGATAGAGCTATTTAATATTGAATTATACGGCTCACACAAGTTTTATTGATAGAACTATTTAATATTGAATTATACGGCTCACACAAGTTTTATTGATAGAACTATTTAATATTGAATTATACGGCTCACACAAGTTTTATTGATAGAACTATTTAATATTGAATTATACGGCTCACACAAGTTTTATTGATAGAACTATTTAATATTGAATTATACGGCTCACAAAAGTTAGGTAGTTCCAAGGCTAAACATTTTTTTTTAAATGAAGGTTTTTTAAAAAATAGCCAGTTGTAAGCCAGTGGTAGCCATTTACAGTAGTCTAGAGGATTCTTTCTTTGGTCCTGTCTTTTCAACATATTTTGGATGGCTTAAATTTCAAGTTCAGTTAGAGTCTCTTGAACACCTGAGACATTTTTTTAGAGCTATTTCTCCCACTGGCAAGAAGACTGGGCACATAAAGATTAAATAAAACTGTGTTCAAACAGGTGAGGTTGTATGTTATTGCTGCATTGGTAAGCTGCCAGTGGGCTGGGACAAAACTAAACCACAGGCTGGATCCTATGATTAGACTAGTTCAATACATCACATTGACATAATGTACAAATCTTATTGACATGCTGTACAAATCTTATTGGCCTGCTGTACACTTCTCTTTGATTTACATGTACACATTAATTTTCTGTACACATGTCACTGAGCTGCTGTGCCCATGACATTGAGATATTGTACACATCCAAGCAGTATATCCAATGAACTGAGGATGATGGATTTAATGTCTGCCATTGTTTCAGAGTCTGAAGCCCTGAGGTTAAACTTGGAACAGCAGCTGGCCAATGTGACAGAGGAACTGGTGAGGACCAAATACAAGTTGCTGGACCAGTTGGATGCAAACCATGTACTGTCATCTGGATATCTGGGATAGTTTTCATCTCATTTAGGGGGGTTTAAATAAATTAATCAGATTTGATGGGATAAAATAATCAAGACTCATTTAATTGATTTAGTGTAGTTAAGACGGGCTGATATCAGGGGAAGCAAAGTTTAACACTTACAGTTAAAGTTGACAAGGATTGAAATAATTGAAACAGATAGTCAGCTGATGAGAGGAGCATGGCTGGCTTTCTGCTCAAGACAACTATGTCACACAGAATTTAGTGGTAACTTCCCCTTCTGTCATGGTATTTAAATAACTAGTTACTTCTCCTACTGTCATGGGGGATTTAAGTTAAATCAACTTTTACTACACAAGTATTTCTTGTGAGATTGAGCATGGCATGGTTTGCAAACATCTGTGTATGGCTGCTTTAACTAACATTGAATTTAATATCCAAATAAGATCCAGATTTTAGATATATCTTTAGCAGAAATGTTGAATAATTATTGGATTCAGCTTAGCAGAAATTTTAATGTGTATTCATAGATATGAAATAACTTGTGACATAATCAACTTAATTGTTTAGTATTTTTCAATGATAAATTAAAAAAATTAAAATAAAAGAATTTTGATCCTCTTGAGATTAATACTTTTTGGCCTGTCTGAGCCAATGTTGACAGAGACTTTTTTACAAGCCCTAACTTACATTGAAAAAAACAACAATAATAAAATTAATTGAGTAAGCACTTTAGATGTATAAAACTATGTTACTTATTGAAGTTAATTGAATAAACTATTATGATCTTTTTGAATTACACTAAAGTCTCAACATTTCTCCAAATGAAATATTCTGATTAGCTTAATGTATCCTTGCAATCTTTTTATAAACTTAGAATAAACATCTCATTTGCAGAATTTTGTGAAATTTCTGATTATTTAAGCATAGAAATAGATTCAATTTGGAAAACTACATAAAATATGCCTTGGTGTGCCTTTGCGTTATTTCAGTCACATATTTTGTTAAGGATAGGAATCCGCAGGATTAAAAAAGCTCTTTAAAATCACAGATCTAAGTAAAATATCAATTTAATCCTTTTGAAGAATGGCAAGATGATTCATAAATTGAAAAGAAATGGGGATAGCTGGTGTATATAGAAGCCAGCCAATCTGTAAGTTTATTATTAGGCAGCAAGATTTGCCATTAGCTGTTGTTGTTTTTTTGTTGCCATTGGACTCTTGTTCATAAATTGCCTTGTGGTCTCTGGAGGGATCAGTTTATAAATTGGATTAATTTATCATTTGAATGATGTTAGTAAAGATGGTCAATGGGTGACCAATGTTAAACGGCTTGACCCCTATTCATCAGCATGACCCTTGTTAAACAGCATGGCCCATATTAAACAGCTTTGCTAATGTTAACCAGCATGGATAAAATGTTAAAATTGCTTCTAATGAAAACCAACCCTTTATTATCTCTTGTCCTGGTCATGTCTGGGCTCAGCTTAGATGTATTTGATACAGTTCGATAGATTTGATACAGTTCGATATATTTGATACAGTTCGATATATTTGATACAGTTTGATATATTTGATACAGTTTGATATATTTGAAACAGTCTGATATATTTGATACAGTTTGATATATTTGATACAGATAGATATATTTGATACAGTTTGATATATTTTATACAGACAGATATATTTGATACAGTTTGATATATTTGATACAGACATATATTTGATACAGTTTGACATATTTGATACAGACAGATATATTTGATACAGTTTGATATATTTATTTGATGGTCTGATATATTTGATACAGTCATATATATTGGATACAGTCTGATATATTGGATACATACTGATATATTTGATACAGTTTGATATATTTGTTACAGTTTGATATATTATGCTAAAACATTCAACAACAGGAGAGGTCAACTAAACTGAAAAGCTGTATTATTATTCATATAAAGGGCTTTTAAAACTTTTTACAAAATTCTTTTTTTTAGGATTCATTCACTTAATAATAAACTTGCTGTCCAACAACTGCACATTGCTTTCAAGAAAATAAAGATATGTGCTGTAAGCATGAGAATTAATTGCTATGCATCCAATGATAACGGCATGTATGTGACACATTCTGACAAGTTAAAAAGGAAACAATATTGACTGTTTGAAGTGTCACTAGCACGTAGGACACACGGCTACATGTCATTGGTGTGTACACATGATACAGTCACTAGCACGTAGGACACACGGCCACATGTCATTGGTGTGTACACATGATACAGTCACTAGCATGCAGGACGTCATCTCTGCATGTGACACATGGCATAATGTCCCCAGCATGTAGGACACACCATCTGTGTGTATGATAAAATGTCACCAGCATGTGTGACATATGACAAGGTCACCAACATGTATGACACATGTCACAATGCCACCAGCATGTGTGACACTTGTGACAAGGTCACCAACATGTATGACACTTGTGACAATGTCACCAACATGTAGGACACTTGTGACAATGTCACCAGCATGTATGACACGTGACAATGTCACCAGCATGTAGGAGACATGTTGACTGTTACAGGCAGATGCCCAGACAGGGCTCAGTGAACTGAGAGAACTCAAAGAAAACCTGACAACAGAAGCTGCCTATAGAAGGGAAGAAATGAGAACTGAACGAAGATCTCTTGTCAATCACCTTTTCCGTGTTGGACAGCAGGTTGGAATAAAGCTTAACAAAGACTGAAAATGCCAGTTGTAACATCAATATAATAAAAGCCCAGACTCATTCTGTTACGCTAAGGGACATCGCTCTTATTTTTTTTAATTGAAAATATAGACGTATAAAATCGTAATCATTTCGGTTTTGAGATTAACAGAGCGTGTGGTGTTTCTCGCCGTAAAATATTATATGACGTCATTGTTTGTGCCTATATTTTAATTTTGGAAAAGGGAACGATGTAAAAAGAGCCGTTAATAGTTTCACGTAAGTTACTTGGGCTTTTGAAAAAAATGGGCGCCATAGGCGCCCCACAACAATCTAGTTGCTTGATATTACTGCAGGAAATGTGCAAATAAGATTTTTAAAAAATAAATTTTGTTGACATCCATTTTTTCCATTCAGAAAAACCAGTTGACTCAGTCATTGAGACAAGTGAAAGATGATCAGGAAAAACTGGTGGCCCAAACAGAGTCAACAATAGAGAAGATTGGAGATGGAGACCAGCAGAGTCTGACCACTGGTGGGTGCTTGTAGCACACGTCATCTGTTATTTCTTATTTGATAATAAGTGATATGTTATAGTATAAGTGATATGAACATCTCTATTTAAGGCACTCAACAATCTTGTTTTATTAAATGTTGGATTTATTCAATTAGTTTTTTGTATGGGTGTAGAAATGTTGGACTTACTCAATTATTTTGTTGTATGGGTGTAGAAATGTTGTATTTACTCAACCATATTTTTGAATAACTTTAGAACTGTTAGATACCCTGGAGAGAGAGAATATGATCCTGAAAGAAGAAAAACTGAAATATGAGGAACAGATAACTCTGTTGGAAAGGGCAGCAACTACTGCAGCCTCAGAAAGACAGGTACTTCAGACAAGGGTCAGAGAGTTACAGACACAGGTCAAGAGATTTAAAGGTGAGCCTGTGTTGTATTGAGTCAGTGTTTAAGTAACATTATAATTGGTCAAGCTATGTTCCAATCTTGTAAAACCATTAAAACATCAGCTGTTTGATATCTAAGAAATCGTCATGGCTTTATTTTTTTGTGTGAGGCATTTATATAGCATGGTTCTTATTGAAATAAAACTGGTCATTACTTGCACAATTGGTGTGAGTACATCTTTTCTGTAATATCTCTAGGTGAGGATAGAGACTCGGATGATAGCCAGGAAACAGACATCACTTCAGTGACCAGGTAAGAAAAGTTTGCATTATCTTAATCCAATTTTTACGAATCACAAAACCAAATTGCCATTTGCTTAAAGCATCAATTGGTCCATTAATAATTGGTCCATTATTAATTGGTCCATTATTAATTGGTCCATTATTAATTGGTCCATTATTAATTGGTCCATTATTAATTGGTCCATTATTCTAGTATAGATAACACCTAATTAACATTAAATGATTCAGCTCTAACAAGGTCTCCGCCCCACACAACGAGAATGAGAACTCAGCCCTGCACATCGGGAGTGAGGAGGTTGATAGAGAGCTGGCCCGTCTGAGAGAGGAGCTGCAGCAGCAGAGACAGGACAAGTCTCTCATTGAAATGGAGAGGACGGATTGGTTACTTGAGAGGGAGGCATTGGAAGATGTCATCACAGAACTCAGGCAGTCAGTACACAGTCAAGATATGCAATCTAATAAGGCAAGGCGGTCAGTCATGACCAATGCTCATTGTTAGACTTGTAACAACATTCAACAGTCATTTAGCAAACATGTAACAATCATTTAGCAAACATGTAACAAACATTTAGCAGTCATTTAGCAAACATGTAAAAAAAACATTTAGCAGTCATTTAGCAAACATGTAACAATCATTTAGCAGTCATTTAGCAAACATTTAGCAGTCATTTAGCAAACATGTAACAAACATTTAGCATTCATTTAGCAAACATGTAACAATCATTTAGCAGTCATTTAGCAAACATGTAACAATCATTTAGCAAACATGTAACAAACATTTAGCAGTCATTTAGCAAACATGTAACAAACATTTAGCAGTCATTTAGCAAACATGTAAAAAAAACATTTAGCAGTCATTTAGCAAACATGTAACAAACATTTAGCAGTCATTTAGCAAACATGTAACAAACATTCAGCAGTCATTTTGCAAACATTTAACAAACATGTAACAAACATTTAGCAGTCATTTAGCAAACATGTAACAAACATTTAGCAGTCATTCAAAAAACATTCACTAGAAATAAAGAAGTAATTACAAGTCATTTAATTACATTTCATTTTAATAAGAATGAATTGTACTGATAATTTATGAAGTCTGAAACCCGCTGTGATATTTCTGTTACCTTCGAGGGTGGTTTCCTTTACAGATAACCTGTTTCCCTATAAAAAAACTAGGAACAGTACTAATTTTATATTGAAAGAATCCCCACTTAAACAAATAAGAAAAATGTTATTTTCCATATTATCTTTAGTCTGGACAAAGTGTGACCAGTGAGCTGACCAGTGAGGGATCTTGTGGTGAGTTTTATCTGATGTATTGTAAGACATGAATGTTCTGTGGTCTAGTTTTTGAAGATTGTTATTTAACAACAATTACAAATTTCTTGTTTTTACACATGAAATTTTTACATTTCTAGGTGCAATAGGTCGACATGATTTTATGTTAAGCCATTGTTGGTTTTTAAATGATAGTTGTGCTGAATTCATTTATTGATTTGTTTCATTGATATTTGAGTTGACATTTTAAAGTTATGGTTGAGTTGTTTTTTTTAAACTTGATATTTGATTTGTTTTGTATAAATGTTTGTCAAGTTGATTCCTTTGTTTATTATTTTTTATTTTGTTCCACAGACAAGATCCAGTCTCTTGAAGATGAGGTTTCATCTTTGAGAACAGAAAAAAGTGACTTGGAGAACGCACTGGAGGAACTTGATGCCCAGCACACGCAAGCCATAGAACAACTCATCAATACTAGGAACCAGCTCTCTGCACAGTTGTCTGATCGCAACAAGCAAATAGAAGAACAGCGGAAACTCATTGCAGATCTCGAGGCTAAAGTTCAAGGTCTTGATGATTCGAATGGACAAGACGAAGTAACCGAGTCGTCAATGTGGCAGGAGAAGTACAAGCTGTTACAGGCTGAAAAGGAAAAGTTGAAGAACAAGATGGAGACAGAGTTGGTGGATCTGAGGCAGAAGCTCCAGAAGGGTGGACTGGTCATCAACGACCTTCACATGGACAAACAGGAACTCCAGGAGCAGCTGAAGGAAGCCAAAGAGGAAGTGGCCACTAAAGTGTCGCGACTGAAGGAGATGAGAGAGTGCAATGTAAAGTTGACCCAGGAGAACAAGGATTTACAAGTCCGGCTGGAAGACATGCGAGACAGGCTAGCAGAAATGGAGGAGGAAGTGGACAGGTGGCAGCAGGTCAACGAAGACAGCCAGGTGTTCAAGGTCAAGGAACACGAGGAATGCCAGAGGCTGAAGTCACAGCTGACTGCCGTCGAGAAGGAAAAGGAACTCTTCAGTTTCAGCTTTGACCAGCTGCTGACAGAGAAACCCTTCCCGCCAGATATGGCTAAAGTGGAAGATTCAGATTTCAGAAAAATACTTGAAGTGGAAGCAAAAGTTAGGAGGCAGATTGAGTCAGATGGACAGTTAATTCAGGACTTGAAGAAACAAGTTCAGAAACTTTATGAAGACAAGCAACGGTTAAAGAATGAACTCGGTGAACTTAAAACATTGCAAGCAGACATTGAGGAAAAAAATAGTCAACTAGAAACACAGCACCAGAAGACTGTATCTGACCTTGAACTTTGTATATTAGCCAAAGCTGATCTAGAGTTGAAGCTGACACAGGAAGTTGAATCTGTTAAAACGATGTCGGTGAAATTGGCAGGCATCATATCTAAGCTGCAAGAAGCTGGAAAACAGAATGAGGATCTGTCTGATGAACTGACAGCTGTTAGGACTGAAAAAACTGAAATTGAAAGTCGGTTGAACATTCTACAAAAACAGTTTGATGCTTCTAGCCAAGAACTGAAGACTGGTCAGGAACTTGGCACTGAATCAACTCTACCTGAGAGTCAGAAACTCTTGGGTTCTCCAAAGTTAATGAAGGAGCAAAGAGGTGAGCTCCAAGGGAAGGTGAAGGACACTGCAGATGTAGAGGCAGCACTTGAGGCCAAAAATCTGGAACTTGAGGAGTTAAAAAATAAATCAGCTTCTTTCAATAAAGAAATGAGTAGCATCAAGTCTG
The DNA here is from genome assembly GCA_944989445.1 of Ampullaceana balthica. Taxonomy (NCBI): domain Eukaryota; kingdom Metazoa; phylum Mollusca; class Gastropoda; family Lymnaeidae; genus Ampullaceana; species Ampullaceana balthica. Next base: position 3,417,224 of record CALYLW010000047.1, read on the forward strand.
ACATTGCCAGGTTGGAGGGACTGTGTGCACAGAAGGATCATGAGATTGAGGGGCTCAAGTCAAGAATGCTTCAGTTTGACAAAGACTTTTCTGAAATAGAAGAATCAGTGTCTATAGCACAGGACCAACACAACACTGAGCTCAAGGGAAAGGAAGATGAACTTAAAGAACTGAGGCATAGAAACCTCACACTTGAGCAAAGGTTTGGTCTGATGGAGGCAGACACACACATCGATCAAAGGTCTTCAGCTGACAGAACAGCTCTGCTGGAGAGAGAAATAGAAGAGTTAAGAAATGCATTGACTGGAGAGAAAGAGTTGCGTGAAACCATCTCTCAGCTGGAGAATGAGTTGACCCTATGCAATGACACTATAGCAAAACTTCATCAAGACTTATACATGGCCAATGAAACTATTCATTGTCAGGAGGCAGGTATAGCAGACATCAACCAGAAAGTTGATGAACAGCGGAGAGCTCTGGATCAATCTGTAAGTGACGCCACAAGGCAGGCATGCACCATTGCTGTACTGAGACAGACCTCTGTGGACAAAGAGACGATGCTGAGTGAAATCAAGGCCAAGTTGAGTTTTCTCATCACCTTACTGACCCCACGGCAGCTGGAGAAGCTGAAAAACTACTCTCTGAGTCAAACAGGCGGCCTACCAGCTCTGGAATACGTACAAGTTAAGGCCATTGAGTACTCGGATTCATCGTCCCTGTCACAGTCTCACACTGTCGTAGACAATGAGAACAATGAACCGTTACAAGGTGAGGACTCTGAATCCCAGACAACAATCAGTGACAGGACAGACTCGGCACTCAATGGATACATCGTGGATGAAGACTTTGACAGCACAGCGTCAGACCATGATAGGTACTCGGTGCGGGAGAAGGAGATGGATGAGCTGCGTAGCCGTTTGAAAGAAAAAGACAGCATTATCGTGGAGCTGCAGAAAAGTAACAAAGCTTTGCTGTCTCTCTTAGAGAAAGGTGGCGGGGACTGGTCATCCCAAAGTCAGTTGGCAACACACAAACTTGAAGCCGATCTAAGAAATCTGAGGGCAGAAAAAGAACAAATCATGGCTGTGGTGACTGAAAAATCTCGAGAAAATTCCAATATAAAAAGTGACAATCATCGTCTGATGGGGGCGCTGTCAGCAGCACAAGCAGCTTTAAGTAAACTGCAACACGACAATCGGGAACTGGGGCAGCGGCAAAACTCACCTCCCAGGGAGGAGGAAGATGATGATATGAGGCGAGAGGCTTTGGCCAACCTGGCAAGGCTGGTTCGTGACAGAGAAACAGAAATCGATGCACTAAATCAGAAAAATGAAACCCTATTGGCTGTGCTTCAGTCCTCAGGTGAACCTCAAGCAGCAGCTCAGCTGAATGCCCTGTCCCAGCAGGTGGTGACCCTCACATCTGAGAGGGAACAGCTCATCGTCTATCTCAACACCAAACACTCGGAATGCCTGGCCTATCACGCAGAGTCTCAGAGACTTGCCGCCCAGCTCAGTGAAACTCAGGCAGCTTATGAGAAGCTCGCGGCGGACTACACCATTCTCATTTCTAACTTTGATGATAAAACTCAAGCCCTGTTGGTGGCCCAGCAGGAGCTGGTGAGATGTAAACAAAGGTTGTCAGACCTTGAAGTCCGCCACGGGGAGCTGATCCAGAGGTCAAACAGTCAGGACACGCCCAACTCATCAGACCTGTCCTCCTTGGAGGATGAACTCCAGCGTCTGAGACACACGGAGTCAGACCTGAGACTACTGCTGACTCAAAGAGATGAGAAGGTTCAGGTCGTGACCCACAGAGTCAGTGCACTGGAGGAGGAGTTGACGGCCAGGGACTCAGAGTGCACTCACTTGAGGAAACAGCTGGACAACTCCAAGTTCCAGCTGACGGGTTTGATGTCTGAGCTGGCGGACATGAGGGCAGAGAACCAGCAGATACAAAAGAGATATACTGACCAGGTAGGAAACTACCAACCATTGTTGGCCTACTTTCCCCACTTGTTTGGCCAACATGAAGTTACATTTGATATCTTGCTTGTTTTCCCAACATGGGGTTAGGTTTAATATCTCACTTGTTTTCTCAACATTGGGTTAGGTATGTTTTCTTCCTATAATAATTTACTTCCTGCTCTGTAGATAATTTAAAAGTATTGGATTATTACTAGAAGAACTAACCAGTGAATGAATGCGCGTTTATGTTGTCATTTGTTGAATGAATGCAGCAATTGAAGACATCTTTGAAATATTGTTGCTAGGACTCTGAATCAGCAAGTCTGCTTGATGCCTATAATCAAATGTCCTTGGAAGTGAAGGAGAAAGAGAGCAACATAAAAGCTCTTAAAGACCAGGTGGGGACATTAACATCTTTGCTCCATGAGAAACAAGGGGAGCAAGGGCACATCACCAAGTTAATGAAGGATAATGAGGTGGCCAAGACCTTTTCACGACAAATGCAGCAGGAAAGGGATCATCATGCCATGTTGGCTGAACAAAGATCTCAGCAATGCAACATGCTTAGATCAGAGGTACTTTGAGTTGTCTTGTTTAGACAGTCTATAGTGTGCTCACAATATCTCATCTTGACTCAGTATTTGGTCTCTCCTTTCTGTATCATAACATGTTCTGTTCATTCTAAGATTGATATACGTTCAATAACAGTAAAGGCTGTCTATTAAAGATTTTGTTTCAAAGAACAAAAGAAATTTTTTAAAAATAAAATATATACAGTAAATTCAGATGTTAATTTATGCATCATAAAGTAAATGGTATTAGCCACAATAAATATCATGTATAGTTTAATCACAATATATAGCCCCTATAACTAAATACAATCTCTATCAGAAAGTATGAATATATAGACTCTCTATCACAATATATAAACCCACTTCATTAATGAAAAATAGCTCCTGTAAAGCCTCTTAGAATACAGTTTAATATGTGGTTCGTTCACAAAGATTCGTTTTGTCACAATGTGTCACTATATTTATGTACTATCGAAAATATTCAAAATTTAAATTATTAGATATTTAAATTATCAATATTTACTGAGTCATTTGTTTTAAATTCAGGTGGCGAATTTAAAAGATAAGGAACTGAAACTGACCAAAGAAGTGGAGCGGTTGAGGCATCATTTAATGGAGGTTGGTTATCTGATAGTTTAAACAGACTAATTGGACCAGTATTGCCTGTTGTCACAATGTGTTTTTTGTTTTTTTTAAATGTTTGTCACTACATGGCATTTTATCAGTCAACATGTGACATTGCTCTTGTTGTGCTCTGTATTTTTAGTTTATTGACATGTATTTAGAAAGTCTGTTGGCCTGGATTTATAAAGTCTATTGGCCTGTATTTATTAAGTCTATTGGCCTGTATTTATAAAGTCTATTGGCCTGTATTTATAAAGTCTATTGGCCTGTATTTATAAAGTCTATTGGCCTGTATTTATAAAGTCTATTGGCCTGTATTTATAAAGTCTATTGGCCTGTATTTATAAAGTCTATTGGCCTGTATTTATAAAGTCTATTGGCCTGTATTTACAAAGTCTATTGGCCTGTATTTATAGTCTATTGTCTGTATTTATAAAGTCTATTGGCCTGTATTTATAAAGTCTATTGGCCTGTATTTATAAAGTCTATTGGCCTGTATTAGGTACATCTGAGGCTATGGACACATGTGAAAAGTTGATCCAAATGAACTAGTTATTCTTAGCATAATTAAGTTTTTTAGACTTATTACCATTATAAGAGCCATGTCATATAAAAAAAAATGTCATGTGACTCAATGTCATGTCTTCCATAAATGTGAATATTGTTCCCATTAGATGGAGGAAGGTCACACTAAGGAGGCTGTAGAAGCAGAGGAGCGAGAGAAAGACTTGCGTAACAAGTTGGCCATCGCTGAGGAACTTGCTTTGTCTTCTTCCTCAAGGGTGGACATTGCCAAGTAAGTAAAAGTACAGTATGTCACAGTACTACTGCACTACATCTAAGTTTATATACAACAGTATGTCACAGTACTACTGCACTACATCTAAGTTTATATACAACAGTATGTCACAGTACTACTGCACTACATCTAAGTTTATATACAACAGTATGTCACAGTACTACTGCACTACATCTAAGTTTATATACAACAGTATGTCACAGTACTACTGCACTACATCTAAGTTTATATACAACAGTACATCGCTGTACTAATACAACCGTACATGATGTAACCATCAAGTTACAATGGTTTAAGTAAAAAACATGAAGAGTGTTGTCAACATGAATTCAAAGATTCTAATCTTTCTAAACTATTAGGTTATCAGAACAAATCAAATAATGTCAACCAAAGAAATCATTGAAATGCCTGTACAAATAAACAAACTGCAATTGTTTTATTGTTTCAGCCAAGAGTCAAGTCGGCTCATTGAAAGTCTGCAGCAGCAACTCCAGCACGCTCACAGCCAAAGAGACGCAGCGTACATGGAGGTGGCCAACATCCAGGAGCAGTGCTCCCAATACGCTTCATCTCTCAGCAACCTGCAGCTGGTGCTGGAGCACTTCCAGAAAGGTTGTCTCACCATTTTACAATTGATCTTCATGTGCTGTTGTGTAAATATCTGTGCTGTTTAAGTTTCATTAACCCACAAATGTTAAAATATCAAATATTAAGAGTTCTCAAGTGTTTATCTAGTTCTCACACTAACGATAAGTAAAGTAAACAACTGTTCTGTCAGTAGACAGAAATAACATTTAATAAACACCATGGGTCAAGCTGTCATTGCTCTAGAATGGGAAGAACAAAGCGAGTGAGTCAGCAGTTTTCTTTATCTTTTCAATACTTGGAACAATCTATCCAATAAACTCCGTGTACTGTCTATTCATTAAACATCTCTATATCTTTACTGTAGACCTAATATACAATTCCTGATAACTGACGGTTTGTTTTGATGTTACAGAAAAAGACGCTGCCATTGCTGCAGAAACAGAGCACCTTGATTTAGAATGTCAATCACTTAGAAGTCAGCTACAGGCTAAGAATCAAGAGCTGATTGCAACAAAGGTAAAACAATGCCGGAAATATTGAATCAAGTTATGCATTAATTTTGCAGTGCCATTTCATTCTTGTATAGTGTTTTACTTTCTGAACTCAGTCCTTAACGCTTGTCATTATTAAGATCTATATTATCATGTTTTTTTTAATCATAGTTTACATTTGCAATATTCCTCTTATAACCTTTTATGTGATTGCTTTCCTTGCTTTCATTCTTTATATGACTAAGCCCCAGATATTTATTGGCTAAGACTTAACGGTCTGCTTGCATGTGTTCCACAGGATGACCTTGTGGATGCCTTAGATGGCCTTGATGCAGCCAGTAGATTAAGTGAACAGTTGGACAGAAAGGAGGAGGCCATTGCAGCACTCAAAGAAGAAGGTTGGTCATGGTTGTCATCATCACATCAATGTCTGCACCCTTTATTTCACACTCATATTTGCATTGGCTTCATTGAACTCAAATGAAATGGGTTTTTTTTTAACTATTAGAAATTAGTCTCTGTAGCTGCAACACATCAATCAACTCTTAGACCCCATATGGTATTACTGATGAGTATCCAGTGCTAGTGTGGTCAGTATCCAGTGTTAGTGTGATTAGTATCCAGTGTTTTTGTGGTTAGTATCCAGTGTTAGTGTGGTTAGTATCCAGTGTTAGTGTGGTTAGTATCCAGTGTTAGTGTGGTAAGTATCCAGTGTTAGTGTGGTTAGCATCCATTTCTTGTGTGGTAAGGGGTCTAAAAAAGTCTATCTTGAGCAACGAATGGTGTTTCTTAAGACTTGCTTTATTTGATCTTAAGAGTAAAATCTGCTTGTAGTGGAGTGGTACTTACCTTCTCTTTGTTATTTAGTGCATTCAAAAATCTTTGTTTAATCATTGGCATTGAGTGAAACCAATGTATAATATAAATAGCTTATGTCAGAGTACAATATAAAAGTATTATTGACGTATAATGTAATCTCAGTGGGTTTTGTCACAACTGTCTCATATTGATAATTTTATTCATTAGCTAAAGCTTTTATGAGATACCTGCTAGTTAGTCTAAAGTCTAAAGCGTGAACTAATTGATTTTTAATACTTTCTACTGATACTGTAGCAGAAGGTAGTTGCTTGAACAATCTTTATGACATATTAAGCCAGTACTTGAACAATCTTTATGACATATTAAGCCAGTACTTGAACAATCTTTATGACATATTAAGCCAGTACTTGAACAATCTTTATGACATATTAAGCCAGTACTTGAACAAGCTTTATGACATATTAAGCCAGTACTTGAACAATCTTTATGACATATTAAGCCAGTACTTGAACAAGCTTTATGACATATTAAGCCAGTACTTGAACAATCTTTATGACATATTAAGCCAGTACTTGAACAATCTTTATGACATATTAAGACAGTACTTGAACAATCTTTATGACATATTAAGCCAGTACTTGAACAATCTTTATGACATATTAAGCCAGTACTCTACAACTCTCAACACCCTAACCAAAATGAAAGGTTTACAAGTTGGTTGTACTCACAATCTCTCTACTCATACATAACATGGACTGTCTTTCAAAGCTGTGCAAGGAACTAAACCAATCAACATGATAATACCTTGTGAAGTGCTGAATTAAATGTCAAGACAAGATCCAGTAACTCAAGTTCTTGTTCATGCAGTTATTCCCAGCATGCATACCTGACATACATTGATTTGGGGGGGGGGTGTTCATGTGGCCATAATATGAGAAAACAGCTTTCCAAAACTTTATAAAAAAACTCAGGCAAGGTTGGTTGGCAGGCAATGTGGGTCGTCAGGCAGGGTAGGTCAACAAAATTTAAAATGGCCATGACCCATTTTTAACAGACAAACCTGTGGAAGTGGAAGGTCCAAGAACAAGTGTTATTAATTATTTTTCTGAAGCTTCTAAAGATGAAGATGCCATATTGAACAAATGACATTAACTATTTTATCTCATGCCTCTAAAGATGAAGATGCCATATTGAACAAGTGACATCATCTATTTTATCTCATGCCTCTAAAGATGAAGATGCCATATTGAACAAGTGACATCAACTATTTTATCTCATGCCTCTAAAGATGAAGATGCCATATTGAACAAATGACATCAACTATTTTATCTCATGCCTCTAAAGATGAAGATGCCATATTGAACAAGTGACATCAACTATTTTATCTCATGCCTCTAAAGATGAAGATGCCATATTGAACAAATGACATCAACTATTTTATCTCATGCCTCTAAAGATGAAGATGCCATATTGAACAAGTGACATCAACTATTTTATCTCATGCCTCTAAAGATGAAGATGCCATATTGAACAAGTGACATCAACTATTTTATCTCATGCCTCTAAAGATGAAGATGCCATATTGAACAAATGACATTAACTATTTTATCTCATGCCTCTAAAGATGAAGATGCCATATTGAACAAGTGACATCAACTATTTTATCTCATGCCTCTAAAGATGAAGATGCCATATTGAACAAGTGACATCAACTATTTTATCTCATGTCTCTAAAGATGAAGATGCCATATTGAACAAGTGACATCAACTATTTTATCTCATGCCTCTAAAGATTAAGATGCCATATTGAACAAGTGACATCAACTATTTTATCTCATGCCTCTAAAGATGAAGATGCCATATTGAACAAGTGACATCAACTATTTTATCTCATGCCTCTAAAGATGAAGATGCCATATTGAACAAGTGACATCAACTATTTTATCTCATGCCTCTAAAGATGAAGATGCCATATTGAACAAGTGACATCAACTATTTTATCTCATGCCTCTAAAGATTAAGATGCCATATTGAACAAATGACATCAACTATTTGATCTGATGTGTCTAAAGAGGAATCTTAGAGTAAAAGACTTACAGCCCATTTGGAAAGACCTTGTGCTATTCTCAGATTACATAACCGCTGTCCAGTCCTTCTATTCTCTAGTGCTACCCTAGTTAACTGCTACTGGCTAGTTTTGAAGAGCTACTGCTGTATTGAATAATGTTTTATTCTCCCAGTCCCCTGAAAGCCATGTCATTTTAATATCAGCTGGTAATCCTGAGTTAAAGTCATCTCAGGAAACTGGTTGGTATTGAACTGATGTGCTGCTAAGGCTGCGTGTAACTCAGGGTGTGCTGTTATCTGTGCACATGTAGGGAGACGGGTAGGTATTAAACTGGTGTGCTGCTAAGGCTGCCTGTAACACAGCGTGTGCTGTTATCTGTGCACATGTAGGGAGACGGGTTGGTATTGAACTGGTGTGTTGCTAAGGATGAGTGTAACAGAACATGTGCTAAGGCTGCCTGTAACACAGCATGTGCTGTTATCTGTGCACATGTAGGGAGACGGGTTGGTATTGAACTGGTGTGTTGCTAAGGATGAGTGTAACAGAACATGTGCTAAGGCTGCCTGTAACACAGCGTGTGCTGTTATTTGTGCACATGTAGGGAGACGGGTAGGTATTAAACTGGTGTGCTGCTAAGGCTGCCTGTAACACAGCGTGTGCTGTTATCTGTACACATGTAGGGAGACGGGTTGGTATTGAACTGATGTGTTGCTAAGGATGCATGTAACACAGCGTGTGCTGTGATCTGTACACATGTAGGGAGACGGGTTGGTATTAAACTGGTGTGTTGCTAAGGATGCGTGTAACAGAGAACATGACGTACTAAGGCTGCCTGTAATAGAACATGTACTAAGGCTGCCTGTAACACAGCGTGTGCTGTTATCTATGCACATATAGGGAGATGGGTTGTTATAGAATTCTTATATTTTGAGATATAGACAAGAGTTTCACACTTTTTAAAAAGAAAGCCATTTTAAAGTGTTTGTGTTGATAAAATTAAAATTGGCCTGTTAGTATTTGTTTAAATATTTGGGTTGATAAATTCAAAGTGATATACTTGACTCTTGTCTACTTGGCATTTATTCTGACCAGCTGTTGATACAATCACCATGACAGTCACAGTCATTTTATTTCCATCATTGCCTCAGCTATTACCAATGACACAAAAAACCAGAAATCCTCTCACATTAGAATATTTATTACTTATATTACCTTCACTTTAGTTGTGTTATTTCCACAGCTGCGTGGGATAAAGCATTATCTCTACTCGCTCAATCCCACCCCCCCCCCATGCTGTTGTCCCCCTTGGCTTGCTGTTGTCCCCTTTGGCTTGCTGTTCATGTTGCTTCATGCACATAAATGTTGTTGTTTACCTCCCCTAGCATCACCTCACTTTAACCTTTACACCACTAAATTTTGTTATTTTTAGATTATTTCTGCTGCATCCATTTTGCCAGTTGATAACTTACTTTTACTACATATCGTGTTAAATGGAAATTTATGTCTCATTATAATAAAATTAAAGCCCAGTTTCTTCTCATTGTAATTCCATGTTGTCCTTAAGATCAGAGTTTAATATAATTGTTTGTTTCGTTTTTTTCTTTTTAAGTCCATACAAAATTACCTGAACTTATGCTAATGATATGTAAAAGTCCTTAGAAAATTGTCATAAGTAAATGACCTTTCAAAAACATTTAAAAATAACATAAAAATTAACAGGCAGTTATGAATTGTTTTATTGAGCAGTTTTTAACTTAACCGTTGACCCCTTCAATAAATGAGGCACAATTAATTTGTGTGAATAAAACAATAGATGTTTATGTATGATTAGATAAAATATGCTAGATTTTTGTATTTTTTAGTTGAACTTGCATTTATACAAAAATACACTCTATAATTTCATAGTTAAAATACGTAACAAATATTTTAATGGTGTCAATACATGTTAACTTGCAATTTCTTTAAGAAATTGAAAGTATTAAAAGTGAAGTTAATCTACGTTGTGTTATTTGAGCCTGTTCTATGTTGTTTGAGTTGAACCTATTCTCTATATTGTCTCAGTATCCTGTCAATGATAATGTGGCTGAACATGTCCCAACAAAATCCTTACCTCTGCCTGGTTGTGGCTTGCCTTATTTGGTGTTGGCTTTTGTATAATCTCAGCTGGTAATTCTGAGTGATGTTGGCAAATCTCAAGTTACCAGCCGAGGTTACACAAATACCCCTCACTCTCTGCATGTGCCTATCTGTGATGGACGTTAGACATTTTTTTGTTTAATACTTAAAACAAATTCCAATATTTACTAACACTTAACTGCTGGAATGACATTACTCACCTATTATGAACAAAAGTTTAGCTAAAGTGAACTAAAGTTAATAAATAAAGTTTAAATTAAATAAACTAAAGGTTAGCTATAATAAACTAAAATGCATCTATAAAACTAAATTTTAGCTAAAATATACTTAAGAAGATTAGCTAAAGCAAAATTAATTTTAGCTTTGGCTTCTTTAAAAAAAAATTATAAATAAAAATAATGGTTAGTTTTTCAATTTAAATCTATAGTTTTTCTATTTAAATCATATTCCAAAAATTGTAAGTTGTTTTATAATGAATAGGTTGAACATGTTTTGGCTATAGTGACAACATTCCTGAATGTATTGATCAGAGTTGCATTTTCCCCAGCAAGCTGAACGCCTACCCATTGACTCCACTCAGTATTGAGCCAATTTTACCTAAAAACCAACCCATCTTCAATTGACACCCATCAGTCACCACCCACCCACCTTAAACTGACACCCATCAGTCACCACCCACCCACCTTAAACTGACACCCATTAGTCACCACCCACCCACCTTTAACTGACACCCATCAGTCACCACCCACCCACCTTTAACTGACACCCATCAGTCACCACCCACCCACCTTTAACTGACACCCATCAGTCACCACCCACCCACCTTTAACTTACACCCATCAGTCACCACCCACCCACCTTTAACTGACACCCATCAGTCACCACCCACCCACCTTTAACTGACACCCATCAGTCACCACCCACCCATCCTCAATTGACACCCATCAGTCACCACCCACCCACCTTAAACTGACACCCATCAGTCACCACCCACCCACCTTAAACTGACACCCATCAGTCACCACCCACCCACCTTTAACTGACACCCATCAGTCACCACCCACCCATCCTCAATTGACACCCATCAGTCACCACCCACCCACCTTAAACTGACACCCATCAGTCACCACCCACCCACCTTAAACTGACACCCATCAGTCACCACCCACCCACCTTTAACTGACACCCATCAGTCACCACCCACCCATCCTCAATTGACACCCATCAGTCACCACCCACCCACCTTAAACTGACACCCATCCGTCACCACCCACCCATTTTCACAATCCAACCAACTTCAACTGACATACATCTAAATTCAAACCAGCCATATCCCCAACACAACTATACCACACACTCACACATTCACTTCTAACTCATGGCCCACTTAACTCAGGGAAACGGTTGTAAAATGTCCCGTTTTCTTTCTCTCTTCTTTCTAGCTTTTGTTTCAATGTTTTCCCATATGTACAGAAAATAAAATACACTCCAAAAGCAGGCCTTAATAATTTATGTAAAGATGTGCTGGCATTGATCTCCAATCGAGTATTGATTTTTAAACAAGATCAATGAAAAGATCAATACTCAGTGCAAGCATTTCATCAGTTCTTCCTACACCAGCAGCCCTGGTGACCAAAGATGACAGGGCTGATGGTCAAGTGACCGTGTTCAACTCTTTGTCTCAACATGCTCTCAGCTACAACACTTTGAGTACAATGTTGCCATGGGCCAAGGTGTTGGCAAACATTATATCATCTGTTAACTGGAATCTTAGATGCAGTAAACTAGTGAGCCTCATGTAAACATTTTTTCATGTCATCTTACCAGTGTGTTCAGTGTTATAGCATGTCTATGATTGTTAGATGTTGACTTACTAGTTAATTGTAATGGCATGTGTATGATTGTTAGATGTGTACTACTAGTTAATTGTAATGGCATATCTATGATTATTCTATGCCTTTATGATTGTGTCACACATGTGATTGTGTCATGTATATGATTATACCATGTCTGTAGGTATGTCAAGCCCGTGATTTTGTCATATCAATGATTGTGAAATGTACGTGATTGTGCCATGTCTATGATTGTGTAATAGTAATGCCTGTTATTCTTTCAAGTCCATTATTGTGTAATAGCGATGTCCTTGATTGTGTTCTAGTGATGTCTGTCATTGTGCCTTGTCTGTCATTGTGCCATGTCTGTCATTGTGCCATGTCTGTCATTGTGCCATGTCTGTCATTGTGCCATGTCTGTCATTGTGCCATGTCCATCCAGATTGAAGCATGAGCCCCCAAGCCTAAGGATTGAGTATTACTTCAGGTACTGAGTGACCCAGTCAGCAGCTGTCAGTACCTAATGTGATATTCTCACCTTGTGCTTGTTTAACTGCATGTCTATATAATGGTGGAATGACTTTAGTGCACTTTCCTTGGTAGGTAACACATCTAATAAACATCCAATACACATTTAATACACATCTAATACACATCCAATACACATGTGGGCAGTCCATTTTTGACATTGATCTAGATAGGTTCACATCTCTTTTACACATTGACCTGTTTAGATACACATTCATATTTACTTATGTAAGTTCACATCTAGTACACATATTGTAGGTATACTTTTGCAATACAATTACCTTGGCACACATAAAAAAATGTTCACGAAATTTGTATTTACTACACAAAATGAATTTCGAAATAGCTTCAGCCACACAAATCTTGTCTTATCAGATGAATGCACTACAAAGCATTTAGCCTTGTAATGTTGATGTCTTGAAGCATGTATGTTGCCTTGAACTGATACAGTCTCGTTACTACGCTATGTACAGAACATTCCCAGGATCCATTTCAGTAACTTACCATTGTTATTGATGGCCTAGTTTTGTAACACAACTTCAAAACCACCGAAGATAACAAAGGGCATTCATTTTCTAATGCAAAATGATTTTTTTAAAAAAATGATATATTCATCATAATTTTCAAACTAATTTTGATCTGAAATTATTTTATTTTGACTTGTCCTCAGTTGTACTAAGAGAAAGGGCTCTGGAAGCAGCACAAGCTGAGAATCACAAACTGAGATCCAATACAGAAGCCAAAGTTGACAAGTGAGTTATCTTTTTATTGGAGACATCAACTTATTCACAGTGCATCACATGGCAACATCAAGGATAAGACGTACATTCCTGTTCATTAGGTGGAATAGTAAAGCCTGAGGAGGCTAAAATGCTCTTTGGCTGAAGGTTTTTAACAGAAACTCAAAACTTGATAAAGATTCAAGTCAACTCTAGAGAGTTGAACAAAATTGACCACTAAGATTGCATCTAACTGATTCTAAGAATTTTGGGGATAAATGTTATGTAGAAAAAATATATATTTTTTAATGAAATGAAAGGGAAGACTACCGTTAACTTTATATTCAATTTTTTTGGGAGCCTTGAGGAATTAAAAGAAGGAAAGAAAAAAAAAGAAGAAAAAAAAATGGATCATCAGACATGGTGATTGCTTGTAAAAACTAAGACAATGGATATATTTTGTTTTGAAGTGACATCAATACCATCGAGTGTTTGGATCCTATTGATGTGTATCAATTTTTCTCCTAACTGAATGGCCTATTCATAGTAGAAATAGTTGCTGTAACTGTATTTAAACTGAAACTACTACATGTATTGTTGGGATACTGATGCAGAATGTGTCATTAAGACACCACTGTAGAAAGTGTCAATCTGAAACCATGTGACATTCATTCATGGATAGATTTATGACATTTCCTTTATTTGCATAAACATTATTTTCTATTAGTCTAGTAGATGACAGGGTCATTTCAATGATCAAATAATGTTTTTTTTATGATTTAACACATCACTGAGACAATGCTCTATTTTTCTAGAACCCTTATCCACAATATGGTGATGACATGGCTTACATCCCCCGAGAGCAAACGAATGGAAATTGTCCACCTTATTGGCAATATTCTTTCATTTTCTGATGAGGATTTTCAGAAAGTAAGAAAAAACTTTTTTACATTTTTATAATCCAATATTGTCTATTTAGATTTAAAGAACAATTGTTTTAGTTTTAAAACATTCAAATATTTACTAGCTGTACTGCTAATTTACTTTGCCAGATTGAGACGGCACAGGGAAAAGGCAGTTTACTATCTGGAATATTTAGACGCACATCAACATCACCACCAATGACACCTGCAAAACCTACTTCTGCCAATCAAGTAATTGTTTTTGCCTTAAAATTTCAAATTTGTGTGCACACTTTGTTCTGTGTCTATTTTTTTTATGAGTGTAATTTTGAGTTACAATAGTATTTTAGAGTCAAAATCTCCACTGCTTTTGGGAGTGAAGTTTTTTTATTATTAAATAAATCTTTTAGTTACTCATATAATTATAAATATAGGGTTAGCGATTGTCTTTAATTCTCTATTCTGTAGACTGATGTTTTAAAAAAAATATTTTAAGTTATTTATTTGAATTCCTGTTGTTTGTGCAGTCCTTCTCCCAGTTGTTTGTAAAGTTCCTGGAGAAAGAATCATCCCCACCACCATCTCCTGTACGTCTTCCTGCCGAGGCTATGGCTGCAGAGGCCCAACACAGACATAAGGCACCGTTCAACCCATTCACGGCACCACGTCACGTCACACATGATGTTCAGAGATCTTCCTCCCCTTCATCTCATCTGCTCATCTCCAATGATATGTCTCCCATTCCCTCCCCTTTCTTCACTCCCCTCACCAGCTCACATTCATCATTAGAGAGTGCAATTCTTAAAGATGTTCTGGGAAAGAGGTGACGACCGTCTAAAGGCTAAAATCTATCATTATTCATTGCAATATTTACAACTCTAGCCAGTGGCCTGTTAGTTTTAAATGATACAACCATGTTGACCAGAACACTTGTTGACATTTATCAAGTCCCTCTTGACTTTTTGAAATTACAGTCCAATAAACCAAGTTAAATGAATTTATAACTGTACAGAGACGAGGAGCTCTAAATCTTATGAGTTTTTTTTTACCCTTACTCATTACATGTGTATTCACTGAATTACTTAGGATTCATTTCATCCCAAACAGTTGATATTTTTATGGGACTTATAATAGATAAATTATTGAATTTATTTAAACACGTATGATCACAAAGTTCTTAGACTTGTAAATTGTGTTTTTTTAATAAATACCATCTCTTCTTCACTGAAATGGGGAAGGGGGGGGGGCATGGTATTAAAATCATTTGTTTTTCAGCCATTTTTTAAAATTTTCATCAATCTATTCCAAAAGCTACCAAATTTCAGACTAGTTATTATTCTATGTACAATCCACATATCTTTGGTTGAATGTTTTGGTAACCCATACTGTATAAAGTATTTTTAGTGATTATCTTAACTTAGGCTGGGAGGGAAGCTGTATTGTGATAAATCCATACATACATATATTCATTTATTTAATTATTTGAAAAGCTGGCAAATAAGGGTTTAAGCACAAATACTATTAAGGTTTTGTGCAGCTTATTTTAATTTTATTTTATTATAAAATAATAAAAGAATGCTACTATCTAATTCAGCTTACTCCATAAGCTATTTTCTTAGTTAATCCTCTTTCCTGTTAGTCATGAAATTGATGGATGTTCTTATTGAGATTGTAAATGATTTTTTTTTAAATTTAATTTGTATAAATTATTCAATGTGTATAAAGTATTTCAAAATGTGTACAGGAAGGGATGGGGAAAAAATAGTTGCCACAATATGTTTTGTTTATTGGCCAACTAAATAAAAATGTTTGGCTAAAATGAAATTGAGTTTCTTTGCATTTTTAAACTCATCTTATGAAAATATGTTTGCTCAATGCTTCTTCGAGAAATCACATTTACAAATTCACTTTAGGATCTCAATCCAGGGTTTGAGTTAATCGTAATCAAGACATTTGATCCAGGTTTGGAGTTTAAACATAATCAGGTCATAAGCTTTAAGGGTTAAATTTTCGCTTAATTTGTCAACAGCAAAATCACAATATGAAAATAGTAAATGCATTATTTCAATATTTGTCAAGTTAAGCCATAAGTATTTGTACAAATAAGTGTTAAGTCACCAGATTAACAATATTGAACAAACTAAGAGAAAAGTATGTGAATAACTGACAAAACAAGCCAATAATCTTTCTCATTATTTTTCATATAATTGTTTAAAAATAAATACATTTCATTTTGACTTTAATAAAAAAAATTTGGGATGATATCATTGCAGCAAGGAAACAATCAATGAAAATGAAAAAGTATAAACTTAAAATAGTCACATAAAATGACAAATATTGAGAGGCAGAAATTTAAAATGTCAATAATGAATAAGATTTTTAAACTTGGGCAACAAAAGGTTAAAATTGGTTATAAGCAAAGTCAACCAGTGGGACCTTCATGAGAAGCCAGCATTTTTATACCAGTATGAACCAATAATATTAGGGCATCGCCTAATAAAATTCATCATTTGTGTTAAATCCTGCTTTCAAAATTCATTTTATTAATCAGGGCAAGAGCAAATGAAATACATGTAAATGGATCAAAGCAAAACTTGTGATTGTCAAATGTGGAGCCAATGAATAGGTTGAGAGTTTTATTAAACAAATTGTGATTGTCAAATGTGGAGCCAATGAATAGGTTAAGAGTTTTATTAAACAAATTGTTGTGATTGTCAAATGTGGAGCCAATGAATAGGTTAAGAGTTTTATTAAACAAATTGTGATTGTCAAATGTGGAGCCAATGAATAGGTTAAGAGTTTTATTAAACAAATTGTTGTGATTGTCAAATGTGGAGCCAATGAATAGGTTAAGAGTTTTATTAAACAAATTGTTGTGATTGTCAAATGTGGAGCCAATGAATAGGTTAAGAGTTTTATTAAACAAATTGTTGTGATTGTCAAATGTGGAGTCAATGAATAGGTTGAGAGTTTTATTAAACAAATTGTTCTGCTAAAGTGTATTTGAATGAAGACAGGAATTGGTCAAATAAATAAACTTCAGAAAAACAGGCATCACAGATAGGACAATACTTGAATGGTCTTGGACAACATGAAACATTCCTTCAAGTAAAGTAGGACTAAGATTCAAGGGGCGCATGTCCAAATGGACACTGGATTTGAATGATGATGATAGCAGAAGTAGAAAACCCTAAGCTCACTTAAATGTTTACCAATGCGACAGAAATGGTTCACTTTCTGCAGTCAGTTATACAATGTCATTAATGTCAATGTTGTTGTTTCATTAGAAAATTTACAGTCTATTTTTTATTTTCAAAGTTCATTTTTATTTTATCAATTTTAAACTCTAGATCCCTCCCTCCCCCTCATCCTAAAAAATGGCTAAAAGAAATATAATTGTATTGACCACGCCACTGTTTTTTAAGGAGCACATAAATAATGACAATAAATTAACCAAAGTGAACTTATAGTTTTGGATTATTCTACTGTCAAAACAAATAAAAGATTGAAATTGCAAGGCTTTAATGACAGAACTCTGCTGAAATATGTGAGCTATATAAGGATGTAGCAAGTCAAAGATCTGTTGTCATATATTCAAGTTTTGCTTGATGTCAACGTTGTTACCTGAGTAAGTGCAATCTAAATAATATTTTCAAATACAGCGGTGAATTTTTTCTTGATCACTCATGACATGACCAAACAAACACACAACACAGACTTGTTCTAACCTAGTAAATAACTAAGTATTCACTTAACAGGGGTGATATGCTGTTAATAAGCATGATTTATCAAGTGAATGAGCTTAGTGTTAACTATTACTGAATACTTCATGATTTGATATTGAATGACGTCCCAATATAAAAAAGTGCCACAATGACAGACTTGAACTGTTGTAATAATATTTAGAATCCAAGCCAATTAAATCATTACTGAATGGAATTAATGATATTTGTTTCTTTCAAATTTTCCTTTGAGCTCGTATTTGATCAAACTGGAGACAGTCAATCAGTTCATTAAAGTTGAACTTAGAAGCTCAACACAGTCAGACCATAATAAAAAGTAATAAACTTTGTGAGAAGATAAGTTTTGGACTGGAAAAACTTTTTGTTCATGCACATTTCATAGACAAAAGAATTCATTCAAGTAAACAGTAAATCTAGTGCAACAATGTTGTGTAATGGTAGAAAGTAGAATGATTAAGAAAGAACTAACAGAGAAATCTCAAGTTAAGTAAATGGATGAAAACAGAACTTCAATGAACTGTCAAAAATTTGAAATCCCTCAATTATGCTTTTAAACTAATTATAAATTCAAAACACAAATGAAGAGCTCAAGGGAAGAAACAGCTATGTAACATTTTTGTAGTTTGGAGATATACAAGTTTTAAATTATACAGATTTGTTATAAATTAACTAAATAGATATGAATTTTTAATAGGGTCACAGGCATAATTTTTTCATAAAACCTCATTCAGAGCATTCTACTTTTCATTCTCTATCAGATACATGAGATAACTAAACAATTTAAAAAATGTCACATAGCCGTTTCTTCCCTTGTGGTCTTCAAATACATAAAAGTTTTAAATAAGTTTAAATTCTTCAAGTTCAGCTGAAAATAAATTGGAAACTGGGAAAAGTTTCTAGCTACCAAGATTATTATCACATGATCAAGTTAACAAACACCAAACCTCATATCAACTGTAGGTCAAGGACTTTAATGCTTACTCTTTAAAAGCAGCTAGGGAAATTGTTTTGTTGCTGTATTTTTCTTGACGCAAAATTCTGTATGTTCCTGTTATTTGGCACTAGCTGACTCAAAGGCGGTCAATGGGGTAAGTCGTAAGGGGTGGTGCCATGAGCTACCGCACTGGATGACACCAACCCTAGTGACGTCTCAGGCTCAATTCGAGAGTGAGTAGCAGAGTTACACCTGGAAAGCTTTCTGACTTGCAGGGCACAAGTATTTTGGGGGCCTGGTGATATTGTAGTTAACAACAAACAGCTATATGTTTACACACTGGACATTGTGAGTCCAGTCCGCCTCGACATAATGTGACATTTACGGCAGGTCTTCTTGTGGTGTCAACTCTGCTGACTATCAAATGTGGATCAAGAGAAAGACTCTAGAAAACATTGTTTTTTCTTTCAATAATCAAATATGAAAACTTTGTTTAGACGTCATCATTCTTTAAAATGGTGACAGGCATCTAAAGCCCAACATCTGGGAATGAAGCTTACACATAGAGGAGGACATTTAGTGTTAACTGAGATTCCGGCTAAGTGAAGCTCATAGAGGAAATACATAGCAATATTGGCTTCAATTCTTGCAGGAAAATAGAACAAGCAATTATAAATGCTTAGATAAATTTAGTTGGAGTCTGTCAAAAGTGTAAATGTTTATTTATATCTTTATTGCACCATGTCTTTTCTATGAATCATCCAGAGAAAAGATTTTAATAAAAACAACTTTACAACTGAAATTAGTTGAGCTTTTACATCATTAATATTATCAGTTGTCAGAGACAATATCTACCCTATTTAAACAATTATTGTCAACATGAATTCAAGAGCAAACAATGAGAATCTTAACAAATAATTTCAATAAAATGAATTGAATGATGAAGACACAACCTATGTCTAACAAGAAATAATCTATAATTTTTAGTCAATTATTGTAAGTACTGGTAGTTAATCAAAATAAACTCTTCCTTTGCAACAACAAAGGGGGGGGGGTAATTTTCATGCACATAATGTATTTATATATGTATAGGGAACAAAGAAATAAGAGAATTAACAAACTTAAAAGGCAGTGTTCTCAATGTCCTTTGAAAAATACAATTGTAATTTTGTGACCAGAAAAATACAAATCTGAACGTTTTTCACTAAATCAGATTTTAGTTAAGTGACCAAAGAAATATAAAATTTCATAGTATTTCCCAAATTTAGAAATTGTCAAACTTTTAACAACAAAATACTTTTCCGGGTTCCATTCAATTTATTTGCCACACTTGTTTTTGTAATTTTGTAACCATGCAACCAAACACTTTTTTTTGGGGCCTAATTAATGAAGGAAAACATTTCATTTGACTTCTTCTCCTCAGTGGCCACGAATATCTCAATTCCAGTATGATGAAAATCTGCTATCAAGAAATAAGACATCCACACTTCTTCTTGACTGAGGATCCAAGCCGTTTGTTTCGTTTCCTGTTCCTCTGCTTCCTAGGAATGCTTAAGTTACTGTTCCATTTTGATGGACTGTCCCCTCCCTTTCCACAACAGCTGCTATGATCTGTTGACATGGCACAAGACAACATGCTCCTGGGACTACGGCAGGTGGAAAATTTTCTGATACATTCCTTGATATAGTTTTCATAGCGCAAGTCCAATTCCCGAGCGGCAGATATTTGCTCAAGTCTCGCTGGGATTTCCACAGCTCTTGCACACTCACGTGAGCATGCCCAGTGCTGGAACGGCACACATGTATTGCCAAGGTAGGGATTTTTAAATGTTATCACCTTGAATCCTGCAATGAAAAATATTTCAATTGAAAGTTTTAAAAAATATTAGTGCTGAGTGGTGGTCTGCACCAGGCAACATGTTTGTAGATCACCAAGTGATTGGCGGGGTTCTACAATATGTTTATATATCAGGCACTTACTGATGGAGTTTTTACCAAAAACTATGGCTTTTTTTAAGAATACTGCAGATTTGAATAACATTTTATATAAATATTTATATAAAGTCAAAGTAAATCTTATATGTCAAATAAAATGGTTAAGTTCAAGTAAAAAAGTATTGGTCGATGATGCCCAAAAACTAATGAAGCCTCAATAATTTCACAGAGTCCCTCACCAGAAAGTTGTTCAAATTTTGTGAAATATCTGAATCTCTCTGAACTAACATTC
This sequence comes from Ampullaceana balthica, assembly GCA_944989445.1. NCBI lineage: Eukaryota > Metazoa > Mollusca > Gastropoda > Lymnaeidae > Ampullaceana > Ampullaceana balthica. The sequence continues at coordinate 3,438,173 of CALYLW010000047.1, forward strand.
ATAAATAATATGGGCAGCATGATGCCCCTAGAAGTAGAATGCCTTGAGGCAGCACTGATCGTAGCTTCACATGCTTTGCAAAATCTGACAGAGAGGCAGTAAAATGCTTGTTCGAGGTTCTTTGGATATAAAATTCAGTTATACAATATGTTAGGTCTACCCCCCCTCCTCTCTCCCCGCTTGCCATGAATGTGTAGGGATGCCCACGGGTCCCAGTAATTTATCACTGTGCCCCACACCGCTATTCAAGTCTTGACAGGTCAAGGGTACATCGCTGACCTCAGCGTGCTTACTCCACCCACCTGACCCTAGGGTTGTTTACAAGTATTACCTGGAACTTTCTCGATCCACTTAATTGCGAGAAAGATTCTGTTCTAGAACGTGAAAGTTCGATTGGTATTTATATATATAGGAGCATGGAGAGGATAGGATAGAGAAGAACTAGATAGAGATAAACAGAGCAATTGTCCTCATCGCCTGAGAAGAGTACCAACCTAGGCTGGCCACTATTGTTACCTGTTATTGTTAACCTTCTATTGCAACGGTGGCCAAACTGTGGCTCGCGAGCCGCATGCGGCTCTTCTGTGTTCCCATTGCGGCTCCCGCACAATTTATGAATTTAGAACTTTGAAATATATATATTTTAAACAAAATGAATTTTTTTTTAAATTGCCGGAAACGAGGGATTGGCTGGTGATGTAAATTATTGAATATTTTGTTCAGGTTTTGGTCAAATCTGCATGTCGAAGCATCGACCATTACATTAAATATGTAACTACCAACCAGATTTAAAGAAACGTTAGTTCAAAAGCTTCTCTGCAGACTCATAACAATCAATGTTAACTATAATTATGAGTCTAGATGCAGCGTGTTTCTATTTATAAATTTTACATATTAAAATATTTGTTAATTATGTAACTAAAATTTCCTCAACATACGGTAAGGGTGTAAAATGTTTAAATCATTATATTCGAACTAGGTTGTACTCGGGCGCCGTAGGCGCCCACTTTTTTCAAAAGCCCAAGTAACTTACGTGAATGTTATTGCATGTGTTGGAATCAGTGTGTTCGATAACCAAAAATGGGTATGTGAATGAGTTCAATAAAAATAATGAATAATTAAATTTTAGTTCATTAGAACGATTTATTTTTCACAAAATTTCTCTATATATCCCTTTTCCAAAATTAAAATATAAATAAACTCACACAATGATGTCATATAATATTTTACGGCGAGAAACACCACACGCTCTGTTAATCTCAAAACCAAAATGATTATGATTTTACGTCTACATTTTCAATTTTAAAAAAATATGCTGATTATGTCCCTTAGCGTTACAGAATGACCTGGGATTTTATTTTGTTTCTAAAACACTAGACACCCCGCGGGCATAGCATATGCCGCAGACTTGCTCATGGAGAGTGCAAAGAAAGTGGAGAAAGAACGGACACAAACTAAAAGCACAAAGAAATCAAAACAACGCGAGTGAACGTCGGTTAATAAATGGGAGGCGGGTAACAACAACTTCAGTGTGCATGTCTTTGCGTTTACTCGCTATTTTGTATTTACTTAGTGCTGCTTTTTGTGTCTGTACTCTCAACAAACCGTTCTTTGCACTGTCTATGATGAGCAAGTCTGCAGCATATGCTATGCCGCTGGTCTCTCCAGAGTTCCTTCTTTTCATTCACTCACAGTCGTTTGCCCAAACCCACCCATTTTGACAACTGTGTCTTTCAGGAAGTCTTCACCCATCACTAAATAAGTGGGTCAGCTAGTCTTGGCAATAAAGGGGTAAAAAAACAGGCACAAACATACATTTTAAAAAATAAAATACAAAACAATGTTTTTGCTGGGGCTTGAACCCAGGACCTTCCCCGTATAAGGCGGACGTGTTAACCAGTACACTACGAATCTCACGTTAGTCTGTGAAGGAACAATGCAAGTGAAACGCAATGACCATTGTTGGTGTCGATACATTGGTCGACCCTAGCGAGGGTCATTTGTCATGCTCGGTTGCACATACTTGCATCGTGGTGTCTCGCATGGGCTCATGGAGAGAATTATATGTATAGATATTTTTTTTAAAATATACATCACTAAAGCAATTTTTCATTGTGATTGGAGTCGTGAACCATATTGCTTCCATGCCGCTCTCAACAATTTTAAATATTATTAAAATGGCTCTCAGTTACTACAGGTCTGGCCACCCCTGTTCTATTGTAAACGCAAATGCTGTCGGCTATTATTGTGAGTGTTTATCTTTTACATTATTAACTTAAGTTATTATTGGATATTGTTATGTTAATTTAAGAGTTAGCAACTTATACTAATAATTTCTTACAAGGTATTGTGTGTTTACTTGTTATTGTTTCCTTGTATTAAAATAAGAATTGTTAAGTCAGTTACTGTGTTTAATATTTCTTTTTGTGTTATGTTTCGTGTTAACGAGCCATTTAATCATTTCTCTCAACTTTATTGTAAGTTAGCGAGTTCAATATCACTTGCGGACGTAACACAATAGAACAAACTGGAAAAAAATTGTATGCAGTAACATTCCAGCGCCATTGTCTCTCAAAGAAATCTATACTTTACAAGGTGAAAAATTTGCATTAATTTTAAGACTAGTAATTTGAGATTGAAAAAAAAACACCTTTTAATTGATAATTATCTCCCCATTTAATTATCTTTTTTAAAATTGTACAGGTTTTGATCTTTCTAGTTTGCCTCTACCTAAGAAAATAGAAGAATTTAAGTTGTTATTTTCATTTACTTCTGAAAATCAAATACTCATACAAATGACTTACCATTAGTATTTGAGAGACAAGCTTTATTGCAATGGTGACAAATGTTAAAAAGCCGGTATATATCTGATATGTAATCTTTTAACACCGGCACAATGTTAGGATCTTGGAAAAAATTCAGTTTGGATCCAATTATTTCTTTGGCTGCCCAAAACTGGAGACTTTCATGCTTGCAGTATGCCTGGCAATTGAAAATATGAAAGATATTAGATCTAGGTAGTTATAACAAAAACACTGAATTTTCTGCCTAATGGATCTTCTAAAAATGGTTATCCTCCATCACCCTCTTCTACCTTTAATACAGATTTTGCATATACCTGATTTTGATTAGATTTTAGTCCCAAATAATGCAAATTACAAACCATATTTATATGACTAAGAATATGATATTTATTACGTAAGTGCAAAAAGTTTAGAAATCTGATTGAATGAAAATAATGTCTCTTAGGAAAACAAGTAACAGCAGAATTGGGAGACACTATCATTGCTGTTGATACAATGTGATGTTATTGGAAATACATTTACATGTGTTAATAGTTTGTTCTAAGTTTCTTTTTGAAAATGTGTCAAATAAAGAAACTGAAGTCTTCTTAACTCTTTTTCTCCGGAATTATTTTCCTCATTCTGATGGAATTATCTATTCTGGAAATTTGTCGCGGGCTACCATGCTAACTTAAAATGTTAATAACTTTTTTATCATTTAACAGATAATGATATACTTGGTATTGAATTAAAGGGAAAAGAATGAAGTTTTCAGGCATCACAGACTCATAACTTTATTTTAATAAAATATGATTTTGTTTTAGTGAAAATAATTTTAAAAAACACCACATTTGTTTTACAAAACCTCTTTCAAAGTCACAAAAATTTAGATTTTTATCCAAAATGTAATAAAATGGTGTTTTATCTGAACTATATTCATATTTACACCAACAGAAATAATTTCAGATTAAAAGAACAAACAAATAAAAAATTATAGCTCAATATCCATGGTCACCCATACAGGAAAATAATTGGAAAATTGAAATGTTTACAATGGAACTGAAAGCTATACTGTGTATTGCAACTAGAAATTATTTAAATTCTATTTAAAATTGCACTTAATGTTAGTGAAAAAGTTTAGCAGCTTTCAAATTAGACTCTACATTGTCTATGTTGTTATTTCTAGTAGAAATATTATCAGGTCAAGGCATTTGAGGGGGTGGCGGGGCTTGTTGTTTATCAACATATGACTTGTCAACTTCATTGTCAATTTCACTACAACTACTAGTACTAAGCGTATGATTCATCGGAAATTTAAAATTACTATGTATATCATAATTAAAAAGAATACCTTTTTCTTGTTCATCATCGTAGTATTTAAAATAATATTAGATCGATTACCAGATGCATTGGTTGAATATCCACGTTTGTAAACAAACGTAAAAACGAAAATAAAAACAAGTCTTTCAAAAGCTTCTTTTGTGGTGAAAATACATTCAAACAAAGAATTTACGACTTTTTTATTCAAGGGAAATCATTCTAGATTACATTAACTAATTTTCGTTGAATAGTTAAGGAAAGAAACGAAACAATTCAGTTTTAATAAATCAACGCTGGCATCGTTGCTCCGTCAAAAACGTCCTTTTAAAATCAACGGTAGCGTTGTTCCGGAGAAAAAGAGTTAAGAGACAGTTTTTATTCCTAACTTTTCCATTAACTGTCCTAATTTAGACTTATACAAAATGCAGATTACTGGCCATAAAAACAATGACAATGAAACAGTATAATGACAATAAGAAATCTGCCTAGTTTGATTGTGGAGCGGTGCCATCCATACTTCATTGCAAAGAAAATCAAACCCTTCTACCCATGTATGTTCATAATGACATAGTAATATGAAAAGCAAATGTTGCAGAGAAACATACTTGTGCCTCACAAGCCACTGGTATTATCCGAAGGTTGACATCTGTGTGATACCACATGAAAGTGGACTTGAAGTAATTGTGGTTACCATGACGATGAACTGTTTCAAGGGCAGGTAGAAAAGGAAGAAATCCAGGGAGAGCATCGAGTAAATTGTTATCTGTAAATAATTGGAAAACACTTAGATACACAAGACTGCTGCCAACACTTTAGTAACTACCCGTACAAGCATACATCAGTAGATCTGCAATCCAAGTATATGAGACAACAATGTTCAGTGAATAACAATATTTCAATTAATAGATTACTCAGCCACAATTCATGTGATTGTAAACTGTATATTTTTTGTAATTTGGGAAAAGGGAAGTAGTATAATGTTTTCAGCCTAGTTCACTTTCAATTTCTATTGTTCGTCCATCGTAGTCGACAATGACCACTCTCATCATATTTGTATTTGACCTGTGCTAGGCCGCCACATGTGTGCTCTGGTGGCTTATTAACCCTATTCTAGCACGAAATTGGTGTCCGCATGTCGGACAAGAGATGGATGGGATGCCATCCTTTCTATGAGTACAGTGATACCACCAGCCAATATTATAAAATAAACATAATATATGCGACTTGACCAAGATAAAATGCATCCCAATATATAGACAATATAACTTATATCTCAGTATGCATTATGTATAAAATTTGATTATAACTAAATTGCAATGTTTGCTTACAACGGATGACCTACCAAGGTACAATGTGTGTAAACGTGTCAAAAAAGTGAGAGAGTACGGCAGTGACCAAACTGAGAGTTTGTTGTTAGTCAGAGCCAAATATTCAAGGTTAGCCATGCGTCCAATGTCACATGGCAGGTACTCCAGGCTGTTGTACTTAAGGCTCAGATATTTCACATTTGGACATCGGAAAATCTGAAGACAAGCAGATCAATGGTAGCATTGATTCATTCCAAACAATAAACTTCACACAACATTTTAATCAATGTAATATATTAAAATATTTATAGATTTCATAAAAATAGGTTCAAATCAAAGCTCATATATATTAGATATTAATAATGTTCATAAAAATTGTAAGAAACATTTATTTTCATTTAATCGTTAAACAATTTATGATAAATATTTTTGAGGCAAGCTTATACAACATTTCTTTTGATTTGTTTGATTATGATAAGAATGTTTTGAATTGAATGTTTTTTTTTAAAGTGAATAATTTTACAACATTGTCTGTTTTGTTTGTTTTAGATATGATATGAATATTTTGCTCAGAATGTATATTTCTATTTCCCTTTTATTAGTTTTTTAAATTTGAAGTGTGGTGAGCCTAACCTCTGACCTCTGGCTGAGGTATTATGTGATTTAAATTCTAAAATTAAAATTACAGCAGAACCCACTTAATTCGAGCTCAGTTAATTCAGGGACCCTATTAAGTCGACGTTTTTTGTTGGAACCGCCAATTCTCTCTTTGTCTTAGCATTTTAACTTCGGTTATTTCGATTCCTTCAAGTCGATGAACCCTAATAACACGAGCACAAAAGAGGGCCAAATTTGCCACTTAACGTTGGTTATCTTGATCCCAATGACCAATCACCCTCTTTTGAAAATGTTAATTATCGATGCCACTCACCATCTCACTACCGTATTTTCGTGCGCGTCTTATAAAAAGTTTTACGATTGGTTACATTTATGTTAACTAACCAATAAAATTGATCGTTCAATAACAGTTTACGCGGCTTTAACATTGTTGACATTTTAACACTGCCGCACTGTGTGTTAGTTCTTGTACTATGCTTTGTCAACTATGAGAGTTTTTTTTTAAAAATGTTCACTAGCCGTACTCATTTTTTAAAGCAAATATCAGTTTTGATATTAATGTGGTAATCTTACGTCAAATGGCTTTAACTTGAAGGAAAACTGTCACTAAAAGACCGAACTCAAATTTGAGGACTAATTTATCGCCCGGTATCTTTAATAATAAATAAATTGATTATTTATATAGCGCTGTATCCCAGTAAGGAACTGGGCTCACAGCGCTTTACATGAAAGAAATAACATACCTATAAATATTAAATTAACTTTCATATCATAACAAACACAAGAATTACAGTACATTATACATAAGCTACGTTAATCATTTACAAGAAATGTTGTTTCATTAATTTTGAAAATAAATGTTGAAAAGATGTGTCTTAAGTGCAGTCTTGAAGGACTTGGTTTTTGAATACTACGTATGTGTAATGGTAGAAAATTCCATTGTTTGGCTGCACAAAAAGAGAACGACCTTTCACCAAATGTTTTGGTGCGTGTTGTAGGAACAGAGAGAACGCGTGTGACTGCAGAAGATCGTAGCTGGCGAGTGGGTGAGTAGACCGACAAAAGTTCAGTAAGATACGATGGGCATGAGTCCGAAAAGAAGTTGTGACAGAGAACGGCCAGTTTGTAATCAATACGGGCTTGTATAGGCAGCCAATGAAGTGAGTAAAGAAGTGGAGTAACATGGTCATATTTTTTTGCCTTGAGCACCAGTCTGGCAGCTGAATTTTGAACTTTCTGTAGTTTTTCAATGCATTGTTTTGGCGCACCTGACAGAAGAGAATTACAGTAATCCATACGAGCTAGTACAAGAGCACAGACTAGGCCTGTCAACGGGTACCCGGGACCCGGGTACCCGTTACCGTGTGATTACCCGGGTAATAAAATTCCGCCCGGGTACCCGTGAAAATGTGGCTTCTATGTCTATATTAACCGTAGGCCAAACTTCGGCTCCCATGCGGCCTTTTGTGTTTACATTGTGGCTTGCGAAACAATTTATCAAATGAAAATTTTTGTTTCAAATATATGCTGTGAAGTACTTCTAAGGAGAAATATCTGTCGACGGGAAATATCTGTCAACGGGAAATAAAATACGGTCCCAATAAATTCAATGTATTTTGATATGTATATATTTTTTTTTCTCTCAACCTGAAACAGAAATCGCACAACACACTAAAAAAATGGTTCTTTAAAAGAATTGTATAACGAAAACAAAAGTCCTCTGCCAAAAAAAATAATAAATGATGGACTGCTTAGAGATGAAAGACGCTGTGTTTGTTAATAAAAAAAAACACTCTTGCTTTGACTAACTTTGCTTGAAATACGCAGATTGATACTAGCTACTATTGTTTATTTACCCCCTCTCCTCCCTTCACTCCTATAACCCACACCCCTTACATCCGCCTTACTTCTTGTGTTCATTAACACGTGGTGACCTAGAAAAACTGATGCTAATAATTCGTACAAGGTCGTCAGTATTTAAATTTAATAAATTGAATAGTTACTAACAGTGTAGGATGGGCAGACGTCGGCTGTGAGGATGGACTGCACAGAGATGAAAGATGCCGTGTTTGTTTTTTGTTCATTCAAACAGCCCTTGCTTTGAAACTAACTTTGCTTTGAAATAGCCGACAGTGGGTCACCGATTGATACTATCTATCCAATGGAGTTTTTTCTACTCCCCCCCCCCTCCTCTCTTCCCTCCTATAACCCAGTGCTTCTCAAAATTTTTGTATTGCGGACCGGCAGGAATGTTTTCCATTGCATCTGGAACCGGTGCACTATTTTCCCTGTACTTACATGGTAGCGAAATGAATTATATTTCCTTTTATTTTATTTCCTTTTATTTCTTTCATTTATTTGCTTATTGTCAAAAATGACAAATTCTATAGGGTTGATATTATTGATAGCAATTGGAGGATTATAATGATATTTTTCTCTCCTTTCTTGATAACTTCCGCGGACCCCCACTTTGAGAAGCACTGCTATAACCCACACCCTTGCATTCGCTTGTGTTTCTTGTGTTCATTGACACGTGTTTGCCTAGCCCAAAAATTGATATTAATAATACACCCAAAGTTAACAAGATGGGTTAGACGTCGTGTGGAATCAGGCTAATCAAGTTGACAGCGACACGGCAAAATGCAACCATTGTAATTAAATTGTGTCTGTGAAGGGTGGCAACCCAACGCGATAAAACGCCATGTGAACGTTATTCATAAAATTGATATTGATAAACAAACCGCCGATCCACCCAATATCAGAAATATTTTGGTGTCAACAAAAGCAGTACCACTGACCAAAGCACGATCACTTACGATTTATCGCAGTATAGCATACAGCATCGCCCTTAGCATCGACTACCGACGCCAAGTGGATATTAACATTAAAGGTATGACACTGAATGTTACGTCATTGCCGTAGATATTTTGTTTGCATGTTCAATTAATTGTCATTTATGAGTATGACGAATGCATTTACAGCAGGAATTGAATAAAAGTTTTTAGTGCATTATAGTTAATTATAGTGCATTAGTAATAGTACGTTACTGTAACTGGAAGCAAGCCGTTGGCTACTACTACTGTGTGAAATGAGGCACATGGATGGTGGCTAGGTTGCATTGTATTGTATGGCGATCATGACGGGGAAAATTATGCGACGTTTAAGTTTAGAACGGGTAACCCGGGTACCCGTTCGAAATTTTCACGGGTACCCGGGCAGCTTTTTTCAACAAAATAGACAGCCCTAGCACAGACTAGAGTTTTTGTTGCACTAACTGTTAAGTAATGACGGATTGAGCTGATCTGACGAATGGCAGTGTAGGCAGAGCGACAGATGTGATTGATGAAGTTGTTAATAGACATGTTGTCAGAAATAATGTAGCCAAGATTCCTAGTCGATGTTGTGAACAGAATATCCGAACTGGCTACGTGAATTGACTTCGGAAGAGACAAAGTACTGCGTGATTTATTGTTGCAAAATAGAAGTGCTTCAGTCTTGTCATCATTCAGCTTGAGTTTGCTGAACGTCATCCAAGACTTTACCTCATCAATGCACTCTTGCATCAATTGGACAGCGGAGTCCAAATTAGAGGGATCTGTGTGAGTATATAGCTGAGTATCATCTGCAAATGATTGGCTTTTAACTGAATGTTTTTCGAGCAGTAGAAGTAGTGGCCTTGTATACAGCACAAAAAGTACCGGACCCAAAACAGCTACGTCTTTCTAATGACTCTCGTAATATAAATAGCAACAATAACAGTCACGGCCTTGACTTTGACTGTTGTTCATATCATACACGCACTGTGTGTTAGCTCTCGTACAGTGCCTCGACAACTAAGCAAAGTAAAATGTTTTTTAAAATTCTTTCCTCAGCCGCAGGCGAACTAAACTAATAGTGATGACGTGTAAAATTATTTATAGACCGGAAAAGTAATAAAATGTTTTGATGTCACGGTCGCTCGCGTATTGGTTCTGGTATTCTGCCCTAACACAATAAAATATTAACTCCGCGTTATAAGTTTATACCGAAGCTACGGCTAACGGGTTAACCGCTAACAACCTTATCATGAACATAAAGAAATTTCAAGCACATGTTAATATTTTGTCGCCATATTGGTTTTCTTTTAACTCGATCATGGGTTATCTCGGCGCCATTTGGCATACCCCAAGGCCGTCGACTTAACCGGGTTCTACTGTATTATTATTATAAACCACAAGAAAAACATATTGGAATATTATTTAATACAAAATAATATCATGAACAGGTAAATATGTGTCATTATATCTACAGTAAATGAAAGCTAACAATTAAAAGTAAAAGCAAAGCATTACTTCTCTGGGTAAACGATTGTCATCACCAAATTTAAACATGCTGTCAAGACTAAGTACTGTAAAGTTATGTAGATTTAAGTATCGCATCATCAAGGACTCTGAAAAAAAACATTTAAGATATATTCGTTTTTAAGTGAACTGTCATGGGCAAGGAAGGGGAAGTGAGCTCAGTTTATTTAATGATTGGTAAAACTTGTTTGATCCTGTATAAAAATCGTATAAGACTGTTAATGACTAAAGACAGAGTTTTTAACTTAAAAGAAAGCTTACCTCCATATTTAGGAAATCTTTTGCACCGCTCCCTTTCAATTTCTTCTTTAACAAACTCAAGCAAGTGCTTGGGTCTTCTATGTATCATAACAGACAGAAACCAGAGATCTTGGTGTATATCCTGTAATAAAAGAAAAATAATTTTCAAATAAACAAAATCCTTAAAATCATATAATCTTCAAAACACTTTCTCCTTTCCACAATATTAACATTAACCCACTTCCCACCAATATTCAAAATTAATCTTAACCCCAGACATCTATAATAACCATGTTTCTATCAATACCATACATCAATAGTATACCTGTTTCAGTCGTCCCAATCATTAATAATAAAATCTGTTTCCATTAATGTCTCAACAAGTGCTTTTGTTTTTTCACTTTTCTGAATTTTTAGCAAAGATTTGAACAATTTACAACTGCTAATGAACTCATAAAATTCACCCTGTTGATATAAATATATAATAATGCCGAGTTAATGATTCCTTAAATAGCTTTCACCACAAAAGCGTTTTTATTGAAAATTTCCTTTTTGAAATTAAAAATCAATTATAATTTACATTCATAATATAAAACATTTTTCATCGGAAGAGTTAAAATTATAAAACGCAAATCGTCCGCCTTTCTTTTTCTTTAAATTATACTAAATAAAAATAATCCACACCAAAAAACTGCAATTGCAACAAGCATATCAGAGATTATAGACATGATGGTTATGATTAGTGTAATGTAAAATAATAAGATAATAGAGTCTTGACACGGCATACATGAATGGTACATGGATATGACAATATAATTTGATTAGGCCTAAATATAATACAGGCAACGACTATACATCCTGACAAATAGAACCTGGGCTATCTGTCTGGCTACCAGACAAGTAGAAGATGGGGGATAGGGGAGGAGAGGCCTACAGTTTTGGTAACCTGTGGCTGTGGTCTTGTGACTTGTCTAATAAAAGTCACATACAATGTTTCATTTCTTTCTGAAAAGTATACAATATTAAGAAAGCATGAATGCAGTAAATACAACATAATCTTTAAGTTAATCCACATTTTTAAATACTCTCTTTTATTTATTTTTTAAAATCAGTGCTGTTTTTTTATCAAAATCATAGATTTGTTCCATTTAAACTGCTTCTGCTTTAATAAAATGTATGTATAAAGAGTGGTCTTTATTTTTTGGAAAAAAAATAAATAAATAAAACATCCAACTTTGCCACCATCCCTGACGACTCCAGAGGGATTCAAACCATTGGCCTTGACCCACTGTTTCCTTGACAGGCGGTCTAAATGACTGATCTACGGAGCAAGTGAAATTTTAGGATTGACCAAAGAATATAATGCATTTAATAGTGAAATAATAGCCGCTGTACAGATTGCCTTCAGTCTATCGGTCCAGTTACGAGACATACTTCTGCCAATACTTCTTTATTTTTTATTTGTATATAATTAGGCGTTTAAGTAAAAGCCATACTTAATACTGCTAATATATTGACATGACCATAACTTAAGTAGCGATTAGTAGATCTTTAACTTACTGTATATACTCGTTCTAAAGCCGACCTTTTTTGGAAAAAATTTAGGGGAAAATGTGGAGGGGTCGGCTTGCGAGTGGGTCATAGTTGATTTCTTCATGTACAAACATTGAATATCGGTATTATCGGTGTTGTGAGGGAGTAAAGTGGGGGAGGGAAGGTGTCTACTCTCACAGGCTTGTGTCGGTATGTCAAAGTTTGAATCAAAGCAAGTTGGTTTCCTTTCATATGAAACACACCGCCTATCTATTCTGTCAAGCCCTCTAGCCGGTATTGCTGCCTCTCAATATCAACATTGTCCTTGATTAATCTGCGCCTATTTACGCCATTTTCACTAACTGGCAAACTCTGCAAGTCGATTTTTCTTCAGGTCCCAGTGAATTTTCAAAGGCATGCTGTGACTCTTTTTAAAAAGAAAAATGTTACTTCCCCCATCCCATTGCGGAGGGAGTAAAGTGGAGGAGGGGAGGGAAGGTGTCTTTTCTCACGAGCTTGTGTCGGGATGTCAAAGTAAGTTGGTTTCCTTTGATGTGAAACACCAGACACGGCCTATCTTTACGGTCAAGCCTTCTAGCCAGTATTGCTGTTTCACCCAACCCCTCTCAATATCAACATTGTCCTTGATTAATCTGCGCCTATTTACTCCATTTTCACTAACTGGCAAACTCCGTCAGTCTATTTTTTTTGGGTCCCTTTGAGTTCGACTTAGAGAGGTCCGACTGTTTTTTTTTAAAATGTGTACCATTTGTTTACGCTGTCCTATTATTTTTTAGGGTCGGCTTGCAAGTGGGCTACACAATTTTTATAATTTATATCACTATTTTCTTCCAAAGTGAGGGGTCGGCTTATGAACAAACGGGCAATAGAACGAGTATATACGGTATATAGTAGTGCCTATAGTTATAGGCAAGGCTTACCCCAAATCCTAACTCCTCTAGAGATTCAAGAGTCATAAGGGTTGAATCCTCATTTACGCATGTTGCTTCAAGATCTTCTGATGTTTCTGGCTCTGCTTTTCTTCTCAGACGTTCTCGCCATTCATACCATAATGCAGGTTGCTGTTGAAATCGTCTGAACAACAACAACTCGAAACCAAGAAATGGCTCATCTATTTCTTTTCCTTGAGCCATCGCTTGTTGTGACAGGCCTGCTTTAAAAATATCAACAAACCCACAAACATTTACTACAACACCAATTTCACTCATATCTCTCAACTCTTTCCTACATTAGGCATTAGGATAAGATGAGTGTTGCACGTTTTATTATTTAACATAAGCTATTTTTACTACGTGAGATTCCAAGACGGAATCCTTCATCATGAGGTAGATCAAAAGATTTTCTTTAGTAGATGAGACAAAACAAATGAACAATAAAGCTGTTTTCACTATAAAATGTCTACATAACTAAATTTAGGAAGCTAGTGTGGGAATAGTTTAGGAAAAGATCATCCGTAATTAGTGGGGTTTTTTTCCTTGTCATCACAATAATTATTTACACAATAAATGTGAAATCTATACTTCCGGTTATATACCTCACTGATGAAAAATTTGAGTAAATAACAACACATCTATCATCATTGTCGTAAGAACTATTCTTTAACTTTAATAGTCTTCATATTCTAATAGAATATATACCCCATTGTTCTTTTCAAATGCAGCCTGGGGCTCCTTATCATGCCCAAGAGACTCAATCGTGAAACTGTTGTTGAATTTGTTGAGTCTGTTTTGGATAGCCGTACCGGTACAATTGCAATTGACAACAAAGTCAAAAAGGAAATTAACACCAGAGCTTTGGATAAAAATAATGCAAACAAACTTCACTTAAATAAATCAAGAACAGCCCGTTACAAGAATGCAAAGGAAAGCTTTTTAGAAGGCGTTGAAAGTAAACAGACTCATCATTTGAACAGTCAGACTTCAGAGGGAGAGGTCTCCTCAAAGCAAAACAAATTAGAAGTTAGGCCTACAAATACAAAGATTTCAACAGGTTTTGATACTGGTAAAACATATTTTTAATTTAAAAAAGTAATTTAATTACGCTAAATAATTTCTTTATAGATTTACTCTATCACAGTTGGTTTTGGACCATCATCAGTTGAATGATCTCTCTGGTCTCTACTCTTAGAACCCTTTTACTTTTTCCTTTGCCTTTACCAGTTCGTATTACTAGCAGTATTAGAATAAGAGTTAAAAATTTTAAAATTAACATGCCTATAAAATATATGGTAATATAATTGATATACAAATTAAATTCCACTAAATATCGTATTGTTCTGAAATGTGCCAAGCTTATATTATATTATAATTATAAATACTTACATTACTAAGGTCAAGGTTGTTCACGGTTAACCGGTCCTCAGATCAGGACCGGTCCTATTTAATCAGGATCGGTTAACCGCAACTTCAATAAGCCCGTAATAGCTTTTTACCCCGGAGTTCGTTTTTGTTGTGTTGAGCGACGGTGACTTCAAATCGCTTTCTCCCTATTCCGGTATCTAAATAATATACGCGTCATCACTATTAGTTTACTTCGCCTACGGCTAAGGAATGCTTTTTTTTTGTTGTTAATTTTAATTTGCTTAGTTGTCGAGGCACTGTACGAGAGCTTGATGTGAACCACTGTCAAAGGTCACGGCTATTACTATTACTACAGTCGGACCGCTCTAAGTGAACTCAAAGGGATGGAAGGGGGGGGAGAACAAGTTACGGAGTTTTCTAGTTAGGGAAAATCAGGGTGGTGGGGGGGGGGAGGCTAGAAGGCTTGACAGGTCTTTGATGTTTCACATAAAAGAAAGCCTCTTGCTTTGACATACCAATACAAGACCGGGAGAAGAGACACCTTCCCTCCCCTCCCCCACTGTTATACATCTACAGTGGGTTGGGGGAAGGAACATTTTTCTTTTTAAATTGAGTCAGAGCATGCCTTGGAAAATGGCAAGTGTATCTAAACCCCACCCTATTGGGTGGGGGGGGGTCGTCGTGTGCGCGGCAAAATTCAATAATTCTGGCAAGTTGACGAGTGAAACATAATATGGTATTTAAATAAATTCCATCTTATTATCACTGTTTACTCCTTTTATCAGGACCAGTTAACCGTAACTTCATTTAGTCGGTATATTAGCTTATTACCCGGAGTTAATTTTTTGTTGTGTTACGGCAGAATACCAGAGCCAACACGCGAGCGACCGTGACATCAAAATCAAAGCGTTTTCTTAATAATAATAATATTCTGGTCTATAAATATAAAAATACACGTCATCACTGTTTGTGGAGTTTGCTAGTGACCGATTTTTAATTTAAAAATGTATTCGCTCAGTTACCGAAGAATAGTACCAGAAGTAACAGCGCTGAGAGACGGACGCAACCGGGCTGTAACGTCACCATCAGAACTGGCGAGGCGAATATTTCATGCTTTCAGCCTTCCCATATTGGTTCTAAAAAAATTAATGGAAAATACGGGCCGGACAGTAAAACAGGCTTTTTTTTAAATGATTAACCGGTCCGCAAAAACAAACTGACTTGACAACAATTGATAATATGCCGTTTTAATACTATTATTACATAAAAATTGAATATCATTACAGTTTAATTCTTTGTTCGGAATGAATTCGCTGTTTTGACAGCAACACTAGAGTTGGTACATCAAGGGCTCTTTGATGTCAAATCAAACGACTCGATGGGAAAATTTGATCCATTCTCTTGTTGGTCCACTAAACATAGTATAAATTGTATAAATACGGAGCGGTTAACCAGTCTTTTTTTGAAAGGTTAACCGGTCCTCAAAAACGAGCGGTCTTAACAACCTTATATATTTCTATATAAAATATAATATTTAGGGGATTATAAAACCAATTATAGTTCCTTGAAAATGTGTTTCATTTATTTAGGATTTTTCTTCTTTATTATTTAACTATTCAGAATTATTAAATACAGTCGAACCCACTTAACTCGAGCTCGGTTAACTCGACCACCCTACTAACTAGACGTTTTTTTATTGGAACCGCCAAATTCTCTCTTTGTCTTAGCATTTTCTCATCGGTTGATTCGATTTTTTAAAGTCGCCGAAACCTAATACCTCGAGCACAAAAGAGGGCCAAATTTGCAACTTAACGTTGGTTAGCTCGATCCTCGATTGTTAGCCTAGCAATGCACTTTGGCATTTTTAGTTCAAAATAGTGTTGACATCTCGCTTTCTTCGAGACTTCCGGCTATTGTGTGATTCTAAGAGATTTCAATAAAAATTACCGGATGTTATTATCTTCTTTCACTTTCGATCCATGTGTGAATTAGATGTATTCACCCGAGGTGCACGTAAATCGCGTTAGCGGTCTTTAATCCGTCATTATTTCGCAGTGCATGTTATATTATTATTAAACTTAATTCATTTTCTGATGCATTAATCATATTATTTTTTAAGATAAACGAATATCTTTAGAAATGAAAATAAAAGTTTGTATCGAGAATCGCCGGTGGTTTTTATTTAATTAAATAAAAAAATTATTATTCTTTTACAAGTTTGTTGTTGCTTTGTTACCAGTAAGATATGTGACTGTTTTACACGTCATCACTATTAGTTTAGTTCGCCTGCGGCTGAGGAAAGATTTAAAAAAATTTTTTTTTACTTTGCTTAGTTGATGAGGCACTGTACGAGAGATAACACACAGTGCATGTATGATATGAACAACGGTCAAAGTCAAGGGCGCGACTGTTATTGTTACTATTTATATTACGAGAGTCATTAGAAAGACGTAGCAAGATACCGGGCGATTAATTGGTCCTCAAATTTGAGTTCGGTCTTTTAGTGACATTTTTCCTGCAAGTTAAAGCCATTTGAAGTAAGATTACCACATTAATATCAAAACTGATATTTGCTTTAAAAAATGAGTACGGCTAGTGAACTTTTTTTTTAACTGTCTTAAATGACGAAGCATAGTACGAGAACTAACACACAGTGAACTGTTATTGAACGATCAATTTTATTGGTTAGCTAGCATAAGCGTAACTAATCGTAAAACTTTTTATAAGACGCGCGCAAAAATACGGTTGCGAGATGGTGAGTGGCATCAATAACTAAAATTTTCAAAATCTGGCGATTGGTATAGTACCAGAAGTAAGTTAGTAACACAGCGCTGAGAGCTGAACGCAAGCGGGCTGTGATGTCACCAGCAGACCTTACGAGACCGAAATTCGATGTAGGTTATAAAAAAGCGATAAATAACATTTTCAAAAGCTGGTGATTAGTCATGGGGATCGAGATAACTAACTCTAAGTGGAAAATTGGGCCCTCTTTTGTGCTCGAGGGTTCTGCGACTTAAAATAATCGAATTAACCGATGAGAAATTTCAAATACAAAGAAAGAATTTGGCGGTTCCAATAAAAAACGTCGACTTAATATGGTTGACGAGTTAACGGGGCTCGAGTTAAGTGGGTTCTACTGTAGTTCTATTTTACTGTTATATAAATTAGGTGGATTAGACATTTTAAAGATGTCATCACAGGAAAAGATGCATTGCTTTGAGCTAATGATCTAAGTGTTTATTATTCACACTTCACACCTAATGAAAAAAACACCTAAACATGTTTAATTTGTTTTTAATTTTTTTAAATTGATAATTTTATCATATATTTAGGATTAAATGAGTTTGTTCATGTGTAGGAGTAAGTTTGTATATATAAGTGTTATGCTGTATTAAATAAATTTAATTTTTTGTTAGATCAGGAAGATGTTTCTGGAATTAGTTTCAAATTCAGCCAAGAGCCTCTCCTTAACTCTTCTCAGGATGATTCATTTTGTGATGTAAAATGGGACTGTGGATCACCTGAAACCATACAAAAAGTGAAAAGATGTGAGTTAAACCTTATTTTTTATTATCTTGATAACACAAAAATAGATTTATGAAACAATAGGTAAAAATAATATATTTTTCATAGCTATACATGCCCAGGCGTACAGTTTGCCCATATTTTGTCTTGGTTTGCTGTTGTAGTATGACCATACAAGCATTCAGTGAGTTTAGAAAAGAAGTATTTTAGCTTACAATTGTGGTGCATCACCTTAGAAAGTAAGAGAAATAACAAATAGTGAATTCAATTTAATGATAGTCAACAGCAAGCTTAAAGTTCTGAAGACTTTTAAAATTGAAAGGTCGGGAAGTGTGCACATTTTTTAAATATGAAATCCATTTTTTTGAGAGTTAATAATACAGTACAAGTGTTTTTAAGTTTTAACAGCTTTAAATAGCAAACCATGATTTGCACAATGCTTAATTTAACTTACAATTATCCACCTTATCATCCATGTTATTAAAAGTTGTGTTTTATTGTGATGCGAATGTTTTGTATTGAATGTATATTGTTACCTAGTTTATTTATTTTATTTTTATGTGCAGGGTGGTGAGCAAAGGCTCTGTTAAGATATTTCAGTAACTTTAATTACAAATGTTTATGTTTTCTTTAAAAGGGAGAGGCCAATATAACGCAGAGAGTGTAAAAAATGCTGTTTCCTACTTCAGTGATATTGTAAGTTATCTTATTTTATATATTTATTATAATTTTTTTATCACTCTGATTTACATATTAAACCTCAATGATCTTCATTGAATATTTTTAAAAAATAATATAATGATAAAATTTTATGCATAAGACTGAGAAAAGGCACTTACCATCCATAATGTAATGAATTAAAATAATGTATTTTATTTCCTAGCAAGTCAAGCCTCTGAAAAATGCTTCTAGCAAAGTTGGAACAATTTTGCACTCTAAAGAATTATTTTCTCTTGCTACTAAAAGTAGACCACAGAAAGCAAAAGAAAGGTATGTAAAGTGTTCATATTTTTTTTAAAGTCTATTTAGAATGTTCCACTTTATTTATGTACTTATTTATTAAGGAAGTCTTTTGTGCTACATTAGACATTATGAAGTGTATCATTGATGCTACTGTCTAAAAGCTAATCTCACAAGTTTTTCACTAATACTACTACTAGTACCTTATAAAATAAAACTTGTAAATGTTCTAGGACTTCCACATGTCTTTCAAAATAATATTAATGATTGCATTCGTGCACAATTAGATTTTTCTTGACATGATCTAAATTATTTCCAAGTTCATTTTGTTTAGGTCTTTGTGGTCCCTGTAAAATGTTAAAAACCCTATAGAGCTACAGTGATGATATAAGAACATTAACAGTAGATTTCATTGGGTGTGTTTGCAGGATATGTAAAAAGAAACCGCATGATGTTCAAGAAATGGTTCATAGTTTTCTTCAAGATTTGACTAAAAAAAACCTGACAGGTAAATGATGGTTAATATTTTTTCATTCTAAATTTGACTTCTAAAAATGACTTAAAAGAATATCACTGGGTATTTTAAAAATAGAATGGTTAAAATGTTTCAATGCCAAAAAAACAAACATTTTCATTAACACTACCTGTTTAGTGTGAGAGCAATCGGAGGTGCTCATTATAACTAAAGGATGACCCCAAAAATGAACCCTGTGTTAAAGGTTTCTTGAGCAACCAAATGCTACAAACCCTACCTGTTACAAGTCTCTTTAAAATGATATAAGTTAACCAAAAGTTAGCACAGAACTCATGCTAAGTAAAGTAAACAACTCTTCTGTCAGATAAAAGCATTTTCTACAATAATGAGGACAATCAATGCCACTGCAATGTGTAATCATTTTGAATTTTTTAGCCTAGTAGATTCTATACTCTAGGTTGTCTAGGAGAAGTTAATGCTCTGTTTTTTTTTGCAGCTTCTAAAAAAAAGTCTATTTGCATCCTAATCTGTTAAGATTTCTACACTCTAAGGAGACAAGTTTAACCCTTCTGAGCCTAAACTATTTCTTATTATTATTTCTCAAAAGTTTAATGAAAACAATCATTTTATAAGTAATATTTTATCTTTAATGTTTATATTTATTTTCAGGTGTGGAGGAAACTTTTTCAAGGTAATTCAAACAACCTAAAAAAAAATTTTTTTTAAAATTTATATCCATTGTTTATCAGGCACTTGTTATAAGTTTAGAGAAGGGAATAAAAAATATAAATATAGTTGAACATATAAAAATGGGCACTCAAAACGTAACCTTTAAAACCAAAATATTTAGACCGCCCGTCCATATATCTTTTTTTGTTTTACTGATTTAGTCATTACATCTTTTTTTGTCTCTCTATACAGTTCATCTGTGGGGGCCGCCACCACTGAAGTCTGTGATATAGAAACCAAAGTAGATTCCCATTCGTCAGCTGATGACAGTTGTCATAAGGAAACAAAAGATTACGAGGTTAAAACATCTGCCGATGACAGCTGCTGGTCAGATGACGACCTGTTCAAAGATAACTCTTTCTTAATAGAAGCCACTCAGAACCAAGAATCTGGATTTCAAAATGCTTCCAGTAAAAATACTAATGGCGGCCCTGGTCACTTTCTACAACCCCATGACAATCTCTCTCATGGTCAATCAGTATTCAATGATTCTTCTGTAATACCATCATCATGTGTTGCTGAGCAACCAGCTATTAAAACAAGCACTAGATTAATTAAGTCATCAGTGTCTCCTGCTGTGGCATCATCCCATGTGTTCAATAAACCTGGATCTGTAAATTCCCTGCATTACTGCAAAGATAAGGGCCAGGGGCAAAAATCATTTGATCCCAAACAGGATATTGACTCAAAGTTGAACCAGAAGCATGTTAGTGCATATAGGTTAAAATCTGGAGCAGAATATCGAGCAAAGTGTAATGAAAGTGTCAACAAGTTTGTAAACAAAGATAATCAGGCTCAAAGTTCTTTTAGAAAATACAGTAGCTTTCATAATGAAGCACCAAAGCCATCTCAAACTGAGCTGACAAGTTGCAATAATTCCCTTAGAAAGACACACAGCTTTGATAGCTCACATTCTAAAAATTCTTTGCTGACATTGCAATCTCAAAGGATTAATGTTCAATCATCATCCACCGTACTTACCACTAAAAACTTCTACACGAAATGTGATTCAAATAATGTTCAGACCCCCAAAAGCCACATAGCTCTTCTACCGAATTCATCATCGGGCAATGTTGACAAAAAATCATTTTCTTTTGTGTCTTCCAAGAAATTCAGCAATCCCAATTCAACTGTTATCACAGCGCATGCTAAAATGTGTTCTACTGATGATGGCAGGTCATTGGATCAGAACAAGATAACCAGAGACAAATGGGATCAAAGTGCCACAGGAGATGGTTTTGATGTCAGTTTACCTGATGATGTGCTGGAGCAATTGTTAGAGCCAGATGATGTCTTTGATAGCCAAGCTGACATTATATCAAATGAACCCAAAATTAAAGAACATTTGCTGAATTCCAGAGCAAAATGCAATGGCAATAAACATTTTTTTACACTCTTGGGTAAAAAGGACATTTCTTCTAGTAAAAGTAATGCCGCTGCGACATCCCCTAAGCAAAACACCTGTGATAATGGCAATCAAAATGATAAGCCTTCTTTTAGTTACTGTGAAAAAACGCATCTTTCTCCAGTTAAAAGTGTAAGTGAAGTCCAGAAAAAAGATCAAATGAACTCAAGATCACCACCAGTGCAAACATTTTTCAAAAACATGCTGTCTGTAAGCAACATATCTGTTGGGACTAACTCTAGTACGCCAATAAAAGACTGGAAAAATATGGCAACATCTGCACTTGCTCAGAGCAATATAAAAGATTCTACAAAAATTAAAGGGTTATCAGGTACATAAAGATTATAAATTTAAGGGTATCAGATTTGTAAAGAACACAGGGGATGTCAAGTATTGTAGGAATACATGGGGTATCCATTATGTAAGGAATACAAGGGGTATCCATTATGTAAAGAATAAAATGGAGTATCGCATATATTAAGAATACAGGGTGTGGGTATCTGGTACACTTTGACTACCTTAATTGTTATTTTTGGTTTTAGGTCAACTAGAAAAAATCCTCATGTCATTTTTACAATTTTTTGTCAGTCATGATCATAGAAAATCATTTTCTGCAAATTTCCTCAATGTTCTGTCTCAAAATTCTATAATTGCTTAATTTTAATCTCAACTTGATATTGCTTTTTTAAAATTTGATATGACAATTTTTCATCTATAAATTTTGATTTCATTTGACAGATTCTTTCATGGATAATGCTTTTGATGACAGTTTCTTGAATGATGAGGCAGTGTTTGAGTCCCAAATTTTGCCCTATCTGGAGAAAGTAGAATGTAATTGTTAATATTTACATAGCAGTAATCTTCCAAGTTAATTTCAATACAAATAGTTATACTATTTTTACTTGGTTGCCATGAAAGATTTCCAACTAAATGTAATTAAATTTTAGTTTTTCTCATTTTATGGGGTAGGAGGGATTTAAATCCTTATATATTTCACTTTTAATGTGTGACTGTTAATGAGAAAATGATTTTCTAAAGACCCTCACAGTTTTCACTATTGTCTTGACATTTTTATCCACTTTACATTTATGATAAATAATGTCCCGTTATTCTTAAATATTACTTTAATTATTCAACGTACATAGTAGGGCTGCAAAAATTAACGCATTAATTAATTTCCTGATGATTACACAAACATTTTCATTTTAAACTATTGACTGATAGGAATGTTCAAAATGTTGATGAAGTTTGCCTACCATGGTTCGAACACTTGGCATACTTATCAAACCAAATGAAAAGCGTATTAAGCTAATGGCAATAATGGAGTCTGACTCAGAGACAAAAAGTGAAGACAGCTCTTCTAATGAATTACTGTGTTACAAAATGGAGAAGAAAGTTCCTGAATCCATTAACCCTCTACAATGGTGGAAACTTAATGAACACCGATATCCTATAATGTCATTCCTTTCCAAACTGTTTTGTGCATACCAGTTACCTCAGTTCCATGTGAACGATTGTTCAGCTCGGCTGCTTATATTGTCAATTAGACCCGCTCATCACTTGAACCAAATAATGTCAACACACTTGTCTTTTTGCGTAGTTGGTTAAAAGTTTTGGCTTTAATCGAAATTAACTATTAATTAATCGTTAATTTTTCAAAAGTTAACTGTTAAATTTAAATTAATCCTTAACAGCCCTAGTACATAGTTATCTAAATAATAATCATTATGTGAGACTAGGTCTCCTATAAATAACGCGGGTGAAATTCCCAGTAACTTAGTAAATGAGCTAATTAACAGTCCCAAAACTTCTTCTGGGTTTTGTTTTGTTTTATGGAAGTAATAAATAAATACGCAGTCTAAAAGGAGTTGGATATAAAAAAATATTCGTAAAATTCAGAGGCCCAAAAAAGTTACAATTGGTATAATATTAGGGGTGTTAGGTTTAAGCACTAATTGGGATTCTTAAAAAATGCTTAACTTTTTGAGTATCTTTGTCAGAAGGGAACATCTTGCTATGGAGCTACTGTTTCCTGCTGGGTTATTCCTAATGTGTTTCTATTTTATAATGAAGTTGATTTTAATTGACTGCTTATCTATATACTTTTGCATTTTTTAGCAGATGCAGTCAGAGATACAGAATCCCAGGCTCCAGCAACAATTTCATCTAGTCCAGTCGAGTGCTCACAAGAACAAATTGAACAGAAAAGACAGGCGGCAATACAGAAAAGATCACTCCGCTTAAGTCAAACTAAAAAGTCTTGAAGTGAAAAATATCCCAAAGTAATATAGGATATGAGGAAAATGTTACTGAATCGTTGTGAAAAACTTACCTAGAGAAATATCTGTAACTGTAGTAATACATGTTACTATAGATTTGTTTGCCCACTTTGTTATTTGTCGATTATTATTAAATTCAAGCTCAAATATTTTATTACTAATAGATCTGTTGAATTTATTAATTGATTGTAATCTATTATAATCTGTTTTTTATCCTTAATAAAAATTAATATTAATTATCTCTGTTATAAATTATATTGTCAGATCATGAAGATAACCATCTACTGCCAGGTAGATTTTATGCAGACAATTCTGAGTATATCAATATTTAAACTAGTGGGGTTTTTGTTTGTTTTAATAGGAATGATACATTGCAACTAAAAACAAATTCTTCATTATATTGATGTGAGAACTGAAGATATAAATACTTTTGTACATACATTGTCACAGTGGACAAACGGTCATTCTCATCAACTCTTAGTTGTAGATGAATTGTTTAATAAAACTGTATTTCTATGTTGAAAGACTTTTTTCAATTATTTTAAATCAGCCAGTTTTTTTTTAAAAAGGTATAATTTAATATAATTCATTTCAAAATCTTTCGTGTACCATGTATTCAGTTTGGATGACTTCCCCTACTTTTGTAATGAATAGATTCATAAAACTCTCCTCCATATCTATTGAGTTTTTACAAGAGATTTAGAATTTGTTTAATATGAAATAATGTTTCACCTAAAATCTTATTCTGAATTTTAGAGGTATACAATTTGTTCTAAAGAAGAAAAAAAGGTTCCCCTTTAATCTTATCCTGAATTTATTTAAGGTCTCGATTCTTAAAATAAAAGGGCAGACAATCTGCAGCACACGGTGCAGTCTGGGCAAGGGCAAGCGTAGTTACTTTTAGTGTCACAATGACTACCTAAAATTATTTTTTTTAAAAATCAAATTTTAATCAAGACAATAAAGAGGTGAGACTACATTCAGACTAGTGATAGAAATCGGTGAAACAAGTTATGAGTAAGCCTGACACAGGGGTGCTGACCACACCGGGTGAGGACAAAATGTAAAATTCTGCGTGCTCCAGTTAATTGGGACTGGCAGACTCAAAGGAGTTAAGTCATGAAGGGGTGACATCTGGTACCAAGTCGTAATGTTGCTGCCCATCTTGTTGGAACATATGTACTAAATCTTTTATAACCGACTCACTGATGTTTGCAGCGCCTACGTCATTGGTGGCTTTCGTGCTACGTGAGAAATCTTCAAAAACTTGATGGGCCTTAATTCGCAATATGATGATATTAAAAAGAAACGAGATATTCATCAAATTTATTATTATAGTAATAATAAGAACTAAGAACAATTTAAAAGTTTTATATAAAAAAAATTAAAACGCTTTCCTTTCTTTATTTAAAATTGAAGTTTTCTGTTTTTCTTTATGGAAAAATCTTTTATGATACTGTCAATATCAATTTTATCAGCCATTTTATGATAATAACCAAAATAGCCAGATTGCTCAATCTTAGTGTCGTACTTATTATTGATTGTAATGTTTTTTTATTAATTAAATGTTCCTATAATATTTGTAAAGAATATTCAAAATAATATCATTATATTAGGCAGGGTAACTTCGAGCATAATTAGCCCAATAAATTTTTTTTAATTAGGTGAGATTGAATTCATTAATACATTTTTATTGTTCTTCTTTGTCCATGTCCTGAGATACGTGCTCTATTTTGAAGTCATGGTAGTCAGCGTCCAGTAGATTAGCTGGTGTAAGAAAAGCATTTCTGTTTTCTAAGTTCTGGAGCTGCCAAAAACCTCTCACGAATTTCTACAGCAAACGAATCTTTCCAAGAATACAATTTTCTTCTCAATTAGTTGTTTTGTGACAAGTCTGCTTTTTCATTTCTATCACTATTAAGATGTCAAAATCGTGGCATAAAATGTTAGCATTAGTCAAAGCATCCTCTACCAATCTATCTATCTATATATATAATTCACCAAAGCGAGTACGTACAAACAAGCCTGGCGAATGACACTAGCTGGGGTCGACCAATCAGTTTATGGTTGGCATGTCTCGAGACCAACAATGGTTCTTGCGCTGTTCCTTCACAGAATAACATGTGATTCTTAGTGTAATGGTTATCACCCCGCCTTACACGTGGAAGGTCCTGGGTTCAAATTTAATTTTTTAATTTTAAAAATGTGTGTTTGTCCCCATTCTTTTCCCCCTATTTGCGAACATGGCTGACCCTCGCTAGGATCGGCCAATCCCAGTTTATGGTTGGCAAGCTAGGGTGGTGGGCAGGTGAAAACCGCTTTGCGAATGTATTGAGACCAACAATACGTCGGTGCACCGAAGTTAACTCGCGTTGTTTTGATTTCTTCGTGTTGTAGTTTGTGTCCGTTCTTTCCCCCCTTTCTTTGCACTATCCATGAGCAAGTCTGCGGCGTATGCTAGTACATGTATTATATGTTTGTGTGAAGCATCTGCAAAGTATTTTTTTAGAACAGTGAAGTATGTTAAGTCCGACTGTAAATTTGCATCATTGACCTCATGAAACAACAAATTTCGAGAGAGATTTAAAAAAAAAGATTCCACTGCGACTAGTAAAGTTCCTGATTCTGTTCGCGTGTTTAAACTGTCTGACAATTTTTCTGTAGCTGTCATTGTATATATCCTACATCAACTCGTGTACTGTACACCGACACCACTGTGTTTCCTAGCGTAAGTTTAATACATTGCCTGTTGCAACAGTTAGAATTTCCTAACAATTGTGGACATGGAAAATAATGTGTGACAGTGTTTTAATGTACCAAAAAGTTACAGAGTTCTTTCATTTGAAGCACCATGTAAACACACTATGTTTAATAAATTGTTTGAGCAAGGTACAATTTTGAAAGTAAGATTTACTTACCCAGCTCCGAATGGGTACCTAACACTAGTTAGGCGGCTGGGTAATGCGTGGACCCACAAAGCCGTGGCCTGTGAACGCTGCATCACTTGCCAACAGATCATCTGTCATGGTCTGGGGACGCAATTATCTTCTGCATAGAAGGAGCGTCTGTATTGATAAGATAAGAGGAATTGGCCCCCAAAACAAAGTGCCACCCTGGGAATCCCCCGTTATCCCCCCTCCCCTTGCTCTCTCTAGTTAGATCAAACCATATTTATTCAGTTAACATGTAATTTTTTACATTTTAAGTACTTTAAAATGAAAACCCTCAAAATTTACAATTTAATTCTAAGTTATTATTATTATTCAAATAACAATCCGGTGTATTTACCATTTCAGTAACGCAACCTTATTTATAGCTAATAGGAAAAGGGACATAACTATTTAACACGTGCAATTTGTTTATTTTATACTATAACAGCTGGTCTCGATAGAAAAAGAAAGTAGGATTATGTACACCATCTATTAGTGACTACTAAGCTTTTTTATGGCATGGTTAACTGGTAGGGTGCCTATTTACCATTTTCCCCATTTATTTTACATAGTTTGATATGTTGACATTTTTTGTCTACATATTAAATAAGTACATTCATTAAGTCGGCGGCTATCCCAGCCATGGGCGCGCCATGGTGATGGCCTGGCCTATGCCGATCACTATGCCGATGCCGCTATGCCTAAACTATTGTCATGGACTATGCCATAGATGATAGTCTTAGTCTATAGCTTATGGCCACTATGGGCTATAAACTATAAAGTTAACGAAGTGTTTGCTGCTACGACGTCGTAGCACTACTGGCACTAGTCAGGAAACTGCTGCTATGCTACGACTAGTCTAGCAGCATGTTAACTGGCTAGTGCTACGACTAGTCGTAAAAAATATGCAATGTGACTATGTGCTTACAGTTACTAAAGCTGTATTTTAATTATTATACTAATACTAATAGTACAAATACTAAACATTAGTCATTAGTTCTCATAATCAAATTTCATGATTACCAGGGTAAGCCGATTAATGAATTTTAAAGGTATTAAATTAAAGGTTAAAAAAAAATTGATTATTGGTGTCCATTTAATCATTAAACGACAAACAGTTATAATTTGTAAAAATCGTAATTAGACATGAGCTTCGCTAGGTGAAGTGATATTCTGATGGATGATAGATAGTTTGATGTTAAACCCGATACGTGGTTCTAATCCCGATCCCGGCGAATTTTTTTTATTTAATTTTTTTTATTTTTAAAAACCACAAAGAGTGTGCTGGTAATTGTAATTTTTGTACTACTTATACTTATTCTGAAAAGCGGAGACCTTGTTTAAATTTATTTTTTTTAAATTTAGACTTTAGAATTAATACACACACTCCTACCTGTAAACACAGATCTATTAATATTGTATATTAGGTGTGTAAATATATATATATATATAAATGTGTATGAACTGTATGCGTATGAAGTAAAGGGCCGTCTATAAATGACGTCACATGTCGTCACAAAAACTTAGACCCCCATCCAATATAATATGATTTTAGTAAATAATTGAAGTAGTTGTAACACTAGTATTCCTATCTTGTGTTACGACTAGTCGTACCGGCAGTTTCCTGGCTAGCGTTACAACTAGTCGTAGCACTAGCAACATCCTAAATATAATTTTTTGACGGCCGAAGGTGCTGTTTTGAGTGTTTTAAGTTTAATCATGTTTAGTTAGTTTACTACCCTTTAAATTTTAATAATATTACTAAGTGTTTAAAACAGTTAAAGTTTATTACTTTATAAGAGAGAGAGTTCGTCAGTAACAGTCTTAAGTTTAGTACTAGTAGTGAGTAGTGTGACTTTGATGGATTGAATTTGAGTGAGAAGTTGCATGGTCCGTGAAAGCCTCTGAAAGGAGTTTGTGAGCGTTCCTTCCACTTCCATAATAATTTACTTATAATTAAAATATTCAATAATACTATACAATTTTAATTAAAGTTTAATGAAAGACAATGTGGCATTTTTATAGTTATAGATGTGAATAGCAACTTTCCCTTTACCTTAAAGTTTAAGCCGCACAGTCGATATCTGACGGACACAGCACAGCAGTTTAGAATTGCAGCGCAGCAAATTTTGTAAAATATTTCACACAAAAATGAGATGTGCATCTTTTCACACAAGTTTTTTTATTTTGCACACATACCAACTAATCTCAGAGGGAACATTGGTGATAAATAATTTGTTTATTTTAATCAGGAATTATTAATAGGAATGTGGATGGACAAATTATTATTGTGAATTAATGTAACAATGTCAATGATTTAAAAGCTAATTTTCTATTTTTCTAATCCAGAATTTATGACTAGTTTTAGAACCGAAGTCAAATGGATAGCTTAGCAAAACTTTCACAGCTGAGTGTAGATCCTAGGCACAACACAATGGCTGAAACAGATTTATTGAAGCAAGTCCCATATAAAATTGTCTTGGATTATATGATAGCCCCACTGCGAGAAAAGCTAAAAGACACACTGATTTTGGATTCAGACATCAAAGAACTTTTAAAGAGTATTAGCACATTACTGCAGTTAATTTCGTCCCTTCAAGAAATCGATGATCAACAAAATATGAGAATAGGGACTGATTGCAATGAGGCATTTCAAGAGACTTTAGTTAATATTGTTGTTGATGTTTGCTTACCCTTACTCTACTCCCTTCACCTTCTACCAGAATCAGAGAAAGCCAACTCTGAAAAGGGCAGAGCTTTAGCCCTAATTACTCGTTTGATTTTAGCATGTGCCGAGTACTTGGATGGAAACAACTTAGTTTCTGTCTTAACTCAGTTAGTTATCCCTATTTTCTCATTAAGTCATGGTACTTTTCCACTTCTGACAGAGAATAAACTCTTGTCATTGAAGATTAGAAGCTTCCATTCAACTGAAACGTTGAACCAGTTCTCAAGCTTGGAACTAATCAGCTACCTGCTAAGTAGGGAAAATCTCTTCAGAAGATTTTCAATAAATTTAGCTAATATTTTAGGGGACAGTGGAAAATGGTTGGTAGATTTATTTCATGCCACTGTACATGCATCAGAGGAAGAATCTGCATTCTGTAAAGCCTTTACAGTCATGAACAAGATTTTTTCCTTTTATCCGACGTCATTACGACAAGAATGTGGACTTGAAATATGGGAACAGTACACAAAACCTTTAAAATTGACAGCTGATGGAAAGATTGATTCAGATTCCTTATGGAAATCACTGTATGTATTTTACTGCCTGAAGAACTATTTCTTTCCTCTGGGTGAATCAGTCAAAGAAGAGTTGGTGTCTAACTTAACTAGTGATAACTTCTGGACTATTGTGCAGGCAGGTCTTGTGGGGGTTGATCCTTCTCATCGTAAACTTTCTATGTACCTGCTGAAACGACTAGTGGACACGTGCAATAAGAATAAATGCACACTCAACATGCCAATTGCTACTGCAACTACTTCACAAACATTCAGAGACAAAGTTTCGCTTTTTTGGTGGTCACCAAAGTATGGTGACCAGCTGACAGTAATATGGGATAATTTCTTTTTAATGATTGAGACTCTAGAAGAAAAGCAGGTTTGTTTTCATTTTTTACTTTAGATATATATTATATGATCTTTGAGAACAGTCATAAAATATTATTTTATGATATTTTCAAATTAATTTAGCTTTTATTTGTTTGATCTTCCTTATTCATAAGGAAAAAAAACATTTTATTTCATTTAAAATTAACTGACTTACTTATGAATATGTATAGGGAACTTCTTATATACATGTACTAAACTAAATCAAAGAATCATAAGTACCTTTTAGCTGTTGACTGCATAGATTAATATTGACATGAGTGTCAAGTGCAGTCAGCAGTTGAAATGTTGATAGAAGACTGGTTATTAAACTGTTGAGTAGTTGATACTAGATTGGTGCAGTGAGCTTTTGCATTGTTAAAGGTTTTTTCTCTGTGAAACGCTCAATAGGTTCATGTTATCAAGCCATTACTTCCTAGAATGCAAAAACTTCTTGATGCAAGTTCTGTAACTTCTGAAGAAGGTAACTTTCACAAACACTTATGGACCTAATACATTTCAAAATAGTTAAATATGTTGAATCTCCAGTAGACACTTATTAACATTTTTCCAATGTCCATTTCAAATGTTATTTCATTAGTACAATGAAATTTTGCTTTACAGGTCTTCCTTTACTTCACTCCTCTTGGCTGGTTACCATTGTTACTCGATGCTTTCATCATGATAGTATATTTATGTCTCGATGGGGTGCTCAGACATTGCTGAACATGGATTTGAATAAAGTTCCATTAGTTAAACATGACCAGCTTAAGGTGGGCAGTCTTTGTGCATGTTAAATAAAAAGTTACATTCATTTGGACTGATTTTAATCTCAGTATAAATATTATTTAAATTCATTCAGTTATGTATGACAAGACTGATATAAAATATTTTCAACTCATAATTAATTAGACTTGAATGTTACACAAGTTATGTGTGAATAACTAAGGAATATGTTTAAACACTGTATTATAAATAAACTGTAGTTAAATCATGACTGAAATAATATCCCACAGTTTCTGTCACATGACCTTTTGGTGTACCTACAAGAGAACAAACTTTACAGTCGGTATGTTTATAATTGAAATAATCAAAAATATTTTAAAAATCGTTTTAAAACCATGCTTTCAATATAAGCTAAAATGAAGAAACTGTTTTGATTACCAATCTGGGAGTTAGGGAATGTGGATGCCTAGATCCCTGAAACCCTTGATTTGATGAGCACATACCATGCCAAACGAAGATCTTTGAACTAGTGTTAATGAACTCATGGGCAACGTCTGATTGAAAGGTTTTTAATTGCATAGCCCTTTATTTTAGCTTGATGACTTCAAAACATTTGACTCTTAGTTTTAAGAAACAGTGGCTTTGTATTTTCACTTTCTTTTTATAAACAACACTGAATGGTGTTTTAGTTCCCTATGTTTAAACATATGAGAGGAAATATGTAAAATGGTGGGTCATATTAATAAGTGGAAAATATTTTAACTTTGCTTTTCATTTCATGTATCAGATATGAAGGAACAGTTTTAGGAAATTGTTCACCTGTTGGTGAAGCTCTGAAATTTTTTTTTGCAAACCTCTTTTCTACACTCACAAAAGAACAAAAAGGTAAAAGAAAATGTTTAACGCTTTAAAAGTCAATTATTTGTTTAGTCTACACAGCTCTTGATAATCCTTCTAATCTCTGTTGCTCCCATTAACTTTGGTCCAGGTGACATGCTGTTATGTTTTTAATTCTTACCAAGTTTATGATGTATGTGTGATCTAAAAAATAATTAATTCCACGTTTATTCTGTGTGTGTCATCTAGAAAATATTAATCATTTTGTTTTGTAATCTTGATGTTGAGAAACCTCTTTGCTTCTATATTGCATTATATAAGCTAGTTTTTTATTTGATTATATATCATGTTTCAGTGGAGTATCTAAGAAATCTGCTCCAGATTATTTGTGACAACAGTTGGGGATCAATCCCAATGGTGTTTGTGTTTCAAGGCTTGAGTTATATTCCAGCATCTCCTGTGGTTGGGCCAGAACTACTGCAGCTAATCAGGTCATTTAAGTTCTCAGATATTTAGCTACATCATTTAGATTGTTCCATCTTGGCTTGTAATTTAGCTTAAATTTTAAAACATTTTATGCATGTTCATTAATCCATTACACTTTCATTCCAAAACTGTTTGTAAGGTGTTCTCTAACACAATTATTAAACAAAAACAAATAAAACAAAACTGGTTTTGTTTTGCTCCCTCTTACATTAGTAATAAAAAAGCCTTTACTTTGCAAATAAGCTTATACAATTTAATTAAGTAGAATCATTACAATTAAAACATGGTTTTTAATAGTTGTATTCTGGTGTGTCGTCTAATTTGAAGAGAAGACTAATGTTCATATCACTTATTTTCATACTTATATTTGTTTCCTTGTTTTGAAAGGCAGGTACTTCAGACATGCTTCACATTTCATGAAATAGTGACGAGAGGAGCAACTCAGTGCTTTGTCTGTCAAACAATTATCAATTTATTGGATTTGGTAAGATCTCGCCAACCCTTTTAAGTTTTTGAAGTGGAACTGTCATATTCTCTCTTTGTCTTAGCATTTTCTCATCAATAATGTCTATTCTTTTGTGTTCCAGAACCATAAAATCTAAAGCACAAAACTGGGTCAAGTCTGTCACTTAACTCAGCTTATCTCAATCCCCAAGACCAATCACCTGTTTCAAAATACTATTTTGTCATCGTGATATTTTTGCACATGTTTAGTGTACTAAAGCAGATATTTTGACCTAGATTTGACCTTCTTTTCCATCCTAAATTTTAAAATTTTCAGTCAACCCTAATTCCTTGTATTTTTTTTATATAGGCCAACTTTGAGTTAAATTTTTTAAAAGCCAGTGTTGCATTGTAAACAGATGTAAATGTGTTCCATTTTAATTGAGCTAGTATATGTCAGTCATAGTGTCATTTTTACCTTGACATAGGATATATACTCTTGAAGTGGGTGACCCTTAAAATACGGAAGTCCTTGACACTACAATAAATTCAATTATTATGCCTTTTGACAATAAAATATCTGATAATAAGGTTTTAAAATAATATAATATGGAGTTAATTCAATAATATACTAAACTGTCTTTCATTTAAAAAACATAGTGTTTTATTTTTTGACAGCCCTATAAATACTTGAAACAAGTGAAGATCTCAAGGGAAGAAATGGCTATGTTACATTTTTTAAATTTTTTAATTTATCCCCTGTATCTGATAGAGGATCAAAAATAGAATTTCCTAATGAGGTTTTATGAAAAAAATTATGTATTTGACCCTATTAAAAATTCAAATCTATTTAGTTAATTCATAAGAAATCTGTATAATTTTGAACTTTAAAACTTGAATATCTCAAAACTACAAAAATGTGATATTGCTGTTTCTTCCCTTGAGCTCTTCAAGTGTTAACCATGTGACTTATAACAGTTTATTGTCATGGGACCGCACGTGAACATTTTTGAGGAGTTGTTTTTATCCATGTTTACAGAAGTGAATGCAATCACATTAAAATCTCCTTCTGATTATTATTTTTTAAATTGTGATGTTAGTATTTTTCTGACAATTCCAGGAAGCAACCAACATCAGTGAATTCTTTGGTACATTGTCTGCATTGAGTAGAGAGGAAAGTCTGCGGAGAGGCACGACATTATGGAAGGCTGTCGTTGGTTGGCTGAAATCAAAGCCAGTTAGCAACAAATGGGATAACGCTCAAGTACTTTCTTTGGCTTTAGATTATCTTCCATCAAATAAAGAAGGTAACTGCAATGAAATGAGTACATTTATAACAGACAATGAACAACATTAACTACAGTTTAGACAAGCCATGAACAAATTTTAACATCATATAATTAGAAGAATATTATCATTAGATAATAAAAGTAATAATTCCAATTCCTTTATAAATAATTATTCCAAATGATCCTATTTGATTATCATAAATGCTTATAGTAAATACTTGAATGGGTTTTTACAGGAGAGAAGAGCTCTGTGGTTGTTGATGGCTACAAGGTCGTGGGTTTAGCTCGAATGCTTCTAATGTTTGCCGATGTTGTTGAAGAGGACGCTGAGGAACATCATCTGACCAGCCAAGACATCATAAAGAAACTGGAAAACTCGCCATTAGGAAAAATATTAGATGAAATTTCTGAGTTGTTGAGCAACATAAGAAACCGTGCCTACATCAATGTCAGCAAGGTAGATAACTGTCTTTCACTGCTGTACAGTTTGACCCTGGAGGCTGGTAGTAAGTTACTCCACCTTTTATTTCATTTTATTTGTTGTTCAAATCCCTTGTATGTTTTCTTAAATTTTCATTTAACACGCTGAAGTCATTTTAAAATTTTGTTCACATTTGAAAGACTGCCTCATCCAACCATGAACATACAAATCTATTTAAACTGATACATGTTTTTTTTCTTCTTATGCAATACATGGTATGAGAGTATGATAGGGGTCTACCGATACATCGGCCAGCCGATATATCGTTACCCATATCAGGATATCTGCGGTATCGGTAGCATGTAAAGGTCCCGATATTGACGTCACTGATATTTCATAATAAGTGACATTTTGACCAAAAAAATTTATCATTTAGATTTTTAAATATATCGACAAATTAATATATCGATCCTGATACCTGTATTCAAAGAACTAAAAGAGTCAGAGTATTAGTATGTACAGACACGATACAGCGTGACAGTTGACATGTGCTAATTTTGACACAGTTTAGGTATCGGCCAATTTTCGAATACATACTCGGAAATACTGTGTAAGTGATGCCGATGCCGAGTATACCGTAATTGCTCTAATTAATTAAGCCAAGATGCACACAGAATCGCAGATGTCTAAAACATTTTGTTTTGTATGGAATAACAAAATGTACCGTGTGCAGACTTGTTGTCATTGGCAATCATTCATTTTGACTATATTACTATTGCTTTGGTCTCATTGTTTCATTCATAAAAGGTGGCCGTGTGCAAAAGGCATTTAACTATTGGTTAAAATTAATTATGAGTCAAAGTTGAAGGTTCAAAAGGAGTTCCTAATTTGATGTGTACATTTTTAGAGCGAACATTGTGTTTTGTCATGAGTCATAATGTAGGTCATGATCTGGATCTTGTAAACACATCAGAAACTTCGTTTAAAGATAAATTTTACTGTTTATAAAAAATGTTAAATGAGTTATTAATAAAGAATATTTTAAAAACAAAATAAGGAAATAATAATTTTGTTTATAGTTATAGCATTGATCCTGAAAATAAAATCATTATTAAAACGAGAGAAAAAAATGCGTGATGCGAACAGCGGAATTAAGGTCACAAAATGTGGATGTAAATTTGACCACTGGTTTTTGTCCTAACAAATACTCATATCGGCACACAAAAAAAAATATTAAAAAAATTTGGTAATATTGGAAAAAATGCATACCGGTAGACCTCTAATGTAAAATTTAAATAACAACGAGTGATAAATTTAAGAATGATGTCATCAAATATGACCACCTTTTTTGTCATAACAAATACTCATATCAGCACTCATATCGGTAATATCGGCATCAGTAATATCGGCAAAAATGCATATCGGTAGACCCCTAGAGTATGAGATATCCACACACACACAAATCTTTGTACCAGTAATTCAACTTATGCTTTGTATTTTCAAAGTTCTCTCTCTGTACATGTACTTATGGTTGCAGGTCATAAAAAAATGAAAATTCTCATTTCTATCAAATACCGTATATACTCGTTCGCAAGCCGACCTTTTTTGGACAAAATCTAGGGGGAAAAGTTGGGGGGTTGGCTTACGAACGGGTCATTAACGTATTTCTGCATGGATATTGAATATCGGTGTTGTTATTGTAGATCATCAAGGTCCTTTTCTACATTCTTCAAGCTTTGACTGCTCTACCAGAAGCTATAATATATTATGAAACATCTGCACTTAATTAACTTATTTAATCATTTTATTTATTTTTGAGAACGTTTTAATAAATTGTTTTACAAATTTTGTTTTCAACAACGAATTTTAATCTACACGCTTTCGTCACTGTTTACCAAAGATTTTTTTTTAATACTGGTAACTCTTGCCTAACAAAGAGCACAAAGGCAAAGATAGGCAGTACAAAGTAAACAATCATTATAAACGATTTAGCTTGAAGTTTTAAAAAAATGTGTACCATTTTGTTTAAGCCGTCGTATTATTTTGTTTGGTGGGGGGGGGGTCGGCTTGCGATCAGGTTATACACTTTTAATACTTTTCTCTTCCAAAAGTGGGGGGTAGGCTAATGAACAAACGGGCTATAGAACGAGTATATACAGTAATTATTTTCTATTATATACCTTTGCATTTCTTTCAGCTGGACAAAATAGCCAAATTGATTTACTTATGAAAAGAAATTTGTCAGGACTTTTTAAAGAGGTTTCGTGTTTCATTAAAAACAGGCTGTTAAATGATCTGATCAAGGTAATAGCTTAAGTTTATTGTTAACACTTTTAATAAATCCATTTGGTGAGGGGGTGGGGGTGATCATTTATAATTGGCAATACACTACTGTCAACATTTTAAATACTTTTAATTATAACATTTTCAACATCAGAACACAGATCAAAATTATATTAATCATTCTATCAGAGAACAGAAAAGTATGAATCATATTCAATGATCCCTCTAAGGTTCCTTGGTCCGTGTGCAAATTTTAAAAAACCCATTTGCAAAGTTGCACAGCATCCATTTTTTGTGCAATAACTTACAGAATTTGCTGCGGATTAATTCTTAACTGCTGCGCGGGGTCAGACAGATATCTGCGCGGCCGTGCAGCTTAAAGGGTACATTGATGACATGATATAGTACAGTGATTCTCAAACTGTGATTTTTACAAAGTTTTTGGAGGAGTGTATATAAAAAAAATAAAACCTTTATTTATTTTTTAATCATTCTGGAGCAAATTATTTTTATGGTCTTAAAGATTCACCAGTTGTGGCCAATGTTCCCTCTAAGGTTCGTTGGTCTGTGTTCAAAGTAAAAAAAAATTTTGTGCAATATTTTTCTCAATTTGCTCCGCGGTAATTCTATGCGTGGCATCAGTCAGATATCTGCACGGCTGTTTAAAGGGAACATTGGTGATAGTATATTTTTATAAAATGTCATCTTTACTGAAAGGGGACGGGTAATAAAGATTTATATTGCAAAATTTTCATTTGAAATAGTAATGTTGAAGGCTATAATGGGGGGTATTATTGACTACTTCCTGCCTTGAATACCCCCCGCCCCACACACACACCCATTAGTCAACTGCTGTTGGCACAGGAACAACTTTGTTGATGACCTTAAACCAAAACTAATAAAGAACTGATTTTGTTTATTGTTCTGATGGCAATCTCCAGGCTGATGACATTGATGAAATTGAATTTTACTCCAATGTCCTCCTCAAGTTTGGTCAGCTGAATGATCATATATTGACAGAAATGGTGGATCTTGTAGGATTTTGTAGTAGAGTCTTCTCAGCATCTCTCCAAGCAACATCTGATATTAATAAGGTAGGTCTGTAGAAACATTTGTTGTTTTAAAATAAAAACATTTGTACAAGATTTAGTATTGTGTTTTATATTTTGCAATTTGTTAGGCTCCCCACATATTATATCAGTAACAATAGCATGAATATTATTCTTTCCATGTTTGAAGCTTTCTGAATATGATGTCATCAGCACTTCTGGTATGAGAGTACTTTCTGTAGTCATGGAGATCATGGCCAAACATCCCACAGCTGATTTTAACAGTGAACATGCAACAGAAATCTGGCATCACATCAATAAAATGATTTCTGTCAGTGATGTCCCTTTACCTTTCACCAGGAAGAGCAGCGGGTATTGTTTGTTATTAATTTGATTACATCACAATTAAGGTTGTTAACGGTTAACTGGTCCTCAGATCAGGACCAGTCTCGTTTATTCAGGACCGGTTAACCGTACCTTCAATTAGTCGGTATTAGTTTATTACCAGGAGTTAATTTTTTGTTGTGTCGGCAGAATACCAGAGCCAATACGTGAGCGATTGTGACATCAAAGCGTTTTCTTAATATTCCGGTATATAAATAATTTTTAAAATACACCGTCATCACTGTTAGTGGAGTTCGGCTAGTGAACGATTTAAAAAAAATTTGCTTAGTTGACAAAGCATAGTATGAGAACTAACACTAACACACAGTGGGGCCGTGATGTCAAAATGTGAACAACGGTCAAGGCCGCTAGTGTTACTATTTATATTACAAGAGGAAAGATGCGCCTAATATAACAGACTGTTTACTGGTCCTCCAATTCGATTTCGGTCTTTTTTATATCAACAGTTTTCCTGCTAAGTATGTGCACGTCAAAGGCATTTGACTTAAAATTACCACGTTGATATAAAATTTGACGTTTTCTAAAAAAATTATTTTGTGTGCGATAGAAAAGGAGCACAGCGCATGAGAACTGAACGCAAGAGGGCCATGACGTCACATGTTCTTTGAAGTCACCATCAGACAGCGCAAGGCGAAAATTTGATAGACACTCTCTTTGTTGGTTCTAGGAAAAATACGGACCTGACAGTAAAACTGTCTTTTTTTAACGGTTAACCAGTCCTCAAAAACTATCTGACTTGACAACATTTGATAACATGCCGTTTGAATCCTTTTAATAAATAAAATTAAAAATTGAATATTAATCATTACGGCTTATTTCTTTGTTCCGACCTTTTTTTAAAAAAAAATATATATATTTAATTTTTTTTTGAATTCGCTATTTTGCCGCCAGCGTGACAGAGAGCTAAACACATGGGGAGGTACATATCAGGCGCTTGGATGTCAAATCAGACGACATGGGGCCAAAATTTTATGCATTCTTTTGCTGGTTCACAAAATTTAGTACAGTATTTACTCGTTCGCAAGCCGACCTTTTTTGGACAAAATCTAGCGGAAAAAGTGAGGGGGGGGGTGTCGGCTTATGAGCGGGTCATAGGTGATTTCTGCATGGATATTGAATATCGATGTTGTTATTGTAGATTATCAATGTCCTTTCCTACATTCTACAAGATTCGACTGCTCTATCAGAAGCTATAATATATTATTAAAAATCAGCACTTACCATATTTAATCATTTTATTTATTTTTGTGAACGTTTTAATAAATTGTTTTACAAATTTTGTTTTCAACCTCGGATTTTAATTTACGCGCTTTCGTCACTGTTAACCAAATAATTTTTTTTTAAATATTGGTAACTCTTGCTTAACAAAGAGCAGAAAGACAAAGATAGGCAGTACAAAGTAAACAATGGTAATGACCAATTTAGCTGGTAGTTTAAAAAAAATATGTACCATTTTTTAAAAACTGTCCTATTATTTTTGGGGGGTCGGCTTGCGATCAGGTTATACACTTTTAATACTTTTCCCTTCCAAAAGTGGGGGGGGCGGCTTATGAACGAACGGGCTATAGAACGAGTATATACGGTAATAATACGGACCGACAGGTTAACCAGTCTTTTTTTGAACGGTTAACTGTCCTCAAAAACGAGCGGTCTTAACAACCTTAATCATAATATAGTAATGGACATGTAGGAGGTTTCATTACAACATAATATTGTGATTGTTTAACTTGCTTTCATTGTTTGAAGACCCACCCATAGTTTCAAAAATTTAAGAAAGAAAAAAAAAGGCAGACATTGTAATTAAACCTGGACAGACTTCAAACCTGTAGGGCCACAGAGACAGTATGTAGACAGAAATAGGGAAGTAGAAGGCTAGCAGGCCAACCTGTAGGGACACAGAGACAGTATGTAGACAGAAATAGGGAAGTAGAAGGCTAGCAGGCCAACCTGTAGGTACACAGAGACAGTATGTAGACAGAAATAGGGAAGTAGAAGGCTAGCAGGCCAACCTGTAGGGCCATAGACACAGTATGTAGACAGAAATAGGGAAGTAGAAGGCTAGCAGGCCAACCTGTAGGGACACAGAGACAGTATGTAGACAGAAATAGGGAAGTAGAAGGCTAGCAGGCCAACCTGTAGGGCCATAGACACAGTATGTAGACAGAAATAGGGAAGTAGAAGGCTAGCAGGCCAACCTGTAGGGCCAGAGACACAGTATGTAGACAGAAATAGGGAAGTAGAAGGCTAGCAGGCCAACCTGTAGAGCCATAGACACAGTATGTAGACAGAAATAGGGAAGTACCGTATTTTCACGCATATTCCCCGCACACACAGATAACCCGCCCACGCATATACCCCGCAGAATTTTTAGATCCTGTAAAAAAATTGTGGTATAACCCGCCCACGCTTATACCCCGCACTATCATATCCCGCTGAACCACTTAGGACAGGGGTGGGCAAACTTTTTCGACGGAGAACCGCATTGAAAATTTTATTGTTATAGGCTGGCCGCATGTATATTTTGTCTACTTCAATTACAACTTAGAATGTATAAAATATGAATTAATGGTAATAACCATGTATTTGTAATTTTACTTCACATTCACATTCTACTACACATGCTCATTACATTTACGAACTGAAACAGTTTCTAATTTGATAATAAGATTTTACTATTCATTATTATTTCATATAATTTACATATAAGCTAACCATAGAGTACAATTATAATTAATGAGATGTATGTAACTGTTCACAATTTTAGACAATATTCTTGAACTGTGGAACCAGTTCATTGGTTGTGATTCGCATGACTGCATTCAAATTGCAGTCAGTCAACATAAATCTGTTCTTAGACTTTATTTATTTTCATGCAAGAAAAAGCTTGCTCACAGATGTATGTGGACCCAAATATTGACTAAAGTTTGGCAGCCAAATGTTTTAAGTGTGGCTGGTGGGAAACATCCATAAAACTCCAGCAGAAGAACTGACTGGGTTTTCTCCTTCAGATTATAATCTGCTTGTAGGTCAAGAAGCTTTAACTGTATATCCTCTAGGGCTGAATCAGCTTCTGCACTAAATGGCGAACTGATGATATTGAAGAGGCTCTTGAATTCTTGAAACCTCCTTTCAAATTCCACAGCCAAGGCATCCAACTGAGTCTTGTATCTGTCAGCCGTTCCACCAGAGATGGTTTTATGTTTCAGCAAAGGGAAATGACAAAACCTGTTTACCCCTGCTTGCCTGGAGAATAGGGAGAGCTTTGCCTGAAATGATTTAACATGAACACACATTTTATGTGCAAACAAGCTATTGCCCTGAAGTTTGACATTCAGCTCATTCAACGTTTCCATAATGTCAATAGCAAACATGAAGTCTGACTTCCACTCTTCCTTAACAAGGTTAGCAAAATCCTTCATCTCCAGGAACATAACTATTTCTTCCTTGAGATCCCACACTCGCCTCAACATCTTGCCCGGGTTCAGCCAGCGGACACTGCTGTGGTAGATAATATAATATTCAGTTTCCAAATCTTCAAGCAGTGCCTTGAACTGTCTGTGGTTAAATACCTTGGCTCTGATGAGGTTTATCACACTGACAAATGGGTAATTAACATGCTTGATATTCAACGCAACTTCACACAGACTTTCCTGATGGGTGACATAGTAGAGAGGTAAGAGTGAATGGTCAGGATATTCTTCAAATTTATTTTTTATCAACTTCATACTTCATAATATCTACTTTTTTTCCCAATGAAAGAACGCGCTCCATTGGTTATTACACTTTCTATCTGGTTCACACCAACACAGTTCTCAACAACATTGAATAAATCCTGGCCTATAGTTGTGTCATTGAGTGGCTCAACACCAAGTAATTCTTCGGTAAGCTCAAAACGAGTGTTTATCCCCAACAAGGTACCAACAATTGTGCTGTGTCCTGTACGTCGGTACTTTCGTCCAACGCAAGAGAGTACCACAAAACGTCTTTTTATTTGCATCTCGAAGTTGGTGCATCAAATTGTTGCCAATTTTTTCAACACGCTGACTACAGTTCTACTTGATAAAAAATTGCTATCACATTTTTAATGTTCTGTACAAATAACGCTTGCTTCATCTGACCAGCATTCCTTGATGAACTCGCTGTCAGAAAAAGAATTTTTCCGTTTTACAATCTTATGGGACTACTCCAAACTGGCTTTCGTGTGCAGCATCTTGTATTTAAGACTGATGAAAACAGTTTGCTGCTTCTTTTAATTTATTATTAACCAA
Organism: Ampullaceana balthica; assembly: GCA_944989445.1. Classification (NCBI taxonomy): domain Eukaryota; kingdom Metazoa; phylum Mollusca; class Gastropoda; family Lymnaeidae; genus Ampullaceana; species Ampullaceana balthica. The sequence goes on from CALYLW010000047.1 coordinate 3,480,734, forward strand.
CCCCTGGCATTTCCTTTTTCTCTCTTCGTTAAATTGTGCCCCAAATCCAAATGTATTGTTAGGTGGTGTCTTATTAAGTTGTACACATTAAAGACGCTCACACACTAGCGGCACAGCAAGCAGACTGCTTTGCTGCCAACGCTCGTGAAGAAATATTTAGTCGTCCATTCGTCATTAAAAACATGACATTCGTCCTCAATTTTTCTTTTTTTAGCAGCACTTATGGTTAAATACAACGTCTATTACAATTAAATTACAATTTTTTACAAAACCGCCAATGTGTATACCGTAAACAAAATCCACTTCCAGTTGAGCTGAAATGCAGTTTTGAATAAAGATATTAACAATCAATGACTAATAATCACTATTCAATTCTGGAGCCATACAACTGATTTAATATCACTAGATTCGAATCAAATACTCGGAATAAAATTTTAAAAAATATAGTTAAAATTCTAAACAAAGAAAATTAACATCGACATAAGATCGCAACATGTATATGCCGACGGGCCGCATAATATACTCTGGCGGGCCGCATGCGGCCCGCGGGCCGTAGTTTGCCCACCCCTGCTCTAGGAGATGTACTTACCATACTATATTTTCACAACTCTATCAATTACATGCACACAAAAATATCTCTTATTAATTAAAAAGTACATTAATTGTTTATTTTAATAAAAATATTATAAATAATTATAATTGTAATTTTGATATTTTATTCGATTAGCTAAACATAAACAAGTGTGCACAATTTTTTCCGGTACACCGTACCATCAGACAACTGCAGTCGTTATACAAGGCATTCGATTTACAACATGAACGAGAATTGCTTCCAAACCGGTTTAAACTGGACTATTCGATTCCGAGGTTAACCGGGGAGACACGTATAATACCAGAAGTTATACAGAATCTAATTTTATAATCGTGTTTTCCAAGTAATAGTGCCATTGATGCATTATTCAGTTTAAAAAAAATTCAGATACCCCGCCCACGGGTAAAATCTGGTATAACCCGCGGGGAATATGCGTGAAAATACGGTAGAAGGCTAGCAGGCCGACCAAGAATAAGATTTATAGATGCAATTGGATGGACCTACGGCTGCTGGGGGTCCAGGCATGGATGCTAAAGGCATCAGATTGGTTGAAATGGAAGAGAGTGATTGTGTGGGCCTAGGCCCTATATGGCCTGGAGCGCTAAAGATGATGAAGATCATAATTGACTGTCTTTATTGACAACTTGATAAACTTATACACGTAAGTTGCCACAACAATAATGAACTAAATATTTAAAATTATAAAAGCTATATTAAAAATTATTAAAGTTTTGTTTACATATGTTGTTTTTCAGTCAAGAGAGTGTTTCTAAAGCCCAGGTTGGCCGTATCATCAGCTGGTTCATATCTAGCAAGTGGACATGTAAAAAATTTATTTTTGGCCATTGGCTACAACAGAGAAAAACTGACCATTTGGCCAAAGTACCTTTGGATGTTGACAGTGCGATGGAGGACATGGGGCTTGGATCAGGCAGCTCTGATGTAACCATATTTCAAGCCCTTGAAGTGGTCATGCCAGAGGTTTGTACATTTACATTTATTTCATTTCTCTTTGTCCCACCAAAAGGGAGGCCACTCTCTATTGCGGTACAACATTTTTGCCCAATATTTTATTCTATTTTCTTAGTCAAATATTTTCACCTAAGTATTATTGTATGTGTTGTTCCCCACATAATTTTCAAAATAAAAAAAATGTGTGTATTAGTCGTGGGGTGCACTCTCTTTACTAACCTGCTTTATTATAACTATCAACAGCTTCACTCTCTTTAATAACGTTATTGTCTTTACCAACAGCTTCACTCTCTTTAATAACGTTATTGTCTTTACCAACAGCTTCACTCTCTTTAATAACGTTATTGTCTTTACCAACAGCTTCACTCTCTTTAATAACGTTATTGTCTTTACCAACAGCTTCACTCTCTTTAATAACGTTATTGTCTTTACCAACAGCTTCACTCTCTTTAATAACGTTATTGTCTTTACCAACAGCTTCACTCTCTTTAATAACGTTATTGTCTTTACCAACAGCTTCACTCTCTTTAATAACGTTATTGTCTTTACCAACAGCTTCACTCTCTTTAATAACGTTATTGTCTTTACCAACAGCTTCACTCTCTTTAATCAACAGATTCTCATCAAAACAGAGTCGGCTGACGTTGTCAAACTCATTGAGCTCAGTTGGCGCAATGTGGTGGAAGAAAGGAAGAATGTCATTTTCTGGCAGAAGTTGAGAGCTCTCATACCTATGGTCCTTCATAAAACTGCCCTTGAACAAGACCCTGGTTCTCCCATTGGAAGAGCAGTTGATCTGGTAAGAATTGACATTGAAAGCCAACATTATAAAAGTTTAGAATGACAAACATAAATGGCATTGTTTGATGAAAGTGTTTAGTGTTAACAGACTTTTATGAAATGAAATGAGATCATTTGAGGCTGAGTGATTACCCATGTAATATCACTCTACTGAGATTCAGACTAAGTGTTAGCCAAGTGATAATAGAACATTGAATCCTTCTAAAAGTAATAGTTTGATGTATGTAGTTGGTCAGTCAAAATTTCCTCTTTTTAATTGATTGTGTTATATTAATAAGTATTTATAAAGTTCGTTAGTCACATTCGATCATTATCTTATTGATTATCAAATTTTGTTAGTAATGAAAATTGATAAGAAATAATATGTCAATAAATTATAATTTATTTTTGTGAAATTTTATCGTATAAATCAAGCAACTTGACATAAAATTAACTGTTGTTGATTTTCCATCGACCAGTTCATAGAGAAAGTCAGCAACATGGGTGTTGATAAAAGTGGTGTGATGTATCTACTGTTTGAGCACCTCTGTCGGGACAGCTTACAGGATGACCCTGACAGGAAGAGAGCCACACGACTCATCCCCGGTCTTGTGGACGGATGTTTTACTGGAGTTCTACACAAAAAAGGTGAAAGGTCAGCAAGCACTCAAACCAATTTCTTTTATGAAAAATGTCTTTGTTCTTGCAGAAAAAATAGGGGAAAACCATATTTAACACTAGAGCTCTCCTAATGGCTAGTGTTTGGTTGTTATACCTCTTATTGCATTCAGCTGCTAGTTAAATTGTCATTAGCAATACAATAAAATAAAAGTTGGTTAAGGGGAAATCACTACACAGCAATAAATTTATGTCCTACTTCTGCTTCTATCTGTATGTAAACATGCCTCTATCAGGACTTGTTTTGTGAAGAATTTGATGCCAGGTGTCATTATTAATACAATATAATACAAGTTGGTTAAGGGGAAATCACTACATAGAAAGTTGCTCATTTACATTTCTGTTCATTTTTTGTTTAAATTTTAAAATTTTTGTTTCAACTTTTTATACATCCTTAATAGAAAGTCTACATCATAAAATCATTTTGACATTAAAAGAAATTATATATTTTCAAATAAACATTGCTTTCAGATTGTGGCTTGAGGTCTGTGCATATGTGGAGAGCCTTGGAGACAGTTGTGCTGTAAATCAGATCTTGTCCAGGTCAGATTGACCTAATATTTATAGACTGATAAAAATAACATTATATTTTGACTTAAAGATAGGGGAAATATTTTTAAATACAATAAATTTAAAATAACTATTGACATTATTTTAACAGCAAGTTTCTCTATAGAAGATGTATCAGTTTTATATTAGCAATCACAACTTTTTAAAGTTACAGAAAAGTACCTTAATATTATTATCCTTATTTTATTAATGGTCTGGTGCATCACTTTTTTGTTTTTATTATTCAGATTTGGTCAAGGTAATTACTATCAATTTTTTATATCATACAATTATTCATCTATTCACTCTAGTATGTCAAAGAACGACCTGTTCACAAGAATTATTATACTAAACTGGTTATCCACTCTTCAACCTGGCGTGCCTTCTGACCACAGCTTTGTTATGAAATTTCTTCATGTCTTGTGGGTCAAGTACCTTGACCTTGCAGCCCTAACAACCTTTAAGCAGTTCTCTAATTCCCTGAGTCACAGACAGAAACATCGGATGGTGCTGGTCTTCCTACTGCTTGCAGATTTCATTCATGAGGTCATTTTGATTTCACTGTTCTATTAATAATAGCACAACAGTCACTATTCATTAAAAAACTCACTTTATTACATTGGAAGCCAAACAAAACCTTCAGTCATTAAATTTTTATTACTCAAACTATCCGATTACTGATATTATTTTTGTCTGGAATATACTTATTTCAATTTGATTATAAGAAAGAGATAAATTCTCTCCCTTTACAGTATACTATGATTTTGAAGCTTGTTATTTAAAACTGTGTATCATGTTCAAAGTCTGTGTATCATGTTCAAAGCCTGTGTATCATGTTCAAATCCTGTGTATCATGTTCAAAGCCTGTGTATCATGTTCAAAGCCTGTGTATCATGTTCAAAGCCTGTGTATCATGTTCTAAGCCTGTGTATCATGTTCTAAGCCTGTGTATCCTGTTCAAAGCCTGTGTATCCTGTTCAAAGCCTCTGTATCATGTTCTAAGCCTCTGTATCATGTTCTAAGCCTGTGTATCATGTTCAAAGCCTGTGTATCATGTTCAAAGCCTGTGTATCCTGTTCAAAGCCTGTGTATCATGTTCAAATCCTGTGTATCATGTTCTAAGCCTGTGTATCATGTTCTAAGCCTGTGTATCCTGTTCAAAGCCTGTGTATCCTGTTCAAAGCCTCTGTATCATGTTCTAAGCCTCTGTATCATGTTCTAAGCCTGTGTATCATGTTCAAAGCCTGTGTATCATGTTCAAAGCCTGTGTATCCTGTTCAAAGCCTGTGTATCATGTTCTAAGCCTGTGTATCATGTTCAAAGCCTGTGTATCCTGTTCAAAGCCTGTGTATCATGTTCTAAGCCTGTGTATCATGTTCAAAGCCTGTGTATCCTGTTCAAAGCCTGTGTATCCTGTTCAAAGCCTGTGTATCCTGTTCAAAGCCTGTGTATCCTGTTCAAAGCCTGTGTATCATGTTCAAAGCCTGTGTATCCTGTTCAAAGCCTGTGTATCATGTTCAAAGCCTGTGTATCCTGTTCAAAGCCTGTGTATCATGTTCAAAGCCTGTGTATCCTGTTCAAAGCCTGTGTATCATGTTCAAATCCTGTGTATCCTGTTCAAAGCCTGTGTATCATGTTCAAAGCCTGTGTATCCTGTTCAAAGCCTGTGTATCCTGTTCAAATCCTGTGTATCCTGTTCAAATCCTGTGTATCATGTTCAAAGCCTGTGTATCCTGTTCAAATCCTGTGTATCATGTTCAAAGCCTGTGTATCCTGTTCAAAGCCTGTGTATCCTGTTCAAATCCTGTGTATCATGTTCAAAGCCTGTGTATCCTGTTCAAATCCTGTGTATCATGTTCAAAGCCTGTGTATCCTGTTCAAAGCCTGTGTATCCTGTTCAAATCCTGTGTATCATGTTCAAAGCCTGTGTATCATGTTCTAAGCCTGTGTATCATGTTCAAAGCCTGTGTATCCTGTTCAAAGCCTGTGTATCCTGTTCAAAGCCTGTGTATCCTGTTCAAAGCCTGTGTATCCTGTTCAAAGCCTGTGTATCATGTTCAAAGCCTGTGTATCCTGTTCAAAGCCTGTGTATCATGTTCAAAGCCTGTGTATCCTGTTCAAAGCCTGTGTATCATGTTCAAAGCCTGTGTATCCTGTTCAAAGCCTGTGTATCATGTTCAAATCCTGTGTATCCTGTTCAAAGCCTGTGTATCATGTTCAAAGCCTGTGTATCCTGTTCAAAGCCTGTGTATCCTGTTCAAATCCTGTGTATCATGTTCAAATCCTGTGTATCATGTTCAAAGCCTGTGTATCATGTTCAAAGCCTGTGTATCCTGTTCAAATCCTGTGTATCATGTTCAAAGCCTGTGTATCCTGTTCAAAGCCTGTGTATCCTGTTCAAATCCTGTGTATCATGTTCAAAGCCTGTGTATCCTGTTCAAATCCTGTGTATCATGTTCAAAGCCTGTGTATCCTGTTCAAAGCCTGTGTATCCTGTTCAAATCCTGTGTATCCTGTTCAAATCCTGTGTATCATGTTCAAAGCCTGTGTATCATGTTCTAAGCCTGTGTATCATGTTCAAAGCCTGTGTATCCTGTTCAAAGCCTGTGTATCCTGTTCAAATCCTGTGTATCATGTTCAAAGCCTGTGTATCCTGTTCAAAGCCTGTGTATCCTGTTCAAAGCCTGTGTATCCTGTTCAAATCCTGTGTATCATGTTCAAATCCTGTGTATCATGTTCAAAGCCTGTGTATCATGTTCAAATCCTGTGTATCATGTTCAAATCCTGTGTATCATGTTCAAAGCCTGTGTGTTTACATGAAACTATCAATTTAGGATGTATACATGGATTCTCAGTCAAAACTCTGTCCAATGACATCACTCTATTGTTTTCTTTAGGCCCTCAAACATTTAATGGCTGATAATTTATAAAAGTTTTTCTCTATTTGTTGTTTTTTAGGATTCAAGTGGCGAGTTTCTCTCCAAGTTGTGGCATGCCCTTGAGATTGAGTGTCATCCTTCAGTACGACAGAACTTGGAGTGGCTGATCATGTTGTTGATTGTCAGGTTTCCACAAAATCTGGCCAGCATTTGGGATGTTTTTAAACTGGTAAGAAGCCAAGAGAATAACTTAAGCATATCAAAAATAACTCAGAGAATAGTGAATTATGATAGAATATAAACAGATTTAACCTGATTTAATTCCTTGTATGAATCCTCACCAGTATGATGACAAACGCAGTGTTTGCTTGTGTTCTTTGTTTCTCATCATCTCTATCATTGGACCCAAGTTGCCAAAAAACTTGCAGGTAATTTGATGGGGTCATTTTTGGTTGTTGTAAATAATTCAAACAACGTGATGCTACCTATTTTCAGGTTAGTACATTTGATTATTGTTTTAAGTTCAGCTTCAAATACTTCGATAGTGACACTGGCTCTTAGTTTTAAAATGGAAATGTTCTAAAGATTACAATCCGATAGACTTGACTTTGTTCTCACCAGGCTCAATACTACAGTCAAGCTTTGGCCACAGTCCTTCCATGGACAATGGCCCATCATTATAACACTCGTATATTTGCACAGACTACATTGACCTGTTTGTGGAAGCAGGTTCAGACATGTGACCAACTGATGACATCACAGTATGTTATGATCCAGGGAGCAGTGGACTTTATCTTCAAAAATGGGTATTTTATTATTTTATGACAGAAAGTGGAATTCCTTCAATGAATTTCACCTCCTTCTATAAATCTAGAACAGCACAACATCAGTATTGGGTACAAACAACATAAAAAATTTTGGTTTAACTAAAAAGAAAATATAAAGGTTGGTTGGTCTGTGTGCAAATTAAAAAAAATAAAAATATATAAAAAACACTTTTTAAAAACTAGTCTTATATTAAAAATGCACTAAAAAGTAGAAAATAAATTTAAAATTTGAAATTTACAGTCAGAAGAGACCTTTAGTTCAAAATTTATGAAAATGTAAAAGTTTAAAATGAGACAGGAACGTTAAATCGTAGGTGAAATCGATTATCACGTTGTTCGCCATGACCATAAGACTAGTGTGCTTGCTAGCATAGATATTGATAGACTAAGTTTAAACTGAGCACCCTAGTCTTATAGTCATGGCAAACAACAAGATAATCGATTTCACCTACAATTTAAGGTTCCTGTGTCATTTTAAACTTTTACATTTTCATAAATTTGGAACTAAAGGTCTCTTCTGACTGTAAATTTTAAATTTATTTTCTACTTTTTAGTGCATTTTTAATATAAGACTAGGTTTTAAAAAGTGTTTTTTATATATTTTTATTGTCTGTTCTTTTCCAGCCGTTTTCTGCAGTGTTCATCAGTTTCCTTCTCACGTCTTTCCTTGTCCTTTTGCCTTGCCTTTTCCAGCCGTTTATTCCGTTGTGTAGCAGTTTTCGTCTTTGTTTACTTTTCAGGTTGTTTTGTTTTCATTATGTGTTCCCACGAGCATGGCGTTAAATGACGGTCCATCCTCCCAGTGACCCCTTAGAAGGTTAAGGCTCTTATACAACAGGGTGTGCCCGGTGCCCTGAGGTTTTCCGTTGACAACATTATATGTTTACCCACCCTAATGCTATTCAGTCCTCGGCACGCAACACACCATATCACGGACTGACCTCCCCGTGCAGTAAAACACTGGTAGTTGGTCAGTCGCTCGTGACCCGTGTCGGTCACTAAGGCGGACTACTGAGGTTTAACTCTAGCAGACGTAATCGAAAATATTTAATTAAATTAAATCTAGCCATGGTAAAATTCCGCAAAAATTCACAAAAATACTATCACCGACAATGAACATGTTTGCAAATTTTCAGAATGATTGGATAACGGGAAGGGGTTCAACATTGGGATATTAAAAATAGTTGGGTGTCCGATTAAACTTACAAAGCAAGTTAATATAAGACTAGTAAAAACTAGTGTGCAAGGTTGCACAGGAACCATTTTTTGGGCAATATTTTACAAAATTTTCTGCACATAAATTCTAAACTGCTGCACGACGTGGCTCAGATATCTGCTTAAAGGGAACATTGGTCTCTGGAAATACTTCCAAACTTGTCCACAAAACTTAAATGTTTGGGTAAAGCTCATCTAAAAAAATGTTATCTCTACTGTTTTAGATGGTACCATAACAAACTAAATGCTGTTCTAGATCATGGTACCTTATAGAAGTAAATGCTATTTTAGAGTATGTGTTTCCCAAGAGAGTGTATTAGGTGCCACCAACCCTACTATTGAATGTAGCCAAGAGTTCATTGATCTAACAAAGAATTACCTGGTAAATGTTTCCCCATTCAGTAATGCAAGTGCTACAGTGACTAAGCTCTTGAACAACTTTATGTACAGTGGCTTTGATCCTGTTAGAGACTTCAGCATGGAGGTGAGTCAACTCACACAATGAACAACTTAAGATTAAACACTTTTTTAAAAGTTTAAACTAAAAGTACAAAACTTGAAACTGATCACTGAAAGTAAGAAAATATTTGAACTAAAGTGATACCTAATAGTTTACTTGTTGGCAAGTTTTTCTTTGCATTCATTGATAAATTCATGAGGTATAGTGGTATCTGGCCAATTCTGTTTCAGTTGAGCTTTATGCTAACCATTGTTATAAATGATGTACTTATTAATTCTTCTCAATTATTTTTCAAAGAGTATTTTTCACACGATGCCAAGACTTGCTTGTCTTGCAGACGATGAGTGGATTCTGCCTCGCCAATTTGTCCAGTTGGATGCTAAGTGGCTAGATGACAGAAAAAATCTAATTAAACTACGGAATCCATCGTGTGAACTTGCCTTGTGTAAAGAGGGACCCTGGAGAACAAAGGCTCAAGGTTTTTTACATTTATTAAAACTTTTCATTGCATTAGTTTGTCTCAACACAAAAATCTTTAATGTTGTGTTTCCTGTTCTAAGATTAATGACAAACACGTTTAAAATGTTTTGTTTGAAGATTTAAAAATGGCTGCACTCTCTAAAAGTTGCGGAAGAAATGTAAAAATGTTCTGTCTTTGAGACATTGGATAAACCAACACATTTACCTCAAGTCTTATGTTATTATGTTAAATGGCTATCTGACAGCATGATCAATGCCACAAGAATTCAAGATGCATCCATTATTCACCCATGCAACCACAAATAGAAGTTATACTCTTGTGACAAGCAGGCAAGATACTAGCTAGAATCTTGTTAAACCATCTTAATTGTAATACCCTTCTCAAAAAATAAATAGAAGTAAAAAAAAGATTTTAAAAAACCACGTTTTTAGAAGCGGACTAAAAAGAAGAAAATAAATTTTTTAAATTTAAAATAGGCACTATGATATAATATGACTAAAAACGTGGGGCGGGCGCTTATCAGGCTTAACTAATTCAATTCACTCATTTTCTTACTCGTCATTTGTAAACCCTAATCATTTTAGCCAAACGCCTAAAAAGCTCCGCCCACGTTTTTAGTCATATTATATCATAGTACTTATTTTAAATTTAAAAAATTTATTTTCTTCTTTTTAGTCCGCTTATAAAAACATGGTTTTTAAAAATATTTTTTTACCTCTATTTTTTTTATACCAAACACCTCATAAGCGCCCACCCAACGTTTTAAAAACACGGTGATGTGGTCACGGGGTGAACTCATAGATGTCAATAAAAGCAGACGGTTCAATAAATTAATAACGGTACATTCGATCGATCTGAAATTTTGATACAATGCATTGTCATCCAAGATCTATCTGTGGTAAAATTTTGAGAACTCTAGCACCATCAGAAGTGGTTTAATTTTACGTTGGCAGATTTGAAAAATTGTGGACAGACAAATCCACAGGAACGAAAGCGAGTTAATAAAATGTGTTTAAAAAGGATCCCCTGCCAGAAAGTCAATGTGGTTTTCATAAGAAATGAAGAACTATTAATGTAGTGTTTGAAGCCTGATGGTTACAGGAAAAATGCAAGTAACAGAATGATTGACATCTTTGCAGACCTGAGCAAGTCTTTTGACACTGCTTGTAGAGAGGGTTTTTGGTAGTTCATGCTCAAATGGTTGTGACCCAGAATGTTTATATCTGTGGTAAGGCTATTCCATGATGTCATCCAAGCTAGATGACTCATCCACTCCCAGTGACACATGGTTTCAAATAAGGTTGTGTCTTGGCAAGGATGCCATACGTAGGTTCACTAATGCCTTTGCAAAATTTAGTTTTGTAGCCATTGGCACCCGACAATCAACTCTATGGAAATAGGGTTGAAGTTGAAGCAGTGATTAGATTATCTCACCTTGGCAGGGGAACAATCGATAACAAATTTCATACTTATTTCAAAAGCTAGTGCAACCTAAGGCAGGGTATCTTTGAATTAAGGGACTAGGAGAGGTATTAGCTCTGAAATTAAAATAAAAGTTTACCAAAGTCGCCACCTTAGAATAACAAGGTTCTATGTGAACTTAAGGTCGAACCGAGATATTCATGTTTGAAAATTTGATGTCAGTAGGCCTATATAGAGTTAGAACCTTGTTATTCTGTACGTCCTACAAAATTGTCTTATGATACAGCTTTCATATTTTTTACCATGATGGATTAATACATGAACTATGACCCTGTGGCTATAACTCATTGTTGTCACAAATTCGACTTAGAACCTTGTTATTTTAAGGGGGCAAAATGGCAGTGTGTCCCACATGTCCCTATGATTGTGAAATGTGAGCAGTCTGTCAAGGACAAGCACTTTCATACAACATGCTTACAGAAATCTCAACATGAAGTGTAACGAGGTCCTAGACGCTGAAACAGTCACACTGACAGGTTTTTTAAACATACTGCAATATCAGTAAACGCTGGGTGGTACATGTGAAAAGATGAGACAACTGCATAACTAAAATAATATTGTGTGGCAGGGGGTTAGCTGGTGGTCAGAAGAAAATAAACTTAAAGCATCACTGACATTGATATCAAATCAGAGCAATCTCAGGAATTTTTTTAAAGATCAGCAGGGTGGTGCAGGACACACAAAAAATGCCTGTGCGTTAAGATGTCAATTTATGTAAGAATTGGTCGTATCTGCCATATGCTGAATTATAGACTAATTGAAAACCTGCAACATTTGGAATGGTGAACTGTATGTAGTTACTATCTGTTTTTGCATCATGTTACTGTGTAATTTGTTAGTCCTTTTCTTATTGGGCTATATATGATGATATAATTCAGCTGAAAATGAAGATGACATTGTGGAATCTGCTGATGGAGATGTACAGAAAAAGATCATGCCTTGGAGGCAAATGTCCCCTGATCAAGAAACAGAAGCAGAATTGAAATCACAGAGGCAGAAAAAATCTGATGAAGGGCTGATCTTAGTGACATCTCTTGTGGACAAAATTCCTAACCTTGGTGGTAAGAAATTATCATTAACTTTTGTAAGTGGTATAAATTGAATATAACCATTCTTTTGAAAAGGATAATGAAAAATAAGTTCATAAAGTAAATTCATTTAGTAAAACTGGATATTGCATGTCAAACTAATTAATTTGTTAAAATGTCAATGAATTTGAAGGATTGTGTCGCACCAGTGAAATATTTGGTGTTTCTGAATTTGTGATCAGCAACTTGACTCATGTGGAGGACAGAATGTTTCAAAATCTCAGTGTCTCAGCCCAGAAGTGGATCACTATTACTGAGGTAAATACTCTGTTTTTATACCCTCTCATGTCCTTACATCTAATTTTAGTGTAGCCTCTATATTTAATATGTTACCATGCATTGGTAGATTTAAATAGAAATAGTCTGGTAATAAGGTAAGACAATTGGATTTTGGGTCCATACAGCTCTCTAGAAATAGGTTTGGTTCTATGGGTTTGAGCCATGTATTAAAATAAGTTTAATATAAATTTAGAGACTCATATTCAATCTTTAAAACTCCCTTTTCATTGTTAAATTGAATCAATTATTATTATATATTATATATGTTCTCATTTTATACCTTTTTGACAGTGAAATGAAATAATTTATCTTGTATTTTAATGTTAGTTATGCATAATTTCATTACTGTATAACCTTGTTCCAGAGACCATTAATATTAATAGTGTTCCGACTAATAGATCAGATAATTAATTAGCAAACTAAATAAAGCAATTTTTCAATATAAAAAAAACTTTGAATCTATTCTTTGTTTGGACCACAACTTGAAACCTTTGTTACATTATAGGTTGATGATTAAATTCAACTTTTCTTGTTCTCAAATTTAGGTGATGAGACCAAGGGTACCAGAATTCTTGGAAGAGAAAAGATTACAAGGTTATACCTTAGTGGGTGTTGAGCAAACCGCAAATAGTGTATGCCTAGAGGAATTCCAGTTCCCAAAGAAGACCTTACTTCTGCTTGGGTAAACTCTTTTGATTTGTTTATTTTTCATTGTAAATATGAATTTTATCCTTATGACATAAAGAAATTAGTAGAAATTTGGTAGTAAATTAAGTTGGTCAACTTTTAATTGATGCAACGATAATATTTTGAAATAGCACACCTTGCCTTGACTCTGTCTTTTTAAATCCCTTATATTAACTTCACCATCTTGTCGTGATCTCTGTTTCTCTGTCTGCCGTGGTCCCGCGGAAAAACAAATGTAAAAAATGACCCATTTCTCGTTATCTATCAAACTGAAATCTTGCACTTAAGACGTTTGGCACCTAACAATGCATTGCAACAAAATTTATGATCGCTCGAATGTAACGTTTTAAATTAATGAATTTTTAGTTAATCTCTATGTAGTATGTAAATTTTTGTGCTAGACTGTCACTGGTGCGTATTATATTGAACAACCTTTTTAATATTTTCCTGTTGCGCGGTGCGTATTATATTTAACATAATCAATATTTTTAGTTACTTCACATCCTATATAATAAAAGGCAAGTTTCTGTCCGTTCTGTCCCGTCATCTATAGCGATTGGTCCCTCAAACACATATGACTCCTACAGCCAATCATATTGAACACGTTTACACCATTTACGCGGACGTTCAAAACTAGTTATTTCTGGTGCAGTATTTCTTCCAAGACTTTATTTTGAGTTATGCGCGTTGGGATTTATAGCAAAAAGCTCTGTTTTTACGACTTATTTATTTTAACTATAATGAATAGTATTTTTGACGCGTTGCACATGTAATGCCGGTCGAGACGGCTGTTGGAGGGGAGTTACAACATGCCACCGGACGGTGGCGGAACGTCCTTGGACGGGCTTTGTTGCTCGTATATAATATAAGGGATTTACAGTCGAAACCGGTTAAGTCGACGGCGTTGGGGTATGAAAAATGGCGTCGACATAACCGATGGAGTTAAAACGAAAACCAATATGGCGGCAAAATATTAACATGTGCTTGAAATTTCTTTATGTACATGATTAATTAGTTAGCGTTAATTAGTGATGGGACGATTAATCGGAATCGTATCGGAACCCTAATATTTCTTCACTCTTTCCTAAGGTTGTAATGACCGTTCGTTTTAATCTTTTAAGGACCGTTTAAAATTTAAATATAACCATGTTTCCCACTCAGGAAAACGGGAAAAAGTCGGGAATTCTTTAAAAAAAATTCTCGGCCTTGAAAGTCGGGAAAAGTTATGATTAATCTGGAATTTATGTATATATATATATTTATGCTGAAGTAAAGGACTTTGATTACGTCTCTGTCATGTTTGGATTCCATTTAATTCAAAATAAGTTACCAGTTTATAATTGTCTGCGCATGCGCTGAAAGGTAAAAGTTTACGCCTCGCCTACGCTAAAAGTTTACGCCTCGCATAGTCCCATAGCGTATTTGCAATGCCGTCGAATCAGCGAATAAAAAAATAATAAACATATCAATATGGTAATTTTAAGTTTAATGCTTTTGACGTGTTTTTGATCTGTTACTATCAGAACGCTCTTGAATTTCCTCAGTCTTGTAATAATATAAATAAAACTATTGCGGCCTTGACCGTTGATCACAGCACGCTGTGGCCACTGTGGGCTGTGTGTTAGACCTCGGCCGGCAACTATGTCTAAGCAAATTTTTTTAAAAAATCATTCCTTATCAGAATTCGACCTACAAAAGTGATGACGTGTATATTAATAATATTATATACATGTACTGGAATATTAAGAAAATGATTTGATTTCATCGTCACGCGCGTGTTAGTGTCAAAGTCACGTATCTTATTGGTAACAAAGCAACACAACAAACTTTTAAAAGAATAATAATTTTTTATTTAATTATATAAAAACCACCGTCGATTCTCGATACAAACCTTTATTTTCAATTCTAAAGATATTCGTTTATCTTAAAAAATAAAATGATCAATGCATCAGAAAAAGAATTAAATTTAATAATAATATAAATAATAATGCGAAATAATGACGGATTAAAGATCGCTAACGTCGATTTACGGGCACCTCGGGTGAATACATCTAATTCACACATGGATCGAAAAAGAAAGAAGATAATAACATCCGGTAATTTTTATTGAAATCTCGTAGAATCACACAATAGCCGGAAGTCTCGAAGAAAGCGAGATGTCAACACTATTTTGAACTAAAAATGCATTGCTGGCGAACCGACGAGGATCGAGCTAAGCAACGTTAAGTTGCAAATTTTGCCCTCTTTTGTGCTCGAGGTATTAGGTTTCGGCGACTTAAAAAAATCGAATTAGCCGATGAAAAAATGCTAAGACAAAGAGAGAATTTGGCGGTTCCAATAAAAAACGTCGAGATAGTGGGGTGGTCGAGCTAACCGAGCTCGAGGTAAGTGGGTTCGACTGTATAGTCAAAAACTTTGTTTTTACGGGTTGTTTAATTATATAAACTTTTTTAAAATTAAAAAGTTTATAATAGCAACAAAAAGTTACCTGCATGTAACAAATGAGATTATTGACACCTTTTGAATTAAAATAAATAATTATTAATTGAAGTTTTCATATTCTTCTCTGTAGGAATGAAAGGGAAGGTATTCCTGTGGATATTATTCAAAGTCTAGATGTTTGTGTAGAAATTCCCCAACAAGGGGTCATCAGGTCACTCAATGTGCATGTGTGTGGTGCACTTATCATATGGGAGTACACGAGACAACACATGAAGAACTCCAAGAACTTGACAGTCAGCACAAGCAAAGAATAATATTTATCCAAGTTCTAGGCTAGACCTTTATCTTTAATCATACAAGAGCAACATATATAGTATACAGATTACAGTTAATGAACTGAGGGGAGTAAAACATCGTAATACAATTCTTGTTCACTGCCAAAACAGTTTATCAATTCTCTTATTGCACGTAATCAAAGAGGTCAGGATGTAGAATGACAATCTCTAAATTTAAAAGTTATATTAATGAATTTAATGCAGCCACTAATAATTTTTAGCTATATTCTTCTTTCTTAAGGACTGTACATGATTCTACAATCTATATTCCTAGGGTTAGTTTGGTTTATTAACACATGTAAATGGATAACAGTATACGACTTTAAGTGAAACGCATGATCTAACAAAGCTAGTTGTTTATTTTAGTATTTTTTAATGTCAGATAATGTTGTATGTATGTTTATAATTATTAAAAAAATAAAAGCTATAATTGAATTTTCACAGCTCTGATTTACAGAGATCTTTGACGTAAAGCTAAATACAGGTTTTACATAGTTGAATAATTTCCAGGTGAATTGATGACGGCCAAAAGTTTTTGCTGAATATGTTTTAATCAAACTGATAAAAATGTATCACATTATATACATATTTTTATTCTACATTTGTATCGAACTACCTCTGCCTCTGGTATATTTTTATGGTTGTACTGATATACCTTGCCTTATTATATTATCTAAGCTCCTTATTAAATTTAATTGGTGTCATCTCTAACAACTAGATTTTTTTGCTACTTTTAAAATGATTAAATGGGTTTTATAAGAAATGTAATTTTAAAAAAAAACAATAAATTTGTTTTGATATATTTATTTTAATAATTTACAAGGGAATGATCCATAACAATAAATGATATACACACAAATATAATCTTTTTTCTTTTTGCTATCTTGATGAAAGTGATGTTTGTGAATATAATGGTCCATAATATAAAGTAAATCCTAAGTAGACGAGGCCTAGTAATACAACTGATAATATCATACTCCTCCAGTTTTCCCAGCGTAGACCTTTCAGCTGATTTTCTGCAATATAGTTATTGGTATAAAAATGTAAAATTACAGTAGCATAGTCATGGTATCAATATGGAAAAACAAGGATGTTTTTATTTTAAAATTTAACGAATTTATGTCACATAAGAAATCCTTTTAATATACATGCTTTATTTAAAAGGATATAACTGACACTCACTGTTTTCAAGGATTTGTTTCTCAAGCAACTTTTTTTCATCCTTTAATTGAGTTCTGGGGGAAATAAAGATTGCATCATGATAAAAGTATTCAGATCATGACACTAATTATTACAATTACTATCACACAGTTCTGAATTATATCTGAACTGCAATATAAAAATAAAAAATGGCTACAAACTCTACCATTAAACATTTACCTTTCTTCAATTGTCATTTTAGTTAACCTCCTCATTCTCTCAATGTCATCGAGCCGTTTTTCACACTTTTCTATATCTTTCTCTACCACCTCTATCTGAAATTCAGATGAAAAACAGCCTATACAAAAAAATTAATAATTGTAATACCTTTTCACCTCATTTTGCTAAATTAAAACTATTTTCAGTTGTAAAAAACTACAGATGATGACCTCCATAATCATTTTCAGAGGCGTAACTAGGTTTTTGGCACCCTTGGCTAATTTATTTTTGGTGCCCTTGATAAATTGACATGTTTCAGCTTAGCGATTTTTTCATTTGTTAGAAAAAATAATTGAATTTCTCTTATTTTATTTATGACAATAATTACATAGTCTGACAGTGACAGTCATACAATGTGAATATAAAAAATGCATAAGGCAGGAACAATACTAATTTGCAGTTTATTATTTACTAAATAAAAACAAATAAATTGGTGGATAAAAGGGGATATTGTTGCGTTAATAAAGAATACAGCAAAACTTGAAGTAATGTATATTATAAATAAAAACAATAGTGTCAATGTGTCATACTCAATTAACTCATTATCTCATACATAACTATAGAAACTCAATTAAAATTAAATTTAAGTAACACTCTACCGACTACAGCTCAGAACTTCCGTTAGCTGGCATATTGGTGTGTTGCTAATACAGTCGGACATCTCTAAGTCGAACTCAAGGGGGGAAAAAATTCGACTTACGAAGATTAATCAAGGGCAATGTTGATATTGAGGGGGGAGACAGCCATAGGGGCTAGAAGGCTTGACAGGAAAGAGGGGCGGTGATGTTTCATATGAAAGGAGCCAGCTTGCTTTGACATACCGACATATGCCAGTGAGAGGAGACACCTCCCCTCCCCCACTTTACTCGCTCGACAGTGGGATGGGGGTAGTTAGATTTTTCTTTTTTAAAGAAAGACTGTAAAATCATATTGACATTTGTATGATAAGAAGCCCCGCAAAGGCCAAAAACTTAATAAAAAATATTATAATGGTTTAAATGAAATTTTTGTAAATATAATTAATTACTCACTTTTTTGTTATCGGGGATTAATGTGAAATACAGTCGGACTTCCCTAAGTCGAAAACCTCCCTATATCAAATTAATTGTTAAGTCCAGGCGAAATTCCATAAGACTATGGTATTTTAGATCTCCTTAACTCCAAGATTTTTGGCTTTCAACCTCTCTTAGCCGAATTTTCCAAGGCGTTTGGGTTATTATTCTTAAGTGACATTTCAGAACACGTGTTCCGTAGAGCCACGTAAATGAATGTAAAATCTTATCTTAGTGCATTCCACGAGGGATTAAGCAACCCTTGCAAGTACAAAAAAAGACAAAGCCAAGAAAAAGGAGTGGTAACTATTCGTGTCCCTTTGCTACATGCTTTGACTCTTTTTAAAAAGAAAAATCTTACTCCCCCCTTCCCAATGTGGAGGGAGTAAAGAGGGGAGGAGAGGGAAGGTGTCTCCTCTCACGAGCTTGTGTCGGCATGTCAAAGCAAGTTGGCTTCCTTTCATATAACACATAGACACCGCCTCTCTTTTCTGTCAAGCCTACTAACCGGTATGGCTGTTCCCCCCCCCCTAACTTTCAATATCTACTTTGTCCTTGATTAATCGGCGCCTATTACGCCATTTCCTTAACTAAAAAACTCCGTAAGTCTAATTATTTGTGTGGTCCTTTTGAGTTTGACTTAGAGAGGTCCGACTGTATATATTTAAATACAAATTTTAAAATTACAGATTTAGTGGCGCCCTTTTGAGCTTGCGCCCTTGGCAACTGCCCTGATGCCAACCCGTTGTTACGCCACTGATCATTTTTTGAAGAATCCAAGCGTTTAGTTTCTTCTGTACTCAAGAATAGTGTTCTCAGTTTCTTCACTTTACACTTAACAAAACCATTAAAATTATGAAAAAAATATTATTTGAAGGTTAAATCCTCATTGAAATTATTAGAGGCCATTTATAAACTATTTCATGGTAATGATTTAGGCTATATTAATTCAAAGAAACCAGAGAAATATTTGGTTCGTATTGCAGCTACTGGTCCTACTGTTACTTATACTCCAGCTACCCCCAAGCCATAACGTCCAGTGACTCCTATGGCCTGACTCCTGATTCACAACATCAGCTTAAGTACTTGGATAAATAATTATTCTGCTGAAGACAAATCACTTGCTAGTTGCTTGTCCTTTGCTAACATTTTTATTCACTTGAAAATGTTAAAACTGCATAAGCTTTGGTTTATATTCAGTGGAAGTATTGTCTTTGTTAAAGAAGTTGATTATTAATGCAAAGAGAATTAGGTGCTAAACAAAATTGTTTTCCAACTTCTATTAAATTTTGTGTGTGTAAACCAGTGGTTCTCAACCTTTTGAGATTCAAGGACCACTTGAAAAATTTGTGTCTTAGCCGCGGACCACTACTGAAAATTGTACTACTTCCGTGCAGGAAATGTATAGATAATTAATTTTGCACTATTGCACAAAGTGTGAGTACTGTCTTTGAAAGTAAAGGCTTGAGAGATTTGTCTTTGGGAAGGGTGGGTGGTGGGACTCTCATAGGGCTCTGCAGGAATTTTACCAGTAAGACAATTTTTATTTTAAACTAATGTTAAAAAGTTTCCAAAGATTAACTGTTTTGACCGTCTGAATAAAAACGGGGAGATTTTCTCAATTCTTTACCGTCACTCTCATTTTTATCTAATTGATCGAATCCCAAGATATGACCAGCAGTGCTTTTAAATTTTAAAAAATATAATAAAATTATATTAGTTTACATGTATCTAGATTAAATGATCTAACAACACTTTAATTAAAATCATCAAATGATTAGTCAGTATTAAGTTCCAATATGTAAGCAGTTGATTCAGTTTATGAAGATTAAAAAGGGTCAATTCAGCAAAATTAATATTGAGGTAACGGTAATGTCAAGGATTTTAGCAACAGTTCAGTAAAATTTAAATCTGTAAAAAAGGTTACCTAGCTCTTTATTACATAACAACATAGTGTTTAATTTATCTTATATCTTACAGCCGCTCCTTCTATTCAGAAGACTACTGCATCCTATACTTATCCATAGTTTATGTCTAGCCTTACATTTTTGATTATTGATAGTGTGTTGATTTGCCTGGTTTGTTCAGGCAACTCATTCCAAATCCGAACTCCACTCCAGACAGAAAGAAGGAGAATTTTATGTTTTTGTTACGGTCTATGGAACAAGAAAAGTACTTTTTATCCTCAAGTCTATTAGTGTTGAATTTGAAAGTAATATCAGTGTTGATATCCCAATTTTCTTCATGCACAGAGAGATGAAAAATATGGAGATATTGAATTAAGTTTTTGCTTTAATGCAAGGACATCGTTTACATAAGCTTACCAAGCCTATTATTATTTAAAAATAATTGATAGAAGAAGAAGACTCCGCCTGCCCTAAGTCTGAGGAAAAAAGGTGCCATAACGCCGCAACAGGTGCGTTCTGCTAGAAAAAAAGCACTGTTAATAATACTATAGACTATTGTGCCAAATAATATTTATCATATACATCAGACGCTGGTTCTATTTAGAATATTATTGCATCCCACATTTATCCATGGTCCATGGTATATGTCTAGTCTTTTAACTTTATTTTTATTAGAGTTTTGAATAGTGATAGTGTAGTGTGTTTGTTTTCCTGGCTTGTTCAGGCAACCCATTCCACGCCCAAATGCCAGGCAAGAAGAAGGAGGATTTGTATGATATGAATATTATGAGTTTGTTTTTGAGAATGGAACAAGAAAAGTGTAACCCTATGCCTATCTATGTCTATTCAAGTCGACTGAGTGTTACATTTGATTATTGTTACATTGTATTTTCAAGTTAAAATTTAATGCCAACGCCTTTTGATTTTGCATTATTAATAATTACTTCTTTGGGGCCGACCATAAATGACGTCAAGCAGCCGGGGGTGGGGGGGCACACATTTGTAACGATGTGTGACGAGGGGGAGGGGGTGTTTAAGAAAAGTGACTTCACATCAGAACAAACAACTTTAAATATAAGTGCCACTTAAATATTTGATTACTTACAATTTATTTAATGACGTTTTACATGGCTTCACGTATGTTACGATAAAAGAGTGCAGCCTTACACTAAATACATACTTAAATGACAAAAAAGTGATTTGAAACATTAACATACTCATTTTCAAAAAGGAAAAAAAAACTTTTATGGGGAGGGGGGGGGGCAAAGTTTTGCTACGTCATATTGGAAGCTACGTTTTTTGGAAAGATGCATGAAGGGGGGAGGGGATGAAAAATCGGCCAAAATCGCATGATGTTATTGTTATTTATAGACGGCACCTGCCTTTGCTCTTCTAATACTTCTATCCTTAAACCTTAAGCCATAAGTATAAGTTCTAGTGTTTCTTGTTCCTGCTAAGTTTAGTCTTAGTCACTTAGTCAACTTAGTGCTTAGTAATTTATAATTTAATTTAACTACAAATTAATTAAATTAAAATTAAAGACTTGACTAGGCCTAGGCTAGGCATATCAAATTCAAATAGTATTAGAATATTTAGAATACTAGTATTCTAAAAAAACCAACTAGTATCAGTAACAGTAACAGTGTTTTCAGAGTGAAAACAGAATTGAGAAGACAAGATCAAGAACCACAAAGACAAACTTTCACAAAAAAAGTGACAATGACAAAGTAAGCAGGAAATATCATGATAAGTTACAATAAATAAGTCCTAAGTTAAGTAATTTTTTATTTTTTTTAAAATTTAAATAAGTATAAAATTATAAGTCATAATCATAATAGTATAATATAAGTTATAAGTAAGAGTCAAGAGTAAGACTTAGTAAGAGAGTAACTTAAGACTTAAGTAAGTCTTGTCTTATAAGTTATAATTATAAGAAATAGAGATATTAAAGTAATAAAGTTATATTATTTAAAATAGTTAATACTTTGGGCTTGGGACGTTCCACTACAACTTACTTCTGTTACAATTGTTTTCATTTTTGTTAAGTTAGTTTAGCGTCAGTGTGGCACAATCTGAGCCAAATTAGTTTTCTTTTCTACTTTCACTTTTAGTTCATTTTACATACGTGTCAATCTCATTTTTGTAAGTTGTAAATTGTGTATATAAATTTCGGATCGGCGCACGGCGCAGGCATTTTCAAATCAAATGAAAGATTTACGTGTGTGGCCCTCTTAGCCTACTTGTTAAATATGTGCCTTGAATTACTAAAAAAAACTATGTGTATCCAGTGGCGTCACTAGGGGGGGGGCGGGCCGCCCCGGGTGACACCCATCAGGGGGTGACACCCGAGCCAAAAATTTTACTGTGTACGATTTTATGTCCGAAAAAAAAAGATGAAAAATTGTTTAATCTAGAAAGAAATTAAGAAATACAATGAAATACGTTAAACGCGAAAACTCTTACTCTTATTAAAAAAAGATCAGTTAACTTGCAATAATAAAACAGTCCCAACACACAAACAACATTAAAACAAATTAGGAAAAAAGAAAAGAAACATTCGCAGCAGAGAGATCTTTAACTTTAAAAAACATCTGGAATGAAAGAGGCAGTATGTTATGTTTCAAAAGATATATAAAGCCATTTGGGATTGGACACACCGACAGCATGGACGAATCCCACCTCAAAACTCCCTCCACCACAGTGGGGTAAGGGGATACGATTTTATCCCCCACCGCCCCCCCCCCAAAAAAAAACCCCCCACAAAAAAACACATCAAAAGATGGGTTTTCTTTGTTGATGTTTTTCTTGAGAAAAATTATGATTTCAATGTCTTTTAGTTAATATTTTGTTATATATATATTTATTAAAGGCGTGAAAGCTTAGATATGCATGTTTATATACAGGTAGTCCTCCGGTTACGACGGTCCCATCCCGACTTACTCTGTTTCGTGGTTACGAACGCGCCCCCATAAAGAATAATATTACGCGTTATTCCGTATTTTAAAATATTTTTAAAATATTTTTGTTCATGAGGTAACGAATTGTTTTCTCTAATTGAAATAACAAAAATTATTGAAAAATATGCATGATCATTATTTCAACCTACAACTTTCGTTTGCGAATTTTTTAAATGGCGCAGTTTTCACTCAAGTCCATTTAGGCTGAGTAAGCTTACAAGTTCCTTTTCAATGCTCATTAGAGAAGAGAGAGCATATTCAGTCTTTTTTCCCCCATACAAAATCAAACTCATTATATATTCTTTTCAACTTTGAAAAGGATCGCTCTCAGTCGCAGTTTGATGTCATCATTGAAAGATAGATGTGAAGTGCGATGTGTACATTTGTAAAGGACTGTGTGAAATATAGCTCATTCAAAATCAGCAAAATTTTTTAGCTCTGTGCACGTTTTTTGAGTTTAGCTTTGTGCCACTTCCTTTCCTTACCCTGAGCCTGGGGCTGGACAATAACTTTTTTAAGAGTTCTGAAAATTGGACTAATTCTGAAGGTAAGCGTCTTTGATATCACTTGAATGTTCTTCCAATAACTTGGCTGCTGCCCATCGGGTGGCGAAATTGCTGAGCTCATTTAAGTCTGTAAGAAAGCCAAATTTCTCATGGATGTCTTTATATGCGCCAAACCGATGCTGTAGGGCTTAAGAAATTTGTCAATGATGACCAGAAATACCTCAATCTTGAATTTTTGTCTCGAGGAGAGTACTGTTTTGTTGATGTCCCTTTATCAAACTGATGCTTTCTTTTTTGTTTGATAGTATCGAAGATTGTTTACACTGTTTTTATCACGGAATTTTTCTTTCCTTTGTCTTCATAGGCATCAAATTAAGAATGCTATCTTTTAACAAACTTAATGAGATACTTCCTTTCTAAAATTGTTTCCCAAATTTCAAGTAAAATAGCGACTTTCAGTTGTTCAATTTCCTTTAGAAATCCTTCTTCTTCAAGTAGAAAGTCACGTGGCTGATTTTCATTTGTTGCTAATTCTTACAGTGCTGCGATATTCTCATGCTTTGAGTTATTAATAGTCCTTACAGCATCATGTCAGGCTGACCATCTTGTGTCAGACAAGGCTTTGTTAGCATGTATCAATTTCATATGTTTTTGAAGTACCTGTCAACGATGAGTAGATGCAACAAGCCGGGTATAAAGATTTTGCAGAAGACAAAAAAAGTCTGACCGCAGCAGGACAACATGCTGCTCTTTTCCCAACCAAATTAAAGGAATGAGCTGTGCACGGCATATAATGAGCTACAATGAACTTCTCACGAAGAATAGCCTGGTTTCCGTTATACTTCCTACTCATTTGCAGCATTGCCGTATGACTGTCCAAGGCATTTTAGGGATTCGTACAAACATAATAGCCTGCATCTTTATTATACACTATAATTCATAATAAGTTTGGGGTCCTTAAATTATTGGGGGCTTTAGCCCGTTCAGCACCCCCCTTTTAATCCGCCATAGGGGTAGTGTCACGCATTTGTGACGATGTGGTACGAGGAGGGGGGTGTTTGAGAAATGTGACGTCACATCAAAAACGCGCAACTTTAAATAAAAGTTCCACTTAAATATTTGATTGTTTACCATTTATTTAATTAAGTTTTCAATGACTTCACGCGTGTTACGATATTAGAGTGCAGACTTACCCTAAATACATATTTAAATGAAATTTTTTTTAAAAAAAGTAAAAAAAACAAGTTTTTGACTATAAATCCTTTATGTACGAGACTTAACTAAAAGAATGTTCATTATAATACGCAGCGCAAGACCATCCAAAAATACAAAATTGCAGTTGTGTCGCAAAACATGTTTAATATAATGCGCACCGATCAATAATATGTTTAGAAAAAGTGTTGTCAATAAAATACGCACCTATTGCGTGACAGAAAAGTCGTTCAATATAATGCGCACCCTTACACTCTATCTCAAAAATTAACATGATACATAGGAATAAATAAAATAATCTAAAAAATCAATAATTTAATTACGGTACATGTGATGGATCTGAAATTTTGATACATTGTTTTTATCATCGGTACAAAACTGCCTGCAAAATTTCAGCTCGCTAGCTTACGAGGAAATGGGTTAAAAACTGATCCAAATTTTGGCGACAAGCAAGGGCGCAAGGGTGCAAGCAAGCAACCAGACACCACGAGTTAATATAAATGATTCAAATATAATTTGCAACATGCTTAATTTTTATTGAGAAAATACGGCTGCTGTCAAAGCTTTGTGACGTCATATCGTAAAAAAGGGGTGGGGTCTAAGTTTTTGTGACAAAGTATGACGCTGAGGTGGGTGGGGTAAAAATCGGCAACCTCGCGTGACGTCATTTATGGACGTCCCTTCAGTCATGAAGGGGTGACACCATGATATACCGCCCCGGGTGACACAAACCCTAGTGACGCCTCTGCCGTAATTAAATTAATGCATTTTTTAGTTTATCTTTATAAAGTTTTTTTAAAACAACGTTTTTATAAGTGAACTAAAAAGAAGAAAATAATTTAAAAGTTATAAGTTCACGTACATGTACTTTGATTTAATATGACCTTTTTTAAACCTCTATTTATTTTATTTATTTTGACGGAAAGCTTATTTCACTTTTAAAAAATTATATTAATGGGACCCATCCACCAAAGAAAGCATTGATAAACTAGAACAAATTCAAAAAAGAGCTGCCAGATTCAGTACTGGATAATATTCAAAACTGACAAGAATAACACCTTTAGTTAAATCATTAAACCTTGAAACACTAGAGAATAGAAAAACCATGAGTAAAGTAGTAATCATACATAAAACAATTAATTCTAATTTGGAAATACAACAAAAAGATAACTTAATACAACCCTCAGATAGACATAAGGATACAAACACCTTTCTTATTCCGTATGCAAGAACAAATGATACAAATTTTCGTTTTGCCCGTCCGGAATTCGGGCGTGGTTGGGTTGCCTGAAGAAACCAGGAAAACCAACACTTTATCAACATTTAAATCTCTAATAAAAATGCAGGACTAAACACAAACCATAGATAAGTTTAGGACGCAATAATCTTCTGTATAGAAGGAGCGTCTGTAACAGATAAGATAAGATAATCACATATTATAATTATAATATTATATAATATAGTATAGGGCTTATTTTTTAACTCAAACTATTAAATGAAGTAATGTGAGTGTGAGCTCACCCCTTGCCTTATTCCATATCTTCAAAAATATTATTAGAGAAAAGAAATCGGACATGTTCTTATTTTGAAAGACAATATTATCCTTTATTTCCCCATTTCCGATTTAACTTCTTAAAGTCACGTTGTGTTTTTGTTGATCTTCATGACTTTTCGTGATATTTCGAATAGTGCTTCAATTAAATAAAGGGAGTTAATAGAATATTTCCCCTCTGGAGATAAATTACTTTTTTGTCTCCCTTTAGTTTCGGTCAATTTTATAAAATTATAACACGAATTACATTTTATTATAAATTTTATGTTCAGTTTCATTTAAATATTTACATTTACATATTAATGTGTGAGATCTAAGCAAATATCAGTCGTGGTTAAAAAATGAAAGTAATTTTGTAACGTTGTATCACTAGATTCTATTAATATTTACACATTTAAATACTCGTGTAACCGAGATAATATATTCCAGAATTAAAAATTAATAACCTTAGGGGCCGTCCATAAAGTACGTCACGCTATTTTTGACCATTTTTAACTCCCTCTGTCATAAACTGTCACACATCTCGGACCCCCCCCCCTAAAGTACGTCACAATTTTGAACAAAAATGTTGTTTTTTATTAACAAAATAATCAAAATTTAATATAAAACACCGTGATGTCACACATGGCCGGACACCCCCTCCCCCCTGTCACACTTTCTTACACCCCCTCCCCCCCCCTGGAGCGTGACATACTTTATGGACGGCCCCTAAATTAAAATTAATTATTTTTTAATTATTGACAGTAAATAATTATAATCAACAGTTACACGAATGTTGATCTCCCTTCTCTTTTATCTTCCTATACTTTCCCTTCATACTCTGACAACAATTCATTGTTACAGTGACTAGTGACTAGTGAGTCGTATGTTAGATGTCATGCACTTAGTCATTTATTGACTGACTTTTAGTTAACCGTATATAGATGGACGTGCTGTGCTATTACTATTAGTCTGATACATCGAAAATAATGCTAATTATTATGCAACTTAAAATATAAATTTTGCTTAAAGCCATTCCATACTTAAGATTATTCCAGTAGTTCTCAATCTTTTGAGATTCAAGGACCACTTGAAAAATTTGTGTCTTAGCCGCGGACCACTACTGAAAATTTTACTACTCCCGTGCAGGAAATGTATAGATAATTAAACTTTGTATATAAATTAAAAATTCATCCTCACGGACCACCAGGGACATCTCCGCGGACCACAGGTTGAGAACCACTGGATTATTCCACTCTTAGAATATTCAACTCTTAGTAATATAATTCCATTCTGAGAAGATTCAACTCTTAGTAATATAATTCCACTCTTAGAAGATTCAACTCTTAGTAATATAATTCCACTCTTTGAAGATTCAACTGTTAGTAATATAATTCCACTCTTTGAAGATTCAACTCTTAGTAAATATAATTCCACTCTTAGAAGATTCAACTCTTAGTAATATAATTCCACTCTTAGAAGATTCAACTCTTAGTAATGTGATTCCACTCGAAATACTACTCCTCCCTCTTGGTACAAGTGCCTCTTGACTTTGGCGCCCCAGACGGTTTCCTGCTTTGCCTGCTTTTACCTAAGACTGGTGCTGAATTTACCTTAGTTTCAACACAGTGCTTACGGGTGCCAAGGGGTAAATTTTTACCTTGCCCTGTTTCAAACCTTTCAACTTTTTGATATTTACCCAATAAAATATTTGCCTCGTTCTCGTCTTCCACCCCGTCCCAGGTTTCAATATCTGGCGAATCTACTCGACTCCTAATGTAAAATTTTCACTTCACCACCTAATTGGGGAGAGGGGCAAGACATCGGACCGGAAACAGAAAGCAAGGGCCACTTCCTGCATTGGCTCGCAAATGGCTCGGTGAGATTCCATCGTTGTCGCCTGATTATCTGGTTCCCTTGGCTATAATCCTCTTTAGGAGACGAGCAAACGCAGGGTTAACTTTAAAGGCTATCAAAAATGAAGTCAGGCTCCGATGTCGTTAGCGGAAATCAATTTGATCTCCACACAAGAGCGTATTCTTCCTCACTCTCTTCTTTTCCAAACTTCCTCCACATTTTATTTCCTTCTCGCTTCAATTTTTCCTCTCTTTCTTTTCAACGATTTCTGTTACTTCTCTCTTGCCATTCTCATGTCACATTTTGATATATTCCAACATCTCTGTTAAGTTCTATCCCAAGTCTCTCTCCTATTTCATTTTGGAACGTATTTCTATGATAAAGTTAAATGAATCCCTCCCAGAAACTGCTACCCACCCCTCTCCAACTACAGCACCCTTCCCATTTCTCTCAAATTATACATCCTCCCATTGGTCTCAAACTATACACCCCTCCCATTACTATTTAAAAGTCAAACTTTGCTTCTTTCCCAGCACGCCGTACGATGTTAGTAAATAAAATATTTCCCGGGTTATTTTCCCAGCCCGGGCAGTGGCGTAGCTAGGGGGGGCGGTGGGGGTGGTCCGCCCCGGGCGGCACACATTTTGGGGCGGCATTTGGGGGCATTTGAAAAGTACAGCCCTTTCGGACAACCACCGTTTTTTTTTGAAAGAGGAAAACCCGGGTGAAAATAAAATATTCATACTTTCGAGTCGTAATTAACGGATTCTCAAGACATTTTTTATTACACACTGTTTGTTATTACTAACGCATACCCGTTAAGAAATTTAAAATCGCTTAAAAAATGTATTGATTTGTTTTGAAAATTAAGCAGTATACATCACAGATGACGCTTTTTATAAGAAAACGACACAAAGAACACATCACCGCTGGGTCGAATATACTATTAATATCGCCGCGACAGTTATTGTGTGGATTTTCGACATGCACAGAATGATAAGCGAACAAGTACCTACATGGCATGGTGGTTCAAATATTGTGTTTAACTTGCAAGTAGTAATTTATATTACTGTATAAGTTTACAGAAAATTATTCTAAGGTAATTTATTAAAAATTAATTATATTTTTTTTCATTAAAGTAGCACAAACAAAATTTGTGTGTTTCATTAAAATACGTTTATTCACTAAAACATTTACACATATCCTATTAAAGTAATGTTTAGATAGTTTGAATTAGTCTATTTTACTGAAAATTATTGCGATTTTTTACAAGAAAGATTAATCGCGATTGTTGTTTTTTTCTCCAAGTTTTGGATAATGGTAAAAATTTGTTAAGATCGTGTATGGTGTATTCACCATTGAAAACATTATATATTATTTTTGCTGTAAACTGTTTGATGATCTTTTCCAATCAAATTTGAAGACGGAAAATACATTAGAAATAAGAATTGGACAAGGTGCAACTTTTGATAAACTACAATAACATAATATTTTTAAAGAAATAAGAAAAAAATGAAAGCAAAAACTCACAATACGTTATATAATTAGATTCTTAGCAACAGCAAAAAATTGGCGTTGAAGGGTCATCGTGAAGGTATTCATGAGGAAGACATCATATCATTTGAAAATAGAGGGAATTTTCTAGAGCTTTTTGACTTGTAGGCTAAGTACGACCCAGTATTACGTGAACATTTAGTAAACATTAAGATGAGTAATAAATATAGTGTCTCCTATTTGTGGAAAATGATTCGAAATGAATTCATAGACCTATTGAGGGGTGCAGTGAGAAAAACAACAATGGACCTAATAAAGCAAGCTAAAAACTTTTGTATGATATTTTACAGCACTCCAGATATTTCCCGTAAAGTTTAATCTAGTCAAATTAAAAGATACGTAGTTATTGATATCAGCGAAGTTAAAGTTGTAGAATCGTATATTTACTATGTAGAAAATAAAGGAAAAACTGCTGAGGAAATCACAAATATGATTTCAAAGACATTAGAAAATGTTTAGATACAAAAAAGTTTCAGAGGAAAGGGCTTACGATAATGCTTCCGTCAATCTAAATGCAGAGTTTGTAGCATGCACACATCATTCATTCACATCATTTTGGAACTATCGAAAAGTTGTTTTCATTTTTTTTATATTCTTCCACTCGTCGATGGGAAGTTTTACTTTATGTCACAGGTCAAGGTGTCAAACGCAGCGTTGAAACTCGCTGGAGCGCTTGAGCAGAAGCAGTAACTATAGTAAAAAATCATTTTTTTTTACATTTTAAGCGCCTAGGAAAAATTGACATCTGAAGAAGAAAATAGTAAAACGAGATCACTTGCTGAAAATTTTCTCAATTCAATGCAATCTGTTTCTTTTCTATGTTGTCACAATTTATGGGAACCCGTCTTTTTTGTAAATTAATGATGCTCAAAAATACTTTCAAATAAAATGTTCACCAATGCCATATAAAACTAAATTCTTTGCAAACCCATTTCATGGAAAAAAGAGATGTGCTAATGGAAAAAGCTGTTATAGCAGCCAAAATAATGTGTGAAGAGTTGGAGACATCGACTGAACGCCAAGCTAGAAGGGAAAAACATATGAGGGGGGGGGGATTCAAAAGACGTGGTCTAGTCTTATCTTTAGAACATGAAGTACGACGAGACATTTTTTAATCCATGGATCGAATTATAAAGGAATTAAAAGAACGCTTTGATCAGTTGCATGTCCTTGTAAGAAAATATTCGTGCATATATCCCATGTAACCTACTAAATGCAGAAAATGAATGTCAAATAAATGATTTTATTGACATTGATAAAGAACAGTTTCATATTGAAAGAAGAATGATCCAGGTTTTATGGCTGTACCTATACCACAAAAAGAGGCATTGCGTTGGGAAAATGGAGGAAGAGGTCCCATTGATCAATTAAAATTTATTAAACAGTATAGATTGGAAACTTCTGAACCCAACATTGTAATCTTGCTAATAATTTTTATAACAATTATTGTTATCAGTGTCGCTAGTTGTGAAAGGAGCTTCTCCAAACTGAAGTTGATAAAAAATTATCTTTGTTCCACAATGAGTGCATGATTTAAGACAGGGGTCGGGAAACCATGGCTCGCGAGCCAGATGTGGCTCCATTGATGGCTGAATCTGGCTCTCAGACAAATAATCGATTATCTAAATAAAAACGTTTATTCAGATTCTTTTGAACTGCATATAAAATAAACAGCCTAACAATGATATTTGAATTATTTTTAATATCATGAGACATAATTATGGTACTTTTAGTGTTGAAATAACACGAAATGCACACATTTACTTGAATTTTTAGTTACATAATGTATGGCTCTCACTCGGTGGTCGAGTGGCAGCGCACTGGACTGTCGTACCGATGGTCACGGGTTCGATCCGTGTGAAGGCAAGGGTTTGTTCCCGGGGCCTAGGGCGTCCCTGAGTCACCCCGCTCCGAATGGGTACCTAACACTACATGTAGTTAGGCGGCTGGGTAATGCGTGGAACCCACAAAGCCGTGGCCTGTGATTGCTGCATCACTTGCCAACAGATCATCTGTCATGGTCTGTGGACGCAACTATCTTCTGCATAGAAGGAGCGTCTGTATAGATAAGAATAAGAAGAATAATTACTTTTCAAAATATGTGGTGTTTATGGCTCTCTCAGACAAAAAGTTTCCCGACCTTTGATTTAAGACTACAAAAACTTGCAATATTGTGCATAGAACAAAATATAACAAATTAATTAAACTTTGATAGCATAATACACGATTTTCTACTATGTAAGTTAAGAAAATAAATGTATAAATAATGTGTTTACATACTAATTTCCATAATTGGTTCATAAAAAAATAATTAAATCATTTATTTATAAATACAAAATAAAAGCATACTAATTGGTATTTTTTGGTGAAGATTTGGAATACGTTTGTCTCATGGGGCTGCAACCTCATTAACTTTCTTGTAACCTTAAAAAAAGTATCTTGTATTGTCCGTAATTCTTATAAAATATGTATTTATGGGTATAACATCTTATTTGACCTCCTTTATTGCCGCTTACTTAAATATGGCATCCAATGGTAAAAATGTTCGCCACCTTTACTTTGTTTCAATTACAATTATTTATTTATATTTCTTAATTTATAAAAACCATTATGTTATATACTTAAAAAGGGCGCAAATTGGAGACCGCCCCAGGCGGCAAAAGGTCTAGCTACACCACTGAGCCCGGGTACCTAATTTTAAAATAAAATGATCTTAGTTCTTTTCCCCATGTAAATAACAGCAAATCACCGTATATCACCGTATATCAAGTATATCCCCTATGTCTATAACAGCAAATCACCGTATATCAACAATATCTCACATTGTCTCAGGACGCCAGAAACCTTCCCGATACAGTTCACTGTGCTCAAAAACTAAACTTAGTGGCTCCAGTTCACAGGTTCTC
Organism: Ampullaceana balthica; assembly: GCA_944989445.1. NCBI lineage: Eukaryota > Metazoa > Mollusca > Gastropoda > Lymnaeidae > Ampullaceana > Ampullaceana balthica. The sequence continues at coordinate 3,513,381 of CALYLW010000047.1, forward strand.
AAACTTTGCACCCCACGAACACACTCAAAATCCAACACTCTCGCCAAGTAAGATATTTTTTTAACACAGACACTTATTTTTTTATTTTTTTTGTGTGACCCTCTCATATCACACCTCATCCCCCTCCCCATATTTAATTGCTGCCCCCTCCCCATCTTTCATTGCCCCTCACCCCATCTTAAAGGCCAATCTTTATTTCAACGACACTCATCTTCTGGTTTCTTGAATCATCTCTCGAGGCGCGCTGTGCTCGTTATGAGTCACTCCTCGCACGTCTTTCTCTCGGGACGCGCTCAATTGTTTTGTCTATTTATTGAATACCACGCGCTCGATCTTACTAAGGAAGAATCCCATCTTACCAGAGCAGACTGCAATCTGCCATGGTCAGACTTAAATCTGGCATGGGCATTTTGACCTCTTTCTTAGCCATACTCACAGGACCAGACTTACATCTAACACGATCAGACTTTCATCTTTTTAATAGCCAGACTTTCATTTTACGTAGCCAGACTTTCATTTTACATAGTCAGACTTTCATCTTACATAGTCAGACTTTCATTTTATGTGACCAGACTTTCATATTTGATGCATATTTTCAATTAGCTCTAGTGGATGAGCCATTCACGCATCGCCGCCACATTTGGTTTTTGAAAAAGGGGTGGGTTATTTTAAAGACTTTCAATCTATGTATATTTTACTATCATAGCTCTATACATATGAAATGATATATTTTATAAGTATATCATAGTTTCATCAGAATCGCTTACAGAAATATAGTTTCTATGACCCTATCACACATTCACACGCTCAGTGTTTATTTCATTCTTTATGCGTTGTACTATAGAATAAAAACGCGATTTCGTCAATCATTATAATATAATAATGTTAAGTTAATCATCATTATTATTATGTAAAGTGAATCTTCGGGGCCGTCCATAAATGACGTCACGTGATTTGGGCTGATTTTACCCCGCTCGTCACACTTCGTCACGAAAACTTAGACACCCCTCCAATATGACGTCACAAAGCTTTGAAACCCCCCCCCCAAAGCCGTATTGTTTAATTGAAAATTAGCATGCTGAAAATTACTTTTTTGTCATTTAAGTATGTATTTAGTGTAAGACGGCACTCTTATATCGTAACACGCGTGAAGTCATTGGCAATTGAAAACGTCATTAAATGAATTGTAAACAATCAAATATTTAAGAGGAACTTTTATTTAAAGTTGCGCGCTTTCATGTGACGTCACATTTCCCCCTCGTCACACATAGTCACAAATGCGTGACCCCCGACCCCCTAGGGGCGTGACGTCATTTTTGGACGGCCACCTTTATTAATATTATTATTATGATAAGTCAATACTTAATAACATGTCAAGTCAATTATTATTATTTTAATTTGTCTTCTAGCTGTTGTTAACAATAAACCACCAGAGTGACTCCCCTTTCTAAGACCGGAAACGAAGACAGGACCGATATATTCCATTACTCTCCCATCCGACTAATCTATTCTCCGCGGCTCTGTCACACTAGACAACGGTAAAACAACAAAGTGCTCCGGTTGGGAAGACACAACATTTGATCCGGCGCCTGGCAGAAGATAAACTACAGGAACCCCAAAAGGACCCCTATTGTCCGGATAATGGCACATGATGTCGGAAGTCAGAGAGAAACAGGGCAGCGCGTGACTCAGGTCTGCCCCGGTGCCATCTGGGATATCAATGACGTCCGAAACAAGCTAAAATGTTTGACACCCGGGACAAACATATTTTTGTTACTTTTCAACTCTGAGATCCAGTAATCTGATAATGCAATAGCCCCCAAAAATAATAATAAAAAATCTGCGGAATAAAGAATTGTGTAAGACTATCTTTAATATTACGTATGGAGTATGGACTCTTAAAATAGAAGTCAGTATACGTTTATATGTCGGTAGACTCCCCGGCTACATGGCACTCTTAAACTCTTTACTTCATGATTTGACCATGAGAAGCAGCATGAATTCTGATCCATGTTTTTATGAACTGTTGAATGCACAGATCTTTAGGTTATTCAACTTTCAGTTCAGGAACAGCTGGGGATGAAGTCATTTTAACGTGGTCATTATTTTTTTGGGGAAAACACACACACACTACAATTAAAGATGTGGGCGGGGGAGGACGGGGCTTGTGGGCGGAGTGGAGTGAGTATCACGAGCTGATGCCCATGTCTGCTGGTCAGGGTGCACCTAATGAGTCATGGCCAGAGTGCAATGTTCTTTGTGATTGCCATTGGCCAATTGTTAACATCAGTGCATGGTCGTATCCGAGCTCCACTTTTATTGGTGCAAAGCATCACGTGACACTGTGATATTAAACGTACGATGCTGAACTTGGAGTTTTGAAGGAAAAAAATATCTTTAATTTGTAACGGACATTCCAAGGGTTGCATTTGAATCAGGCAAAACTGTATCATTCCCCAGATGATGACATATTCATGTCAAAAGAAAAAGCAATATAGAAAACTATTCTATGCTCTTTATTTAAGTACATTCTGTCTAATGTGCGTTTGCAGAATGTTGTGTTTTTGTGTGCATGTTTTGATTCATTTAATTGCTATCCTTGTGATCAAAAAAATATTTATTTTAAAACTTCTGCCGTCACAAACCGTGGAATAGTTCACGAAAATCAGTGGAAAATTATGATTCAGGGGAAATAACATGAATTAAGTGATTCAGGGGGAATAACCTGTCATGAGTCAAATAATTTATTTTTCTTTCTATGTTTTAATCGAACAGTGAGTCAATCCAATATTTCTATTGTTCTCTCGTATCGCGTATAAATTTCAAATTGAGTTTTAAAAAAATAACTGTAACAAATAATGTTCACAATTTAGTATAAATACATCATAAGTTAAGTAAATCGTCGTCGTGTGTATTCCTAAAATTTCTAAATTTTATAACTTTATTGCTTGACTTTGACTCGACTTATATTGTAATACGTCAGTTGTATGTGTGACAGCATTGTTCATATTCAGACTTTTCTAAACTTATCGATCAATGTAAAACTTCTTTATGTTAACTTTTTAAAGAGACGTGTAAAGATGTTTTTATTATTTTTTTTCTTTTTTAATTAAGAAGCAAAGAAAAGAAAAAAAAATTTTTCTTTATTCTCGGGAGTGACTCATTATTTAAAAAAAACAACTGAAGTAGTCAGTTTTATTTCACTGCGGAAAGCAGTCATCTAAGACATGGGCGGGATCCATCGGGTAAGAGACCCCGCCCACATGTCCATACGGCCAATGCCAAGTTCGACATACGTGTTTGGCGGCAGCGTGTCGAGCGAGTCATTGATTGGGTAATGGGTGAGTGGATCTCGCACGCGCTAGGAAGGGGGGGGGTGAGCTCGCTCTGAATGAATGAATGAATGCAGTGACTAATAAGGCTTTTCTACTTCCTCCGCCACGACTCTCGCCACGTCTCACTTTTGTTATATGATCGTTTCAACAAAGACTCGACGTTCTTTCGTATCGACTCCGGCTACACGACGTTCTTTCGTATCGACTCCGGCTACACGACTCCAACTTTTAGAAATACCATCAATATCAATGAGACTCCACTGACTGTGAGTTAGGTTACTCTCGAAATAATAAACGATGAAAGGTATATGGCGTCGCCATCTTCTTATTTTTTTGTTTTCTTTGCGCATGTGCTAAATCTCTAATCTAAAGACACTGTCAGAAATCGAGTACACAATTAAAATTACGACTACACGATTTCGATTTCAAGCTAATCGCACAAACATTTAACTGTGAAATATATTGGTTTGACTAAAGTGGTGTTAGTAAACAGATTAAAAGTCTTAACAGCGGGTGAAGACAATACGACATATGATGATGACCTGTTAAACTGAGTCAGTACGGAACTAAAGTATATGCTGAAGTGATCAGTTCCTAACTGTACGACTATATTTTCTCTGTGTTGATGATATTTATCGCAGTAATGCAGAGCCGATGAGATACACATATCCCAACAAATATGTTAACATGACACAACACTGTCCACCACTAAAACAAGGTAACATAATCCACAACTTACAGAAGATAGCACTATTCAACGCATGCAGACGTGATACAGATTTAGGGCAGTGATAGCGAACCTTTTGGGGGCGGCGTGCCCTAAATTCAACAAAAACCCACTTATTTATAGCAAAGTGCAAACACTCCAACGAAACCCCAAAATGGGGGTTTTGCTTAGCTGGTTTGATTTAAGTAAGTAATATTTTAGTCGCGTGCCGGCTGACTAGGCTCTGGGTGCCGACTGTGGCCCGCGTGCCATAGGTTCGCCATCACTGATATAGGGCATTCTAGCCTAAGCTAACAGCATGTTTAGTAATAGCAAATTTCAAGATTTTTAAATATTAAAAAAACAGTAGAATCAGTCTCGAGAGCATAGACTCTTTTCAATTTTGCATTGCCAGAAGTATCAAGAACCAATGTGCACTAAACCATTTTGTACCAAATCATTGTGAATGGTACCAACTTGTACGAATGAATGCAATAAATGAAATATATATATATAGAACCACATCATTTCCTACAAAATTAATTAGCACAATATTTGTTTATTTTTTCGTTTTTTTTATAACCAATTTTTAACACAACCCTTGGCACAAAGGAGTGTTTGCTGAAACAAACTAATGTAACAAATATAGTTTCAGTTAAAAAAATTTATTCATTTCACAAAAGCATATTCCAGCTTAAACATTAATAATTTTATTTATCTTTGCTAAACGTACTTCTTATTTCGAACACATTTTCACTCTAAAAAAATTTCTTGTAACGACGACTGCATGTGTAAAATCAGCTCAAACAGCTTTTCACTTTCACTTGTAACATGACATGACTTTGACTGCAATCAATTTATTTAATGCGTGTTATTCGGGACTTAATGATTCATGACTAATGAGTACCGCAACCTTCCAATTTGTGAACATTCATGACTAATGAGTACCGCAACCTTCCAATTTGTGAACATTCATGACTAATGAGTACCGCAACCTTCCAATTTGTGAACATTCATGACTAATGAGTACCGCAACCTTCCAATTTGTGAACATTCATGACTAATGAGTACCGCAACCTTATAATTTGTGAACATTCATGACTAATGAGTACCGGAACCTTCCAATTTGTGAACATTCATGACTAATGAGTACCGCAACCTTCCAATTTGTGAACATTCATGACTAATGAGTACCGCAACCTTCCAATTTGTGAACATTCATGACTAATGAGTACCGCAACCTTCCAATTTGTGAACATTCATGACTAATGAGTACCGCAACCTTATAATTTTTGAACATTCATGACTAATGAGTACCGCAACCTTCCAATTTGTGAACATTCATGACTAATCTTCTTCTTCTTCGTTCTCAATTTGAGTATTGCGTGCCGACGAGTTTTGCGCCAATTGGCCCGTGGTCTCCGACTTCAGCTTGCTGTTTTTTCTGGATGTGCTTCCATAGCCTTTGGTCAGCCAAGACCATCTGCAAGGCAGCAGTTGATTTTGGCAAGTGATGCAGCGTTCACATGCCACGGCTATAAGGGTTCCACGCATTACCCAGCCGCCTTTTATTTTCCCTAACTATGCGTTAGGTACCCACTCGAAGCTGGGTGGACTCGGGGACGCCCTAGGCCGCGGGAACAAATCCATGGCTTCCCATGGATTCGAACCCATGACCATCGGTACGCCAGTCGAGCGCGCTACCACTCGACCACCGTATCCCCTCATGACTAATGAGTACCGCAACCTTCCAATTTGTGAACATTCATGACTAATGAGTACCGCAACCTTCCAATTTGAGAACATTCATGACTAATGAGTACTGTAACCTTCCCGTTAGAGAACATTCGTGACTAATGAGTACTGTAACCTTCCCGCTAGAGAACATTCATGACTAATGAGTACTGTAACCTTCCCGTTAGAGAACATTCATGACTAATGAGTACTGCAACCTTCCCGTTAGAGAACATTCGTGACTAATGAGTACTGTAACCTTCCCATTAGAGAACATTCGTGACTAATGAGTACTGTAACCTTCCCATTAGAGAACATTCGTGACTAATGAGTACTGTAACCTTCCAATTTGAGATAATTTTTGACTAATGAAACAACATTTGTTTTTAATGATTAGCGTAGCTTATGTGTAATGTACTGTCTTTTATGTTGTTATTATAGTATAAATGGTTATTTAATTATTATATGTATGTTATGATCTCCATGTAAAGCGCTGTGAGCCCGGTTCCTTACTGGGATACAGCGCTATATAAATTATCAATTATTATTATTATTATTATTAATGAGTAATGTAACCTTCCAGTTTGATAACATTCATGACTAATGAGTACCGCAACCTTCCTATTTGAGAACACAGGCTGTGAGTACCATAGCCTTTCACCACTGAGCTCAGCCTCCCCAAGGTTAATGGCCTGCAGTTGTCTGCAGTCAACGCTCATGTTTAGTCAGCAGCTACTGACATTTGTCCATTCGTCAAGACCAATTGTACACGATGACTTGTCTACGGCTGCAGTAACGTATGAGCCGAAAGTCAAGTAGGCCAATGGATTTCGTTCGTATGGCCCAGGAGAAGTCATCCTAGCTGGCTTATTCGTCAAATGGCTAATCACACCACTGAGGGTGAGGATCACACTAATCATTCAAATGATATGAGTAAAGGGGAATAACCATGGACTTAATCAAAGGGAGAAAACTGAGTCACCCTTTCTGCCATCCAACATTGTTATTAACGCCAGTTTGGGTTTTTCAACGATGAGCAGTCGACGGTCTCTTTGTCGATGATTAAGTATGGGAGTATGATGATAAGGCTATACTGCAGCAAGTCAGGGTAGCCACTAGAGTATGCTATAACGCAATGTAGATGTGTTGTTTCGAGAGTATGTTTATAAGGCAGTGTAGTTGTTTTGTTTTGGAGAGTACATCGGTACCTCTAGATACGAGTAATTTAAGATACGAAAGGCCACTGGAAGAATTTTTTGTTCCAAGATACGAAAAAAAAATCCAAGATACGAAAAAACGCACAGCTGACAACATTGGAAATAACGTGACGTCATTCAACATGCCACTAACTGTTCTGCTCTCCTATTGGTCGATTCCAGCCCTATTGCTGTGTGTTATTTCGTGTCATGCATGCTTTATTTACTGTGTAGTTTGTTTGCTCTAGATGTCCTAAATTCGTGAATACTTTCGTGAAATCTTTAGAAAAGCGTATTTTTATGGCCATGTCTTCAAAGAAATTATTAATTAATCGCCTCACTCGAAATGGAAAAGTTCACATTTGTATACATATTATTTTTAATTTATTTTATTCTGTTTTCATTGTTTTATTAGTATTTATTTATTTGTTTTTAAAATGTGTACTTTTAAGGATTGAAGAATCCTACTTTGTTTGTTTGTTTGTTTGTTTGTTGTTGTTTTTAAAAAAAATAGTTTATATACACTTTTTTTAAAAAAATTGTGCACATTCAATTTCACACGTAAATAATTATATGTTTATATTAGCTGATACACACTTTTACTGTTATAACAATTGAATCATAAGGCTTCTATCACCAACCACCACACACCATCAAACTAAATGATCTCATTGTGACAAATATGACTAAGTTACTTATCTGCAAGAGCTGTAATTGACTTCACCATTACTCGTCACAAGATAACTCCATGCAAACATACTTCTAATAAAATATTATACAAAAAACAAGAAATACGAGCCGGTAGGTAGTCATACATGCAGAGTTGAACCTAGCACCCCACCCGAACGGTCTGTGTGACTGATGGCGTCTCAAGCCTGGGATAAAGACCCCGCTATGATTTGTGCAGCGCGGGTCAAACTAGTCATGTGACCCCCCAGACAACAGAGATGACACATCGATAATGTGTGGAACAATGCGAGCATCCCTGCCCCAGCAATCCCCCCCCCACTCATACCCCCCCCCCACACACACTTCCACTAAATTCTTGCTCAGGAATGACATCTTCACAGAATATTGGAGTTTTCCTCAAGACCTTTCTAATTAGGTCATTCCTTGACACTGCGAGGTCAGTATCGAGGGACACATCATTGGTGAACTCATGACTGTGGAATGGGGTGAACATCGGTTGGCATGTAACAAAACTTATCTTGTATCTGTCATAAAACTTATCTTCTATTTGTAATAAAATGTATCTTCTATCACTCAAAAACACAACCCTTGGTTCTATCACAATGTGCTTCTTTTTTCTATTAAAAAAAAGCAACCTTCTATCTAATATTACTTAAATACTTTTATATTTGAGGTAGATGAGTACCAATGTACAGGTGAGAACGTTTGGGCTGCCTGAGTAATACTAATAATATCCCCCCTTTCAGACCATGACGGCCTATGGGGCAAGTGAAGTAGCGTTCACAAGTTTCATTAAGCCACTCTGCTATACCTGTGAGTTGGGGTATACAAATAGCTATGTACCGGTCAGAAAGTGTCTACTAGCTGTGGCGTGGGTAGAAAGTTAGCCATGAAGTTTATGCTAATAGCTGTGGGGTAGTCAGACAGGTAACCATAAAGTTTATGCTAATAGCTGTGGGGTAGGCAGACAGGTAGCCATAAGGTTTATGCTACATGGGGTAAGCAGACAGGTAGCCATAAAGTTTATGCTAATAGCAGTGGGGTAAGCAGACAGGTAGCCATAAAGTTTTTTTTATCCTAATAGCTGTGTGGTAGGTAGCCAGGTAGCCATGCGTGTTTAATGAAGAATTATAATTCCTCAGTAATATGGAGTATTTGTTATTCTCAAATTAACATTAACTATATATAGAAGCAGTTATTCATCCAAATGATAAAAAAAAATCCAAAAATTTTCGTTTTCTTACGGGGAATCGTGATTTGTATATAACTTATTCATAACATTTTCCACAAAGATACCCCCCTCCCCCTAGCCCCATTCCTTAAAAACTATTTGGACACTGACACAACCGATGTCTCCTCAAATTCAGACCACCCCACAGAAATCTGCTCACCCCCGCACCCCCTTCAGACCCCCATTGGGGTGGAATAGTTGGCCTCCTTTGTCCTGCCCTTGTTGAAGAGAATCTCCGTTTCCCTGAGTTAACCACTAAAGAGGATTCCTTCTCTCGCCACTAAATTAAAACTCCAGCTTAAATGAGTCATCGAGGTCCACTTGGAGTCCTAGCGACAGTCAAAGTCCATTTCGCTGGCCCGCCGAATGTGGACATGAGATACGGCCTGGTGGCCCGGAGGTAATGAATGTCTTACGCTTTTAGGAAGCTGGTATGTGTGTACGTGTGTCATTGAACGGGGAACTGAATTATTCTAAAGTTTTTTTTACAATTCTGTCATTTTGCTGAAATCTTATGATGCAAACTACTGTAAAAGAACAGTGATGAAAACACCTTAAAGTTAACAACTGATGACTTTATGTGCTTAGTTCGTTTATATATTTACCCTATAATCAAAGGATTCATTCATTCTCAGACTTGAAATATTTATGCAATTACCATTCTATGATACGACCAATCTGTGCAAAGTCTAGTGCAACGGTGGCCAAACTGCGGCTCGCGAGCCGCATGCGGCTCTTCTGTGTTCACATTGCGGCACTCGAACAATTTAAGGATTTATAACTTTGAAAGATTTAATATTTTTAAAAAATGAAAGTAAATTAATAGAAGTAAAAAAAAAGATTTTTAAAAACCACGTTTTTATAAGCGGACTACAAAGAAGAAAATAATTTAAAACTTATAAGTTCAAGTACTTTGATTTAATATGACTAAAAACGTGGGGCGGATGCTTATGAGGTTTAACATATGCAGCTCACTCTTACTCTCACTTATAGATCTCTCTTTTGCCTTCTAAATTAGAAATCTTTAATTTTTATACCAAACACCCGCCCCACGTTTTTAGTCATATGAAATCAAAGTCCTGCATTTTTATTAGAGATTTAAATGTTGATAATATATTGACTATAGATAAACTAAAAAGTTCAATAATTTAATAAAGGTACATTCAATCGATCTGAAATTTTGATACAATGCATTATCACCCAAGATATATCTGTGGTAAATTTTCAGATATCTAGGACCATCAGAAGTGGTTCAATTTTACGTTGGCAGATTTGAAAAAATCTTGGACAAACCAACAAACAGGGACGAAAGCGAGTTAATAAAAACGTGGTACAAGACAACCGGAACAAATAATTGAATAAAAATTGGGCTTGAGTTAAATTTTAAGCGTTGAAGGAAAATAATAGTTTCTGCCTGGTTGATGACGTAAAGTATTAAATTTATGGTTCCGGTTTGGTAAAATCAGCATTTCGAAGTATTGACCATTACTGTCAGTGTCAGTGCTACTAAAGTTAGTGACTTATTATTTAAAAGTTTACATAAAATATGGCAACAAGTTGCAGTAAACGAAAATATAAGGAAGAAAATAGACGTTTTCTACCAGAATGGGAAAAAGACTTTCAATTTACCGATAAAGGCGATAAGATAAATTTCCTTCTTTTGCCAAATGCTGCTAGTAAATTACAAAGCAAGCAATTTGAAGCATCACTATCAAAAAGTCACGAAGTTTTTGCGCAGTATCCATTGCAATCTGAATTAAGAAAAAGGAAGCTTGCTGAATTGAAGTCTGGAATGTGTCAGCAGCAAACACTACTCTCTGCTTTCAGCAAAGAATGTGTCACTTTAACTGAGGCAAGTTATGCCTTCGCCTGAAACATTGCTGATGCTTACCAACCTTGTACTGATCTGGACTTTATTAAACAAGAATATTGAGGAGTAATTTCTATATTTGATCCAAATAATTCCAGACTTTGGTGACTGATAACACAAATTACAATTAACATTTGTACTCCAAAATGAAGTTCATAAAATCAAAACATCGAGAAGTAACTAGTAACCATGAGCATCTGGCAGAATTCCTTCGCATCACAACTATTTGATACCAACCAGATTTAAAGGAACTTGGTAGTTAAAGGCATTTCAGCAGAATCATAGCAACTAGTGGTCACTATAATTATAAGTGTAGATGCAGTATGTTTCTATCACCAAATTTTTTAAATATTTAAATTAGGGCTGTTAACGATTAATTTAAATATAATCGTTAACTTTTGAGAAATTAACGATTAATTAATCGTTAATTTCGATTAAAGTCAAACATTAAAATTTATGGTGTCATAAGTAACATTTATTAAACGTACTTGTCGAAAATCGAAATAACACTGGAAAGTCTTCTTTATGTGACATCTTTTAACCAACAACGCAGACGAGCGTATTGACAATATTTCGTCAGTCAATAGTTTAAAACCGAAATGTTTGTGTAATCGTCCGGAAATTAGTTTTTATTTATCGGCCGAAATATTTTACTTATTAACTTCGAGTACATTTATAAGTGGTGGTGGGTCGATTAATCGTTAAACAAATTTAATCGTTAAATTTTTAACGATTAATCGAGAAATTAATCGTTAATTTCCGCAGCCCTAATTTAAATATTTGTTAACTATATAACTGAAGTTTCTTCAACATACGGTTAGGGTTAAAACAGCTGAACAGTGGCGTAGCTAGAACTTTTGCCGCCCGGGGCGGTCTCCTTTTTAGGGACCGTCCATAAATGACGTCACGCACCGGGGGGGTGGGGGGAGTTATACATTTGTTACCATGTGTGACGAGAGGGGGGTGTGTTTGAGAAATGTGACGTCACGTCAAAAACGCACAACTTTAAATGAAAGTTACACTTGAATATTGATCACTGAATATTGTATTTAATGACGTTTATGTAAAACGCGTGTTACGATTTTACTGTGTAGCCTGCACTAAAAACATACTTAATTTGTTTTATTTAAAAAATGATTCGAACCATGCTTATTTTCAAATAAGAAATACGGCTTCTATGGTGGGAGGGGGGTGGGGGTCAAAACTTTAAGATATTATTATATTATTATTGAAGAAAGGGTCTAAGTTTTTAGTGGCGACGTGTGACGAGGGCGGAGGGGTGAAAAATCATCCAAAATTGCGTGACGTCATTTATGGACGGCAAATTAGTCGATTATATGATGGTTTTTATAAATTAATACGCATTGAATAAATAATTGCAATTGAAACGAAGTAAATGTGGGGAACATGTATACCATTGCATGCCATATTTATGTAAGCAGTAATTAAAGAGGCCGCATAAGATGATATACCTATAAATACGCATTTATAAAAAAAACACCATATATTTTTTATTGTATACATTAGTATGTAATCATATTTTTACATGTAATTTCCTAACTTTCACAATAGAAAAATCGTGTACTATGCTATCAAAATTTAAATTATTTGTAATATCTTGTTCTATGGACAATATTGCAAGATTTCGTTGTCTTAAATCGCTCATTGTGGAAGGAAAATAATTTCTATCAACTTCACTTTGGAGAAGCTCATTACACAACTAGCGACACTGATAGCAATTGTTGAAAAAATTCATAGCAAAATTACAATGTTGGGTACAGAATTTTCCAATCTTACTGTTGAATAAATTGTAATAGATCAAGGGGACCTTTCCCCACGTTTTTCTAATATAATGCCTATTCTTGTAGTTAGGTACAGCCATAAAAACCTGGAGCCTTTTTCTTTCAGTATTGAACTGTTCTTTATCAATAATCAATAAAGTAATTTATTTGATGTTCCAATGCTTCATTTAGTATGTTACATGGTATTATATACGAATATTTTATTGCAAGGACTTGCAACTCATCAAAGCTTTCTTTTATTTTCTGTTATGATTCCATCCATGGATAAAAACATTTCCCGTTGTACTTCTCGTTCTAAAGATAGAACCACGTCTTCTTAATTTTCCCCACTCATATTTTTTCTCCTTCTAACTCAGCGTTCAGTTGATATCTTTAACTCTTCACAAATTGTTTGACTGATATAACAGCGTCTTGTATTAGCACATCTCTTTGTTTCATGCAATTGGTTTGCATTAATTTAAAAAATGACGGGTTCCCATAAATTGAGATAACATAGAAAATAAAAAGATTGCATTGAATTGAGTAAAATTTAAGCATCTTATCTCGTTTTACTAGTTACTTCTTCAGATGTCAATTAAAAAGTATCGTCTTTTTTCGAAATTATGTATCCCTATTGTGGTGTTTATTAACGGATAAATTTGAATATTTTCATGTTCTTGCCATAAATCTTAATAATTTTCCATAAAATAGACGAATTCAAATTATTTACACATTACTTTAATTGGATAGGCGTAACATTTTTAATGAATAACAGTATTTTAATGAAAAACACAAATTATTTGTGTTACTTTAATGCAATAAAAACAAAATAAATTTATTTTTTAATAACGTACCTTACAGTAATTTTCTGAAAACTCAAACGATAATATAAATTACCCATATTTTATATAAATTACTACTTGCAAGTTAATCACAATATTTGAACCACCATGAATTGTAGGTACTTGTTCGCGCATCATTCTGCGAATGTCGAAATTCCACGCAAAAACGATCGTGGCGATATTAATAGCACATTATTGGGCCCAGCGGTGATGTGTTTTTGTGTTAGTTTTCATCTAAAAGCGTCATCTGGTCGTACCGTATACCGCTTAAATTTCCAAACAAATCGATACCTTTTTTGAGTGATTTAAAATTTTTGAACTGTTTTGCGTTACTTATAGCATGCACACATCCACTATGTAATCAAACAAATGTTGTGGGAGTCATTTAATTAGGACTAGAAATTACGAATATTTTTGTTTCACCTTGGTTTTCCCCCCTTCAAAAGAAAAAGGGTGGTTGTCGGAATAGGTTACACTTTTCAAATGCCCCAAAATGCCGCCCCTAAATGTGTGCCGCCCGGGGCGGACCGCCCCCACCGCCCCCCTCTAGCTACGCCACTGCAGCTGAAATGAGTTAATCATTACATTCGAATAAACAAAAACACAAAAATTAATTAAAATAATAAAAATAAAAATAAATCACTAAATTCATTTTTCATGGGGATTAGGTTGTGAATGATAGTGCTTCAATGCGGCTGTCAACAATTTTTAAAATTCTTAAAATGGCTCTCAGTTACTACCAGAGCCGTCTTTACACCAGTTTGGGCCCCCGGACAAAGAAATAGTGTTGGGTCCCTTCCCCGCGGGAATAAAAAAATAAATATACATAATATATATAAATAAACATATTCCCATGGGCCCTATGCTCGTGGGCCCCCGGGCAAATGACCAACAGGCATATGCGTTAAGACGGCCCTGGTTACTACAGGTCTGGCCACCCATAGTTTAGTGCAACGGTGGCCAAACTGCGGCTCGCGAGCCGCATGCGACTCTTCTGTGTTCACTTTGCGGCTCGCGAACAATTGATCAAATTAAAAATTTTCGTTTGAAATATCTGCTGTGAAATACGTTTAACAGGAAAACGCTTAAGAAGAAATATCTGTCAACGGGACATAAAATACGGTCCCGACAAAATATAAAGTATTTTGATAAACATTTTTTCCCAGAACATGAAACAAAAATCTATTTACACTACAAGATTTACTGAATGAATGAATCAAGAAAAACACGACCGCACCGCAGAGAACTAAAAGGGGTTGGTATTTTGTGTTATTAATAATAACACCCCTGCTTTTATTATATGACAGACACTAACTTCGCTCTGAAATACACCATATTTTTGAGTTACTAGTTGAGACAGACGAGCCAATGTTGTTTATCTATTTTATCTTGTTTATTATTGAGTTTTAACAAAAATAATTTCCACTCATTTAATGATATTCACTGTAATAACAAAAATAAATGAACGTTTAAAAAAATCTGAATAGAAACAAAGGGTGGAAAATATTTTTGGCTATTTAAAATTTAAAAGTTGAAGGGAGCGATTGATTTGTAAGTGGTTAGTGATGTAAACTGTTAAATTTCTTGTTCCCGTTTCGATAAAAATCCACAAAATATGGCAATAAGTTGCAGGAAACGAAAATATAAAGACGATAATAGAAGCTTTCTACCAGAATGGAAAGAGGATTTTGCATTTATTAATAAAGAAGGTTCGCTGTTCCTTGTGCAAAGTAAAAAAATCGTGTGAAAAGTTGCACAACATCCATTTTGTGTGCAATATTTTAAAAAAATTTGCTGCGTGGTAGTTCTAAACTGCTGCGCGGCGTCGGTCAGAGATATATATATATATATATACGCAGCCGCGCAGCTTAAAGTGAATATTGGTGGGGACGTGAGTGATAATGTCCCAATGTGGCTATCAAAATTTTTGAATATTAATGAAATGGCTCTCAGTTACTACAGATCTGGCCACCCCTGGTCTAGTGTATAGGACTAATCTAGGAAGTGACAACCTTATGAAAACACCAACCTATGACAGGACCAATGTATGATAGGGCCGACCTATGACAGGGCCAATGTATGACAAGACAAATGTATGACAGGACTAATGTATGACAGGAGCAATGTATGTCAGGGCAAATTTATGACATGGCCAAACTATGACAAGACCAATGTATGACAGGATCAATATATGACAGGACCAGTGTATAACAGGCCCAATCTAAGACATGACTAATTTATGACGTGACCACTGTATCACAGGACCAATCTATGACATGACTAATGTATGACGTGACCAATGTATAACAGGACCAATCTATGACATGACTAATGTATGACGTGACCAATGTATCACAGGACCAATCTATGACATGACTAATGTATGACGTGACCAATGTATCACAGGACCAATCTATGACATGACTAATGTATGACGTGACCAATGTATCACAGGACCAATCTATGACATGACTAATGTATGACGTGACCAATGTATCACAGGACCAATCTATGACATGACTAATGTATGACGTGACCAATGTATCACAGGACCAATCTATGACATGACTAATGTATGACGTGACCAATGTATCACAGGACCAATCTATGACATGACTAATGTATGACGTGACCAATGCATCACAGGACCAATCTATGACAGAACTAATGTATGACGTGACCAATGTGGCACAGGACCAATCTATGACATGACTAATGTATGACGTGACCAATGTATCACAGGACCAATCTATGACGTGACCAATGTATCACAGGACCAATATATGACATGACTAATGTTTGACGTGACCAATGTATCACAGGACCAATCTATGACATGACTAATGTATGACGTGACCAATGTATCACAGGACCAACCTATGACATGACTAATGTTTGACGTGACCAATGTATCACAGGACCAATCTATGACATGACTAATGTATGACACAGCAAACCTCTTTAGAACCGAATTCTCGTTAATCCAATAACATAAAAACATCAAAGGGCTGCCCTTGACCCCCACCCTACACCACGGGACCCAAACTCCCCCTCCCTTGGAGCGCTCTAAAAAGAACAACCACCCACACATGCAAGTCCGCACAGGCTCCATGGAAACCAATGGGATAAATGAAGCCAATGATCTCCCTTGTTTCTGGAAGCCATTGATTAATAAACTATTAACATCGATGACGTCAGTCTCTTGGATTGTGACTCAACTTCATCAATATTCATGTTCCTGTTAGCTTCCCAGGATCCCGTACTCTTATCCCTAACGGACTTAGCGGTAAGCCCATATTGTTCTAACACAGCCGGAAGGCGTAGCGTGGTTGTCATATGCTGGTAACAGGCACAGGGAATTAAATGACTCTGAGATTTGTGTTAGCTTGTCCCGAGATGTGACGTCATCGGCGATCGGAAGTATTCCGTTTGGAATATGGTGGTCCAATTGAATTATCGAGCGCGGCATCGCAGTGCGTAACCACTCTCAATTTAAATTGTTAACTGCGAGAATAAGTATCGTTTTTACCCTGTTTTTATATTATACATGTACCTATTAGGATGATACACGCATAATTACTTGAGAAAACAGGGATAAAGCCACAGGATTTAGTAGGATTATCATTTGAGTAACTTCTGGTTTATGCCTGTTTATACTATACAACATCAAATTAGTTTACGTATATCTTCAAAATATTCCACAAGTTTCATTATTTTAATATTCCACAAGTTTCATTATTTTAATATTCCACAAGTTTCATTATTTTAATATTCCACAAGTTTCATTATTTTAATATTCCACAAGTTTCGTTATTTTAATATTCCACAAGTTTCATTATTTTAATATTCCACAAGTTTCATTATTTTAATATTCCACAAGTTTCATTATTTTAATATTCCACAAGTTTCATTATTTTAATATTCCACAAGTTTCATTATTTTAATATTCCACAAGTTTCATTATTTTAATATTCCACAAGTTTCATTATTTTAATATTCCACAAGTTTCATTATTTTAATATTCCACAAGTTTCATTATTTTAATATTCCACAAGTTTCATTATTTTAATATTCCACAAGTTTCATTATTTTAATATTCCACAAGTTTCATTATTTTAATATTCCACAAGTTTCATTATTTTCTTTCTTGCTAGTATGTGTAACTCCACTCGGTTGATGCAGTGCAATATTCCACAAGTTTCATTATTTTCTTTCTTGCTAGTATGTGTAACTCCACTCGGTTGATGCAGTGCAATATTCCACAAGTTTCATTATTTTCTTTCTTGCTAGTATGTGTAACTCCACTCGGTTGATGCAGTGCAATATTCCACAAGTTTCATTATTTTCTTTCTTGCTAGTATGTGTAACTCCACTCGGTTGATGCAGTGCAATATTCCACAAGTTTCATTATTTTCTTTCTTGCTAGTATGTGTAACTCCACTCGGTTGATGCAGTGCAATATTCCACAAGTTTCATTATTTTCTTTCTTGCTAGTATGTGTAACTCCACTCGGTTGATGCAGTGCAATATTCCACAAGTTTCATTATTTTCTTTCTTGCTAGTATGTGTAACTCCACTCGGTTGATGCAGTGCAATATTCCACAAGTTTCATTATTTTCTTTCTTGCTAGTATGTGTAACTCCACTCGGTTGATGCAGTGCAATATTCCACAAGTTTCATTATTTTCTTTCTTGCTAGTATGTGTAACTCCACTCGGTTGATGCAGTGCAATATTTTTAAATCCTTTATATTAACTCGTGGTGTCTGGTTGATGGCTTGCTTGTTTGTTTGTCGAAAAAAACTTTGGATCGATTTTTAACCCACTTCCTCGTAAGCTAGTGAGCTGAAATTTTGCAGGCAGACTTGTGCCGATTATAAAAACGATGTTTCAAAATTTCAGATCGATCGCGTGTACTGTCATTAAATTATTGAATTTTTAGATTAATTTATTTATCTCTATGTATCATGTTATTTTTGAGATAGAGTGTCGCGGTGCGCATTATATTGAATAACCTTTCTGTCGCTCAATAAGGTGCGTATTTTATTGACAACACTTTTTCTAAACATATTCCTGATCGGTGCGCATTATATTAAACAAGTTTTACGACACAACTACAATTTAGTATATTTTGATGGTCTTGCGCTGCGTATTATAATGAACATTCTTTTAGTTACTTCTCGTACATAAAGGATTTATAGTCAAAAACATGTTTTTTAACTGTTTTTTAAAATTACAATACTATTTCTGTAATGAGCTTGGAAAAGATAAATAAAACAATGTCATGTAAATAAACGTAAGGTTCATAACAATGTCATTCTTCGCTAACAATACTCACAGCTTAGACACATGATTAATTCTCTGATTAAAGTACTCATAACTATGACTAATCCCCTAACAACACTTATTGCAACTTAATCAACTATTATCCTATGTTCAGCTAACCACTTAAAAAATATAAGAAAATACTTTGAAAAAATCTTCTTTTTTTTTAAAAACACGCTTTTATTTTATTTCTTTTAGTCAGCTTAAAAACCGTGTTTTTTTTAAATCTTTTTTTTTACCTCTATTTATTTTCTTCTTTTTGGTCCACTTATAAAAACGTGGTTTTAAAAAATCAATTTTACTAGTCTTATTATTACTAGTCTTATATTAGTTTGCTTTGTAAGTTTAATCGGACTATCAGACTATTTTTAATATCCCAATTTTGAACCCCTTTCCTTTATTCAATCATTCTGAAAATTTTACCACAGATAGATCTTGGATGACAATGCATTGTTTCAAAATTTCAGATCGATCGAATGTACCACAATTAAATTATTGCATTTTTTAGTTTATCTCTATATAAGCATCTGTACCCGTCTGCTGTAGTTCAATTTCACGTGCTGACTTCACCCCGTGAACTCATCGCCATTGGGCGGGCGCTGATGAGGTGTTTGGTAAAATAAATGTGAAGACTAAATAAAAAAAACCCCGTAAAAACAAAGATTTTGACTATAAATCCCTTATATATGAGACATAACTAACAGTATTGATTATTTTCAAACGCTACAAATATTGACAGACTGACACCGAGTGATGTCCCTTGTCTTTAATAAATGGGGGTGGGACGTGAGAGGGTTTCGGCACGACGGTCGGCGTCAACTCAAACTCACGTGGAAGTGGAAGAAAAAAAACAATAACAAACCGTGAATTTGAATTACATACCTCATATAAGGATAAACTAAAAATGCATTAATTTAATTAAGGTACGTTCGATCGATCTGAAATTTTGATACGATGCATTGTTAGGTCAGACGGGTCCGTGTGCCAAATTTCAGCTTGATCGGAACACGGGAAGTGGGTCATTTTTGACTTTTGTTTTTCCGCCCGCCCATGAGATGATGAGATGACCGGCGGTGAAGTTAATATAAGGGATTTAAAAACAAACCCGTAAAAACTAAGTTTTTGACTATAAATCCCTTATATATGAGACATAACTAAAAGTATTGAATATGTTCAAACGCAACAAACATTTACAGAGTGAATCTGTCTTAACTCCCCTTTGCTTTATAACCACAAGGGTGGGGGTGGGAGAGGGGAAAGGTCTGGTCACCGATCGCTGGACCGAGCTCAGCGTGACACGTAAAATGTAAACAAAAGCACACCGGTACATCGACGGGTGCCGTCCACGCGCGAACTGAACTATCACGTGGAAAAAAAACAATAACAAACTGTGAAATTGAATTACATACTTAATAGTGAGATAAACTAAAAATGCATTAATTTAATTACGGTACGTTTGATCGATCTGCAATTTTAATACGATGCATTGTTAGGTGACACAAGTCTATGTGCCAAATTTCAGCTCGATCGGATACGGGAAGTGGGTCATTTTTGACTTTTGTTTTTCCGCCCTCCCGACCGACCGACCGAGAACCCAAGACAGAGAGAGAGACAGAGACGGCCGTGAAGTTAATATAAGGGATTTAAAAAGTAGAAAATAAAAATATATTAAAAAACACTTTTTAAAAACTAGTCTTATTTTAGAATTGCACTAAAAAGTAGAAAATAATTTTTTTATAAAAATGTACTAAAAAGTCGAAAATAAATTTAAAATGTGAAATTTACAGTCAGAAGAGACTTTTAGTTCCAAATTTATGAAAATGTTCAAGTTTAAAATGAGACATGAACGTTAAATCGTAGGTGAAATCGATTATCTCGTTGTTCGCCATGACTATAAGACTAGGGTGCTCAGTTTAAACTTAGCGAATAGCTTTGCCTAACTTGATGAATATCTTTGCATAACTTAGTAATAGGAATGTTGGACGAACCTAATTCTACAAGTAAGTAAGCTACAACTATTATTGTAGATGTTGTTTATTTAATTCAATCAAGAATGATAGATAACTGAGCCTAAAAATAATTATAAAATTATTAATTTTAGGACTACATCAAATGCAAGTCAAGTGGTTAAGAATTTAATTAGGTCAAGTAAAAGTTTCGGCTTATGCCTTCATCAGTGCAACTAAGCAAACACATGTATTTCAATTGAATTAAGATTTTAAATTACATATTATACGATGGAAAAATAATTATGTAGATATTTTAAAAACAAAAACCGAATAGAAGAAAAATGAGCACAAGTCGCTTTAAAACATCTCTGCAGTTTATCTTAAATACCCCCTTTTTAAAGGAAAATATATTGAGCGCCCCTCCATCCGACCCTTCCAATGACAGTGCCCCACCCCCGCACTTAGCACTGAATCCAACCATGTTTCCCCCCCCCCTCTGGACCTAGCACTGAATCTCCGCCATGCCCCTCTGCACTTAGCACTGTATCACAACCATGCCACCCCAGCACTTAGCACTAAATCACATTCATGCCATGACCCCTGCACTTAGAAATGAATCACACCAAGGCGTGCAATGCTTTGATCACCATGGAGCCCACTACCTGGTATTTGATATCATGTATTTGTATCTGCATGTTTATATAATAACTATTATATCTTAATCTTACCAAGTCTGTTTTTATCGTATTCTCTTGTTCACAAGACAAACGTTTCTTTCCTTGAAATAATATTCGTTATACTACTGCCCTCAACTGTCTTATCAGGGCACCATTTTACCTGCCTATAATATACAACCTTTGTCGTTGTCTCCTTGATATATTTTTTTTAAAATATTTGAACCAAATTTTTTGTTAATGAAATTGTCTGAACAAAATGTGTAAGTGTAAGCAAAATATTGTCTGGAAAAAATGACATTAATGACTAAACCAAGATGTCTGAACAAAATATTTGAGCAAAATAACCCAAGGTAATTCACCGTCTCATTTAGATAGTAATATTGATGACAAGTTCATCGTTGCCCTTATCATGACCCCATTAATGACAAGTTCACCACTGTCCCTGTCACGACCCCATTGATGACAAGTTCACCTCTGTCACTGTCCCGACCCCATTAATGGCAAGTTCACCTCTCTCCCTGTCACGACCCCATTAATAACAAGTTCACCTCTGTCCCTGTCACGACCCAATTAATGATAAGTTCACCTCTTTCCCTGTCACGACCCCATGACACATCTCCCAGCATCCACCAGGACGACCGTGTCACGCAGAGTCACGAAACTCCTCGAGACTTCACGAGATTTCCTTGACCACAAAAAACACTTTGTGGGACACAAGTGTGAGGTCATCGCATTCAGGAATTTCCGTTTCAATCGCCACCCCCACCCCGCCCCACCACACAATTTGCCTCTCGCGGATGTGATCTTCGAAAGTTAGGCTTCAAAACTGTTAAAAACTAATATCAGTTTATCTGTTGAATTTATTATATTTTTATGGAAAATAAATTACTTCATAAAATACATCTTCTAAGAGTTTTACAAGGTTGAAGTTTGATCAAGTATTGAAACCTAATGTGTAGAAAACACGAGAAAAGATGAAACTTTTCATGGAGCCCAGTTGGCGGTCGCCCCTGAGTAGCTAGGAAACTGGAAATTTCTGCGTGAATTCCCGCTTTAGTGATCGTATTGGACGCGGATAGCATCAGTGAGATAGAACCTTTATTTGGAAGCGGTGGAGAGAAAATGGCGGCTCTCTGTTAAATCAAGCGTCGCAGCCTCGGTCTAAAAACGTCTGTTACAGGGTGACGTCATTGTAGAGCTCACCATGCAGTGGGTCTCACGTCACTACAGAGGATGCCCCGATTTCAGAGTTCACTATTGAGTGGGTCTCACATCGATATACAAGATACACTTTGAATGTTGATCAGATTTGACCTATTGTTAAAAATAACAGAAAACAATTTTCGAAAGTGTGATGATCGCGCCCCTCGATGACATAGGCGGAGTCTCTGGACCAAATGGTGGGGGGTTGGACGGCCCGTCAACTTACTCATATTCTAGTTATCCTATTTCTAGTTATCCATGTATTACCGTAGTTATCCAGTTAACTTTTATTATTAGACATCTATAATATAGCTACTCCTCAAAGATCTTAATTATCTGACTAAAGGGAAACAGAGTTTACATTGAACGTTATTCATCTGCCTTTACTGAATTTAAGAAATTTAAAAAATTATGAAAACTGTAAAATTCAGACATGGTATTTGAGGTTTGGCACCAGACCCTCCCCTGCACCTACCCCACAGAGACGTCTTTACACCATTTTGGGCCCCCGGGCAAAGAAATAGTGTTGGGCCCCTCCCCCACAGGCATAAAAAAAATATACATAATATATATAAATAAACATATTCCCATGAGGCCCCTATGCTCGTGGGCCCCCGGGCAAATGCCCAACGGGCCTATGCGTTAAGACGGCCCTGCCCACCCTGACATCGATCTTGAAATGTTTTCACTTTTATTTCAATAGTATCTCTCTTCACAAACTCCGCCCTTATCCGCGTCAAATCGATTGTTGATTGGTCAGAATACTCCCCTTCACTCACAATGTTCTGTACTGTTCTCTGAAAGGTGAGCGAA
The DNA here is from genome assembly GCA_944989445.1 of Ampullaceana balthica. Lineage (NCBI taxonomy): Eukaryota > Metazoa > Mollusca > Gastropoda > Lymnaeidae > Ampullaceana > Ampullaceana balthica. The sequence goes on from CALYLW010000047.1 coordinate 3,536,731, forward strand.
ACACCTTAAATTACCTCCCGCAACACCAATTCTGCTTCTTATTTTAGCGGTTATGTGGTTTAGTGAAATCTTTCGGCACGATTTAACACTGTAATACTGAGACACACTGTGATATTGGGACACATTGTAGTTCTGAAAAAAAAACAACACTCGTACTGACAACAACTGTTATGTTGGGACACACTGTACTACTGACACACTGTACTACTGACACACTGTACTACTGACACACTGTACTACTGACACACTGTACTACTGACACACTGTACTACTGACACACTGTACTACTGACACACTGTACTCTGACACACTGTACTACTGACACACTGTAGCACTGAAACAATCCAGTACCGAGACACACTGTAGCACTTAAACAATGTAGTATTGAGACACTCGATGGTTTTGAAACACTCTGATATACAGAGATATGTGACGACGTTGAATCTGATCTAATCTCTAGTACTGAGAGACACTTTTGTACTGAGAAAATGTTGAAAATCACAACCCATTAGAAATCTCTGCGGACGATAAAATTCAATAACTATAGTTGTATATTTGATTTTTCACTGGTGTCTTTCATCAACTCTCTCTCTCTCTCTCTCTCTCTCTCTCTCTCTCTCTCTATATATATATATATATATATATATATATATATATATATATATAATATATATATATATATATATAAAAAATCAAAGTATGTATGTATGTATGTATGCATGTCTGTTATAGGTGACTAAACCATTCATCCGATCGCCATGAAACTTTTGGAGACTTTTGAGTACGCTCCAGGGATGGAAATAGGCTACTTTATTTTCAAAATTTAACCCTCATGGGGCGCCGGGGGCCCATAACATGATTTATTTTCTTATATATGAGCTATATAAAAATTAGTTTAAGCGTTAGCTATTAGGTAAATTGATGGATCTTAACCAAACTTTGTATATAACAACTTGGTAGCCAATATAGAAATACTAAAGGGACTAATTTCCTAATGTCCATTTCTTCGGGACTGGGGGCCCAAAATGTCTTATTTCATAAACGTTTAATATTTTATTCCCCATTCAATTATTAAAGATCTTGAAAAATATAGATAAATATATCCACAATGAAATTGATTGAAATAAACAGGCGTTTGAACTTGACATATTGCATTAAATGGGCCCTGGGGCCCTTAATGTCGTTTTTTGCTTTTATGAGCTATATAAAAATGAGTTTATGCCTTAACTACTGAGTAAATGAATGGATCTTTACCAAACTTGGTATATAAAAACTTGGTAGCCCATATTAAAATAAACAGGGTACTGACCCTTAATGTAATTTATTTTTTATCTATATTTATATTCCTTTTTACTGAGATCGTTGCAACGCACGACGGGTCTGCTAGTGTATCTATATTTCTCAATATCGTGTAAAATTGAATGGGGAATACAATATTAAAAATTTAGTAAAAACACATTTAGGGCCCCTAGCCCCGATGAAATGGACATTATGAGATCAGTGCCCTATCGAAATTTAATATAGGCTTTTAAGTTTTTATATACCGCGTTTGGTCAAAATCCATTTATTTTCTCATTATCTAACACCTAAACTAATTTTTATATATATGTAGATATAAGGAAAACTACATTAAGGGGCTCCCAGGCCCGTTCAATTCAAGATGTACATTTTGAAAACATGTTCATTTAAATTCATTTTAATCATGGATATATTTCTCAAGATCGTTAAAAACTGAGTGGGAAATACTATCTTAGAGTATACACAAAAAAAAGACATTTGGGGCCCCCGGCCCATTCGATGTAAGATGTAAATTTCAAAATGCTGTTCATTTTAATTCAGTCTCATCATTGATATATTTCTTAAGATCGTTAAAATAGAATGGGAAATAATATCTCAAACACATACGAAAAAATACATTTGGGGCCCCCGGCCCTGAACAATTAAAAATTAGAAGTGCAGTGCCCTTTGTTATTTTAATATGGGCTACCAAGTTTTTATATACCAAGTTTGGTTAAGATCCATTCATTTACTCAGTAGTTAACGCATAAACTCATTTTTATATAGCTCATAAAAGCAAAAAACGACATTAAGGGCCCCAGGGCCCATTTAGTGCAATATGTCAAGTTCAAAACGCCTGTTTATTTCAATCAATTTCATTGTGGATATATTTATCTATATTTTTCAAGATCTTTAATAATTGAATGGGGAATAAAATATTAAACGTTTATGAAATAAGACATTTTGGGCCCCCAGTCCCGAAGAAATGGACATTAGGAAATTAGTCCCTTTAGTATTTCTATATTGGCTACCAAGTTGTTATATACAAAGTTTGGTTAAGATCCATCAATTTACCTAATAGCTAACGCTTAAACTAATTTTTATATAGCTCATATATAAGAAAATAAATCATTTTATGGGCCCCCGGCGCCCCATGAGGGTTAAATTTTGAAAAAAAAGTAGCCTATTTCCATCCCTGGAGCGTACTCAAAAGTCTCCAAAAGTTTCATGGCGATCGGATGAATGGTTTAGTCAGCTATAACAGACATGCATACATACATACATACATACTTTGATTTTTATATATATAGAAGATATAAGATTAGAAAAAACAACATTAAGGGCCCGCGGGCCCAATCGGTGCAAGAAATTAACTTTAAAATACCTGTTCATTTCAATCTGGATCATGATAGATATATTAGTCAATGCTTTTCAAGATCGTGTAAATCATACCGGGAATAAAGTATTTAACGCTTACAAAAAAAAAGATTTTGGGCCCCCGGCCCCGAAGGAACGGACATTAGGTGTTCAATGCCATATGGTACTTTAATGTTGGCTATCAAGTTGTTATGTACCAAGTTTGGTCAAGATCCATTCATTTTCCAAGCAGCTAAGCCCTAAACTAATTTTTATATAGCTCATATAAGAAAAAATTCTCATTATGGGCCCCCGGCGCCCCATGAGTGTTAAATTTTGAAAAAAAGTAGCCTATTTCCATCCCCGGAGCGTACTCAAAAGTCTCCAAAAGTTTCATGGCGACCGAATGAATGGTATAGTCAGCTAACGGGAATAAAGTATTTAACGCTTACAAAAATAAAGATTTTGGGCCCCCGGCCCCGAAGGAACGGACATTAGGAGTTCAATGCCATATGATACTTTAATATAGGCTATCAAGTTGTTATGTACCAAGTTTGGTCAAGATCCATTCATTTTCCAAGCAGCTAAGCCCTAAACTAATTTTTATATAGCTCATATAAGAAAAAATTCTCATTATGGGCCCCCGGCGCCCCATGAGTGTTAAATTTTGAAAAAAAGTAGCCTATTTCCATCCCTGGAGCGTACTCAAAAGTCTCCAAAAGTTTCATGGCGATCGGATGAATGGTTTAGTCAGCTATAACAGACATGCATACATACATACATACATACTTTGATTTATATATATATAGATATATTTATATTTTTGTTATGAAATTGATTGAAATGAACAGATTTTCGAACTTCATATTTTAAACTGATGGGCCTGGTGACCCTTAATGTAATTTATTTTTTTTATCTATATATATATATATTCCTTTTTACTGAGATCGTTGCAACGCTCGACGGGTCTGCTAGTATATATATATATATAATAAATAAGTAAATTTTAAAAATAAAAAAAATTATAATAAAAATAAAATAATAATAATAATCCTATATATCAAACAAATATGACTCCTACAGCCAATCACTAGCGGAGAAAAATTTACATATTACGCGGAGGTTCAAAACGAGTTATTTTTGGTGCAGTTTTTTTGACATAATTCATTATGTTGTTTCCATCTTTAACGTGATGCCTGCCGCTTATTCCAATGACAATTCTGTTAAATGCTTTTTCCTTGATGGTCATGGGGGTAGTGGCAAGAGTTTTAAGTGTTGTTTGTTTTTTGTTGCTGTTATTGTTGTTGTTTTTGTTTTTTGTTGTTGATGTTTTGTTGTTGTTTTGTTGTTGTTGCTTTGTTGTTGTTGCTGTTGTTGTTTTGTTGTTGTTTTGTTGTTGTTGTTTTGCTGTTGTTGTTGTTTTTGTTTTGTTGTTGTTGTTGTTTTGTTTTTGTTGTTTTTTTTGTTGTTGTTGCTGTTGTTTTTTTGGTTGTTTTTGCTGTTGTTGTTGTCCACATCCCTTGCCCTGCGACGACAATGTCCTGCAAACGCTTCAGCATAACAACTACCAAAACATAGCGTCCATGAACTTCACAGGTCACCCTACACTTATTCCCGTCCTTGGGCGGGCTTTGTTACTAGTAAATAAATAATAAAATAAAATATAATGCAAAATTACGTAGCCTCAAAAAACATACAAATAAAATGGAATCCATCTTTAGTGCAGAGTGTTGTATTTACACTCATTTTTATTTACAGGAACAAACACATACACAGTTCCGTTCTTCCTGTCCGGAATTCGGGCGTGGCATGGGTTGCCTGAAGAAACCGGGAAAACCAACACTTTATCAACATTTAAATCTCTAATAAAAAATGCAGGACTAAATACAAACCATAGATAAGCGCTCGAAACAATACTCTTCTGTATAAAAGGAGCGTCTGTAACAGATAAGATAAGATAAGATAAAATAAGATGAGATAAGATACTATTACTTTTCTTACTGTTACTTTTGTTGTCTCTAAAAAATTGGTTTACTGTTACTTTTGTTTACTATCATTTTTTTTGTTGCTCTCAATTTTTTTAAAACTCACTTTAATTTACGGTTACTTTTGTTACTCTGCTTGTTGTGAAACACTGGATACAAATTAACATAATGCGCATGCGCAATACACTTCACCTATGCGCGTGGTAAATGAATCACAGGGGAGAGAAATCTCACCCCATCCCCACCATACCGGTGGCGAAAACGAATTATCTTTGTTTGCAGTATATAGAGAGCATCTACATCCTTACCCTTGCACTCAGCTTATGTTCGAGGAATTACTATATTACAGGTCATCAAGTGCGTGTGAAAAGTTGGGCATTACAACGCTTTCATGTCACGTGGTTGGAACGCATCGCTCCGTAAGTAGGCTGCGCGCGCACCACTGAGAGATGCACGCGATACGTCCGTTTTAGGGAGAAGCGTGGTGAAAGGCGAGGAGTGATGAGGGATACTCGAGCTTATCCTGCGGTGGATACCTAATAATATGTGTTAATAGGATTGTTCTATTTATTTATTTTTACTACTTTGTACATTAGCCATCAACAATCTGTTCCGTATCAGTGCAAAGAGCCAATGATGAGTAAAATTCCGTTACGATTTTTAGTTTTTAGGGATAGGCAAACTCCGAGAAATGAGTACCCTTATTTGGGGGACACATCGGGAGCAAAAGGCTAATTAAAAGAGTATATACGGTAATGTATTAAACACGGAAAAAATTGTGGCAACACAGTTACTCAGAAATCGGGGTGAATGAGTGCCTTGGTCACGTGAAGCTTCCAAAACAAGAGTCATGAACTTCCTGGTTACATCGTCCATGCTGTACAAGTGCAGTCAAGCAAGCGTTGGTAAGGGAGAGGATTGGGAGAACAAGGGTAGGAGAGTTAGTTTTTATTTTTTTATTAGAAAAATGACGTCATTATTTTTTCTGGTTTGATAAACTGGATTTGATTCTAATGTTCCTGATACCTACAGTCACGTATGTTCCACAAGATTCTTGCCTAGTTTTCATTTATTTTCTACTAAAGATTTATGACGCCTTATACCTACACTCACTACATTTAGTCCACCGTCTCCATGCACCATCTCCAATGCACTCTCCCTCTCTAAACATCCTGTCTCCCACTTTTACTTTTCTCCTCCTGTCCTCCACCTTTCCTGTGTCCGGTGACCAAGTGAGGTGGGGAGATGGACATTTGAATGTTCGGGATGTTGTCCAAAGTGGGTTGGTGGTGTACGGTGTAAGACAGTGCTTCTCAAGCTTTTTAGAGTGGCGGCCATGACTGACCCAACATTCTTTGCAATCTCTAGCGCCATTCACGGACTTAATGAAAAATGTAATTTTCTGCTTTACTGCACTACACATAAAAAAAACCAAAACAATATTGTAAAGCATAACACAATTTGTTCCTTAGAGTATTATATTTTTTAAAAAGTTATATGTAATCAATAAATTCATATAACATGATATAGAATACCTCAATTTGATTTTAATATCTTGATAAACTATTCATCAGTCAAGAAGAATATCGACCATTGATGGAAATGTTTGAATAACTCAAGCTTATTTCTTTGTACCACTCAATATATTTACAGATTCATTCGTTGTAGGAAGCGTATCAGAGCACCAGTTTCAACAAACTGCAAACCTGGAGACACCTACTCTAACTACGTCAATGAATTCAGCCCCCAGGTGGCACTAACTCTCAGAGCATCAGTTTCAACAAACTGCAAACCTGGAGACACCTACTCTAACTACGTCAATGAATTCAGCCCCCAGGTGGCACTAACTCTCAGAGCATCAGTTTCAACAAACTGCAAACCTGGAGACACCTACTCTAACTACGTCAATGAATTCAGCCCCCAGGTGGCACTAACTCTTAATAGGTCACTCCAATCATAGTGACGTGGCGAGAGGGGGAGCAAATGTCCCGGGCGGCAAGTTTTTGGTTTGTTAATTAGTATCAAAGAAAAGTTTGAGTTTTTATCACACACACACACAAATAATTTTAAAAAAGAAAAAAGGGGGGAAAAAGAAGAAGGGGGAAAAAAAAAGGGGGGGGGGAAGAAATTAATAAAAGAAATGAAGAAACTATCCTAAAATATTTTAATGTTTTAACTGCTAAAACTTCAAACTCCAAATTGGATTAAATTCTTCTGATATTCATGCTACTGAACAACAACAAAACAACAAACAAACAAGAGGCTTAAGTAGTATGAGAATGTGACACTGACGTGCTGGTAATTTTAATTGATTTCTCACATTCGACAGCTGCTCCTGTCGGCACTTTGTAGGGCGGCCAACTCCTCATTTTTAATTCTAAAAATCAAAATCGTTAAAATAGTGTTTAATAATAAAATAAGAGAAAAACCAATGTAAAAAAACCCAAAAGAAATGTAGGAACCACATTAAACTTTTAAAATATGTGAGCGTTTCTAATGCCAAAAATTCTAACTTCATAATGAATCTAAAGTCTTCTGATACTAATGCTAATGAACTGAAAACCAAAGTAGTATGAGACCATGACACTGACTTGCTGGCATCTATAACTGATTCAAGTTTGTCAGCCGCTCATCTTGTTGAAGCAAAAATCACAGTATCCGTTAAATTACCGAAACAACCAATAATATTTTAAATACATACATGGACTTAATTGGTAAAAATAAATTGCCTGTACGTCCAGAAGAGAATGTGCGATATGATTTACTATAAATGCAGCGAGGTTGAAATTTGCATGTGCACGTGACTGTATGGTTTCGAACATTTCTGACCATAGCTTTGACCATGTGGTTTCTCATTATTTTAGAGTGAATAGAAAGCACACCATCTGTCAAAAATGTACATATCAAATTGCTAAGAAAACAAACTCAAAATTTGGCAAGAGTTTAATTGTTTATAAGTATTGGATTGCTTTTAAAATGACGCCCGTAAACATCATACATGCACGCCAGAACTTGATAGAAGTTGTTTCCCTTAACCTATTTCCTTGACAAACAGCGACAAATTATAATTTGGCCTGAACACTTCTTAATAGGGGCAACTTAATGGTGCCCTGAGAATGCCCCTGGTGACACAAATGCCGCCTGTTAACAGTATTTTTTTTCTCGCCAACTGGCACGGGACGAGCCAGAAGTTTTGTCCAATTTTCAGCAATGAGCTTCTAGCTACCACTAGGTCGATGGCCTCGCCGGCGCCTCGTTTCTCCTAGTTATCACGAGAGCACCCCGACCCACGCCCTCAAGCACTGCAGCCACACCCCACCCCCGCAATAATCGTTGATGACTAATAGAAAATAACTTGTGAAAAAAATTGACAGTTTCATGCAGAGCTTTGCGTGCAGTTAGTAAACAAACATATAACATGAAGGAAAACCACAAAAATGTAACCCTGGGGAATACAAGGAAAGATGAATAGAGGGTAATACAACGTATTGTATTAATGATAATAGGTTATATAAATAATTGACGATAGGATAATAGAATTTAGGTCAATAGGAAAGATAAATAAAAACATTTCATTGGGACTGTGGAATAAAGGAATAGAGGATTGATGAATGGGGGCAAATGCACTAAAATATGCGTTGTCTGTATAATGTTACCCATCCACCAAAGAAATAAAACAACAGCCACTCTTGAACAAATTCAAAGTTGCAAGATTCATATCTTTCGGTTATATAAAGTTGACAAGAGCAACAACATTGGTTAAATTATTACACCGGAAATACCAGAGGTTAGAAGAACCAATAGCGAGTTGTAATAGTAATAATTGATAAAGCGTAAAATTAAAACTTGTAAAAAAACAAAACTGAAGTATTAAACTTTTAGACATAGATATAGCGATAAAAAATATTTTAATGTTCCATTCGCAAGAATACACACATGTGAATCATTTCCCCCCATCTGGCATTCGGACTTTTATTTTCATGTTCCATTCGCAAGAACAAACACATATGAATCATTTTCCCCCCCCCACCTGGCGTTCGGACTTGGTATGTGTTGCCTGAACAAACCAGGAGAACCAAAAGACTATCAACATTCAACTAATAAAACTAATAAACAAGTAATAAAAACTCGAATGAGTATTTAAACGCAATTTCTAAAAAAAGAATTTCCGATTTTTTTATTCAAGGGAAATCATTTTAGATTATATTAAAAGTCATTTCAAATTAATAATTCTGAGACTAAACAAAACAATTGCTATCAAATTCCTGCTAAAATTAAGGGAGTCGAACGAATAGAGAATTTTTAAAAATTCCTTCTCCAACATTATTCTAAATATTATTAGTTATCGTTTGGCGTTTGTTTCACTCCGATAGATGTTATGGTTGGCGAGAAATTGACCAAATACTGATATTTTTTTCGTGTTTTTTTTAAATTTTTCAGGAAATTCAGTAAAACCTTTTCGGGATTTTTTTTGTCCGTGCACATACTTGGGACCTTCTTAACATATTTGCAAAAGACCCGAACCCTCTATCTGGTATGGTTCAGGAGTAGTTGCTTGTGCAAGCTCGAACAGACAGGACAGACATTTAAATTATATAATCGCAATTGTTAAGTTCTGGGTAATTGTATGACTGTTAAGGACAGGCTAAACTCAAACAAGTCAAACACCATTAGAATAATCTATATGTTTAATCTGTTCCACCCTTTAACAAAGAAGTCCTTCTACACACAACAATGTCAATGCTCGCCTTGCTATCAACAACAAATCATCGCATATTTTGTCTATGACGTCATATCCACTAACGCTATACGCCACACCAAAAATGTGTCAATATAATGAGCACCGCGAAACAGTCTAACATTAGCATCCACAAAGCGCGAAAACCCCATTAACTATCATTCTAGATTACATAAAAAGTCATTTCAAATCAGTAATTGTGAAACTAAACAAAGCAATTGCTATCTACAAATTGCTGCTAAAATTACGAGAGTCGAACAAAAAAGAGATTTTTCACAAACTCCTTCTCCAACAATGTTCTAAATATTATTAGCTATCGTTTGGCGTTTGTTTCAACCCGATAGATGTTATGGTTGGCGAGAAATTGACAAAATACTGATATTTTTTCGCTCCCCAGGAAATCCAGTAAACCTTTTCGATATTTTTTTTGGCCCTTGCACATCCTTGGGACATCCTTGAGTTGCATGATCAAGCTCCAACAGACAGCACAGACATTTCAAATATATAAACGCAGTTTTTCCTATAAGGAAATTGCGTTAAAAATGCGACTAGACATAAAGCACAGATACCAGAGAGGGCACAATACTCTTTATGGAATGAGCGTCTTCAATGCATAAGATAAGTCACATTTTAAATTGAAGTCAGTTGGACAGTCAAAAAGTTATTTAATTTTTTTTTCAAAATGGGAGTTGAATTTTCGTGTAAGCAAACGCCTCCACCTCATTGTCCTACATAATGGTTGAACATCGTGCAGATACTTCAAGAATAATATGGTTTGTTGAGTTAGAACATCGTGCAGATACTTCAAGAATAATATGGTTTGTTGAGTTTGAACATCGTGCAGATACTTCAAGAATAATATGGTTTGTTGAGTTTGAACATCGTGCAGATACTTCAAGAATAATATGGTTTGTTGAGTTTGAACATCGTGCAGATACTTCAAGAATAATATGGTTTGTTGAGTTTGAACATCGTGCAGATACTTCAAGAATAATATGGTTTGTTGAGTGAGTTTAGCCCAACTTATGGTAATGATGACAAGATTTCCGGAATTTTTTAGCCAGTCAAACCAAGACCGTCGTGTTGTTATTTTTAAATACTGGCTGCGGAGTGGTCAGGTATAGCTATAGAGCATTGACCTCTATGTGGTCATTAATTATATTTATTTCATATTCGGCATAATTCTGCGCCACATCTCTCTTCTATCAAATAGAATTATTCTTTATCAAATGATTCTGTGTCACATCTCTCATCCATAAATATATTTATTCTTTATCCCATGATTCTGTGTCACATCTCTCTTCTATCAATAGAATTATCCTTCATCCCATCGTCTTCCAACTCCTCTCTCACATCAATTCAATCTGTCGCCAGTTTCTCGCGCCTAACTTCTCTCCCTTCTTGTGCTCATATCCATCAAAGTCACCACAGCACGCTTAAAAATCCGTTAGTGGTCATTGCCAATAACTCACCCCCAATCCAAAGACACATTGGACAGTCCAGCGCTAATCCGCGCCGTCCAGTTCCGATCTCCATGTCTCAGCCGGCCTTACAAACATGGCCACGTTGAGTATCGTCATGAGCCATTTGACCAACGTCTGCTACAGAAGTGGATTTCATTAAAAGACCACGATACCAGACTTAGGCTGGGCGGGGTGGACGTGGTTTGTTTCTGACCTGTGGTTTTTGTTTTATATTTTGGCGTCTGTGCCGTCTTTAATTTATATATTTTAACAATCTTTCTATCAAATATAAGTGTTTGTATTGTGTTGTCTTTCTATCAATTAAATGTTTGTATTGTGTTGTCTTTCTATCAATTAAATGTTTGTATTGTGTTGTCTTTCTATCAATTAAGTGTTTGTATTGTGTTGTCTTTCTATCAATTAAGTGTTTGTATTGTGTTGTCTTTCTATCAATTAAGTGTTTGTATTGTGTTGTCTTTCTATCAATTAAGTGTTTGTATTGTGTTGTCTTTCTATCAATTAAGTGTTTGTATTGTGTTGTCTTTCTATCAATTAAGTGTTTGTATTGTGTTGTCTTTCTATCAATTAAGTGTTTGTATTGTGTTGTCTTTCTATCAATTAAGTGTTTGTATTGTGTCAGTGGCGTAGCTGGGGGGGCGCGTGGTGGGGCGGTCCGCCCCAGGCGGCACACATTTAGAGGGCGGCATTTGTAGACGTTTGAAAAGTACAGCCATTTCCGACAACTGCCATTTTTCTTTTGAAGGGGAAAAACGAGGTGAAACAAAAATATTCGTAATTTTGAGTCTTAATTAACGGGTCGCACAACATTTGTTTGATTACATAATGGTTGTTATAACTAACGCAAACCAGTTCAAAAATTTAAGATCGCTTAAAAAAGGTATCGATTTGTTAGGAAAATTAAGCGGTATACGTCACAGATGGCGCTTTTATATGAAAACTACACACAAAAACACATCACCGCTGGGCCGAATAATATTATACTATCAATATCGCAACGACTGTTTTTGCGTGGAATTTCGACATGCGCAGAATGATGCGCGAAAAAGTACTTACATGTCATTGTGGTTCAAATATTGTGTTTAACTTGAAAGTAGTAATTTACATTACTGTTTCAGTTTTCATAAAATTATTGTAAGAGAATTATTAAAAATTAAATTTATTTTGTTTTTATTGCATTAAAGTAGTACACATAATTTTCTCCTTAAATTTTTTTTTACAGTAAAATGAGGTTATTCATTAAAAATGTTACGCCTATCAAATTAAAGTAATGTGTAAATAATTATTTGAATTATGACAAGATTTTGAAAATCTTCAAATTTATCCGTTAATAAACACCACAATAGACATACATAATTTAGAGGGAAAAAAATTAAATTTCAAGCGTCTTGTAAAAATTGACATCTGAGGAAGTAACTAGTAAAACGAGATGAAATGCTGATATTTTACTCTTTTCAATGCAATCTGTTTTTTTTTCTGTTATCTCAATTTATGGGAACCCGTCTTTTTTATAAATTAATGCAAACCCATTTCATGGAACAAAGAGATGTGCTAATACAAAACGCTGCTATATCAGCCAAAACAATTTGTATTGTAATTGTAATTACAATTTAATTTTTGTAAAAATATATCTCCGTTCCACAATAAAGGATTTAAGACTACAAAATCTTGCAGTATTGTCCATAGAACAAGATATTACAAATAATTTGAAATTTTGACAGCATTATACACGATTTTCTAACTATGAAAGTTAGTAAAGTTGTAGAAATGTGTTTACATACTAATGTATTTGTTACAGGCAATGTGTGAAATTAGGCATTCTATAGAATTCCTAGGCAATGTATAGAATGCCTGATGGTTTCAGGCAAAGTATGAAATTTGTAAAACTTTTGTATACTTTGCCTAGGCATTGTATAGAATGTCTAGGCATTCTATAGAATTCCGGATTTCGTTTAGGCAACACAATACTTTATTGATAATTACGTAGGTTAAAGGTGTAAGTAATATAAAATAAAACACATCATGTCATGGGCTCTGTATTATTTTTTCGAGGTCTTCCTCTGTTTACACATCTTGTAAAACATCGTCAGGTAGGGACGACGTAGTGGGGTCTACGTTGACTCTGCAGCCAAAGAGAGCTTCGTATGGTGATCTTTAATGTCACCATTTGCGTGATTTCTGTCCTAGCACTACATTCTCTTCCGACATGGTCACACAGCAATCCAAGGGGAAACGTTATGGGAGAACGTCTGTGGAACTCAGCCGGATGATATAAACTGCCGTCGTGAGAAGAATTTTGGCAATATTGCCTTTGATTTGGTAGTGGAACCTCGTACCGGCTAAAATATGTCTTAAAATAACTTTCAACACTCACAGGATTCGATCGCAATCATCAAACAACGACCAAAGCGCCACTGCCAACATTAGTGCATGGCTGGACAAATAGCGGGGGTAGGCCAATTACATAATTTGCCGGACGACAACTCGGCATTCTATAGAATGTCTAGGCAATGTATGAAATAGCAATCATTTCATACTTTGCCTGAAACCATCAGGCATTCTATACATTGCCTAGGCATTCTATAGAATGCCTGAATTTCACACTTTGCCTGTAACATATACAATTTCTTTGTTTAAAAAAAACCATTTATCTCTAAATAAAAAATAAAAGCATATTAATTGGTAATGTTTTTGGGATGTAAATTACGAATATGTTTTGTCACATTTGGAGGGGGGGGGGCTGCGACATCAGTAACTTTCTTGTGGCCTTTAAAAAAAAGTATCTTGTGTTTTTATAATGTGTATTTATACGTATATCATTTTATGCGGCCTCTTTTATTACTGCTTACATAAATTGGGCATGGAATGGTAAATATGTTTCCCACCTTTACTTCGCTTGAATTACAATTATTTATTCGTGTTTATTAATTTATAAAATCCATCATATGATTGACTAAAGGGGTCATCCATAAATGACGTCAGGCTATTTTGGCTGATTTTTCACTCCATCCCCCCTCGTCACATGTCGTCATAAAAACTTAGTCCCCTTTTTCAATATGACGTTACAAAGCTTTGCGCCCCCCCCCCATAAAAACCATATTTTCTATTTGAAAATGAGGATGTTTCAAATCATTTTTTGTCATTTAAGTATTTTTTTTAAGTGTAAAGCTGTAATAGCGTAACAGGCGTGAAGCCATGTAAAATGTCATTAAATAAAGTGTCAGTAATCAAATATTTAAGTGAATCTTTTATTTTAAAGTTCCACGTATTGATGTGACGTCACATTTATTAAACAGACACACCCCTCGTCACACATCGTCACAAATGTGCAAATACCCCCCCCTTTTTTTCCCCCAGGTGCGTGACGTCATTTATTGACGGCCCCTAAAAAGGGCGGCACATTGGAGACCGCCCCGGGTGGCCACTGTATCGTGTTATCTTTCTATTAATTATGCGTTTGTGTTGAGACCGTTCATAAATGACGTCACGCACCTAGGGGAGGAAGGCGGTTCACACATGTGTGACAAGTTGGGACGAGGGGGTTGAAATTCTGGCCTAGATAACGAGAAAGTTCGTCTTTAGACTTTCAGAGCATATAATATTAAGCACACCCCAGAAGCACTATAGAATTTAATGTCATATTCAGAGGCGACACTAGGTTTTGTGTCACCCAGTGCGGTAACTCATGGTGTCAGCCCTCATGACTCACCCTATAGATCTCCTTGGAGTCTGCCAGCGGGAACTCATGGTGTCAGCCCTCATGACTCACCCTATAGATCTCCTTGGAGTCTGCCAGCGGGAACTCATGGTGTCAGCCCTCATGACTCACCCTATAGATCTCCTTGGAGTCTGCCAGCGGGAACTCATGGTGTCAGCCCTCATGACTCACCCTATAGATCTCCTTGGAGTCTGCCAGCGGGAACTCATGGTGTCAGCCCTCATGACTCACCCTATAGATCTCCTTGGAGTCTGCCAGCGGTAACTCATGGTGTCAGCCCTCATGACTCACCCTATAGATCTCCTTGGAGTCTGCCAGCGGGAACTCATGGTGTCAGCCCTCATGACTCACCCTATAGATCTCCTTGGAGTCTGCCAGCGGTAACTCATGGTGTCAGCCCTCATGGCTCACCCTATAGATCTCCTTGGAGTCTGCCAGTACCAAATAATGGGAAAATACATAATTTTATCATTTGCCGTCGCCCCTTGCGATGGTGTCACCCGGTGCGGTCCACACACCCGCACCCCATAGTGACGCCACTTGTCATATTGACAGCTATAACACAATGTCCGGTTACCTCATGTTATTGCGGAAACTTAATATATGTCCCGCTTCCTCATATGTACGGTAAGAAGTTGATAGTTTGTCCGATTACCTCATAGTTACGGTAAGTAGTTTATACTTTGCCCGGTTCCCACATAGTTACGGTATATAGTTTGGATATATTTTTTGAAACTATGTCAAGGGAAGGGTTATTATGTTCGCAGATTCAATGATGTGTGACGTGGCAAATTTACATTCGGAATCAACTGGTTGATCAGCTGTCATCACCTTGCGACAACATGGAATCACCTCCTTGCAAGTGGCACACTTGGCCTACCTTAGCGGCACACTTGGCCAACTTTAGCGGCACACTTGGCCAACCTTAGTGGCACACCTGACGTCCCCTAACAGCAGAACTCCCGACAACCGTCTGTGACAGTTCATTATGTTGGTGGGGACCTGTCACCTGTTGTATAAGAAACACCTGGACATACATACTCCATCCATACAAACACAACCATGACCATATAGTGGAGAACAACGGGTCAGCCCTCTTCCCACCCCCCCCTACCGCCACACACACACTTCTACCTTGTCCAGACACGTCACATCCTTTTGATGACGAAGAGAACATAAAAAAGGGCGCAAGAATTATACATCCTTGGTTATCATAAACATCAGTTGGGGGTTGAGACACGTGATAGTCGCAGGAAGTCGGCGCCTAAATCAAAAGACCAGACTTGAAATCTGCCGGAAATCATGCGAGTTGGTCATAAACGTCCAACATCATCATCGTCATTTAGACCCAGTGGCCATTACAGTCTGACGTCTTCGGTCAAATAAACGTCTAAATATCATCAACATGTCACAATTTTATGGGCAGTAATTGCCCCCCCCCCTACGGGGATTTTAATGGCTTGTAAAATAGTGCCTTAATGTTGCAGTTATTAACTAACAGCTGTTACACCATTGTGTGAAAACAGATTTCTCTTCTGGGGGAAGACTGGTCTTGGCATAGGCAAAGCTACACACAAAATGGCGCCGTCGGCTTCATAATGTAAGATACATATGTAAACGAATGACATTGAATCGACATTAAATTTGAAAGGTTGGGGATTCAATAATAAGTTTAATAAGGCAGATCTTTTCCATTTCTCACCCGTTTATTTATTTATTCAACTCAATATCTGTGATGCAAATAAATAAATCTTCTTCCAACACATTTTATACGACAAAAATAAAAATATTTTTTAAAAAGCTGGTTGATTCACCTGTGAGTGAGACTGAAATCAGACTTATAGATACGTAGACGGAAAACATGCATACAACTTTTTATTACTTTTGTTTGTCTTTGTACTATTTGTTCGTTGAAGAAGGCTCTTTGCCGAAACGTTCGTTGCTTTGTGACTTCTTTCGAGGCTCATACATAACCTGTTTGCATATGATCCATCTACTTGATTTACCTGGCAGTTAGTGTTTGCATATGATCCAATCCCCTGCTTGATTTACCTGGCAGTTAGTGTTTGCATATGATCCAATCCATCTACTTGATTTACCTGGCAGTTAGTGTTTGCATATGATCCAATCCATCTGCTTGATTTACCTGGCAGTTAGTGTGGGCTATAAAGGCTATTCTACACCCGGTAGACAGACAGCCCCACCCCACCCTCTATACTCTATACCAAGCCCCTGTATTTAATTACCGTGGAAAGCTAGCTCGTTAGCTTGTTACACTGGCGGTCTGTGTACACACACGTTACAACAATTTGATAACAGCCTCGTTACAGATGTGGACCAGCACGGACTAGTCTTGGCTGACTCACCAGGTCCAGGGTCACACATTGCACCAACTTGTACCAACCTGACCATGTATTAATAGGACGCTCACGTGACACACAACTATTATAATGCCCCATTACATAATGTTATATAATACTTTCCTGGACCATGCTCATTATAATGCCAATCACTTAAATTATTTCCTCCTACCTCCACAAATACACTGTTTTTTTTTACAAATCAAGACAAATTGAATTTAAAATTTTAAAAAGTCACAACCTAATATAGAATTTTGTAAAAGTCGACTAATTATTTGCATTAAAAAATACCGCTTCTTTTCATCGATTAATGATTATTTCTGTAATTTGAAAAGCAGAAATTCAAACTATATGTCAGAATGTATTTAATTATATAAGACATTCTATTTCATGGTTGATGTAAACTTAATTTTACTACTTGTGTAAGTTATTTGTACTGATAAAGACATTAGTCGAAAGTTCGAAACGTCTACTTTAGCATTAGACAATGGATAAAGCGTTAATTTATTGTTTTGATTACACAATCCGTTTGTGCATATCTTGTATTTTACTTGATTCATGACTATGACATATTTTGTGTTTATTATACCATAGTTTCTTAGTTTCTTTCACGTATTTAATCAATGAGATGAGCAATTCAATTTATTTGTTATGTCTTTAATTTAAAAATCCCATACTAATAACGTTGCAATAGAATGTGACTAAGTCATATAAAAAGGTACATTACATTTTTCTATTATTTTACATACGGTAAGTTAAAACCATTATTGCGTTAGCCTAAGGTGGATTTAGGGGGGTGCCGATCGGGCTAAAGCCAGGGGCTCTTTCTGCTTTCAGGGCCCCAAACTTACTATATTGTATAATAAAAGTGGCTGGACCGGGCCCCATGTGGAATTGCAGCCAGTGGCCCCGTACAATCTTGATCCGCCCCGGGCGTTAGCCGCCTCATTTCTAATTTGGTGTCATGTGTGCGTCTGATTTGGTCGAGATATCGTTCATTTATTGGATATCATTCCAACCCCGCCGAACTAATCGCTATCGCAAGTTTCCTTTTTTACTTTAGGAACATTTAATTATATAACGCTTAAATCCCTAAATATTGTTGGACTTTTAATGGGTACAAAAACGTTCGTTTCACCCCAGGAGCGGCTGACAAGCTTAAACTTAAACAATCAATTGCAGGTATACCCAATGATGGTATTCCAGATCTAAAAGGCTTACGTTTATTTTATCTTCACGAATGTTTGGTGATATTAAAACTCTCTTTGAAAGGTAGAGATCACAAATAGATAATAGGTTGGTGAAAAGGTTTACAAATATAAATATTGATATCCGAAATAAATTTTAATCGTTGAAACTCTCGTAATAAAAAATAGGGGGTGGGGGGG
The DNA here is from genome assembly GCA_944989445.1 of Ampullaceana balthica. Classification (NCBI taxonomy): domain Eukaryota; kingdom Metazoa; phylum Mollusca; class Gastropoda; family Lymnaeidae; genus Ampullaceana; species Ampullaceana balthica. Next base: position 3,555,035 of record CALYLW010000047.1, read on the forward strand.
GGGTTCGTCTTTCAAACTAAAGCTGATGCGACTCAGACGACTTTCCTCCTTGGTATTTATTTGAAAATAACTTGACGATATTTGAGGGCGTCTTGTGCGACTTTGCTTATAAAAAGAGAGAAAAAAATATTACATACTGTATATTATACATGATATAAAATGCTCATGTTACATGTTTTAAGTTATAAACATAATTGAAACATGTGTTTGAACGCTTACTTTTTATAGTGAGTTTTTAACATTGTTAGTTTATCTCTCCTCCATGTATCAATAATAACAAACCACACTAAAAAGTATATTATATCTTTTATTAATCATGGGTCTGCCAACCAACTATGAGTGTGTCCATCAATCTCCCAACAATCACATATATACACATGAATGAACAGAGAAGAGAAGTAATAATGGTAAGACAAGTTTACTGAAAAGTACAACAGGGCGGGGCGCGGGGTTTGGACAAACTATGTGGTTGAGCCGCAGGTAAAATGTCAACCTTGTTTAGGGGCTTACCTGTGACTCGTGACGGGTGAAGCATGAAATCAGGATGAGTAACTCGCTTGGGAATTCGAAAGGAATGAGTGTGACCTTGGCCTTGAATACCGATGTTTGACACCTACCATGACTGGTCATGTTCTAGACATGCTGGGTACCAAGGTCATGGAGTGGTTTAGGTGTCTTAGAGAATATCTGTTAACTGTTGGTGGTATCCTGTCATTGTTAACCGTTGTTTCTATCCTGTCTTTGCTAAATGTTGTTAGTATCATTGTCATTGCTCGTGTACCATACTGACCTAGGACCTAGTGGATATCAGTGACTCGCTTTGTTTGTTCAAGGTCGGCGCTGGCACACGTTCACAGTAGGCAAGAAAAACATCGAGCTTTAGTCTATGAGGGCCCTAGGGATTACGTCCCTGAGCCGAACATCGCGCAATGAAGGACATCAAAGCCGGTGACGTCATCAAGACTCGTGGTCACGTGTTAGTTAACAGATGAGTATCAATGGATTGTAATGACACCCTTGAGGTTGAGAGAGTTAGGGGAGATTAGTGAGAAGAATCGTAGCGAGAGAAACAGGAAGTTTTGGAGTTGTTCACGTGATGATGTCATACAATAAAGAATTAAAAAATATTTTACGGTTTGATTTGTAGAGTAGTCAAGCTTGCCATGTCTGTCCTTGAACTTTTTTATTTGGGTCGTAAAAATATTATAAACAAAAGTTTAATTTATCATCCCATTTTTTCAAGATTTATATTTTAATGTAATGATATATACTATCTTGTTAATAGTTATCCTTTTAGAGATGTATTTTAGCATCATAACTATTTTATTGAGATATAATTTAGTATAGAACTATTTTATTGAGATATAATTTAGTATAGAACTATTTTATTGAGATACTAGGGGTTGTAGGGCGCCTACGGTGCCCATTTTTTTCAAAAGCCCAAGTAACTTATCCTTGTTTGATAAATACGAAATATTAAACTTCCTGAAATGTACACGATTTTATATCCTCAAATCCTCTTTTTACATCGTTCCCTTTTCCAAAATTAAAATATAAGCTAAAACAATGACGTCGTATAATAGTTTTTATGGCGAGAAACATCACACGCTTTTTTAACTGCTATGGACTGTTGTACTACTTCAAAAATAATATTTAATATACCGTATATACTCGTTCGCAAGCCGACCTTTTTTGGACAAAATCAAGGGGAAAAAGTGGGAGGGCGTCGGCTTATGAGCGGGTCATAGGTGATTTCTGCATGGATATTGAATATCGGTGTTGTTATTGTAGATTATCAATGTCCTTTTCTACATTCTACAAGATTCGACTGCTGTATCAGAAGCGATAATATATTATTAAAAATCAGCACTTGCCTTATTTAATAATTTTAGTTATTTTTATGAACGTTTTAATAAATTGTTTCACAAATTTTGTTTTCAACCACGAATTTTAATGTACGCGCTTTCGTCACTGTTTACCAAATATATATATATATATATATATATATATATATATATATATATATATATATATATATATATATATATATATATATATATATATATATATATATATATATATATATATATATAATATATATATATATATATATATATATATTTTAAAATATCGGTAACTCTTGCTTAACAAAGAGCAGAAAGACAAAGATAGGCAGTAAAAAGTAAACAATCATAATGACCGATTTAGCTTGTAGTTTTAAAAAAATACGTACCATTTTTTTAAAGCTGTCCTATTATTTTTGGGGGGTCGCCTTGCGATCGGGTTATACACTTTTAGTACTTTTCCCTTCGGCGTATGAACGAGGGCTATAGAACGAGTATATACGGTATTTATATTTATTTTGCACACCTCCTGATGCACACCTTGTATTAAAATATAAGCTCAAACAAATGACGTCATATCATTACGGATCCATCCATCTAGTGACTTGGGCTACTATATATCCAACCAACATGTGACTTTTTCTATTATATTGTTTATAATAGCCCAAGTCACAGGTTGGTTGGATATATCCGTAACGCATATGACGACATTTTTTAAGGTTATATTATTATATATTAAATATGTATATATATATATATATATATATATATATATATATATATATATATATATATATATATATATATATATATATATATATAATAATAATAATAATTGATACTTTATATAGCGCTGTATCCCAGTAGGGAACCAGTCTTACAGCGCTTTACATTGAGATCATAACATACATATAATAATTAAATAACCATTCATACCATAATAACAACATAAAGGAGTGTACATTACACACAAGCTATGCTAATCATTAAAACAAATGTTTTTTCTTCAATTTTGTAAATACATTTTGAAAAGATGCATTTTAAGTGCAGTCTTGAAGGACTTGGTAGTTCGAATATATATATATATATATATATATATATATATACAAGGTGCACATCAGGAGGTGTGCATAATAATTATAAATTAAAGATTCTCGCCGTAAAAAAATAGTATATGTCGTCATTGTTTTAGCTTATATTTTAATTTTGGAAAAGGGAACGATGTAAAAAGAGGACTTGATGATTTATAATTATAAAATACTTGTGTGCATTTCTTGAAGTATAACATTTCGTATTTATCAAACAAGGATAAGTTACTTGGGTTTTTTTTACCCCCCAAAAAAGTGGGCGCCATAGGCGCCCTAGAAACCCATAGTATTGTTTATAATTTAGTATCGTATCTATTATTATTAGAGATGACATATCGACGTCCACTTTTTTTCTATGATTCTTTTAATGGTCAATTTAACAATTTTAATACGTTTAAAACAGTAGAGTTCTATGAATAATGTTCCTAGTGAACGAACTAATTACAGAGTTAAAGTGGTGACCAAAAATGACCAGTGCTGCTCGCGTTTTCACGCGAATGACACTGGCTGGGTGGCTGGGATGACCAACACAGGTCTCGTGACAGGGGTGACCAGTACTGGCCGAGTAACTGAGATGACTAGGGCTGGCTGGCTGTATATACAAAGGTGATAGCTAACGGTATTCCTTGAACTGGACGCCGGAGTTTTGTAACCCCATCTTAGCCCACTTGAACTTAGTTTTTATCTTTGTTTTTTTTTAATCCCTGACTAGAGAGATAAATGCTGTGACTAAGGTAATAATAATAGAAATATGGTTCTAAGAATCAGCAACAGCGCATAGCTACTTAACAAGTCAGCACGTATATATCTAACAAGTCAGCACGTATATGTCTAACAAGTCACCATTGCCCTACAAATCACTTCTAATTGTTAAATTGTGTGTCGACGTTACGTTGTGGGTGACTAATAAAATATCGGTCAGAGGTCATACGTTTTAGTATAGATCAGTGGTTCCCAAACTTTTTTTTACCCGTGGACCCCTTTTATAGTCAAAACTTGCCCACGGACCCCCAAGTGAAAACGCTACATGAATGTATAGTATACAAATTTACTAATTAAATTAACAACAACATTTTGTTGAAGAATTATTAAAGAGTATTAAATTATTGTAGAGTATATTAATGTCCGGCTCAATGTTTGTGAGTAGTAAATGCAAATCCCCACGAGCACAAATGTATAGCTGGTTTCTTTTATTTGTGATGAGGTTCATAACGACACTGAATCCTTGTTCTACCAAATAGGAGGACGGGAAAGCAGTCAACAACTTTTGTACATTAACCCATAATGCAGAACATAAAATTGTGATCTCATTTTGTAACCAGAATGTGTGGTATCCTTGTTCAAACATTGGTTTAAGTTCCTCATTTGTGGATAATTCAATAAGTTGCTCCTGTATTAGTATGGAGTCATCTATGTCTGGGATCTGAGTTTTTCCCCGAGCAGAAGGGTTCAAAACCCAGTCGAGAATATCCAAGTGAAGAATGTCTTCAAATCTTTGGTTCAGGTCTGCACGAAGAGTCGCTAAGTGTTGACAATAGGTAAACAAGTCTTCATCTCTATTTTGCAATTTCGAGAGATTTTGAATATGAGAACATTATCCTCTCCCCAAGTTTTGATTATACAGAAAATTATTTTTGCAACAAACGCAGATACTACGCTTTTAGTTTTGATTACATTTAATTGGTCACCTTGTAGTTTCAAAATTATTTTCGTTAAATTCGGCAAACAAATCTGTCATGTAAGCTATGTCATTTTTTTAGTTAATTAAATTTGTCTCAAACTCAAATCATTGTCTTTGCCTTCCAGGAATTCCAGCACTAAATAAAAGAGAGCATAAAATCGATTTAAACAAGCACTTTTAGATAACCTTCCTACTTCTGTGAGAAGTAGTAAACAATTATAGTCTTCATCATTTTCCAAACAAAGTTTAGCAAATAATATCTCATTGAAGGCATTCCTTTTGATTTTATTAACTGCTCTAATTACATAATCTAGTGATCCATGCAAACGTTCACTACGATTTTTGAAACAAAATGATGTCGATGAATAACACAATGCATGCATGCACTGAACATTATACATGTGGTACAGCTTGTTTTAGGTATGCCAGAAAGCCTCGGTATCTTCCTACCATTGCCGGAGAACCGTCAGTAGCAACAGAAATGATATTAGTCAAGAGTATAGCTTTTTCATCGACAAATCTTTTTAATTCAGGAAATATTTCACCTTTTGTATCTGTTTCCAAACATTTAGCAAACAACAGTTCTTGGCAAAATTGTTCTTCTTTTACAAATTTTACATTAGCTAAAAGTAAAGCCTCGTTTCCTGGTAAAATGGACTTGTCAAGCTGTAATGAAAATTCAGATGTTTTAAAGTAATACATAAAGAATTTTCAACACTCTCAGCTATTTCGTTAATCCTTCCTTGGACTGAATTATTGCTCAGTTGATTTCTTTTTGAGATGTCGAAACCTGGTTTGTTCAACACAGTGCTTTAAAATCACCTCACTTACAGCTGGTAAAATAATTTTTTAGCTAATTGTGTGTGGCTTTCCAGACTTTGCAATCAATAAAGAAATATTATAAGACGCACGCAGTCCATCGTCATCTCACTTAGATGTTGTCCCTATGAGTCGTTGAAGTGATGGCGTTTTCAAATATGTTTCTTGGACTGCTTAAAAAAATCGTTAAATCTTTATCTCTTTTATCACTATGGATTTTAATTAAATGTTCCTTAAGCTTGGGAGGTTTCATAGAATCATTCGACTAAGTTTTATTTCACAGAAGACACATTGGTAAAATACTATTTCCTGGTGATGAAATAAAGCCATACTTCAAATATTCAACACTGTACTTCTACATTTTTCTTCGGAACACTCATCATATAAGAAAAATTGTATATAAATGTTTTATTTGAAACGGTTACTTAACTATTAATTATTAACTTTTTCAATGGAATGCTGGAGTAAACCCCTTTATAATTGTTTGACGTGAGATGGAAGGATACAATTCTATATAATTTTTTTCAAAAAAAACAAACGATACCTTTGTGAGTTTTATTTTATTTTTTAAATTTTAACCTTAAGGTATTACTATATTGAAAATGTGATACATATTGTTTTTTTACATAGTAAATTTTAATGTTAATTACATTTAAAAAAAGGCATCATAATATATTAGAAAATATTTTAAAATATATTTTTACTAACTCTCTAAAAAAGTGTGCGGTCGAATTTTGAATTTTAAAAAAGTCTTTTTGCTGACTCGATTCATGTATTTTTAATCGTTCAATGATATCAAATGTGGTATCAATGGAAAGCTGTCGGTAAGTCACATAAGATAAAAGATAAATATGACTTACCGACAAGTCAAAATTTACCCAACCCGGCTATCATCGTCATTTCCGTTAAAATATTATATTTTTATGACCTACATATATATAGGGTCTCCGCCTTTCTCATGCATCAAACTTGACATAACTTTCAACTAACAAATTATTTTGATTGGTTACAGCTGTGGAAATATAGTTTTTTTTCGTTTTCTAGGTCAACAACTTTATTTTACTCAGGACCTAAAAATCGCTACTACAGTTTTCATTCTACTTTATTTTTATTTCCGTAATAATTATAAAAAAAAACAACAACATAATTTTATTATTTTTATACTAAACCTTCCGCGGACCCCCTGACGTTGATCAGGGACCCCAAAATCAATTTTAATTTTCCACGGAACCCCTGAACGGTTCCGCGGACCCCTGGGGGTCCGTAGGGACCACTTTGGGAACCACTGGTATAGATGATATGTAAAGTTAGAAGAATGTTTGCATCGGCGTAGAGGCAGTAGTGAGGCGCGTATGGTAATGGATAGATACCAGCTACGAATGACAGTACTGACCCCCCACTATGTCATTGGCGGGGTGGGTTTTTAATGTTCATTCCGATATATATAATGGAGTGTGGCTGGTCGGGATATTGACGATGGTGTCTGTTAAAATGACCTGCTTTCCATAATATTTGACTAAGTCAAAAACAAAATTGATCAAATTATCCATGAAAATGACCAATTTATCCCTTACTATGACTTAGTCTAAGTCATCCATGAAATTAACCAAATATCGAAGAAAAATGACAATGGTATCCATGAAATTGACAATCATCCACGAAATTACCATTTTATCCATTTGATCAAACTATCCATAAATGTGACCACATTAGGCTATAAAAAAACTAAAGATTCAATTATTATTTTTTAAAATTCCGTTTTTCAATTAAACTAACCCAGTTGATTCAGTGACCACGCTTCACAAAATCACCATTTCACGTGGCCTACAATCTGATGAAATCTTACAGTTCCTGTTTCCCAACCATTGTCTCGAATTAATGATGGTAAAATTCCAGATGCCATCGTATAGAGGCTTTATTCCGGATACACCAACTGGCCTCATTTTCCCGGCATGCGTCATTAATTTCAACATACTAAGTACATGGGACCAGTCGCAAGGAAGTTAACCTTTCAACAGGAAACTACACCAATGTCAATGTTATATTTATATCAACAAACTTTATACCAATGTCAATGTTATATTTATATCAACAAACTTTATACCAATGTCAATGTTATATTTATATCAACAAACTTTATACCAATGTCAATGTTATATTTATATAAAGAAACTTTATACCAATGTCAATGTTATATTTATATCAAAAAACTTTATACCAATGTCAATGTTATATTTATATCAACAAACTTTATACGAATGTCAATGTTATATTTATATCAACAAACTTTATACCAATGTCAATGTTATATTTATATCAACAAACTTTATACCAATGTCAATGTTATATTTATATCAACAAACTTTATACCAGTGTCAATGTTATATTTATATCAACAAACTTTATACCAATGTCAATGTTATATTTATATCAACAAACTTTATACCAATGCTAATGTTGTATTTATATCAACAAACTTTATACCAATGTCAATGTTATATTTATATCAACAAACTTTATACCAATGTCAATGTTATGTTTTGTATCAACAAACTTTATACCAATGTCAATGTTATATTTATATCAACAAACTTTATACCAATGTCAATGTTATATTACATCAACAAACTTTATACCAATGTCAATGTTATATTTCTATCAACAAACTTTATAACAATGTCAATGTTATATTTATATCAATAAACTTTATACCAATGTCAATGTTATATTTCTATCAAAAAAATTTATACCAATGCCAATGTTATATTTATATCAATAAACTTTATACCAATGTCAATGTTATATTTATATCAACAAACTTTATACCAATGTCAATGTTATATTTATATCAACAAACTTTATACCAATGCTAATGTTATATTTATATCAACAAACTTTATACCAATGTCAATGTTATATTTATATCAAAAAGCTTTATACCAATGCTAATGTTATATTTCTATCAACAAAATTTATACCAATGTCAATGATATATTTATATCAACAAACTTTATACCAATGTCAATGTTATATTTATATCAACAAACTTTATACCAATGTCAATGTTATATTTATATCAACAAACTTTATACCAATGTCAATGTTATATTTATATCAACAAACTTTATACCAATGTCAATGTTATATTTATATAAAGAAACTTTATACCAATGTCAATGTTATATTTATATCAAAAAACTTTATACCAATGTCAATGTTATATTTATATCAACAAACTTTATACGAATGTCAATGTTATATTTATATCAACAAACTTTATACCAATGTCAATGTTATATTTATATCAACAAACTTTATACCAATGTCAATGTTATATTTATATCAACAAACTTTATACCAGTGTCAATGTTATATTTATATCAACACACTTTATACCAATGTCAATGTTATATTTATATCAACAAACTTTATACCAATGCTAATGTTGTATTTATATCAACAAACTTTATACCAATGTCAATGTTATATTTATATCAACAAACTTTATACCAATGTCAATGTTATGTTTTGTATCAACAAACTTTATACCAATGTCAATGTTATATTTATATCAACAAAATTTATACCAATGTCAATGTTATATTACATCAACAAACTTTATACCAATGTCAATGTTATATTTCTATCAACAAACTTTATAACAATGTCAATGTTATATTTATATCAATAAACTTTATACCAATGTCAATGTTATATTTCTATCAAAAAACTTTATACCAATGCCAATGTTATATTTATATCAATAAACTTTATACCAATGTCAATGTTATATTTATATCAACAAACTTTATACCAATGTCAATGTTATATTTATATCAACAAACTTTATACCAATGCTAATGTTATATTTATATCAACAAACTTTATACCAATGTCAATGTTATATTTATATCAAAAAGCTTTATACCAATGCTAATGTTATATTTCTATCAACAAAATTTATACCAATGTCAATGATATATTTATATCAACAAACTTTATACCAATGTCAATGTTATATTTATATCAACAAACTTTATACCAATGTCAATGTTATATTTATATCAACAAACTTTATACCAATGTCAATGTTATATTTATATCAACAAACTTTATACCAATGTCAATGTTATATTTATATCAACAAACTTTATACCAATGTCAATGTTATATTTATATCAAAAAACTTTATACCAATGTCAATGTTATATTTATATCAACAAACTTTATACCAATGTCAATGTTATATTTATATCAACAAAATTTATACCAATGTCAATGTTATATTTATATCAACAAACTTTATACCAATGTCAATGTTATATTTATATCAACAAACTTTATACCAATGTCAATGTTATATTTATATCAACAAACTTTATACCAATGTCAATGTTATATTTATATCAAAAAAACTTTATACCAATGTCAATGTTATATTTATATCAACAAACTTTATACGAATGTCAATGTTATATTTATATCAACAAACTTTATACCAATGTCAATGTTATATTTAGATCATCAAACTTTATACCAATGTCAATGTTATATTTATATCAACAAACTTTATGCCCCCCATATTATATCAACACACTATTACCTTTCTGATTTATATCTCAAAACTATGCACATTTATTTTATACCATGAAACTACAAGTAGATCTACATCATTTGCAAGACATTATATTATATTAAAACAAATAATAAAAACTCGAATGTGTATTTAAATGCAATTCCCAAATAGAATTTCCGATTTTTTATTCAAGTGAAATCATTCCACATTACATTAAAAGTCGATTCAAATAAGTAATTCTGAAAGTAAACACAATATGACGTCATATCCCAGCACGCTACATCACACCAAGAATGTAAACAATTGCTTTCACAAATTGCTGCTAAAATTACGGGAGACGAACGAAAAGTCATTTTTTTTTAAATTCCGTCTTCAAAATTGTTCTAAATATTATCAATTATCGTTTGGCGTTTATTTCAACCCGATAGATGTTTAGGGTTGGTGAAAAATTGACAAAATACTGATTTTAAAAAAAAATTTTTTTTCTATTTTTCTTTTCCAGGAAATCTTGTAAACCTTTTCGGTATTTTTTGGCCCTTCCACATCTTTTGGACTGCCTTAACATATTTGCAAAAGATCCGAACCCTCTATTTGGTATGGTTCAGGAGGAGTTGCATGTGCAAGCTCGACAGACATTTCAAACATATAAACGCAATTTATCCCATGGAAAATTGCGTTAAAAACTATACTCTTTCGATTTGATTAAAATAAAAGATACACAAACAAATTGTTTAAATGAAAAATAAATTAATGATGTAAGATTTATTAATTGACATTTATTCTTTTTATTACACAATTAATTTGTGTATCTTGTATTTTATTTAAGACCTGTTTATCAGTCCTATTCTATAATATACTAGGTTGTTGTGGGGCGCCTACGGCGGCAACTTTTTTTTTCAAAAGCCCAAGTAACTCACGGGAATGTTATTGCATGCGCTCGAATCAGTGTGTCCGACAGCCAAAAATTGTTATGTGAATGAGTTCAATAAAAAGAATAATAATTAAATTTTAGTTCATTAGAATGATTTATTTATTATTATATATTTATCTATTTACTAAGCTCTCTTTTTACATCGTTCCCTTTTACAAAATTAAAATATAAGCTCAAACAATGACGTCATATAATATTTTACGGCGAGAAACACCACACGCTCTGTTAATCTCGAAACCAAAATGATTATGATTTTACGTCTATATTTGTAATTAAAGTTACGTGTGAGGTCCCTTAGCGTACTATTTCAAAAATAATCTTTAATTTATAATTATTGTTCACACCTCCTGATGCACACCTTGTATTAAAAAAATATATATATAAGCTCAAACAATGACGTCATAGCGTTACGGATACATCCATCCAGTGAGTGAGTGACTTGGGCTTTTATATTGTTTATAAGATATGTCGATTTGATTCAATACTGTTTCACTGATCTTAAACAATTTCAATTTTATATCAATCAACGATATCCTACCCATGCTATATCACTCAACTATACCCTGCCCATGTTATATCAATCAACTATACCCTGCTCATATTATATCACTCAACTATACCCTGCCCATGTTATATCAATCAACTATACCCTGCTCATATTATATCACTCAACTATACCTTGCCCATGTTATATCAATCAACTATATCATACCCACGCTATATCACTCAACTATACCCTACCCATGTTATAACACTGAACTATATCCTACCCATTTTATATCACTCAACTATACCCTATGTTATATCAATCAACTATACCCTGCCCATGTTATATCAATCAACTATACCCTGCCCATGTTATATCAATCAACTATACCCTGCCCATGTTATATCAATCAACTATACCCTGCCCATAATATTTTACTTAACTAATCCCAGTTCATTGTCTCAATATAAAGCATTAATTTGAACAGTTAAGTGTTGTTTTTTTTAAACCCAATGAATACAGCTTAAAGGCAAGTAAGTTTAATGAGAACCCTTGGTCTAAAAATAGAATATTCCAATCGGTGACCCCCCTTGAATGAAACTGATAATGTATTGATAATGACACGTTTGACGTTCAATGAGCTCTAGGGGGTTTCCTTATTAATCATTAGCTATAAATAGCTTATCAAAATCTCACGTGGTTACCACGCTGGTATTGTTACAAATATTGGGTGTGCTGAGTCACTAGATTAGGAGACTTATAGTTTAGGGAAGAAGTTCATAAAAGCAAACTACAATAACATTGGGTAGACTGGCCCATAAGAAAACTACATTATGATTGGATCGACTTCCGGGTAAGAGAGAATATTTTGGTTGACAAGTTAAAAATGAATAAGACAAAAGAGTAAAGATTAGGGTAAATATCAGAGGGTGAAGGGTGACCCGTCAAAACGGCCCCGACATAACGACCCCGGTCAAAATCTGCCCCAAACAAATTGTTTACATTTTTTTAAAACAAAAAATTACAATTTTTTTGCATTAAATTTAAGCTTTTGTCAACTTTTTCACCCTTAAAACAAGTGGTAAAATTGTAAAATTATTTCTTGTGATGTTATTATATTATTTCTTGTGATGTTATTATATTATTTCTTGTGATGTTATTATATTATTTCTTGTGATGTTATTATATTATTTCTTGTCAACAAACAACCGTGACTTGGTACCATATCGAGTAAATGCTATTTAAGTCGTTCTTGTGATGTCATTATTATTGTTTCTTGTGAGCTAAACCTGACACTGAATAGGTGAGTAAAAATACGAATATAATATTTGATTGTATTTTTTACTATTAGTTCATCTATTAGTCCAGGGCAGTTTTGTCGGGGCCGTTATGTCGAGGCCCATTTGTCGGGGCAGTTTTGTCAGTGAGCCATATCAGAGCTATAATAAAGTGATCACTTGAAATAGACAGAACCCAAATATATGGGAGATGTTTCAATAAATTAACATTGTTGGAAGGAGCTAATTTAAAACAGCTATCTAAATGTCATTATATGTTGTATTTAGGATATGAATGTTTTATATCGAATGGATGAATAATTACTAGGGCAACGCAAATTAACGATTAATTTGTCGATTAATCGTTAAAATTTTTTAACGATTAAATTATTTTTTAACGATTAATTGACCCATCACTTGCAAATTATTGGAAGTAAAAAAGTAAAAAAAATAATAATAAAAATAGCGGCCGATAAATAATAACAACTTTCCTGACGACTACACGAACATTTTGGTTTTAAACTATTGACTGACTGGATTCTTAATTAATCGTTAATTTTTCAAAAGAATAATAATAATAATAATGGTAATAATAATAATAGTAATAATAATAATAGTAATAATAATAATAGTAATAATAATGATAGTTATTATTATTATTTGATCATTTATATAGCGCAGAACTCCAGCGCTTTACATAAAATTAGTACATTGTTATTAGGAATGTTAACGATTAAATTTAAATTAATCGTTAAGAGTCCTAAATTATATATACATAAATATAATATCTTAAACTGAAAATCGGGTTACGACGTGTCTGAAGAACGGATAGGGTTAAGATTATTTTTGCCCAAGAGAGTCAAATGTCAATAAATGATGAACACTGAATTACAACGTATTAGTGAACTCTGTATCAACAATGTTCAAAATGTATAGATCTAGTTTAATAACGGTGACGTAACAGGTTTTCTATTGTTGTCGTTACTTCAAGAACATCCGAGCCATAGGACAGAAATCAAGTCATCCGAGCCATAGGACAGAAATCAAGTCATCCGAGCCATAGGACAGAAATCAAGTCATCCGAGCCATAGGACAGAAATCAAGTCATCCGAGCCATAGGACAGAAATCAAGTCATCCGAGCCATAAGACAGAAATCAAGTCATCCGAGCCATAAGACAGAAATCAAGTCATCCGAGCCATAAGACAGAAATCAAGTCATCCGAGCCATAAGACAGAAATCAAGTCATCCGAGCCATAAGACAGAAATCAAGTCATCCGAGCCATAAGACAGAAATCAAGTCATCCGAGCCATAAGACAGAAATCAAGTCATCCGAGCCATAGGACAGAAATCAAGTCATCCGAGCCATAGGACAGAAATCAAGTCATCCGAGCCATAGGACAGAAATCAAGTCATCCGAGCCATAGGACAGAAATCAAGTCATCCGAGCCATAGGACAGAAATCAAGTCATCCGAGCCATAGGACAGAAATCAAGTCATCCGAGCCATAGGACAGAAATCAAGTCATCCGAGCCATAGGACAGAAATCAAGTCATCCGAGCCATAGGACAGAAATCAAGTCATCCGAGCCATAGGACAGAAATCAAGTCATCCGAGCCATAGGACAGAAATCAAGTCATCCGAGCCATAGGACAGAAATCAAGTCATCCGAGCCATAGGAAAGAAATCAAGTCATCCGAGCCATAGGACAGAAATCAAGTCATCCGAGCCATAGGACAGAAATCAAGTCATCCGAGCCATAGGACAGAAATCAAGTCATCCGAGCCATAGGACAGAAATATGGTCATCCGAGCCATAGGACAGAAATCAAGTCATCCGAGCCATAGGACAGAAATCAAGTCATCCGAGCCATAGGACAGAAATCAAGTCATCCGAGCCATAGGACAGAAATCAAGTCATCCGAGCCATAGGACAGAAATCAAGTCATCCGAGCCATAGGACAGAAATCAAGTCATCCGAGCCATAGGACAGAAATCAAGTCATCCGAGCCATAGGACAGAAATCAAGTCATCCGAGCCATAGGACAGAAATCAAGTCATCCGAGCCATAAGACAGAAATCAAGTCATCCGAGCCATAAGACAGAAATCAAGTCATCCGAGCCATAAGACAGAAATCAAGTCATCCGAGCCATAAGACAGAAATCAAGTCATCCGAGCCATAAGACAGAAATCAAGTCATCCGAGCCATAAGACAGAAATCAAGTCATCCGAGCCATAAGACAGAAATCAAGTCATCCGAGCCATAGGACAGAAATCAAGTCATCCGAGCCATAGGACAGAAATCAAGTCATCCGAGCCATAGGACAGAAATCAAGTCATCCGAGCCATAGGACAGAAATCAAGTCATCCGAGCCATAGGACAGAAATCAAGTCATCCGAGCCATAGGACAGAAATCAAGTCATCCGAGCCATAGGACAGAAATCAAGTCATCCGAGCCATAGGACAGAAATCAAGTCATGCGAGCCATAGGACAGAAATCAAGTCATCCGAGCCATAAGACAGAAATCAAGTCATCCGAGCCATAGGACAGAAATCAAGTCATCCGAGCCATAGGACAGAAATCAAGTCATCCGAGCCATAGGACAGAAATCAAGTCATCCGAGCCATAGGAAAGAAATCAAGTCATCCGAGCCATAGGACAGAAATCAAGTCATCCGAGCCATAGGACAGAAATCAAGTCATCCGAGCCATAGGACAGAAATCAAGTCATCCGAGCCATAGGACAGAAATCAAGTCATCCGAGCCATAGGACAGAAATCAAGTCATCCGAGCCATAGGACAGAAATCAAGTCATCCGAGCCATAGGACAGAAATCAAGTCATCCGAGCCATAGGACAGAAATCAAGTCATCCGAGCCATAGGACAGAAATCAAGTCATCCGAGCCATAGGACAGAAATCAAGTCATCCGAGCCATAGGACAGAAATCAAGTCATCCGAGCCATAGGACAGAAATCAAGTCATCCGAGCCATAGGACAGAAATCAAGTCATCCGAGCCATAGGACAGAAATCAAGTCATCCGAGCCATAGGACAGAAATCAAGTCATCCGAGCCATAGGACAGAAATCAAGTCATCCGAGCCATAGGACAGAAATCAAGTCATCCGAGCCATAGGACAGAAATCAAGTCATCCGAGCCATAAGACAGAAATCAAGTCATCCGAGCCATAGGACAGAAATCAAGTCATCCGAGCCATAAGACAGAAATCAAGTTTTGAACAATTCTCCGCTCGCGATTCTCTGGCATGACATTGAAGGAAACATTACAATTAAAACAACCGTCCCTCTTCATTTCCCTTGAACGTTGAGGGAAAAGCTATATTAAAACAACAAATTCTCAGCATAAAAAATATCACTTATTTACTTTAAAGTTTAACTTAGGCGCCAGACCTTTTACATCGTTATTTTAAAGAAAATGTTGAACAATTACCTTTATACATCAGAACAATAGAAATTGTAAGAAAATTCAAGTACGTTTCCCAAGTAATTTTCTTTTGATGTTTATTTGTAATACGTGATGGTATTAAATGTTTTAAGAAATAATTTGTTCAGACCAGAGGCGTCACTAGAGAGGGGCGGGTGGTGCGGCGTTTTTCAGAGTAAACTTATTAAACGAGTATCATACACTGTATGTTTTTGTTAGCGTAATACATGTTTAGCCATTTAAAACATATTACATGAATATGCAATTTTAAAAAAAAACATTTTTTTTCTGTGTCTGCGTGTAATTGTTTGATGAACTGTGAACGTGTTTCTTTGTTTGATGACCTAACAGTTTTGGGCGGCAGGTGTTTAAACCTCAGACCGCCCAATGGTCGCTCGATGATTAGACAACCAACAGCTGTGTCACAATCAGATTAGCAAGATGTGTTCACTTTGGATTAGTCCCACGAATGGACTTACTCACTAACACTAACTGCTTTAGCTCGACGGGGGAGCACCTGAACGGTCGCTATGGTTACGCGCACAAACCGTTTTTTTTCCCCAGCCGATACGCAAATGATGATCACGGTTGAGATGAGATTGGCCCGAGAAACCCAGTGACTTATTCCGCGGGATTTTGACTAAGTCAGAACTAGATCATGCGCGCCAGAGCTGGGCTCGGCCATAGCTGTGGATCCAGCCTACCAAATAAGGAGTGACCATTTCGTCTTGGGAGCAGTTTAGTCTGGTTAATTTTTTCAGGTATTCTGGATAACAATTTTTTGATCACTAACAATGATTTCGAGATTTTAATAATACGCCACGTCTAGTTACGACAGTTTCAGTTACGCTTACGCCTACGCAGTTACTTTCAGTTACTAATTTCAGACTTAACAAGATTGAAATAATTAAACGTATATTAATGTATTATTTTCCGAATAATTACGCACATGTATTAGTTTCAATGAATTTATGATTAAACAAAGGTTTATAAGTAAAAAAAAAGATATGATATTGTCTATGGTGCCGATACTAAATATGGTGAAAATGGTGCGTTTTGTTTAAAATGTGTACACAGGTTTATCAGGATAGCTTCCCTTGGTCTACATGGCAACCAGCCTAACAAAGAATATAGAAAGCTACGTATATCCTGGAAGTTTCCAAGGGGTTTCCTCGCTAGGTGGCGCAGTCACAGGAAACCCCGAACGAAGACCACGCGCCGATGACTCATCGTCCCTCATTGATTCATAATTGCTTCTCTCCTTTTTTCTATTCCTTAAAAATGAGCCGTCTGCGCGCAGCGTTCATTCACACACGCGAGCGCAGCGCGATTGGTTCGCAGTGTCTGTCAGCCAGTCCCAATTTTTTCATTGGCTGGGAAAACACTGCTCGCCTGGTACGGAGAGACGCCATGTACACAAAGCACACTAAAGCGAACAGGTGTTTGTAGGTCGGCTAGGTTTAGTCATCAGTTATGATTTGAGTTGAGCTGTGTAAGTCGGACTAGTTGCTTGCCATTCGTGTGTCAGACTCGACGTGTATCCACTTTTTCATTTGTTTAGGATTTATTTAATATAAATTATGCCAGCCATCGGTGTTCTGTAAGGAATTTATTATTTCTAACTGATATTTCGACTTAACATCATAAAGTTAAGGAGGTGGTCAGGTTTAAATAACAAGGAAACTTAAATGTGTGTTAGTGTTAGGTTTTTTTTTCTCTTCGAGGGGTTGGCGGGTTGGTGCGGCTGATGATTTGCCTTCTTGTTTTGTTGTGTCCCCTGTTTTAAAGGATTTAATTAATGATTCCTAATTAGATTTCCAAATATGTATTGTAAGGAAGTCAGATTTAAAGGAGCCAGTACCATAAAAAAATAATTAACTAAATTGATTCAATGGCGACAAAACAAAAAGCTTGTTGATTTATCTATACTATTGACATAAGGAAGTCACAGTTACACGTGTCAAATACAAATACTTCTAATTGATATCCGTTCGTTTCTCTGTTATTTTTTTTACTGTGTGACATCTTGCAATTCAGATTTTGTAATTTATATTTTGTGATTTTCACAGATGATTCCAGAATAAGTTTGACTCAGACCTAGGCCAGGATTAAGGATTACTTTCAATCTAATCTACATTCATTCCTTGATTTAAAGATCTTTGGACCAATATGTCATCAGTGACGTCATGGCGTCCTGTACCGAGTTCCCGTATTGCTGACGTAGGTAACACGTGACCCCCGAGTGCCCATGTTGCCACCTGCGATGCGGTGATGGTTATCTTTGCTCCTAGCTCGCCGTGTTTGTGCTCTTCAGGACTCAAACCCCTGCCCTCAGCCACAGTCCCCAACAGTGTGTCCAACAAGCTGGCTGACAACCTCAGCAGCCAGATGCCAGAAGCAGGAGATGTGTCAGTCCTGGCCCCCACCCCACTCCACCACTCAGGCCTCCACCACAACGGCTCGAAGCTCAACACGTGGAACGCCCGCCGCCACCTGAAGCTGAATCTGAACATCACCCAGTGCCACCACAGTGCTGGAGTCTCCTACAACGCCGCCAACCTCAGCGGTCGTGTGGGAACGTCGGGGTCAGCTCACTCCGTCAATCGTCCGTCCAGATTGGGTATGACGTCAGAAGAGGCCCACATGACCTCCAAAAAATCAAAGCTGGACTTTTGTTCCCTGCCATTCTCGACGCCGGCTTCCTCACTCCCCGGCCACCCGAACCATCTTCACATCCAGCTGGTCGGTAGCTCATCGCCCACCGGTAACACCGTTCACCCATCCGAGATGGTTCACTACCATCAGACCTTCTCGTCATCGTCGTCAACATCCTCGTATTCCTACACAAGCGGCAACACTGCCAATGCCCCCAGCACCAACTACCAGAAAACCAACAACACGGCCATTTCCCCAACCACCGCCTTCATCAACAACACCAGGATGTCTCCGCTGTCCAGTCCTGTGGTCAACAACTGCGGCTGTGGCATCGTGTGCAGCGCCATCTCCTCTTGCAGCCCCCCGTCTCTCAGCACCTCACCCCCTAAGGCCAAATTAAAGTGTATGAGCTCCGACGAGTTGGCGTCCTCTGTCTCTAGATCTAAACCCATCCTCATCATCGACGTCCGGACATCCAACTCCTACCTCCGCAACCACGTCCAAGGGGCTGTCAATCTGTGCTGCACTGACCGCTTCAACCGCCGGCGGATTCAGCTGGGGAAGAGTTCTGTGTTTGACATCCTTGGGATTAGGGATAATTCGACCGTGTCGTCATCACCTTCGACCAAGCGCAAGTCGTCGTGCAATAACTCAATGGATATTGTTGTGTACGATGATAACACGACCATCCAGGACTTGGCCGAACTTTCTCTGACCCAGGAGAGTGCTCTGTGTACCGTGCTCACTTCGCTCTTGAGGGATGGCAACGACGTCCACGTTTTGGATGGTAAGCTGGTTAAGTCATTAGTTAGATAAACTCACTGGTAGCACTCACTTCACTAGAATCACCTCACTTACAGCACTCACTTCACTAGAGCAAAATCACAGATAGCATTCATTTCACTAGAGCAAACTCACTTGTCAAATCTAAGGTAAATAATTAATTAATTTTGTAAAAGTAAATTATGTGAGCCCAACCTTATACAAGCGGCTCTTCTCATCTTACTGCTAATTCATACCGCCCCAACTACTGGTTGGGCGGATTCGTTATTTTTCCTTCAATTTTTTTTAATGAGTGTGATCTATGTGACACGTCAAATTATAATCCACTGACTCACTTGTGTCCTGCTGAATGTTTGACTAATCCAACACTTGATGGTGAGAGAGAGATGGCTCTGGCGGGATGAGATCATCACAATCAAACAGTTCATTGAGTTTCTCGTGTTCTACTCATGGGACCTGTTTGTGTGATGTTGGATGTCAGACGGAGTAGGATATCTAGTCATTGGCTTGTGACAAGTTCAGATGACGTGTCCAGTGGTGACCTCATCAAAACAACACGTCTGCCATATTTTGAAGGGAGATCATTCTCCAGTTTTTATCTATAGGGCGGGGCGGTAATGAGAATGTCAACCGATGAACAATCTTGGAATTTTATTCCAATGTCTCTCATTAAATGAACACTTTTTTTTCCAGTTTCACTAAATTGACAGTTATTCTAGTCTCACTAAAATGCTTGCAATCTTAGTCTCCCTGACTTTTTTCCTAATTTCACCGAATTGCTGGTCCACCAATTCTTATTAAAAAATATTTTATAATAGGAAAAGCTCTGCACACCCTATTCACGATGTAAGAACATTGTCGCGTCACTCAACACTGTCACGTAACTGAACATCGTCATGTCACCTAACATTGTCGCGTCACTCAACACTGTCACGTCTTGAACATCGTCATGTCACCTAACATTGTGGCGTCAATAAACACTGTCGCGTCACTGAACATCGTCATGTCACCTAACATTGTGGCGTCAATAAACACTGTCGCGTCACTGAACATCGTCATGTCACCTAACATTGTGGCGTCAATAAACACTGTCACGTCACTGAACATCGTCATGTCACCTAACATTGTGGCGTCAATAAACACTGTCGCGTCACTGAACATCGTCATGTCACCTAACATTGTGGCGTCAATAAACACTGTCACGTCACTGAACATCGTCATGTCACCTAACATTGTCGCGTCACTCAACACTGTGACTGAAGGAATATTTCATATAGTCTGAACGTCTTTGGTAATACACACACTTACTTACCCTAGCTCCTTTTTTATCTCCCCTTTCCCCGCCCCATTCCTTTTCCCCCGCTGTCCATTTCCCTCTAGCTTAAATCATACAATTGTTTATACGAGGGAGTCTCCTATTGGAATTCCAGTTGAAAAATTGGAGTTTAGCTTCCATTTGTAATCTAAGGACATAGTTGGTTTTACACATCTGACAGATGTATCTAAGGACATAGTTGGTCTTACACATCTGATAGATGTATCTAAGGACATAGTTGGTTTTACACATCTGACAGATGTATCTAAGGACATAGTTGGTCTTACACATCTGACAGATGTATCTAAGGACATAGTTGGTTTTACACATCTGACAGATGCCGAAAACAGTTACTTTATGAAGGCATGTAAACAATTACAATGATGTCATGTGTCTATTATCCAGATGCCATACCATGCCACCAAGAAGTTATACATTTGCTGCATTGCTCCGTGAAAATTGACTTCTAACTCAGACAATAACAGGAGTAAATAATTGTTACTCCAACATCTAATTGTCATGTAATGACAGGAGTAAATAATATGTAATGACAGGAGTAAATAATATGTAATGACAGGAGTAAATGATATGTAATGACAGGAGTAAATAATATGTAATGACAGGAGTAAATAATATGTTACTCCACTTCAACAGCGATTCAATGACTAGGATTGTGATTGTGACTCACGAGCCATATGGGAAGTAACAGTAGAGAAATCACCAGTCATGTTTCCGATGGTGTGACGTCATGAACCAGTCCTACGATCCTTCGACTCCAAATGGCTATTCATCAACTCGCTGAGTAACTTCCCTTTGTGCGCCACAAGCTTTCTATCTCATGACCGAATTCAGACCGACTAGTTTCTGACTATGACCGAATTCAGACCGACTAGTTTCTGACTATGACCGAATTCAGACCGACTAGTTTCTGACTATGACCGAATTCAGACCGACTAGTTTCTGACTATGACCGAATTCAGACCGACTAGTTTCTGACTATGACCGAATTCAGACCGACTAGTTTCTGACTATGACCGAATTCAGACCGACTAGTTTCTGACTACGTACGTCCAGGTAGTTTCCGTTAGATTGTTACTACATCCGTCAGATCAAGATAATAGCTGTTGGATTGTCAACACTCAGCTGGTCTGTCACAAACGGCTGTATACTTCCTGTTTGTAACAATTGGTTGGATATGACCTGTCTGTAACAAATGCCTGTATACTCCCTGTATGTAACTATTGGTTGGATATGACCTGTCTGTAACTGGATATGACCTGTCTGTAACAAATGACTGGATTGGATATGTCCTGTCTGTAACAAACGACTGTATACTTCCTGTTTGTATCAATTGGTTGGATATGTCCTGCCTGTAACAAATGCCTGTATACTCCCTGTATGTAACTATTGGTTGGATATGACCTGTCTGTAACTGGATATGACCTGTCTGTAACAAATGACTGGATATGACCTGTCTGTAACAAATGACTGGGTATGTCATTCTGTAATAAATGGCAGGAAATGTTATGTCTCTAACAAATGACATGACATGATTTGTTGTGCTATCCAAACACGGTGCTACTTTGAGACCAAACCTCGTGAGTAGTCAAATCTAGCGTCTCGTGTCTGTTGTCTCATTTAGAAAAATAAGTTGTTTAACAAAACAATTAAAACATGAGAAGTATCGCAAGATACCATGAAAAAAACCCTGAGAAAACATTTGTATTATAAAAAAAAACATAACAAAAATAAACCTGCTGCTTGGGGTCTTTCGTCCTCAGCCAATCCGCTGTGTTAAAATAGACCGGACGTTGACCCAGTTCCTGCATGACTCACCAGCCTCGATAAACAAAGTCCTTGGCTTGTGTTACTCTCCCTTGCATTTGGCGGCATCAACAAAACATGTTGACCGTCTTTAAGTCCTGCCGACAGCTTCGTGTTGATGATCAGCTATCGTCATGCACCGCATACAGACAGACGACAACATATACATTCATACATAGGTACAGCCACAAAATACATATATACGTAAGTGTAGTCATAAAACGCTTCCGTAAATACATATTACATTAATGACGGTAACAAAATACATGCATACATATGTGCAGTCAAAAAGCACATACATCACTATCTCGTTTAAAAAAAATACATACTCATACGTGCACACATACAACTATCTGCAGTGAGAAAAAGCATGCATCCACACTTTCTTGCAGTTTCAAAACACATACACATATGTCTGTGTCCAGCAATAAAAACATACATCCATACCTAGTCACAGAACACATACATGCAAACATACATACTTTCGTGCAGTCACACTTACCTAAATAAATACTTGCAGTAAAAAAACATGCAAACATACGTGCATTCTCAAAATACATACATACGTAAAAGGAGTAATAAAACACATAAATAAATAGTAAATACATACTTACATACATGTGAGGAGGTTTGTTTGAAGGAAATGTATTCAATGTACAACTGTCGGGTGAAAGTTATGGGGAATATATTAAATCATATAACATTTCCCACTTGCACTTTCCGTTTAAACAATTTAAAATCTGTTTATGGCAATCTCATTCGGGGTACCAGTAGTTGGGTTCAAATTGAAGCAAGGGTTTATTGTGTCCTAGTAAAACCATCAGTTGGGTTCAAAGTGAAGCAAGGGTTTATTGTGTCCTAGTAACACCATCAGTTGGGTTCAAAGTGAAGCAAGGGTTTATTGTATCCTAGTAACACCATCAGTTGGGTTCAAAGTGAAGCAAGGGTTTATTGTGTCCTAGTAACACCATCAGTTGGGTTCAAAGTGAAGCAAGGGTTTATTGTGATGGTTGACACTATATGATTATGTGTCTTGGCTGCATGGTGTATTTGTTAAAACAACAGGCATCGTCCTTGACCTAACACGAGTGTATGGGTTTCTCAGAAGAATTTGACCTCTCACCAGTGTTTGTCCAATGAAAAGATTTTTCCCCTTGACCCTGCACAAGTATTTGGATTCGGAAACATTTGAATGTGACAACATGCGGTGTATAACAGTGATAACATGCGGTGTATAACAGTGACAACATGCGGTGTACAACAGTGACAACATGCGGTGTATAACAGTGGCAACATACGGTGTACAACAGTGACAACTTACGGTGTATAACAGTGGCAACATACGGTGTATAACAGTGACAACTTACGGTGTATAACAGTGACAACTTGCGGTGTATAACAGTGATAACATACGGTGTATAACAGTGACAACATACGCTGTATTTTTAGTAGGTAGCTTGAGAACTTTGGATTACTTGACCTGATAGCATTCGAAGACGTAAACAATTGATTGATAGGCAGCGGTTTGGCTAAGGGGTGTCCCCCGGTGCGGACAGCACCCGCACGTCCTTTCTACGTCACTGGTCATATAACTAGGGGTTACGGGCCCATTTTGTATAGACTTGTGTTTTATTTGCACTGTGTATACAGTGGTGCTTTATACAAACGATGAGTTGTTAAAAACATATCTGAACATGTTGACATACAGCACAAATACAGGTCAAATAAAGACAATGCTAGCCCAATGGCTCAATGATTCCATACACCTTTTCTGTTTGTTTGTTTGGTTGGTTTCCTCTGCAGACCTGATAGTGTTAGTCCCGGGTAATCCTCCTCATAGCTTTAAATATCAAAATAAAAGTACGTAGAAATGCATGCACTCATTAACCTGCTGATACTCTGAGATCTTGAGAGCTCCAGCTACGACCTCCGTGTCTGGCGGTTCGAGGGGGAGATCGGGTCCGCTAAGAGTTCTTGGCTCATCTGGCCAAACTGTCCAATGTTCATTAAATGAGCTCAGCGTAATAGGTGACCAGACAAAAACAAAATATCGCGCCTGAAAAATAGCGCTTTTCCCATCTATAATTCTTTTTGTTTAATTTTAAAAGAAAATAATGTTTAACACTACACATGATAACTGATATATGCAACCGCTCAAATAGAAACACTGACCAGTATTTAAAAAAAAAGCTACATGTAGCTGCTAATTTATATGTCTGAATACTATATCGGAGTTTTCTGTCCGCATTGACTTTATTCTAAATGTCCAATATTTGACCGATCTGTCCACATTGACGTTAGTCTACATGTCCTAGCACTGTATCTGACCGTTCTGTCCTAACACTGTATCTGACCGTTCTGTCCTAACACTGTATCTGACCGTTCTGTCCTAACACTGTATTTGACCGTTCTGTCCTAACACTGTATCTGACCGTTCTCTACAGGTGGGTTCAAAAGTTTCAGTATTGATCACGAGGCCCTGTGCCGTTGCAGCTCAAGGAACATAGATGTTCTCAAGCCATTGCTGTACAGCCCCACCAATGGAGTCCAGGAACCAGAGATTGAGGCTGCCACTGCCTCACAAGTACTGCCATTCCTCTATCTCGGTAGGTTGACAACACATTCATCATTCACACTATATAGTCTATGTATTATAGTATTAAGTAACAAGCATGTCCCACAGCATCTCCAACAGCCCTGTTCTAATCTATTAATTTATCTCTGGATGTAATCGGCTTTTTATGTTTTTGACATGGTCAAGCGTGAAACGGATTACCTCTATTGCGAATGTGTTTGTGGTCATGACTTGACCTTGTGTTTATAGCGATGCCCTGACCTTGTGCTTAAAGGGATGCTCTGACATCGTATTTATCGTGATAAAACGACTTCCTGTGTGTACACCCCTACTCCATAAACGAATTTCTCAGACGCCAATCTGAGAAGCTATGTCATCGAGCCAGCCTTCATTTGACCAGTGCCCAGTCTGGTCACTGCTTTGTTATTGTGGTCAACATTTGCCCAGTGCCCAATTTGGTCATATTTGCCCAGTGTCCATTCTGGCTTGGCCTTTGCTTTCATTGTGACCAACATCTGACCAGTGCCTAGGCTGACATTTTCTTTGTCATTGCAGCTAACATTTGACCAGTGGCCAGTCGATATATTGTTTGACATATAGGTTAGATGTGCCCCCTCTCTGTGATTAATATGTATCCTTGGTTCCCTCCTTCCATGGCCTAACACTATATCTGACCGTTCTGTCCACATGGACGCTAGTCTCTACGTCCTAACACTATATCTGACCGTTCTGTCCACATGGACGCTAGTCTCTACGTCCTAACACTATATCTGACCGTTCTGTCCACATGGACGCTAGTCTCTACTCTCTACGTCCTAACACTATATCTGACCGTTTCTGTCCATCTTCCAGGCAATGAGAGAGACGCCAAAGACTTGTCCAGACTAACCAGCTTAAACATCAGCTACGTCCTGAACGTGACGTCACATGTGCCCCAATACTATGACCAGCAGGGGATACGCTACAAACGGATTCCAGCCTCCGACAACGCTCAGCAGAACCTCAAACAGTACTTCGAGGAAGCCATCGAATATATAGGTCAGTACATGACGTGGACATGGGTCATGGGGTTCAACTGGCAATGGGTCGATGGGTACAACTGGACATGGGTTGATGGGTACAACTGGACATGGTCATTGGGTACAACTGGACATGGTCATTGGGTACAACTGGACATGGGTTGATGGGTACAACTGGACATGGGTTGATGGGTACAACTGGACATGGGTTGATGGGTACAACTGGACATGGTCATTGGGTACAACTGGACATGGGTTGATGGGTACAACTGGACATGGTCATTGGGTACAACTGGACATGGGTTGATGGGTACAACTGGACATGGTTTGATGGGTACAACTGGACATTAGCTCAAGATAACATATTACTCTATTAATCCTGCGTGTAGAGTACAGTCGTCTCTCTATCAGTTAAATCAGAGATCTCAGCCCTATTATTTCACTTTATTTGGACTTTATTTCAATTAAATGTGACCAGTAGTTCAAGAAAATGGCGGACTCACTAATTAACGGATTGCATGTGAGCCCCCCCCTCCTTCTCCCTTCTGATAGCTGGGTTTTGTTGTTCTCGTTAGCCAGGCCCCGTGGGCCCTTAAACCACCTCGAGTCAGACTTGTGGTGCCCTCCGCTTGGTGCGCACATGAGCGGCTCAACCAGACATGACTCAGTGCCTTATATAATATGGGGCTGATGGCGTCATGACTGATGAGGTCAACTTGAACTATCAGTTTGGTACACGCCATTCTCTTAGCTCCATCTACCACGCCAACCTCTTAGCTCCATCTACCACA
The DNA here is from genome assembly GCA_944989445.1 of Ampullaceana balthica. Lineage (NCBI taxonomy): Eukaryota > Metazoa > Mollusca > Gastropoda > Lymnaeidae > Ampullaceana > Ampullaceana balthica. The sequence continues at coordinate 3,582,144 of CALYLW010000047.1, forward strand.
CCAACCTCTTAACTCCCTCCGCCAGGTCAACCTCTTAACTCCATCTACCACACCAACCTCTTAACTCCCTCCACCACACCAACCTCTTAACTCCATCTACCACGCCAACCTCTTAGCACCACCCACCATGCCAACCTCATAACTCGATCTACCACGCCAACCTCTTAACTCCCTCCACCACGCCAACCTCTTACCTCCCTCCGCCAGGTCAACCTCTTAACTCCATCCACCACGCCAACCTCTTAGCTCGATCTACCATGCCAACCTCTTAACTCCCTCCACCACGCCAACCTCTTAACTCCCTCCACCACACCAACCTATTAACTCCATCTACCACGCCAACCTCTTAACTCCCTCCACCACACCAACCTCTTAACTCCATCTACCACGCCAACCTCTTAACTCCATCTACCACGCCAACCTCTTAACTCCCTCCACCATGCCAACCTCTTAACTCCATCTACCACGCCAACCTCTTAACTCCATCTACCATGCCAACCTCTTAGCTCCACCCACCACGCCATTCTCTTAGCTCCACCCACCACGCCATTCTCTTAGCTCCATCCACCACGCCAACCTCTTAGCTCCATCCACCACGCCAACCTCTTAACTCCATCTACCATGCCAACCTCTTAGCTCCACCCACCACGCCATTCTCTTAGCTCCACCCACCACGCCATTCTCTTAGCTCCACCCTCCACGCCAACCTCTTAGCTCCATCCACCGCGCCAACCTCTTAGCTCCATCCACTGCGCCTACCTCTTAGCTCCACCCACCGCGCCAACCTCTTAGCTCCACCCACCATGCCAACCTCTTAACCCCATCAATCGAAACCAACCCCTAAACCTACATTTGGCATAGCAATAGCTGGCAGGGTGGCACTAACAATAGCTGGCAGGTTGGCATTTTACAATAGCTGACAGGTTGGCACTAACAATAAGTGGTTGGCTCGTGTGAATGAGTTATTAGCTACTCTATGAGCTAATGACCTTGTCCTACTTATTCTGTAAATGAGATGCTTAAGACATTCCTGCATAATGACATCTGCCCAGTGTTCATTGAATGGCAACTCAGCTCCTAACTGTTACTGAAATAGGAAAACCCCAGAAACAATGTACATGTACATGTACTCTTTTTAAAAATGTTTTTCCTGCCATATTTTTCTCCTGTTCCCAGCTACCAATTTTCTCCATTTCCATAAATACCAAATTCTCCACTGGTGTCCCTCTTATATTTTTTACCCTTGTCCAATGTTTCTGTTAAAACCATTTTCAGCTAACACTCCCAGTCTTCCTATCAAAAAGGACCTCTCCAACGCCCAATGATGCACTCCAAAACATAAACGCCCCAACCCCCCCACCCCCCCCCACCGCTGTCTGTGATGATAGAACTATGTGACTCTGGTCACATGTCTCTTGTCTCATGGTCAAGACTAAATGTGTCTATGATTGAATGCTGAGTGACGTCAGTATGGTCTGTTAGGAAAGAATGGTGAAATGGCTAATGTTGGGATCACTGTGTGTTAAGTAACCCAAGATATTCTCGGAGAGCCAATCAGCACACAATGTAAGGTTTTACCAGATAGCCAGTTAGCATATACTTCACATATTACTAGATAGCCAGATAGCATATACTTCAAATATGACCAGATAGCCAGTTAGCATATACTTCACATATTACTAGATAGCCAGATAGCATATACTTCAAATATGACCAGATAGCCAGTTAGCATATACTTCACATATTACCAGATAGCCAGTTAGCATATGCTTCACATATTACTAGATAGCCAGTTAGCATATACTTCACATATTACTAGATAGATCAGCTCATATTCTCTGATTTTAACAGCCAATCAATCAGCACATACTCTCAGATATTACCAGATAGCCAATCAGCACATACTCTCAGATATTACCAGATAGCCAATCAGCACATACTCCAGATATTACCAGATAGCCAATCAGCACGTACTCTCAGATATTCCCAGATAGCCAATCAGCACGTACTCTCAGATATTACCAGATAGCCAATCAGCACGTACTCTCAGATATTACCAGATAGCCAATCATACGAAAGTTCGATCCGTTCAAGTCCCCCCCCCCACCCAAGTGTTATGACCGTGCTGTGAATTATTTGCTGTGAAAGGGGTGGGGGCTGGGCGGAAGTCTTCTCCCATTGAAAGCCCAGGCTCAGTGATGAAAATGTTTGTTAAAATAGATGCAAGAGGTGGTCAGAGTGGAGCCTGTGTTGGCACAAGGGTGAGGGAAGTGGTCCATCTTCACGGGCGTTTTAAAGTGAGCACACAACGGACCCGGTGACGTCACGAACGGGTCGAAAACTGTGTGACGTTGTGAGTTGTATAGAAACGGGAAGTGACTGGTTTGCTATGGCCAACACATCCTGTAAGTGATGAGATTCAAAGCAGTTTCCTGAAAAATGCTACTACAGTACTTCTAATAATGTTAGTGATATGGGGAGCTTTTAGTACAGGCAACTAGTACAGGGATCAACTTCAGAAAATATAAGGAACTTGTACAAGAATTAAAAGGAACTTTTATTTGGTATAAAGGTAACTTCTACACAAATACAGGGAACTGTTATGTCTTGTCAGTTTCCAAGTCATATATGCCAATGTCCAAATCATATAAAAGTCACTTTCCCAGTCATGTCCGTCAAATTCGAAGTCATTTCCGTCAATGTCCAAGTCATGTCCAAATCCTACTGTCAGTCATGTACTTTTATCTCAGTCGCCAGTGCCGAGGCTTTTTTTTTGTTTGAGTGTCACGTAAATTGTAACCAAATTTTGTCTGTCGCCATGGTTACGATCGATCGATGGTGGACGTATCCGTCCCGCCCCCACCCCCAATCCACCAGATTTGTGAACAACTATTCCCTAAAGAAAGACCCTCTACTTTTACAGCTTTAATTATTTTGGTTTTTATTTCCTGCCCAAAGTCTCCAATCTTTTAAGCTCTTGTTTGTGTCGACTCTTGTTGTGGGTGAGGGGGGAGGGCGGGGCTTGGATATTTTGGGAGACTCAATTCACTATACAAGACCTCCAGCAGCAATGTAGCAACATTCAGAATAAACAAGACCTTTGCTAGCAGCCATGTAGCATTGTTCACCATACAAGATCTTTGATAGCAGCCATGTAGCACCGTAATGTAAATAAGACCTTTGCTGGCAGACATGCAGCACTGTTCACTATACAAGATATTTGCCAGCACCCATGTAGCACCGTTCACTATACAATATCTTTGCTAGCAGCCATGTAGCACTGTTCACTATACACGATCTTTGCTAGCAACCATGTAGCAACGTTCACTATACAAGATCTTTGCTTGCAGCCATGTAGCACTGTTCACTATACAAGATCTTTGCTAGCAGCCATGTAGCACTGTTCACTATACACGATCTTTGCTAGCAGCCATGTAGCACTGTTCACTATACACGATCTTTGCTAGCAGCCATGTAGCAGCGTTCATCATATACAAGACTTTTTCAGCTGCTTTGAAGCATCATTCTCTGTAAAAGAGGAAGTTCTGATATAAAGACTGATCAGAATAAACACCGACTGCTTGGTGAGTCACCCCAATATGTCTTGATTTCCCCCCCCCCGCCCCAACTAACCACCGCCCACCCCTTGCTGGCGGCTCAGGTAAATATTCACCTGGTACGGTGTCTCTGACGGGTATGGCGTAACGTGGGGGAGGGGGGCGCTATTGATCATATCTGCCGTGAAAAGTTGCTATGTGATACTGAGTGTAAACGATTGTAGAGGTGGGGTGGCAAGCGCTGGTGATTGTTTTTGTTTAATTGGGGGGGGGGATACTAACTGCAACCCGAGAAGTAGTGTTCTCTGCACACGTCTCCAAAATTGACTCTTAGTTTGGTCACTTTGTCAACTTTATACAACATGAAGCAGCTGTAGTCGCGATATGGTTGGGGGGTGGGGTGGAGGGGGGAAATCAGATAGCTCAATGACTTTTGGAGGGGGAAATGAAGTTTGACGTCATATTGACTAGTTGTTACACGGAAGTGAGTTAACCAGTCTATAAATAGACTGACGCAGTTTGTTGTACAACAGTTGCACTGTGATAGTTGGCAGATTGTTTTACTGTTTGTCAAACATTGGTGATACAAATATAGATACCGTTATACATGTGGATCCATGTATAAATATATATATATATACAGATATAGTTACAGATGTTATAGATACGGATTTAGCTCCAGATACAGATATAGTTACTAATATAGATACGGATAATGTTACTGTTGTAGATGTAGATACGTTATGTGTGTATATATCGACACAGTTATATATATATATATATATATATATATATATATATATATATATATATATATATATATATATATATATATATATATACAGCTACAGAAATAGCTTCAGATCTAAATTCAACCATAGATACAGATCTAGATATGGTTTGACAAAGTTTTGAACACCAAGATCTGCCCCTACTCCCCTAAGATTATGTTTGACCTCACCTGCTGGCGCCAACCCTCCTCCCAGCACCTAAACTAACGCTCGTATTGTATTTAACGCCCCTTCAAACCCCAGCTGCCACCTCGCACAACGCCCCAGGTTACCACCTCGCACAACGCCCCAGGTTACCACCTCGCACAACGCCCCAGGTTACCACCTCGCACAACGCCCCAGGTTACCACCTCGCACAACGCCCCAGGTTACCACACCAAACAACGAAGCGCCCCGACTACATCTATTGACTTTTCACCTCAGCCCAGCAGGATCTCTTCAAACATAGTCCGATTAAATGAGCTACAACCCCCCCACCCCCACCCACACACACACACATACACTCTCCCCAGGTTATGATTGCATTCTGTTTACAAGGGAGGTAACATGGCATAATTACTTTAAAATCTAAATCGATCTCACGCTGTCATGAGTCACGCCGCTCGGTGACGTCGCCAGAGTGCACTCGTCTTAAGCTCAGTCGGATTGGCACTAGGACATCGCCTTTAGAGAAAGGAAGCTCCGCGAGGATAGCGTCACTAACGTGACCGACCTGGAAGTGAAACCTACATGTCTGTGGTGACCTCATTTCCACCGGAAATAGTAGCAAAGGTGTGAGTTGTATTGGTGGGAGGGTTGTCTAAAGTTTTTTTTGTTTTAAATCGATTTATTTAATAGGATGTGAGTATTCAGCCACTTCATTGTTAGTTATTGTTAGTATTAGGGGAAAGAACAAAGACTATTTCCATGCTCCGGGTTGGTTTTATTTTATAGGATGTGAGCAATGTTCACTCAAAGTTTCGTTGATTCGTGTCAGACGGAAAAACATAAATCGTGTGAAAATGAAAAAAATAAATTATGTACGAAATTTTACATCCCATAAACACACATATCCGTATCAAAATTTGCTGCGCGGTGTCTGGCAGATAGCCGCGTAGCTTAGAGAGAGCAGTGTATGTCAGTATTCTGCTCATTTACTGTTAGTATCAGGGGAGAGAACATGGGCCTATTTGAATGGCCCTGGCTCACAGCGGCATGATACAAAAGTATGAGGAGAGAACATGGACTTTTTTCACAGCGGCATGACACAAATGTCTGAAAGTGGTCTGGGTGTTATTTCTTTACATTCCATCTCAAGAAAGGGGGTGGGGGCATGTTTCTTTCCCACTTCCGATAAAGGGAGATCAATATTGGAAAAGATGTTAAAATTTTAATTAGCCTGAGGAATTTTTCATTTTTCTGCGAATGTCTTCATGCTGAAATAAATTTAATGCTGGTTTAATTTCCTTCAACTAAACTTGATCTTATGGGTGTATGAGCGAATGTCAGCGGAAAGAAAGAAAGAAAGAAAACAAAACGTGAATAAAGTTATTTTAAGAACGAGCCAGTGCGCCTTTGTTAATTATACATAATGTTGATGTGACATCCACAATCTAATATCCGATAAAGCGCACCCCAAACCTCCCCCCACAAACAAACAAAAACCGTCACAACCTCACCTCTTCATCCCCTCCCCCACACTCTGTCACCAGAAAACATGCTTTCAATTTCCTTCCACCGTTCAGCAATCCGCTTAACTCTGGTCTGTTCCTTGACTTCAATCTTCTATGCACACACGACTTTCTTCTTCTGCTACCGCTCACCACCACCTTCCTCCTAGTTCTCACCTCCTCCTGGTTCTTACCTTCCTCCTAGTTCTCACCTTCCTCCTGGTTCTTACTTTCCTCCTAGTTCCCACCTTCCTCCTGGTCCTCACCTTCCGCTAAGTTTGACTTCACTCACAGTTCTTACCATACTCCAAAGTTTTGTACTTTCTTCCAGACTGGTCGCCTTATCTTAACGCAAATGTTGTCTAGCATCCTTTGTCATCTCAATAGGTGTATAACTTTCCCTTTAAATATAAGAAGCGTCTGCCTTTCCCGTTAAATACAAGTACCGTCTAACTTTCCCGTTAAACACAAGAAGCGTATAACGTTGCCTGTAATCTCAAGGGACATCTAGGACGTCAATGACACTGGAAGCTGTGTGTTATGCCAGTGATTAGTACCGTCTCTCTCTTAAATTATCACCGTCCTTATCGGGATTTCCCGTTTGGCTGCACGCTAGAGAATGACCTAACCGGTGCGCACATAGCGGGAGCTCACGTTCGTCTGTGTGCTGAGCGCTTGTCTGCGTGACAAACTCATGCCTCGCTCAGTCATTGGGTTGTTTCAACTCAGCTGGCTTTAAGTGGCCAGAGATTACTTTGGGACAATCTGTGCAGTGCTGACCACTGCTGGGGTCATTGCAGGGGGGTAAACATGGACAGATGCGGTTCGGTCACTGCTGCTTGAGCAGGGATCCCCCCCGCCCAAAAAAAAATGCCTCGCGCACCCCCAATACTCTAGGAGCAAGTTCCATATAATGTAATAAAATATAGTTGGACCCGTCATACCCTTGGGGGGGGGATGGTGGATGGACATTGTTTGTCATGCGTGTGTTCTCATACCACTTCGCACAAAACCTCACAATAATTTTCTTTTTTATGCCTGTTTAATGACGAAGTATAAATTGAATAGTTCATTGAAAACTGTACAAGATCCCCATGGGTTGACATTAACGTGTGTGTGTCTCTCTCTCCTCCTCAGATGACGCCAGACAAAACAACGCCAAGGTTCTGATCCACTGCCACGCGGGGGTGTCTCGGTCTGCCACCATCACCATCGCGTACCTCCTCAAACACACGCGCATGGCGATGGCAGACGCCTACAAGTTCGTCAAGGGAAAGCGCACCATCATCTCACCCAACTTCAACTTCATGGGGCAGCTCCTGGAGTTTGAGCAGGACCTCAACGAGGGGATTTCCCCGAGGATCTTACAGCCTCGACTCCAGGGCATCGAGAGCAGTGTCTGACCAGAGCAGTCTCTGATGAGAGCAGTCACTGACGTCTCACGCCACTTGGAATACTCTCCAACATACAAATACGGGTCTAAATTTTTTTCTTGGGAGTTTGCGCCATGTCCTAAAAATACATTTTAAGAAACATTTAACTAAAGGGTGACTACTCTTTGACGTCATATCCCGGGACATACCAACGCAAGTTTCTCTCCAGAGGTCCTCAGCGTTTATTTGAATGGGTCATTCATCCTGCACTAGATTCATTACATCTTCCAGTGGGGGAATCTGGTCATGTCAAAAGTGCTGGCACAAAAAACGCGTAGACCATGTACCTACCATTACATTATTCAACATAAAGACAATTTTGTGATGTAACATTACCACATTCACTATGTGTATGTGCTTATTTTATACCAGAGTACTGGTCCAGGACACATAACCTTGAAACAATGATCTAGCGTGACAGTGTTCTAAGAACATCAACTTTTTTATATCAACTCCTATAACGTGATCAGTTTGATCAAAATCCAAAGCAAATTGTGACTGCAATAAAGCAGACTATTACATATAAATATTTATGGTTAACGTGAATAATTTCTCACCCAATTTTTTACTTCATTGAAACATTTACTAAATGTGACATAAACATATGAAACATGAAGTATACAAGGAAAACAGCCTCTTTTACAAGTACATGTATACTTTTATGGATGTAAAATGTATTGCTTTTGGGGATCATGGGCAAAAACAACAGCAACTTATGTGAGCCATGGACAGAGTATGGCACTGACTGACCGGCTTTTGTTTGTGATTGACCGGATTTTGTTAGTGACTGACGAGCTTTTATTAGTGACACACCAGTGTAAGTCAATGATAGATGAAAATTAATGAGTGAAACACGAAAAAAAAATTTTTAGTGTTGGAGCGGCACTTGTTAGTGACAGACATTGGAATGTCAGTGACAGATGGACACTTGTTGGTCAAAGACATTGTCAATGACAGAAAGACATGTATTAATTCAAACTTTTTTCATATTTTTTTCTGAAAAAAATTGTTCTTCAAAAATAAAAAAACAACACTTATCTAAATGATAAAGCCATGTGACTTGACAATACAATCATGTGACTTGACAATACAGTCATGTGACTTGACAATACAATCATGTGACTTGACAATACAATCATGTGACTTGACAATACAGTCATGTGACTTGACAATACAATCATGTGACTTGACAATACAGTCATGTGACTTGACAATACAATCATGTGACTTGACAATACAGTCATGTGACTTGACAATACAATCATGTGACTTGACAATACAATCATGTGACTTGACAATACAGTCATGTGACTAGACAATTAAGTCATGTGACTAGACAATTAAGTCATGTGACTTGACAATTAAGTCCTGTTAGTAGACTGTAATCTCACAAAACTCGACTGTGAAGACATTGAAAATGCTCCTGCAAAATTGTCCATTGTTAAGTCCAGCCTTCTATGACCAGTGTTGTGAAACAGCCGCCTGTCCTACCCCTCCCCTTTCCTTCTATTTCCCAAACATGGGCATTTTTTTTATTGTGTGGTACTTCCCCTTCTACCCATTGGATGTTTATTTTTGTTGTTGTTTACTTTGATCTTATCCCTCACAAGTCCAGACCATTGGCGCTCTCTTGCTTCAAATGGAAGCATCCAGAAATGAACTCCGTCATTTGTGCAGCCCTATATGTGATGTTGTTTAATATTTTATCAAATTTATTCGTATTGCCTTGTTCAGACCTCATCAAGTTAATTTTTAGGAGCTTCTTCTATTTATCACATTTAACATTTCTATGTAAGTACGTTTAAATATAAGCTTACAAAAGGACATTAAAAAATAGGCTTCACTTGAGACATTTTAATTTAAGCCTTCACTTAGGACATTTAAATATAAACTTCACATAAGACATTTCTTCACTCTTTTGATTCACCAATCTGCGAGCTGCTAAGAATCTTGAGTGCTATATTATACCCACTTTCTTATATTAGCTGGGGCTATGAAACGTGGCACACATACTCATCGTCCATGGCAATAGATGTTAAAAAGATTTTGTTATGAGAGATTATTTTAACGAAAGATTTAGTTACGACACTTTTTGTGTTTTCTTTATCAAAACCTATATTGCTAATTTGACAAAACAGATTAGTAATATGATTGGCTGACAAAATAAGTTATTTGTTTTGCTTACAAGATGAGAAATTTGATTGGATGTTATTTTTAGTTTGAATGACTAGATAAGTAATTTGATTGGTTGATAAAATTAGTAATTTTATTGTTCAGCCAGTCATACACTTTGCTGCTACGATAAATAAATGGCTTATTATGATCAGTTACTCAGGGTTTTATTGCGTGAATCTGAAAACAGCAACAACATTTCTTGATGCTACTAAAATGTTACTTTATAATATCTCACAATAGCTTTACCATCTGCATGTAAAGTCATTGTTGATACCTTGTTTATTTATTATACATCATCTCTCACGTTTGAGAAGTAATCACTGTAAAAACAGTGCCAGCATTTTCAAAAAGACTTTGTCGTTGGGGATAACGATCTATTCTATGAAATCATTTGATCTACGAATCAATGGCAGCATTTCTAGAAAGAATAGAAATATCTCATTTGTAATGAAAGGGTTACGGTTGGTCCACACCTCTCAAACATCACACGAACGCACTATAAAAAACGCCAACATTGGCGTATTTTATAGTGCGTTCGTGTGATGTTTGATCAAATGCTCGTGAGCATTTGAGAGGTGTGGACCAACCTTTAATGTAGTTGTTAGATAATGTGTCTAAATATTGTCGTAGAATTTAGTGTGAGTCCAAGGTGTGTCATTAGGTCCAAGGTGTGTCATTAGGTCCAAGGTGTGTCATTAGGTCCAAGGTGTGTCATTAGGTCCAAGGTGTGTCATTAGGTCCAAGGTGTGTCATTAGGTCCAAGGTGTGTCATTAGGTCCAAGGTGTGTCATTAGGTCCAAGGTGTGTCATTAGGTCCAAGGTGTGTCATTAGGTCCAAGGTGTGTCATTAGGTCCAAGGTGTGTCATTAGGTCCAAGGTGTGTCATTAGGTCCAAGGTGTGTCATTAGGTCCAAGGTGTGTCATTAGGTCCAAGGTGTGTCATTAGGTCCAAGGTGTGTCAGGTCCAAGGTGTGTCAGGTCCAAGGTGTGTCATTAGGTCCAAGGTGTGTCATTAGGTCCAAGGTGTGTCAGGTCCAAGGTGTGTCAGGTCCAAGGTGTGTCATTAGGTCCAAGGTGTGTCATTAGGTCCAAGGTGTGTCAGGTCCAAGGTGTGTCAGGTCCAAGGTGTGTCATTAGGTCCAAGGTGTGTCATTAGGTCCAAGGTGTGTCATTAGGTCCAAGGTGTGTCAGGTCCAAGGTGTGTCAGGTCCAAGGTGTGTCATTAGGTCCAAGGTGTGTCATTAGGTCCAAGGTGTGTCAGGTCCAAGGTGTGTCAGGTCCAAGGTGTGTCATTAGGTCCAAGGTGTGTCATTAGTAGATAAAGTGAGTACAAGATTATAACTTGTGTTTAGTGTGTGTCTGCAAATGATCATGTGATTAATACAATGAGACCAAGGACCAACATACATTCAACACACGACATTCCTGTTGGTCTCTGTATGTTTGGAGAAAACAATCAAGCCAAAGATGCTTGTGGGCTAATAAAGAGTCTATAAGTTTGTACGTGTAGGTTTGTGAACGATGTAGTCCACTATGTGTAAATGTTACAGAGTAGAGTAGATGCTTATGTGGTAGGATATGTGGATAAGTGATAAATATGGTCTCATAATAATTTGTGTTTTGATAGCTGTATGTTCATAAGTGACAAAAATAAAATATTTTATATATATATAAGTGCCTTTTATGTTAATGTCCAACCTCATATATCATATGCCCCACCCCTATAACTCTCTATTATTATTATTATTATTATTGATACATCCCCTTGTCTTAGATATATTAGTGTGGATATAAAAGTATTATTATTATGTTGTGACTTGAATACCTCCAGTTTTTCCTTAGTCCACTCAGCACCAGATTACAATCAAAACACATTTTTCAACATTCTCTAGTTCCCCCGCCCCAGGTCTGCAGTGCAGACCAGGTTTACCCACCCCACCCCCCACCAGCCCCTCAGGTCTGCAGTGCAGAAAAGGTTTACCCCCTACCATCCAGGTCTGCAGTGCAGACCTATTAGTTAATTACGTTTTAGTATACATGTACATCCAATAGTTGTACGTTTTAGTATACATGTACATCCAATAGTTGTACGTTTTAGTATACATGTACATCCAATAGTTGTACGTTTTAGTATACATGTACATCCAATAGTTGTACGTTTTAGTATACATGTACATCCAATAGTTGTCAAAGTTGTTGTTGGGTGTCCGTGGCTGTTGTACCCTCCCCTCATTGTCAATGAGACCACGTGACTTTCAAGGACCACTGGTGGTTCAAGCCCACCCTTTCTTTTGTGTGCCTATGTGTAGAAGATATATAGGGCATTGTCGTTGGCTGTCAGCATTGATGTCAATGACATGTGACTGACATTCAGATGACACACACTGTTGGGACATATTCCATATGAATTATTTGTTGTAGACTTCAGGTTGCTGTTTTTTTTCAATGTATCTATAATGAAAGAGGTCACGTGACAACCATCTGCTAAAGAAGCCAACTCAGTAAGAAAGTGTGACTCTATTTATTGGTGTAATAAATGACTTCAGACGTGTTTAAATGATTCATTAGAATTAGATGTTTTACTTAGGTATCACTGCGAGTGAAAGCAAGTTTTTGTGTTCTTTGTTGTCGCGATTATGTGTACTCATTTCATCGTTATATTGAAATTTATTTCAATTATTAATAAATTGATATTAATCAAAATCACATACTTGTCTTGCGAGTTTATCTGTCTTTATTTATTGTTGTTGTTAGAAGGTCTAGAACGAGTTAAGAAGTTATTTACTCATCATTTGGAGAAATTATTATCAAACCTTGTTACCTTCTAATATAAAACTTTTTGTATAATGTACACAAAACCTAGTGTAAGTGCTATGGCGTAGCGAGAGGGGGCTAATACCCCAGGCGGCACCTTGTTAGGGGCGGCAAATTCCTCGTCGTTAATTAGCCTCTGAGAATGTAAAAAAAAATTAAAATATAATTTTCTTTTCAAAATAACTCCATATTTGATACAACTTATTCTGATACGTATGCTACTGAACTGAAGAACCAAGAGGCTGTAAGTAGTATGTGAACGTGATACTGATCTGCTGGTAACTTGGTTGATTCTTGAAAAGGGGCAGCCGCTCCTGTTGTATAAGTGAAAATTACTGTACCCAAACAATTTCAAATATGAGCTAATCGAATGCCCCGGCCGACACTTTATTGGGGCGGCAAATTCCTCATTGATAATTAGCTTGTAAAAATGAAAACAAATAAAATAATGTTTAATAAAAGAAAGGCAACGTAAACATTATTTTAAAAATTAAGGCACTATTTGAAAATACGTGAACGTTTCTAATGCCAAAACTTCATACTCCATAATGAATTTAAATAAGTTATTGTTAAAATGTTTGACATTACCACCGCCAATAATTTACACTCTCATTTGGTGAGGCAGACGAAAAGCTGAACGCGCGAACAACGCAGGAACATTGCTAGTCATAATGAAATCTTTTAATTATTTTTTATTTTATTTTTGACATTCGGAAACATGCATTATCTGCAAACATGTTATTTATGAATTCAATGATGCCCGAAAATTATTTACAAATTATAGTGCTAAAATGTTTTAAAGATGATACTTACATAGAATCTAAAAGAAGACTTTAACGACGCTTTGAGATTTGTTAAAATTTTATGTGAAGACTTTATTATTTTAATGGAACCTTTCAGTCAATGAGCGAGAGGGCACGTTTTTCGCGATCGAAGCTGTGGTTTAACCATGTTATGCAGAATAATGTTACAGGTGAAGTTACTGTAGATAAATTTATGTGAGGTTTTGGTAGTTACAGAATTTGGAAACAGATATGATTTTCGTACATCAGTTAATCTCGCCTTCAAGTTAGAGTATTTAAATTACAATTAATCTCACGTGAAATTGCCAAGCAAGGTCAAGGACTGTTTTATCTCACGGGTAAAAATTGATTTTATGAATTCAAGCCCACTTGATTTATTCAAGTTTATAAGATATTTTAAGCTTGAAGTTACACTGCATTATACAATATTACTTCCAATATTCCTTACAGCTGCGATAGAAGCTTCTCTTAAATAAAGTAATTGAAAAATTGATTACGATCCAATATCAATAATGAATTCACCGAGATTAACCGTTCTCTGGCTATTTTGGCTTTCAGCATGGCATGGCTGACAACATTTATACATCAAAGATTGTGCCATGAGGAAAAGCAAAATTTATTTCTCCAAAGAAATGAAATCTTTTCGACATGTATTTATTTCTAACATAAAAATGTAGTGTCGTTCTTATTACTTTCTAATAAATATCATCTTTTACTTATACCATCAACATATTTCCCCGGGCGGGGGGGGGCAAACCTGGTTTCATCCCCCGGCGGCATATACCCACGCTACGCCGCTGTGAAAGTGTCCACAATTTTACACATATCCTAGTTGACAAGGTGTCAATAATTTACACATAAACTAGTGAGGAAAGTGTCCATAATCTACACATAACATAGCGAGGAAAGTGTCCATAATCTACACATAACCTAGTGAGGAAAGTATCCATAATCTACACATAACATAGTGAGGAAAGTGTCCATAATCTACACATAACATAGTGAGGAAAGTGTCCATAATCTACACATAACATAGTGAGGAAAGTGTCCATAATCTACACATAACCCAGTAAGGAGAGTGTCCACATAACTCAGTGTGGAAAGTGTCCACATAACTCAGTGAGGAAAGTGTCCATAATCTACACATAACCCAGTAAGGAAAGTGTCCACATAACTCAGTGAGGAGAGTGTCCACATAACTCAGTGAGGAGAGTGTCCACATAACTCAGTGAGGAAAGTGTCCAAATAACTCAGTGAGGAGAGTGTCCACATAACTCAGTGAGGAGAGTGTCCACATAACTCAGTGAGGAAAGTGTCCACATAACTCAGTGAGGAAAGTGTCCACATAACTCAGTGAGGAAAGTGTCCACATAACTCAGTGAGGAGAGTGTCCACATAACTCAGTGAGGAGAGTGTCCACATAACTCAGTGAGGAAAGTGTCCATAATCTACACATAACTCAGTGAGGAAAGTGTCCATAATCTACACATAACTCAGTGAGGAGAGTGTCCACATAACTCAGTGAGGAGAGTGTCCACATAACTCAGTGAGGAGAGTGTCCACATAACTCAGTGAGGAAAGTGTCCATAATCTACACATAACTCAGTGAGGAAAGTGTCCATAATCTACACATAACTCAGTGAGGAAAGTGTCCATAATCTACACATAACTCAGTGAGGAGAGTGTCCACATAACTCAGTGAGGAGAGTGTCCACATAACTCAGTGAGGAGAGTGTCCACATAACTCAGTGAGGAAAGTGTCCATAATCTACACATAACTCAGTGAGGAAAGTGTCCATAATCTACACATAACTCAGTGAGGAAAGTGTCCATAATCTACACATAACTCAGTGAGGAAAGTGTCCATAATCTACACATAACTCAGTGAGGAAAGTGTCCATAATCTACACATAACTCAGTGAGGAAAGTGTCCATAATCTACACATAACTCAGTGAGGAAAGTGTCCATAATCTACACATAACTCAGTGAGGAAAGTGTCCACATAACTCAGTGAGGAAAGTGTCCATAATCTACACATAACTCAGTGAGGAAAGTGTCCATAATCTACACATAACTCAGTGAGGAAAGTGTCCATAATCTACACATAACTCAGTGAGGAAAGTGTCCATAATCTACACATAACTCAGTGAGGAAAGTGTCCACATAACTCAGTGAGGAAAGTGTCCATAATCTACACATAACTCAGTGAGGAAAGTGTCCATAATCTACACATAACTCAGTGAGGAAAGTGTCCATAATCTACACATAACTCAGTGAGGAAAGTGTCCATAATCTACACATAACTCAGTGAGGAAAGTGTCCATAATCTACACATAACTCAGTGAGGAAAGTGTCCATAATCTACACATAACTCAGTGAGGAGAGTGTCCACATAACTCAGTGAGGAGAGTGTCCACATAACTCAGTGAGGAGAGTGTCCACATAACTCAGTGAGGAAAGTGTCCATAATCTACACATAACTCAGTGAGGAAAGTGTCCACATAACTCAGTGAGGAAAGTGTCCATAATCTACACATAACTCAGTGAGGAAAGTGTCCACATAACTCAGTGAGGAAAGTGTCCATAATCTACACATAACTCAGTGAGGAAAGTGTCCATAATCTACACATAACTCAGTGAGGAAAGTGTCCATAATCTACACATAACTCAGTGAGGAAAGTGTCCATAATCTACACATAACTCAGTGAGGAAAGTGTCCATAATCTACACATAACTCAGTGAGGAAAGTGTCCACATAACTCAGTGAGGAAAGTGTCCACATAACTCAGTGAGGAAAGTGTCCACATAACTCAGTGAGGAAAGTGTCCACATAACTCAGTGAGGAAAGTGTCCACATAACTCAGTGAGGAAAGTGTCCACATAACTCAGTGAGGAAAGTGTCCATAATCTACACATAACTCAGTGAGGAGAGTGTCCACATAACTCAGTGAGGAAAGTGTCCACATAACTCAGTGAGGAAAGTGTCCACATAACTCAGTGAGGAAAGTGTCCACATAACTCAGTGAGGAAAGTGTCCACATAACTCAGTGAGGAAAGTGTCCATAATCTACACATAACTCAGTGAGGAAAGTGTCCACATAACTCAGTGAGGAGAGTGTCCATAATCTACACATAACTCAGTGAGGAAAGTGTCCACATAACTCAGTGAGGAAAGTGTCCACATAACTCAGTGAGGAAAGTGTCCATAATCTACACATAACTCAGTGAGGAAAGTGTCCACATAACTCAGTGAGGAGAGTGTCCATAATCTACACATAACTCAGTGAGGAAAGTGTCCACATAACTCAGTGAGGAAAGTGTCCATAATCTACACATAACTCAGTGAGGAAAGTGTCCACATAACTCAGTGAGGAGAGTGTCCACATAACTCAGTGAGGAAAGTGTCCACATAACTCAGTGAGGAGAGTGTCCACATAACTCAGTGAGGAAAGTGTCCACATAACTCAGTGAGGAAAGTGTCCACATAACTCAGTGAGGAAAGTGTCCATAATCTACACATAACTCAGTGAGGAAAGTGTCCACATAACTCAGTGAGGAGAGTGTCCACATAACTCAGTGAGGAAAGTGTCCACATAACTCAGTGAGGAGAGTGTCCACATAACTCAGTGAGGAAAGTGTCCACATAACTCAGTGAGGAAAGTGTCCACATAACTCAGTGAGGAAAGTGTCCACATAACTCAGTGAGGAGAGTGTCCACATAACTCAGTGAGGAAAGTGTCCACATAACTCAGTGAGGAAAGTGTCCACATAACTCAGTGAGGAAAGTGTCCACATAACTCAGTGAGGAGAGTGTCCACATAACTCAGTGAGGAAAGTGTCCACATAACTCAGTGAGGAAAGTGTCCATAATCTACACATAACTCAGTGAGGAAAGTGTCCACATAACTCAGTGAGGAGAGTGTCCATAATCTCCACATAACTCAGTGAGGAAAGTGTCCACATAACTCAGTGAGGAAAGTGTCCACATAACTCAGTGAGGAAAGTGTCCATAATCTACACATAACTCAGTGAGGAAAGTGTCCACATAACTCAGTGAGGAGAGTGTCCACATAACTCAGTGAGGAAAGTGTCCACATAACTCAGTGAGGAGAGTGTCCACATAACTCAGTGAGGAAAGTGTCCACATAACTCAGTGAGGAAAGTGTCCACATAACTCAGTGAGGAAAGTGTCCACATAACTCAGTGAGGAGAGTGTCCACATAACTCAGTGAGGAAAGTGTCCACATAACTCAGTGAGGAAAGTGTCCACATAACTCAGTGAGGAAAGTGTCCACATAACTCAGTGAGGAGAGTGTCCACATAACTCAGTGAGGAGAGTGTCCACATAACTCAGTGAGGAAAGTGTCCATAATCTACACATAACTCAGTGAGGAAAGTGTCCACATAACTCAGTGAGGAGAGTGTCCACATAACTCAGTGAGGAGAGTGTCCACATAACTCAGTGAGGAAAGTGTCCACATAACTCAGTGAGGAAAGTGTCCACATAACTCAGTGAGGAAAGTGTCCACATAACTCAGTGAGGAAAGTGTCCACATAACTCAGTGAGGAAAGTGTCCACATAACTCAGTGAGGAAAGTGTCCATAATCTACACATAACTCAGTGAGGAAAGTGTCCATAATCTACACATAACTCAGTGAGGAGAGTGTCCACATAACTCAGTGAGGAAAGTGTCCATAATCTACACATAACTCAGTGAGGAAAGTGTCCATAATCTACACATAACTCAGTGAGGAGAGTGTCCACATAACTCAGTGAGGAGAGTGTCCACATAACTCAGTGAGGAGAGTGTCCACATAACTCAGTGAGGAAAGTGTCCATAATCTACACATAACTCAGTGAGGAAAGTGTCCATAATCTACACATAACTCAGTGAGGAGAGTGTCCACATAACTCAGTGAGGAGAGTGTCCACATAACTCAGTGAGGAGAGTGTCCACATAACTCAGTGAGGAAAGTGTCCACATAACTCAGTGAGGAAAGTGTCCACATAACTCAGTGAGGAAAGTGTCCACATAACTCAGTGAGGAAAGTGTCCACATAACTCAGTGAGGAAAGTGTCCATAATCTACACATAACTCAGTGAGGAAAGTGTCCATAATCTACACATAACTCAGTGAGGAAAGTGTCCATAATCTACACATAACTCAGTGAGGAGAGTGTCCACATAACTCAGTGAGGAAAGTGTCCATAATCTACACATAACTCAGTGAGGAAAGTGTCCATAATCTACACATAACTCAGTGAGGAGAGTGTCCACATAACTCAGTGAGGAAAGTGTCCACATAACTCAGTGAGGAAAGTGTCCACATAACTCAGTGAGGAAAGTGTCCACATAACTCAGTGAGGAAAGTGTCCACATAACTCAGTGAGGAAAGTGTCCACATAACTCAGTGAGGAAAGTGTCCACATAACTCAGTGAGGAAAGTGTCCACATAACTCAGTGAGGAAAGTGTCCATAATCTACACATAACTCAGTGAGGAAAGTGTCCACATAACTCAGTGAGGAAAGTGTCCACATAACTCAGTGAGGAAAGTGTCCACATAACTCAGTGAGGAAAGTGTCCACATAACTCAGTGAGGAAAGTGTCCACATAACTCAGTGAGGAAAGTGTCCACATAACTCAGTGAGGAAAGTGTCCACATAACTCAGTGAGGAAAGTGTCCACATAACTCAGTGAGGAAAGTGTCCACATAACTCAGTGAGGAAAGTGTCCATAATCTACACATAACTCAGTGAGGAGAGTGTCCACATAACTCAGTGAGGAAAGTGTCCACATAACTCAGTGAGGAAAGTGTCCACATAACTCAGTGAGGAAAGTGTCCACATAACTCAGTGAGGAAAGTGTCCACATAACTCAGTGAGGAAAGTGTCCACATAACTCAGTGAGGAAAGTGTCCATAATCTACACATAACTCAGTGAGGAAAGTGTCCACATAACTCAGTGAGGAAAGTGTCCACATAACTCAGTGAGGAAAGTGTCCACATAACTCAGTGAGGAAAGTGTCCACATAACTCAGTGAGGAAAGTGTCCACATAACTCAGTGAGGAAAGTGTCCACATAACTCAGTGAGGAAAGTGTCCACATAACTCAGTGAGGAAAGTGTCCATAATCTACACATAACTCAGTGAGGAAAGTGTCCACATAACTCAGTGAGGAAAGTGTCCACATAACTCAGTGAGGAAAGTGTCCATAATCTACACATAACTCAGTGAGGAAAGTGTCCACATAACTCAGTGAGGAGAGTGTCCACATAACTCAGTGAGGAGAGTGTCCACATAACTCAGTGAGGAAAGTGTCCACATAACTCAGTGAGGAAAGTGTCCACATAACTCAGTGAGGAAAGTGTCCACATAACTCAGTGAGGAAAGTGTCCACATAACTCAGTGAGGAAAGTGTCCACATAACTCAGTGAGGAAAGTGTCCACATAACTCAGTGAGGAAAGTGTCCACATAACTCAGTGAGGAGAGTGTCCACATAACTCAGTGAGGAGAGTGTCCACATAACTCAGTGAGGAAAGTGTCCACATAACTCAGTGAGGAAAGTGTCCACATAACTCAGTGAGGAAAGTGTCCACATAACTCAGTGAGGAAAGTGTCCACATAACTCAGTGAGGAGAGTGTCCACATAACTCAGTGAGGAGAGTGTCCACATAACTCAGTGAGGAAAGTGTCCACATAACTCAGTGAGGAAAGTGTCCACATAACTCAGTGAGGAAAGTGTCCACATAACTCAGTGAGGAAAGTGTCCACATAACTCAGTGAGGAAAGTGTCCACATAACTCAGTGAGGAAAGTGTCCACATAACTCAGTGAGGAAAGTGTCCACATAACTCAGTGAGGAGAGTGTCCACATAACTCAGTGAGGAAAGTGTCCATAATCTACACATAACCCAGTGAGAAAAGTGTCCACATAACTCAGTGAGGAGAGTGTCCACATAACTCAGTGAGGAGAGTGTCCACATAACTCAGTGAGGAAAGTGTCCACATAACTCAGTGAGGAGAGTGTCGACGTTTGTTAAGACTCTTGGTTCAGACTATCTCAATGAGACTTCCATCTTCACTTTTGAAGGCGAGGCACGTGCGTCAACTGTATCCTGATTTAAAAAAAAATTTGCCGGCTGTTCTATAAATGAATGATGTACGGAAGAGAATATTGCTATAAATTATAGATGTATAGCAGAGGTATTGCAATAAAGGAAGCTTATAAAGGTGCTTTTATAAATGCAGTTTTCACGACGAACACAAACATGTTAGAAACGCAATCACAGAGATATTTAGTTGTAAAGAAAGAAGCAGAGAAAGGATTAAAGTTCTAAGATGAACGAAATTTTGTACATACAACCCAACATATGGCTGGGGGAGGCGAATGTTATGAAATGTTCAATAGATTAATTTAACAGCGTTTAACGTGACTTGTGCAAGGCGCACTGTTTACCGTATTCATACACGTAATCTAGTAAGATAATATGAGTTACATGAAGATATTAACATATTCTTCAACACACATATAGTATTCCGGAACTAAATAAGTATTGCCCCGGGATACTATGTGTGTTATGTGAATGATTGTTGCATGTTTGGCAAACTCAAATCTAACTCAGAAGTCTGTATTTGGTCTAGTACGTAATACATTGTGTCTCATGGTAAACTTCGTAAAGAGTTCCGGGGGGGGGGCATCAGTCAAGGATAATTCTATATTAAGCTGAGCTTATTTTCATAACAAATATGTTTTGAATACAAGAGCAGTCACCATAGCAGACGCCTACAGCCACCAGAGTTGGCTCCACCAGTCACCAGACTCCACCAGTCACCAGACTCCACCAGTCACCAGAGATGGTCCTCATAAGCCCATAAGAGAAGGGTGTTATCTGTTTACCTTATTTGAGTTAAGTTTTCTTATTTCAGGTAAGCTACCTTTTTGGGGTAATTCACGCTAGTTGTGGTAATTTAACGTATTTGAGGTAATTTATCCTATGTAAGCTTAATTACCCAATTTCGCGGATGTAGGATAAGTCAAGTAGTTATTTTTATTTACAAACCCTGCGTTAACCTGGAATATCAAATTGCATAATTTTTTAACTGACAAATCATATTTCTCTATTGTTTACCTGACAAGGCATATTAAACTATTGTTGACCTGACTCATCTTTTACATCATTGTTTACCTGGCACTATGCCAGCAGTTTCCCATGTAAAATCTGGCTCCTTTCACATCAATAATAGTGCCAATCGACAATCGGCCATGTTTTATACAGCTTTTTATTAACGCCATCTTGCCGCCATCTGCGCAACATTTCCCACCGGAAGTGACTCGTGGAAGACGACGGCTGATCGATAACCAAACCCTATGGGGTCGATGTTCCAAATGTCAATGTTTGGTCTCTACACCTCCCCACCACATTCAACTGAGAACTGATTATATTTTTGTCATTATTGTTTCCGGTTGTTTTCCATGTTTTACAATTTTGTTGCCATTGTTTAACTTTGATTTATCAAATGTTTAGCCTTCTATCTATTGTTTATCATTTTCCCGTTATTTGGGATGTTTTACTATGAAATTATCTCGGTGTGATATGAATGAAATTATCTCGGTGTGATATGAATGAAATTATCTCGGTGTGATATGAATGAAATTATCTCGGTGTGATATGAATGAAATTATCTCGGTGTGATATGAATGAAATTATCTCGGTGTGATATGAATGAAATTATCTCGGTGTGATATGAATGAAATTATCTCGGTGTGATATGAATGAAATTATCTCTGTGTGATATGAATGAAATTATCTCGGTGTGATATGAATGAAATTATCTCGGTGTGATATGAATGAAATTATCTCGTGTGATATGAATGAAATTATCTCGGTGTGATATGAATGAAATTATCTCGGTGTGATATGAATGAAATTATCTCGGTGTGATATGAATGAAATTATCTCGGTGTGATATGAATGAAATTATCTCGGTGTGATATGAATGAAATTATCTCGGTGTGATATGAATGAAATTATCTCGGTGTGATATGAATGAAATTATCTCGGTGTGATATGAATGAAATTATCTCGGTGTGATATGAATGAAATTATCTCGGTGTGATATGAATGAAATTATCTCGGTGTGATATGAATGAAATTATCTCGGTGTGATATGAATGAAATTATCTCGGTGTGATATGAATGAAATTATCTCGGTGTGATATGAATGAAATTATCTCGGTGTGATATGAATGAAATTATCTCGGTGTGATATGAATGAAATTATCTCGGTGTGATATGAATGAAATTATCTCGGTGTGATATGAATGAAATTATCTCGGTGTGATATGAATGAAATTATCTCGGTGTGATATGAATGAAATTATCTCGGTGTGATATGAATGAAATTATCTCGGTGTGATATGAATGAAATTATCTCGGTGTGATATGAATGAAATTATCTCGGTGTGATATGAATGAAATTAAGGATTTAACGCGGAATATAACATTGGAAATTAATTCAATAATAAGAAAATCATGCCTATAATAAAATGAATTTAAAAATTTAAAATAATTTCATATGGCTTTAAAGCAAGTTAAATTAATAAATGCTGTTGCATGAAGTAATTAATACGCTAATGAAATGATAGAATAGCAAAAACAAAGATAATTTTTCTCATGATGGCTGGGCAAACAATGGATATATTTTAATTCTCTGCACTGAAATACATAGATCACGTTAAGGTTGAAGGCAGGAGACTTGGGGAGAGCTGTAGAACACTAGGGGAGAGCAGGGGCACACTAGGTGAGAGCAGGGGCACATTAGGGGAGATCAGGGGCAGTGGCGTAACAACGGGTTGGCATCGGGGCAGTTGCCAAGGGCGCCAGCTCAAAAGGGCGCCACTAAATCTCAAATTTTTAAATTTGTATTTAAATAAATACAGTCGGACCTCTCTAAGTCGAACTCAAAAGGACACGAAAAAAAATCGACTTCTGAGTTAGGGAAAATAGCGTAATAGGCGCCGATTAATCAAGAACAATGTTCATATTGAGAGGGGGTGGGAGGAACAGCCATACCGGCGAATACAGTGCTTCTCAAAGTGGTGGTCCGCGGACCGGTCCATAAGTCGCCGGTCCGCGGAAGTTATCTAGAAATTTAAAAAAATCAAACTATAATCCTTAATTTTTCCTTAAATTTGAGAACTAAAAAGAGTATGTGTCAAATTTTCACCCCGCGTGGCTTGATGGTTACATCAAAGCGACTGTGATCTCACCGCCGGCTCTCTTGGAGGATGCGCGTCAGTCAATTTGGCAATTCAGATGGTATATGTTCGATATCAATGCAGGATGACTTGAATCAAGAGTATTTCTTTTCTACTTCATTACAAACAAATAAACTATAAACTAGTTCTGAAATATTCAAGGCCATTCACTATTACAGTGCTGGCAAATGTCAGAATTTAAATATTGTGTTGGTGTGTGTACGCATGGTGCTGCGACCATGACTGGGCGGCGTTCCGGAGATGTAAACAAGATTAAGAAATTAGCACCAGATTGCAAGTTAACCCACTGCTTTATTAACCGTTAAAGTTTAGCCACCAAGCAAATGTCAACAGAGCTAAGCAACGTGCTCAGCGAAGTTGTAAAAATTGTGAACCGTGTCAAGGTAAATGCTTTAACTTCCAGATTATTTGCTGCATTATGTGACGAAATGGGTGCGAAACACAAAAACCTCTTACTGCATGATGATGTGTATTGGTTGTCTCGAGGCTTGAGGCAAAGAACTCTCAACATTTTTAGAATTGTGAAGAGAGCTCGACCAATTTCTACAGGAGAAAAAGCCAGATTGGTTTTCAACTATATAGGTTAGAAGGCTAAACATCAGACACCGCCTCTCTTTCCTGTCAAGCCTTCTAGCCGCTATGGCTGTTCAACCTCCTCTCAATATCAACATTGTCCTTGATTAATCTGCGCCTATTACGCCAGTTTCCCTAATTCAAAAACTGAAATAAAAAAAGAGCAATTTATAATGGAAGTAAAATGCTTTAAACACCAAATGATTGAACTATTGCAAAACAAAGAACCCGAATCGTACCCGAATATCGAACGAGTTCTGAAAACATTTCTTACAATGCCAACCACAGAAGTCAATGCTGAAAGGAGTTTTAGAAAACTAAAAATTATCAAAAATTACTTGAGATCGACTTCATGTCAATAACGCACATAGACATCATCTCTAGCTCTTCTTTCCATCGAAAGTAAACTTACCAGTCAAATAAACTTTGATGAAATAATCACTAATTTTGCAAACATTAAAGCAAGAAGTTATGCTTTGAACCTTTGATTTACGACATAGGAGTGGATCGGTGGAGTGTTACTTAAATTTACTTTTAATTGTGAGTTTCTATCGTTATGTATGAGATAATGAGTATGACACATTGACACTATTGTTTTTATTTATAATACATGATACTTCAAGTTTAGCTGTAGTCTTTTTTTACGCAACAATCTCACGTTTTATCCACCAATTTATTTGGTATTATTTAGTAAATAATAAACAGCAAATTAGTATTGTTCCTGTCTTATGCATTTTTTTATATTCACGTTGTATGACTGTCACTGTCAGACTACATAATTATTGTCATAAATAAAATAAGAAAAATTTCAATTATTTTTTCAAACAATGAAAAAATCGCAAAGCTGAAACTTGTCAATTTTTCAAGGGCGCCAAAAATAAATTAGCCAAGGGTGCCAAAAACCTAGTTACGCCTCTGAGCAGGGGCACACTAGGGGAGAGCAGGGACACACTAGGGGAGAGCAGGGGCACACTAGGGGAGAGCAGGGGCACACTAGGGGAGAGCAGGGGCACACTAGGTGAGAGCAGGGGCACACTAGGGGAGAGCAGGGGCGCACTAGGGGAGAGCTGTGGAACACTAGGAGCAGGGGCACACTAGGGGAGAGCAGGGGCACACTAGAGGAGAACAGGGGCACACTAGGGGAGAGCAGGGGCGCACTAGGGGAGAGCTGTGGAACACTAGGGGAGAGCAGGGCACACTAGGGGAGAACAGGGGCGCACTAGGGGAGAACAGGGGCACACTAGGGGAGAGCTGTGGAACACTAGGGGAGAGCTGTGGAACACTAGGGGAGAGCAGGGCACACTAGGGGAGAGCAGGGCACACTAGGAGAGAGTAGGAGGATAGAAGGGGAGAGAGACGTTTTTCAATTTTTTATGTTCAATCTTACTGAAAAATGGTTTGTTTAATTTTTAGAGTAAATCAATGTTGCTAGAAATTTATGGCTTTAAGAAAACTAGAAATTACCCCCCCCCCTCTTTTTTGAGTGGAATCTTAAGTTTTTCTAATTTTGCTTTTAATCAACTTTTATTTTTTCGGCATGTCATTTTCTTTTTAATGTCATCGTGTTCGTTGGAATTAATGTCACGTTGACCTCTCGCATTTGTCTCCATGCATTAAATAGAAGATGATGTGACTGGTCGTCTTGCCTGTCACAGGCCGGTATTTTGTTCAATTGTCTTTACAAGTGTACTTTTTGGAAAGTACATTAATAATAGTCGGCATAGCTGCCAAACAATTATATTTTTGTTCCGAATAAATGCAAAATGTTTTTTTTTAAATTATGACCGTAGACATATTATTATTGAAGGCTGCATTAATGTTACTTTTTATCTGTTATGTGGTTAAACTGGTTCGTCGCTTTTAACAGGGTTCACCGACATAACGGCCCCGACATAACGGCCCCGACATAACGGCCCCGACATAACGGCCCCGACATAACGGCCCCGGACTAATAGATGGACTAAAAGTAAAATGTCCAATTAAATATTAAATTCGTATTTTTACTCACCTGTTCAGTGTCAGGTTTTGCTAATAATAAACAATAATAATGACATCACAATAGTGAATTTAATGGCCTTTAAGCGAAATGGTACCAATTGCGGCTGTTTGTTGATAAGAAACAATATAATAACATCACAAGATATAATTTTACAATTTTACCACCTTATTTTAGGGTGAAAAAGTTGACAAAAGCTTTCAATGAAAAAAATAAATAAAGTCTCTGTTGGAAAATGTTAACAATTTGTCTGGGGAGACTTTTTACCGGGGCCGTTATGTCGGGGCCGTTTTGTCCGGGGCCGTTTTGACGGGTCACCCTTTCACAGTGCTGCTTTCTAACTGCAAATTAAACCCTCGACAAATGGAACTTTAAGGGTATACGCGTGTTTGAAATTAGCGGATTTGTGCTTATCTTTGTACGCCAATATATAATTATTGTTCAAGATGTTAAGGCAGAGATTACATTTAATTTTAATAAGGGCGTCAATTTTTCGATTTCACTTAGTTCGGAGGTGGTTTGGAAAGGTATTGGTTTTGATTAATGTAGAAGACTGATATCATGCCGGGATATGATTCTTTGATCACGTCCATTCGATGTCCAGAAAGTTCAAGCATCTGATCTGGTTCTTGCAAGAGGTTTTGTACCCAGGTTTCGGGGTGTGTTAGTGGCTTTTGGATAAATGGTCTCCCGACTATAGCTGCCTCGCGGTGCCAAATATTTTATGGAGCTGTGACATATTGTGGTGATGTGATATAAATGTGGTGCTGTAATATTAATGTGGTGCTGTAATATTAATGTGGTGATGTAACATAATGTGGTGCTGTAATATCAATGTGGTGCTGTAATATCAATGTGGTGCTGTAATATTAATGTGGTGCTGTAATATCAATGTGGTGCTGCAATATCAATGTGGTGCTATAACATAATTTGGTGCTGTAACATATTGTGATGCTTGAACATGAATAATACTTTGGACCATGAATGTGGTTCTGGGCTAGGACTGTTGGGTCGGAACAAATGACTCGACTCAAAGACAATATTTTTTATTGAACTGTCTGTGATGTTGTACTTATTAGACAGCACTTTCATATATGAGTTGACATCTCTACTTCCCTTCCTTTGAACAAGGCATTCATATTATGACAGCGTCCTCACTTGCCCCCCCCCCTACCTTTGTAAGATTCTTTACCACATATTCTCCTCTCCTGGTACTGAATGTTTACCGCATGTGTCCCTTCTCCTCTACCAAATTAGCCCTAAAACCAGCTGACTGCACTGTTCTATTTTTAGGAGATGATCTCACCATTTCAATCGATCGGACACTGGCCGCACAGCACACCACATGGCTTGCAAGACGGGAAGTGACGTAAGGAGACGAGTCTGCCCCATCAATCAGAGCTGTCGTGTTTCAGATGTCATTGTTTGAGATGTCATTGCCTCAGTCGTCATTGTTTGAGATGTCATTGCCTCGGTCGTCATTGTTTGAGATGTCATTGCCTAGGTCGTCATTGTTTGAGATGTCATTGCATCGGTCGTCATTGTTTGAGATGTCATTGCCTCGGTCGTCATTGTTTGAGATGTCATTGCCTCGGTTGTTAAATTTCTCAAATGCCTTTACAACCACAAATGTTGAACATCTTGAAGTTCATATGGAAAATGTTCAGTATTTATGGTTGATATGGCAAATTTTGAGTATCGTACAGTTGGTTTGGCAAATGTTGAGTATCGTACAGTTGATATGGCAAATGTTGAGTACCGTACAGTTGATTTGGCAAATGTTGAGTATCGTACAGTTGATATGGCAAATGTTGAGCATCGTACACTTGATTTGGCAAATGTTGAGTATCGTACAGTTGATATGGCAAATTTTGAGTATCGTATAGTTCATATGGCAAATGTTGAGTATCGTACAGTTGATATGGCAAATGTTGAGTATCGTACAGTTGATATGGCAAATGTTGAGTATCGTACAGTTGATATGGCAAATGCTGAGTAGCGTAGAGCTGAGCACCTAAACATGTCAGGCACGCGCCTGTAGGTCAAACATCGCACGTTTTCCCACGGTTCTAACTGACTCATGCAACGAGATTCTGCTAACTCGGAGTTGAGGAGGTCATAGTGACAAGGGTCGCGCTGGAGGGAGGGTGTTAGTTGGTGAGGGTATTTGAGTTCTCTTAGAGAGAGGGAGGGTGTTAGATGGTGAGGGTGTTTGAGTTCTCTTAGAGAGAGGAAGGGTATTTGAGTACTCTTAGAGAGAGGGAGGGTATTTGAGCACTCTTAGAGAGAGGGAGGGTATTTGAGTACTCTTAGAGAGAGGAAGGGTATTTGAGTACTCTTAGAGAGAGGAAGGGTGTTTGAGTTCTCTTAGAGAAAGGAATGGTATTTGAGTACTCCTAGAGAGAGGGAGGGTATTTGAATACTCTTAGAGAGAGGAAGGGTATTTGAGTACTCTTAGAGAGAGGAAGGGTGTTTGAGTTCTCTTAGAGAGAGGAAGGGTGTTTGAGTTCTCTTAGAGAGAGGGAGTGTATTTGAGTTCTCTTAGAGAGAGGGAGTGTATTTGAGCTCTCTTATAAAGAGGGAGTGTATTTGAGTTCTCTTAGAGAGAGGGAGTGTGTTATAGAGGGTTTTGCAATCGCATTGTTAGATATAATATAAAGGGACGCTGCAGTCATGTTGGATGGGAGGTGAGGTGTTGCAGTCAAGTTGGATGGGAGGCGAGGTGTTGCAGTCATGTTGGATGGGAGGTGAAGTGTTGCAGTCATGTTGGATGGGAGGTGAAGTGTTGCAGTCAAGTTGGATGGGAGGTGAGGTGTTGCAGTCATGTTGATGGGAGGTGAAGTGTTGCAGTCATGTTGGATGGGAGGTGAAGTGTTGCAGTCATGTTGGATGGGAGGTGAGGTGTTGCAGTCATGTTGGATGGGAGGCGAGGTGTTGCAGTCATGTTGATGGGAGGTGAAGTGTTGCAGTCATGTTGGATGGGAGGTGAAGTGTTGCAGTCATGTTGGATGGGAGGTGAAGTGTTGCAGTCATGTTGGATGGGAGGTGAGGTGTTGCAGTCATGTTGGATGGGAGGCGAGGTGTTGCAGTCATGTTTGATTGGAGGTGAGGTGCTGCAGTCATGTTGGATGGGAGGTGAGGTGCTGCAGTCATGTTGGATGGGAGGTGATGTGCTGCAGTCATGTTGGATGGGGGGTGAGGTGCTGCAGTCATGTTGGATGGGAGGTGAGGTGCTGCAGTCATGTTGGATGGAGGTGAGGTGCTGCAGTCATGTTGGATGGGGGGTGAGGTGCTGCAGTCATGTTATATGGGAGGTGGGGTGCTGCAGTCATGTTGGATGGGAGGTGAGGTGCTGCAGTCATGTTGAATTCATTCTGGCGGTGGTGGTGTTGATAGGGTTAACCATATTGTACCTGGATGTGTGGATATAGGATTAACTTTAGATATATGATGGATGTGTGGATGGGATTAACTTTATATCGGATGTGTGGATGACGAACTTATTAAACTGGAGGTTACCATGAAGAATATGTCTCATCAATTAAGGAGACGATGGAAGTCTTTAATGAAGCCACTCCCCCCCCCCAAACACTTTTTTTTTAAAGATGTAGCTATTAATAGATCATTTTCTTCGAACAACTTAGATTGTAACATCTTGTTCAAAGGATTGATAGCATTATCTACTAAAAAATGTGTGGATGCAGTTATCAAGGGGCTAATTACTCTTGAGAGGGATGCTAATACATGTATTGACATACTCGATCCTAGCCTCGTACATTAACACTGGAAACTGAAAGGCAATGTCTTCTTACCCTCAGCCTTGCACGAGAGAGAAGTGCATTTTGGGTAAACACAATCTTATTCTTGGAGCAGAGTAAAGTTTAGCGGTTAATCGGGAGTGGGGGCGGGAGGGCCAGGGAGGGACCAGGTAGAATGTCTTAGAACATAGGTTCTCAAATTGAACAGTAAGTGTCATTGGGGCGGTTCTATGTCCCAGGTGGACATACAACTATAACAACACGCGGTAGTATAAACTCTTCCTGTGGGTGATGATGAATCATCGAAGTGTGAATATTTCACTACATTTTAAAAGATGTTAAAATTTAACGGAAAACAATTTTGAATGATTGGCATGTTACATTATAAACAGACATCAACAGGGGTGATACAACAATTTAATAATTTGATAGATCAATGTTCAGAGAGAGAGAGAGAGAGAGAGAGAGAGAGAGAGAGATCAAAATGATGACTTTGACATGATATTTAAATACACTTTTTACACTGAACATTCATTAGAAGTTGTATCAACTACTAGAGACTAGTCTCAGCTGAGTTCAAGTAGAACATTCGATTAGCGTCAAATGCTGTTAGTAGATCTTTTACATTGGAGGTTGTAGGCTTGGAGTTTCGGTGCCAAGGATTAGGCGTTCACAAAAGATTTGAGAATCACCGTTTAGGAGCGTGGGAAAGGACGGAGAATATGATTACAGGGCCAAGAAGAATGCGTGATCTGGAAAGAGTTTGATGGTGAGTACTGCCGGATGACGGAGGTGAGCAAACATGCCAACAGGTAAACTGACGTCACGTCCAGGCATCAAGGCCTACGTAGGAAGGTAGGAATAAGGTGAGGACGGTGAGGGATGGGGAAATAGAGGAGTAGGAGGGTGAAAAGCGAGGTGGTAGAAACTGAGGTAGGGGATGTGTTATGGTAGATATGGCGGGCAATATTAGGTGGAGACAGGTGAGATGGGGTATGTATGGTGAGGTGAGGAAAGGTGAGGTGTTTGTTGGTAAGTGAGGTGTGTTAATTGAGGTGGGAAAGGTGAGGTGTTTGTTGGTAAGTGAGGTGAGTTAATTGAGGTGGGAAATGTGAGGTGTTGGTAAGTGCGGTGAGTTAATTCAGGTGGGAAAGGTGAGGTGTTGGTAAGTAAGGTGAGTTAATTGTGGTGGGAAAGGTGAGGTGTTGGTTGGTAAGTGAGGTGAGTTAATTGAGGTGGGAAAGGTGAGGTGTTGGTAAGTAAGGTGAGTTAATTGAGGTGGGAAAGGTGAGGTGTTGGTAAGTGAGGTGAGTTAATTGAGGTGGGAAAGGTGAGGTGTTGGTTGGAAAGTGAGGTGAGTTAATTGAGGTGGGAAAGGTGAGGTGTGTTGGTAAGTGAGGTGAGTTAATTGAGGTGGGAAAGGTGAGGTGTTGGTAAGTGAGGTGAGTTAATTGAGGTGGGAAAGGTGAGGTGTTGGTAAGTGAGGTGAGTTAATTGAGGTGGGAAAGGTGAGGTTTTGGTAAGTGAGGTGAGTTAATTGAGGTGGGAAAGGTGAGGAGTTGGTAAGTGAGGTGAGTTAATTGAGGTGGGAAAGGTGAGGTGTTGGTAAGGGAGGTGAGTTAATTGAGGTGAGGAAAGGTGAGGTGTTGGTAAGTGAGGTGAGTTAATTGAGGTGGGGAAAGGTGAGGTGTTGGTAAGTGAGGTGAGTTAATTGAGGTGGGAAAGGTGAGGTGTTGGTAAGTGAGGTGAGTTAATTGAGGTGGGAAAGGTGAGGTGTTGGTAAGTGAGGTGAGTTAATTGAGGTGAGGAAAGGTGAGGTGTTGGTAAGTGAGGTGAGTTAATTGAGGTGAGGAAAGGTGAGGTGTTGGTAAGTGAGGTGAGTTAATTGAGGTGGGAAAGGTGAGGAGTTGGTAAGTGAGGTGAGTTAATTGAGGTGGGAAAGGTGAGGTGTTGGTAAGTGAGGTGAGTTAATTGAGGTGAGGAAAGGTGAGGTGTTGGTAAGTGAGGTGAGTTAATTGAGGTGGGGAAAGGTGAGGTGTTGGTAAGTGAGGTGAGTTAATTGAGGTGGGAAAGGTGAGGTGTTGGTAAGTGAGGTGAGTTAATTGAGGTGAGGAAAGGTGAGGTGTTGGTAAGTGAGGTTAGTTAATTGAGGTGGGAAAGGTGAGGTGTTGGTAAGTGAGGTGAGTTAATTGAGGTGAGGAAAGGTGAGGTGTTGGTAAGTGAGGTGAGTTAATTGAGGTGATGAAAGGTGAGGTGTTGGTAAGTGAGGTGAGTTAATTGAGGTGGGAAAGGTGAGGTGTTGGTAAGTGAGGTGAGTTAATTGAGGTGGGAAAGGTGAGGTGTTGGTAAGGGAGGTGAGTTAATTGAGGTGAGGAAAGGTGAGGTGTTGGTAAGTGAGGTGAGTTAATTGAGGTGGGAAAGGTGAGGTGTTGGTAAGTGAGGTGAGTTAATTGAGGTGGGAAAGGTGAGGTGTTGGTAAGTGAGGTGAGTTAATTGAGGTGAGGAAAGGTGAGGTGTTGGTAAGTGAGGTGAGTTAATTGAGGTGGGAAAGGTGAGGTGTTGGTAAGTGAGGTGAGTTAATTGAGGTGGGAAAGGTGAGGTGTTGGTAAGTGAGGTGAGTTAATTGAGGTGGGAAAGGTGAGTTGTTGGTAAGTGAGGTGAGTTAATTGAGGTGGGAAAGGTGAGGTGTTGGTAAGTGAGGTGAGTTAATTGAGGTGAGGAAAGGTGAGGTGTTGGTAAGTGAGGTGAGTTAATTGAGGTGAGGAAAGGTGAGGTGTTGGTAAGTGAGGTGAGTTAATTGAGGTGGGAAAGGTGAGGTGTTGGTAAGTGAGGTGAGTTAATTGAGGTGGGAAAGGTGAGGTGTTGGTAACAATGTTCCCTTAAAGGTTCGTTGGTCCATGTGCAAAGTAAAAAAAAACACCAACTCGTGTACAAAGTTGCACATCATTCATCTTTTGTGCAATATTTTACAAAATTTGCTGCGTGGTAATTCTAAACTGCTGAGCGGCGTCAATCAGATATCTGCGCGGCCACACAGCCACGCAGCTTAAATGGAACATTGATGGGCAGGTGAAGTGGTGAACATATGTGGTGAGGTAGGTGAAGCGTGTAAAAATTAAGGGGGAAATGTGAGGTTGTGATAGGTGAGGTGGGAAAGTTTTTATGGTGAAAATGAGGTAGGGAAAGTCAGGATGGGGGAATATGGGTTGAAAGAAGCTGAGATTGGAGTGAAGAGGAAGGGAAGGTTATGTGGATGAATCGGGGTGGGGAGTGTGAGTTTGGGGGAAGTTAAGCTGGGAAGGTGTGGTGGGGAATGGGCGTAGTGACGTTGAGAAGATGACCTTCAAACTTCAACCAACACAAGGAGCATAGTTAAAATTGAAACTTCCTAGATGTCCCCACAATAATGGTGATGTTCACATAAGTTAAATTTTTGAAGTTGTCAGGGTGTAGTCCTGGGGTCCTCAGGCTATAGTGTTAGGATGTAAAAGTTTTGGAACACTTATAGCAGGGTGATCCTCAAATTCTATTCCTGCGGCCATCGGTGTAATTTATTGGAATCCTCAGTATAAAGAATCAGAGCAGTCAAGTGAAAAAGTTGAGGTCCTGTGACAGTTTATAGATCGTGGACCTCTCCGTACCTTAGAAGTATTAACCCTTACATTTCCTTAGGGCAGAGCTCATGTATAATAAGAAGCACTAAAAGAAGCAACGTGTGGAAGCAATTCATAACTCCCTTTGCAGTTTTCTTACGCCATATGGGTTTGGGACACTAGGGAGCTGCGAGGTGCTGCGGACCGCACCGGGTGACACCATCACAAGGGTTGACACCAAAATGCAAAATTCTGTATACTCCCGTTTTCTGGCACTGGCAGACTCGAAGGAGGTCTATGGGTTAACGGTTAAGTCGTGAGGGGGTGACACCATGAGCTACCGCACTGGGTGACATCAACCCTATAGTGACGCCTCTGGATTGGGATATTGTTATCGCCTTCATCCTCATGTCACCGAGACCAGGGAAACTAGATCCTGCGTCACCGTATCAAGAGGTTCAAGGTCTCCAGCCCACTTCGCTACACTGCATTGTCTCAAAAATGTTGCATAAGAAGAGAAAGTTTTGAGATGAACACAATGTCAGGTGACAATGAATCTGTATAAGTGTCGAGCAACAAATCCCTTCCAAGGACGTTCCGCCACCGTTCGGTGACATGTTGTAACTCCCCTCCAACAGCCGTCTCGACCGCTATACATGTGCATCCCGCCAAAAATACAATTCATTATAGTTAAAATAAATAACTCGTAAAAACAGAGCTTTTGACTATAAATCCCAACGCGCATAACTCAAAAGAAAGTCTTGGAAGAAATACTGCACCAAAAATAACTCGTTTTGAACGTCCGCGTAAACGTGTTCAATATGATTGGCTGTAGGAGTCATATTTGTTTGCGGGACCAATCGCTATAGATGACGGGACAGAACGGACAGAAACTTGCCTTTTATTATATAGGATTAGGCATTGGTTGTTAGGCACCAAAAAAATGGCGGTGCGCTCTTGGCGCCACATGAGGCCTCATTATTTACCCAGACATGCTGAGGTGAGTGCAAAATACCTGGTAGATGAGAGGGGTCCGGAGGCAACTCGATTTATCAAAAGAGCAAACAAAGAGAGCGATGCAGCAGTGTTGACTGTGGTGATTATAGCAAGGCAGGGAAGTAATTCAAAGTAGGAGAGTTGAACTAAGTCGACTGCATGTACATGAAGTACATTTCTTCAGTTCTGCATTTACTATCACCAGGCGCTTTGCTATCATTCGTAACTATTGCCTGAAGTTTGACAATCAGATTTCTGACGCAATGAAATGAATCAAGCAAGGGGGTGAAGCAACGCAAGATTCGCGCCTTTTAAGACAAGGAGTCGTCATACGAGGGTTGTATCTATATTATCGAGATATTTAGGGTTGGCTGGGGAAATCGTATTAAAAGGGTTTTTAGCGTTGGGGGGACGTCAAACACTCATGGAGAATGATGGCGGAGGTTTATTCCAAATGGCTCATGAATATACTTTTTCATTGTTAGCGGTTTACTTTTTCTTGTTTAGCTCGTGAACTTACTTATTCTGGTTTTGTTCAAGGACTTTTCTTTTTCTTGCTAGCATATTGTTACTTGCTGATTATTATTTGTTTAAAGTGTCACGTCCATGACCACGTTATGGTTGATGTTAGAAAACTTCCCTCTACTTTACCCGAGACCCCCCCAAGGTGTTCATGCGGAGCAAGCTGATAAGCTCCTCACCACTAACTGTAATAAGTCAAAGCTCAGGGCTTACTTAACTTACAGATGGGCGTCTTTAAGTCATACTTAAGGCCCCAGTTGTTTCCTCACTTAAGCCAAATATTAGTTTTTCGTAGAAAGCGCTGCCAGATCTCTTGCAGCAAAGATTATGATGACGTAGGAGAATCGCCGACTAAAATGATTGCATGCTGCGACTTTGGCCGTTAGCTCTTCAGTGCCTGACTTGGACAGATTGATATTTTATTTTTCGAACTTTTATTATAATTCATTACTTATCTAAAGACAGGAAAGAAAAAATAAAATTCTATGAGAAATGGAATGTGACAAATTTTCAACATTTAAAATCCAGTTATACATTTACTACCAAAAGTAACTATAAAAATAACAATTTAAATATATACTTTAAAAAAATATTGATATTATTAGAAGCGTTGATTGAATTTTTAATACACTGCAATGCCATGCAGAGGCGTCAGTATGGTTGGTGTCACACGGGGCGGCCCGCACCCCCCTAGTGACGCCACTGATGCCATGTTATTCACGTCTTAAAATATAATTATGGAAATTACGGTGAAACAATATGCTGTTGACAGAATAGTTGGTTTGTCTGTGTTATTATGTGTCTATGTGTTTTTGAATGTGTAAGATTAGAAGTCAAAGATTAGCCTAAATATTACGGAATAAAGTACCAATGTTTCATTATTATCCCCAAGGGCATTTGCACAAAGTATAATCTTTACTAACTATAGTGAAAAACTGTATATTTGACTGACTACTAACTGTGCATTTGACAAGAGTTCTAACTGAAAACTTGACTGATTACTAACTGCACACTTAACTTATAACCACATGTGAAGTCAGAATTCAATAGGTGAGCATGTGTATGAAGTAGTGAACTTGAGTTTGTGAGCGAGTGTGTGCGTGTGTGTGTGGGGGGGGGGTTGATGGGAGGTATATGAGTCACATACACGGCCTGTCATAACTTACTCGTGGCCGGACGACCTCTGTGCTTGGTGTACAACGAACGTTGGCCCGTGGGGTGGGGGAGGTGCGTTGGTGGGGGTCCTTGGGGTGAGGGCTGGTTTACATGATGTATATTTGGTGTCGGCTGGAGGCTTGTTTTACTTGACCTGGTTATCGTGGGAAAACTCCGGTTAGGGGGGGGGAGGGGGGCATGGTGGTAAATGAAACAGATGTTTGGAAATAAGGCAGTTTGTAGGGGAATGCTATAGTAATAAGGGAATGGTAAAGTTCTTAGGGAATGACTGAGCCATTAGAGCATGGTGTAGTACGTGGGGGAATTCTTTTGTCTGTAGTTTGTTAGTAATAAGTAGTGACGTAGTTTGTAGAGAATGCTGCAGTATGTAAGGGATGCTGCAGTATGTAAGGGATGCAGCAGTATGTAAGGGAGGATGCTGTATGTAAGAGAGGCTGCAGGATGTAAGAGAGGCTGCAGTATATAAGGGAGGCTGCAGTATGTAAGGGAGGATGCAGTATGTAAGAGAGGCTGCAGTATGTAAGAGAGGCTGCTGTATGTAAGAGAGGATGCAGTATGTAAGGGAGGCTGCAGTATGTCAGAGAGGCTGCAGTATGTAAGGGATGCTTCAGTATGTAAGAGAGGCTGCAGTATGTAAGAGAGGCTGCAGTATGTAAGAGAGGCAGCAGTATGTAAGGGAGGCTTTAGTATGTAAGGGATGCTGCAGTATATAAGAGAGGCTGCAGTATGTAAGAGAGGCTGCAGTATGTAAGAGAGGCTGCAGTATGTAAGAGAGGCTGCAGTATGTAAGAGAGTCTGCAGTATGTAAGGGAGGCTGCAGTATGTAAGGGATGCTGCAGCTATTAAAAATAGCTAATAAAATGAGTGTTTTTTAAAAATCCTTTATCTTAACTCGTGGTGGCTGGTTGATTGCTTACTTGTTTGTCGAAAAAACTTTGGATCGATTTTTAACCCACTTCCTCGTAAGCTAGCGAGCTGAAATTTTGCAGGCAGTTTTGTGCCGATTAATAAAACGATGTATCGAAATTTCAGATCGATCGCAAATACTGTCATTAAATTATTGAATTTTTAGATTATTTTATTTATCTCTATGTATCATGCTATTTTAAGACCACAAGGGAAGAAACAGCTATGTGACATTTTTGAATTTTTTTAGTTATCTCATATATCTGATAGAGGATACAAAATAGAATGCTCTGAATGAGGTTTTATGAAATGATTATGTCTCTGACCATAATAAACAGATTAAATATAGCACAAGAGTTGGTCACATAATTTGTCAATCTAGTCTTTTTTTTAGTCAAATTGTTGTGATTCCTTTTTATTATGTAATTTTAAAAATCCGGCTTCGGATCCGGCAGGATTTCACTTCATAATCCGGCTGGCCGGTAGATCCCTAATTTATATATATATATTCATAATCATAATGGCCCCGGAAAATCCGGAATCCGGCCATTTTAACAAATTGATTCCGGCTCCAGCCGGATTTCACTTCATAAATCTGGCCCACTTCAGCTCCAGCCGGATTTCAAAATTTTGAATCCGGTACATCCCTACTTTTAAGTGGAAAATTTATATTTTAATACAATTTAATAGTGAAGTGTATTTTAAGTATTAAATTAAATATTCTAATTAGGTGTTCATTAAAAAAATTTTGGAACGTGTGACGTACTTTAGGGGGGGGGTCCCGAGATTTGTGACAGTTTGTGACAGGGGGGAGGGGGGTCAAAAATGGTCAAAAATAGCGTGACGTACTTTAAGGACGGCCCCTTAGGAAAAACAAACGAATTAATGGTCCAGGGCTAAAAACATTTACATGCTAAATTCAAAAACCCTTTGTATTTTGTTTGTGTATAATACAGAATGCGTGTGCGTTTTGTCAAGGGTCATAAATCTATGTTAAAGCTTATTTGGAAAAAAAATCAATTTTTATCTTAAATTTACTAAGTCTGGTCTAGATCGACCCAACCATCCGTAAAGCAATGTTTACAATAATATTTATACAGCTTATATAAGCAAAAACGACATGTTTCCATTAGAACTTTCTCGGGGCTTGGTAGATCTGGCGGCGCCCATCTCCTCTCGAGGTCAGTG
The DNA here is from genome assembly GCA_944989445.1 of Ampullaceana balthica. Classification (NCBI taxonomy): domain Eukaryota; kingdom Metazoa; phylum Mollusca; class Gastropoda; family Lymnaeidae; genus Ampullaceana; species Ampullaceana balthica. The sequence goes on from CALYLW010000047.1 coordinate 3,620,355, forward strand.
GAGGACTTTATAGCAATAGTCATTCATCAACCAATCTTATTGTGGCTTTAACGTGGGCTAGATACCACGCCCCTCAGCTTGTGAGGCGAGCGCACTATTGGCTTCGCTATCCAGTCGCCATCTGAAAGTTACGTCTCTTAAACTCTCTCTTGATTTCACTCTATATCATTTGGATATGTGCAGACCATTGTCTGTTATCGATTATTTGTTGTGACTTTTTCCTGCTCACCTTAGAGCTTGGGTCAGCGAACGGTCAGCCACATACAGCGCGGGTGTCAGATATGGCACGGGTGTCAGATATGTCACGCTTTGTGATTTTCTTCAACACGCACTCATCCAGAGTAATAATAATAATAATAATCAAAATTTTACATTGCTAAACGTTTTATCACAACTGGTAGACCGTCCCACCGAGTGAATGAAGCGTCACAACTTAATGCAGGGAATTTCCTACTTCTGGTGTAGAGACTGGCATGAGTAAATGATGTTGAATTGTGCGGCTGATGGTGACGGCCGAGATATTGGGGCTATTCGCATCAATCATTTCTAATTTTTATTATTTTATTTTTTAGAGAAGGCTGAAGAAGTTAATGAAAAGTTGAAAAATAATTACAAATCAATAGAATTGTCCCGCAAAATATGCGAACTCCAAGGACATTTCTTTAAGAGTTGGCATATTACTTAGATACGTCCTTATGTTTCAAACGTCAACTCTACTGTGATTGCTAGATACGTCATACACATACATCACAATATATTGATACGCCTCACAGTTTTAAAAAAAAACTGTTTTGAGCACGTTACAGTGTGTTCTGCAGATGATCAGTAGGGGTGTGTTCAGTAGATGACCAGAAGTGGTTTGGTCAGTAGAAGTTTAGAAGTGGTAACGTCGGAAATGAACTGAAGTGGTGTGGTCAGCAGACGGCCAGTAAACTGTGTCAATCGGATTCCATAAAAAAAACTCAACAAGTTTGCTGAAAATCGGTGGCCCTCCTGCAGTTGACCGAAAATATCGCCGCTCATCCCCCCCCCCTCCCACCAATCCTACGACTCTGAGGTGTTTTACTTTAAATTGACGGAAGTCTTTCTGTTTGCTGTTATTTTACTGCGCCACTCTCCATCAAATGAAAAATATGAAGCTCCAAAAAATGGCCTCAAATTTTTCTACTCACGAATACTCACGATAACCTCCCCCTCCCACCCCCACCCTATCTTCACCAATAGCCGTCTGAACCAGTTTGTCCCACACCCAACGATGTTTGAGTTAACCCCCCCCCCAAACTCGGTATCTGTTTATCCTTATTTCCCAAATTCGGAGCCCTGAGCCAAATCCTTGATGAGCTGAGCAGTGTTGTCCCCCTTGAGCATGATGGATGCCCCTGTCTCCATCAAGGCTTACTCATCAAAAGAGCTTGTGCCCCCTGCAGCACAAAAAAGCTCCGATGTTTTCCGACCTCCTCGTATCAATACCTGCAATTTCAACTCAACAAGGCCAAGATTAAACCACAAATTTACTCCATCGAGTATCCCGCGAACCCTGAATTGAATACATTCACCCCAGGCAGAAATATAGCAACTGGTAATGGAAGGCTGTGGGTTCAAAACTGGCATCGGAAATTTTGATAAATTTGCTAATGATGGTATCGACGCTTTCTAGTTATAAGCAATCGGATATTTTTAGATTTTGGGATTTAGTTGCATGAGTAAACTTAGTTAATAATTAATAGCTGGACGGCTGGACGTCATTATACTGGGTTCGAGTCGTGAGCACTTCTATACTTCGGGCTCCAGTTTTACTTCATTTGTTGACATGTTATCTTTGAAGGTTTCCTCTATGCAAGATATCTCGGCAGATAAGCTCAACGTGTAATCTGTTGTTTAATGTAAAACTTTGATCGGGTGAGACTCTGGTATCGACCCCAATGGTTTGAACCAGGGGTCTCCAAACTTTTCAGCCAGAGAGGCACATTAACTGTCAAACAGCAGTTTGGGGCCCGACTACACACAGTTTTGTAGTAAACTACAGGTAAAAATAGTATCATTTTTTGGGAGATCAAAAGGTCTCCAGGGGCCGTATGAGAGGGCCTCATGGGCCGCATTTGGCCCGCAGTTTGGAGAACCCTGGTTTGAACAATGAGATGGTTTGCCGTCACAACCAATACTCGCAATGGACGACTGCGGGGACTGGAAACAGAACTACTTGACAACTTCAATTCAGAATATCGGTTAAGGGCCAGTAACCTCGTAACCCCTAAACCTAACTCTTACCCCAAGTTTAATCCACGCCCCACCAGAACACCATATGAGTAGTAAATTGAGATTTAAAAAACTTTACATGAGTCCACTGTCAAACTTCAGTAACGTGAGTGTTTAACGTTAAGTTGGTGTGATAATGATATCAGGATTTCAACAGTATCCGTCTTCACACTGAGGCGGGGAAGAAGAGCACGCCGTGAACACATGCGTCACAGAGAGAGTCGGAGCTGAAACATTTTTCATTTAATTTAGGAGCGATGGATGCGTCATTTTTATTAATTTTTTAATATTAACTTTACCGTCTTGTCGTGGTCCCGCCCGCAAAAAAAAATAAATAAATTTAGGGCTGCGGAAATTATCGATTAATTTCTCGATTATACGTTAAAAAATGTATCGATTAAATATCGATTAAAATAATTTTAATCGATAAAAATTCGATTAAAATTTAAGAAAATAATTATAATATTTTTAAAAATTTTTAGTAATAAATAATAAATTATTAATAATTAATAATATATTTTTTTTCTGGTAATCCTGCAGATTTTACACGTATATTATAATTTATTATTTCACAGCGAAATTTAATTTTCTCTTGAGAACTTTCGTTTTTAATTTATTAAATGCATAATTATATGTTGTATTACAGCGCTAATTTGTAAGTCTTTCTAATTTTTAAGCCATTTTTTCGGCTCTCAACAGTAAATAGTCTGATGATGATGCAACCATTGTATCAAACTACATGCCGGATTGTCCAATAAGATGCCAAATGGAAATTTCTCACTTACAAACAAAGAAAATAAGAATCAAACATCTAGTAACGAAATAATAAAAAGACATTGTCTTTGAAATATTTATTTATCTTCTAAGAACATTAAAATAGATGAATAATACTTTTAAAAAAATATCTTCAGTCAGTAAATTTATTTTAGCATGGGTCGAGCCAGGTAAAAAACATCTGGCAGCAGTTCACTAGGTAAACAAAATGGACGCATCGTGACCACATTATGTATTATATAGAGCCGAAAAAATGCATTTGAAATTAAAAAGACTCACAAATTAGCACTGTAATATCTGAAATACGACACATATGCATTTAATAAATTAAAAATGTAAGTTCTCATGAGAAAATTAAATTTCGCTTTGAAATAATAAATTATAATATACGTGTAAAATCTGCAGGATTACCTTTTTTCTTACGTACAAACATCTCCCGCGTAATATTAAAATTCATTTTTATTAATTTTTGTTGACCGGCAGACGTCAACTATAAAATGGCTGACAGCCAGAGCCGTCTTTACACCATTTTGGGCCCCCGGGCAAAGAAATATTGTTGGGTCCTTCCCCCGCAGGAATAAAAATATGAATATAGATAATATATATAAATAAACATATTCCCATGGGGACCATATGCTCGTGGGCCCCCGGGGCAAATTTCCCAACTGGCCTATGCGTTAAGACGGCCCTGCTGACAGCATCAGCGCAGTTAAATTTAAACATATAACTAGAAAGTTGAGCAAATATGTTGTTTTTAAGCTAACTGCGGATGGCAAAGTCGAAGATAATGAAAACGTTTACTGTGTCCACTGCCATAAAAAATTCTCTTTTAAAGGATCAAATACATCGCTGACGTACCATATTCAGCACAAACATCCGCTCAAGTATCAACACATTGTCATGAAATTTAGTTCAAAATATTCTTAATTTTCAATGTTCGTGAGATATGTTCAGTTTAATGACGTCATAAATTTCTATTTTTTGGTTTTAATCGAAATTATAGATTATTTAATCGATAATTTTTCGAAAGTTAACGATTAAATTTAAATTAATCGATAACAGCCCTAAAATCAATACATTTAAATAAATAAATAAATAAAAAAGACCCACTTCCCGGGATCCTAACGAGCTGAAATTTAGCACATAGACTTTTGTCACATAACAATGCAATCTATCAAAATTAGGATCGATCGAATTTACTGTAATTAAAATAATGTATTTTTAGATTTTTTCTATGTATCTCTATGTTACATCTAAATCGTTATACTAGACTGTCACGCGGTGCGTATTATATTGAACATACTTTTATAATATTTTCTCGATCTGTAAATGTTTATGCTAGTCTGTCGCGCGGTGCGTATATATTGAACTCATATATAAAGGATTTAAAATCAAAAACTTTGTTTTTTACGTTTTTTAAATTATTATTGTTTGTTAAAAGTATGATTACTTCAATGACGTCACGTCTCTTTTTAAATTACAGTACGTGATTCTAGTATTTTATTACAGTACGGTGGATTAAAGAAATCGATAAAAGAATTCGATTAAATAACCTGATTACAAAACTCGATTAAAGAACTTGAATTCAGAAATACATTCAGCTGCATAGAAAAAGCTAGCAAAAGAATAGAGACCTTTGGGGTCGTCCATAAATGACGTCACGCACCTAGGGGGGGAGGGGGGTCCACAGTTTATGACGATGCGTGACGAGGGGAGGGGGAGTTTAAGAATTGTGACGTCACGTCAAAACACACTAGTTTAAATAAAAGTTCCACTTAAATATTCGATTTCTTACAACTTATTTTATGAAGTTTTACATGGATTCAAGGGTGTTACGATATTACGTCCGTTCCTTATTCCCTCCCCTCCAGTCTAGACAAACAATCCGCTATGACATTTTCTTCGCCCTTGATGTACTGGACATCAAACTTAAACTCCTGGAGTATTAGTGACCACCTTGTTATTCTCGAGTTGGTGTACGTTGTTGTTTTGCTGATGTGGTTACGGTGTTAGGTTTCGTCGTAACTCTTAACTGGTTCTGGTTCGAGGCGTACGCCCTACGCTTGACTCTCCTGCGACTTGTACGGTATGTACCCGACCCTTAGTACTAGCTAGTACAGTAGGTTCTGTACTGATGTGTTTTCGTCGTTTCTCTCAAGTCGATTCTTGTGTTGTTGGCGGTGCTTGGCAATCCTGAGACTCTTTCGTTGGACGGGCCCCCATGTTAGGGTCTCATTTGTTGGTGGGTTATTGCTTGCTCGCCGCCGCATGCACACAAGAGATGACACCAGATTTGGGTACAAGTCACTGTTTATTCTGCTATGTACAATTGTATAAACTGGCGGTCCCGCCTAGACATCCAATACATCTATCTGCAAATGGCTTAATATTCGAGCATGCCCTCGGTCCGACTCGACCATCCTGGGCCCACGCTCAAGTCCTCTTACAGCCACACGTATACACACGAAGTCTCTAAGTCCGACTCGGTCCGAGTCCACTCCGTGTTACTATCACTACCCGGTCTATCACAGACCGTTCCGTCTCCACAACTCTGCGCCAACTAACTAACTCCACTCAGCTCGTCCCTTTTAACCCCCCCCAAACTGGTCTCGATTGACCCTGGCGTGTCCTCTGTCATACCCCGTGTGCCCAGAAGTTAGCTCAGACATGACTAGACCTTATTCCCGTGACAGGAGTTCATACCAGTCAACAAACATTCACTCACAGTGATTCTCATACCCCTGACAAGTGCAGCCTTACACTAAATACATACTAAAATGACAATTGAAACATGCTCATTTTCAAATAGAAAATAACGCTTTTAGGGGGGGGGGTGGTGTCAAAGATTTGTGACGTAATTTTGGAAGGGGGTCTAAGTTTTTGTGACGAAGGGGGGAGGGGGGTAAAAATCTGCCCTAATTGCGTGACGTCATTTATGGACGACCCCTTTTCACCTTTGTAGACCTAACCACAGTTTTCAACATTAATTTGTAGAGAAGGTCGGTCTTTAGGAGATCATGTCACTGAAAGAGTATATCAAAGTACGGCTGGTCTATGATGGTAAACAAGGGGTCGTGGGGGATTTCAACTGACTTGATGACGTCATATGTTGGTTACAGTCAGGCATGACGTCACACCTTTGTTTGTGGCAGTCATGAAATAAGTTATCTTTTCATTACCTACCGTACTTGATGACGTCACATCCGACCGTGGGCACAACCTCATCTCTTTGTTCTCGTGCTCTGGTGGAGGTTCCCCGGGGGGCTAGCGAGAGCAAAGATCATTGATCATGTTGGACAACAGGATCAACACGAGAGTAGAGCCCGGTACGTGGAAGAGCAGGGGAGAACATGGGGGTTGGGGGTCTAACGACTGGGGGTCTTGTGTCTCGATTGCGTTGACAAATAAACCATAAACTAGAATTGGACGTTGGATGCCAAAAGAGCAGGTTTTTAATTTAAGATATACGGTTTGTGTGAGGGTGATTCGCGATCACTTTTGGTCCCATGCAGGCATCGCCGACTAGCTTTATACTTCAGACGTGCACAGTACACGAGATCTCAAACGGGCTGTCCGTATGCCCATGAGTTATACGAATAGAGTGTAAGCAGTGGCGTCACTAAGGGGGTGCGGGAGGTGTGGACCGCAATGGTGACACCACCTCAAAGGGTGACACCAAAATTCCCTATGTTCCCTTTATATGTCACTAACAGTTTAGGAGGAGGTCTACGGGGTAAGTCATGTGGGGGGGGGGCAGTGTGAGCTACCGCGCTGGGTGATACCAACCCTAGTGACGCCTCTGAGTCTAAGGCAGTATTTGTACTTCAGGATTGGGTCAAAGCCTATTGCGTGATCTTTAGACCAAACGTTAATTCTGATATTTACAATGCGGTTTTGTTGGTTGTATGTCTTATAGTGTTTGTTAGACGTATGTCTTATAGTGTTTGTTGGTCGTATTTCTTATAGTGTTTGTTGGTCGTATGTCTTATAGTGTTTGTTGGTCGTATGTCTTATAGTGTTTGTTGGTCGTATGTCTTATAGTGTTTGTTGGTCGTATGTGAAACTAAAGCTAATATCCTTAACACATATTTTGCATCATCTTTTTCTGCCTCAGGCGACAAGGAAGTTTTAATAAATTTAAATAAAATGGAGGAAATAGGTAACATAACTGTAGATGAGATAGGTATACATTCACTCCTAAAAAACTTAAAAATAAACAAAGCTACTGGCCCAGATGATTTGCCTGCAAGATTATTAAAAGAACTAAGCAATGAACTGTCCCCAATCCTTGTAGTTCTCTTTCAAGCCTCTCTAAACCAGGGTAAAGTGCCCCAGGATTGGAAATTAGCTAACGTAACTCCACTCTTTAAGAAAGGGGATAAATCAGACCCTGGTAATTACAGGCCTGTATCACTTACTAGTATCACCTGTAAATTACTAGAACACATAATATATAGTAGAATAGTTAACCACCTTGACAAATATAATGCCCTATGCCCACATCAACACGGCTTTAGAAAAAACAGATCATGTGAAACACAATTAATAGGTTTAATAGATGAACTATCAAAAGGCTTGGACAAAAATGATCAAATAGATACAATATTACTAGACTTCTCAAAAGCATTTGACAAAGTTCACCACCTTAGTTTACTTAAAAAACTTAACTACTTTGGAATCTCAGGTTCCTTACATCACTGGATCCAAGACTTCCTTTTGGGCAGGGAGCAAACTGTAATAATTAATGGATCTAAATCTGCACCAATAAAGGTTAACTCAGGAGTTCCACAAGGAACTCTGCTAGGTCCCTTACTCTTTTTAATTTATATAAATGATTTACCCAACAACATCTCAACAGGTACAAAAGTTAGGTTATTTGCTGATGATTGTATAATCTATAGAACAATTAAATCAGAACAAGACAGCAAAATTTTACAAAAAGACTTAGATGAATTGATAAAATGGGAAACTAACTGGAGTATGTCTTTCCACCCAGCAAAGTGTCAACTGTTAAGAGTAACAAAGAAAAAGAAACAAATAAATTCAAAATATTACATTCATGGAAAAGAACTGACCCAAACTAAAGATGCAAAATACTTAGGAGTCTTAATAAATGAGAAACTATCATGGAATCCCCATGTCAATGAAGTTATTAAAAAATCAAACAAAACCTTAGGCTTTATAAAAAGGAACTTTAACAAATGTAATAGAAATATAAAACTAAAATGCTACCTCACTTTGGTGAGACGTGTACTAGAATATGCATCTTCTGTATGGGACCCATCCACCAAAGAAAACATTGATAAACTAGAACAAATTCAAAAAAGAGCTGCCAGATTCATTACTGGAGAATATTCGAAACTGACAAGAATAACACCATTAGTTAAATCATTAAACCTTGAAACACTAGAGGATAGAAGAACCAAGAGCAAAGTAGTAATCATACATAAAGCAATTAATTCTAATTTAGAAATACAACACAAAGATAACTTAATACAACCCTCAGATAGACATAAGGATAAAAACACCTTTCTTATTCCGTATGCAAGAACAAACACATACAAGTTTTCCTTCTTCCCGTCCGGAATTCGGGCGTGGAATGGGTTGCCTGAAGAATCCAGGAAAACCAACACTTTATCAACATTTAAATCTCTAATAAAATGCAGGACTAAACACAAACCATAGATAAGCGTAGGACGCAATAATCTTCTGTATAGAAGGAGCGTCTGTAAACAGATAAGATAAGATAAGGTATGTCTTATAGTGCTGTTGGTCGTATGTCTTATAGTGTTTGTTGGTCGTATATATAGTGTTTTTGGTCGTATGTCTTCTAGTGTTTGTTGGTCGTATGTCTTCTAGTGTTTGTTGGTCGTATGTCTTATAGTGTTTGTTAGTCGTATGTCTTATAGTGTTTGTTGGTCGTATGTCTTATAGTGTTTGTTGGTCGTATGTCTTATAGTGTTTGGTGGTCGTATGTCTTATAGTGTTTGTTGGTCGTATTTCTTATAGTGTTTGTTGGTCGTATGTCTTATAGTGTTTGTTGGTCGTATGTCTTATAGTGTTTGTTGGTCGTATGTCTTATAGTGTTTGTTGGTCGTATGTCTTATAGTGTTTGTTGGTCGTATGTCTTATAGTTTTTGTTATTATGAAAGGCTGGAAATGAGTATCTCAAACACGGCGGTGAGAGTCAAGTAAAGTTCTCAACTACTCAAGGAACTTGATAAAACATAAAATCAATATAGCCACTTTATTTCTATCAGAATCCAAACTGACCCATCTACCCCTTGATACGCCCCACTCATTTCATCTCGCCCCCCCCCCAACTATCTTTAATTTAATTGCTAACCCATCTTTTCACACCTCAGATGTATGACGTCAAATTTAGAGATATTCGTAAAAAAATTATAACGCATCAAACTGGCCTCTGGTACCTAGAGACTAGAGACTTATTTAACGCGAATATCTGGAATTTTAACTAGATTCGATTTTATAGTAATGTGTAGGCTGGATGAATTGTATTTATAGCCATATAGCATATCCCTGGGTCCGAAGATCCTGTTGGTTGCATGTTCAATGGAAAGTGTTGGAAATGTGAAAAGGCATCGACATTAATGTCTTTTAAGACATGTGTTTGCGTTGACAAAAGATATACCATTTTATCAAGCCTGCTCTAAAAGGATTTCGAACGGCCACCTTGACACCCTTGATAATATGTACTCATTATTTAAAGCTAGCCAAGCGATTTCACTGTTACAACTGTTTATGGAATGTATATATATATAATTATATATATATATATTGTTTTTTTATTTATGATTTAAAATTTAAACAGTAGGAAACAGCCCCGGCTCGGTGACCTTTGCCCTCTGCATGACCTTGACCCCTGATTTAGTCCATGTTTATTCAATAACGGTGTACTACACCAGGGGTGGGCAAACTTTTTCTACGGAGGGCCGCATTGAAAACTTTATTGTTATAGGGGGTCCGCATATATATTTTGTTTACTTGAATTGCAATTTACAACGTATATTATATGAGTTAATGATTATAACCATGTACTTGTCATTTTATTTCACGTTCACACTATTACACATGTAAATTACATTTTAAATACGAACTGAAACAGTTTCTTGTTTGATAATAAAATTTTACTATTCAATATTATTTCAACAAAAGTTTATTGTTACCTGTCATAATGACTATAAAGAAGTATTAACGTAATTTAAATACAAGCTAATCCTATAGAACAATTATAATTAATGAGAAGTATGTAACTGTTCACAATTTTGGATACTGTTCTTGAACTGTGGACTCAATTTACTGGTTATTATTCGCATGAATGCATTCAAATTACATTCAGTCAACATTGATATGTTCTTACTCTTGTTTATTGTCATGCAAGAAAAAGCTTGCTCACAGATATATGTGGATCCAAATATTGACAAAAGTTTGGCAGCAAAGTTTTTTAAGTGTGGAAATGCTGCCGCTGGCAAAAATCCATAAAACTCCAGCAGAAGAACTGACTTGAACGTCTCCTTCAGGTCATAATCTGCTTGTAGGTCAAGTAATTCTAATTGTATATCTTCTAGGGCTGAATCAGCTTCTGCTTGTAGGTCAAGTAACTCTAACTGTATATCCTCTGTGGCTTAATCAGCTTCTACACTAAATGGCGAACTGAGGATATTGAAGAGTGGTTCCAGGTTCTTGAAGTCTTGAAACCTCCTTTCAAATTCTATTACCAAGGCATCCAACTGAGCCTTGTACTTTTCAGCCTTTTCAACCGAAATGGTTTTCTGTTTCAGCAAAGGAAAATGACAAAACCTGTTTTCAACTGCTTGTCTGGAGAACAGGGAGAGCTTTGTCTGAAATGATTTAACATGCACATACATTTCATGTGCAAACAAGCTATTGCCCTGAATTTTGACATTAAGTTCATTCAACTTTTCCATAATGCCAATATCAAACATGAAGTTTAACTTCCAATCTTCATTAAAAGCGTAAGTAACAAAGTCACAAACAAAACCCTTCATCTCCAAGAACATAACTATTTCTTCCTTGAGATCCCACACTCGCCTCAAAATCTTGCCCAGGCTCAGCCACCTGACACTGCTGTAGTATATAATATCATAATATTCAGTTTCCAAATCTTCAAGCAGTGCCTTGAACTGCCTGTGGTTAAGTGCCCTGGCTCGAATGAGGTTTATCACACTGACAACTGGGTCAATAACCTGCTTGATATTCAACGCAGCCTTACACAGACTTTCCTGATGGATGACACAATGCAGAGGTAAGACTGTATGGTCAGGTTGTTCTGAGAGGTAAGACTGTATGGCCAGGATGTTCTGAGAGGTAAGACTGTATGGTCAGGATGTTCTGAGAGGTAAGACTGTATGGTCAGGATGTTCTGAGAGGTAAGACTGTATGGTCAGGATGTTCTGAGAGGTAAGACTGTATGGTCAGGATGTTCTGAGAGGTAAGACTGTATGGTCAGGATGTTCTGAGAGGTAAGACTGTATGGTCAGGATGTTCTGAGAGGTAAGACTGTATTGTCAGGATGTTCTTCTTTAATTTTATTTTTCACCAACTTCACCACGCCTACGGCCTACGTTTTTCCCAGTCAAAGCCCGCGCTCCATCGTTTGTACACTTGCCATCTTGTTCCACACTAACCCAGTTCTTTCAACACAGTTCTCAACAGCATTGAATAAATCCTGGCCTGTAGTTGTGTCTTTTGAGTGGCTCAACACTAAGTAATTCTTCGGTAAGCTCAAAACGAGTTTTTATTCCCCGTGTTAATACCAACAGTTATGCTGTATCCTGTAATTCGGTACTTTCGTCCAACGCAAGAGAGTACCAAAAAAGTCTTTGCTTGCATCTCGAAGTTGGTGCATTAAATTGTCACTAATTTTGTCAACAACCCTCACTACAGTTCTCCTTGATAAAGAAATGCTATCAAATTTTGTTTTCTGTTCTGGACACATAATGTGTGCTGCATCTGACAAGCATTCCTTAATAAACTCGCTGTCAGAAAAAGACTTGTTCCATTTTACTATCTTATGGGACAGCACCAAACTGGCTTCTGTTGCACCATCTTGAATTAAAGTCTGTTTTGCGAAATAGTTTGCTGCTTCTTTAAATTATTAACCAACACCTGGCATTTCCTTTTTCTCTCTTCGTTCGTTAAATTGTGCCCGAAATCCAAATGTTTTGTTTGGCGGTGTCTTTTTAAGTTGTACTCCTTAAAAAAACGCTCACACATTCAAGGCACAGCAAGCAGAATGCTTTACTGCCAACGCTCGTGAAGCAATATTTAGTGGTCCATTCGTCATTAATATTTCTCTTTTTGGCAGCACTCATGGTTAAATCAACGTCTATTCGCTTTTAAATTACAATATTTACAAAACCGCCAATATGTAAATCGTAAACAATGCCACTTCCGTTTGAGCTGAAATGTAGTTTCGAATAAGGATGTTAACTGTAATTACTAATGATCACTAATAAATCAATTCTTTAGCCATGAAACCGATTTAATATCCCTAGATTTAGATCAAATACTCGGAATAAAATTTTAAAAATTTTGCGAAAATTCTAAACAAACAAAATGAACTTCGACATAAGATCGCAACATCTACCCGCCCAAGGGCCGCATAATATGCTCTGGCGGGCCGCATGCGGCCCGAGGGCCGTAGTTTGCCCATCCCTGTACTACACAATTTATATTGATATTTAGATATGATAATACGTGTTTGATAGAGACTAGGAGTCGATTGGGAATTGGAAAAGATTATGATTGAACAGAGTTTAGGAGAGGGTCGACATTAGAAATAAACATTGATTTGGAATTAACAAAAATGAAGAATGAAAGACGTATGTCGTTGGTTTTGTTTATATATATATATTTTTTTATTTTTTTATATTGGTGTTTTGAACAAAAATAACAATAAATGAACTCGTTTTAACCCTCTTGAGACGGAGCGTTTTCGGCATACCTGTGTCAAAAAGACGGAGCCCTTTTTTCAAGAATAAGACATACTTTGCAAAAAAATTTTTTTTAAATAAACCAATAACTTTACACATATAAACCCATATATATTCTTGTAGGATAATGAATGAGCTAATACAATATTTGTAAATGAAATTATAATTCCCAACATTATGCAAATTAGCCAACCTAATTTGCATAATTTATGCATGAAAATATTTGTTGGCCTGTGAATAAACATGACTTTTCTATAATATCTGTGTGAATTTCTTGATGATTAATGGATAAAATAAGTCCTGACATTTGTGTTTTGAGAAGCAAGGCCCTTTGGGGCCCTTCAGACACATCTTATACATGGTTCTGCTCACTTTTCTAACTTTAGGTAATTTTCGGTATATGCAAAATTATAGCTTTTTCTTCACTATTGTTGGGGACAGGGCATAAATAAATATCTATGACTTAGTGACTTATATTGAACTCTGTGACACTGAGAATGTTGTAATAATACTTACTGATCTCTCACAATTAATTAAAAAATATTTGGTGTAAAAATAAACACACAAAAACACATGTAAGGTTGATAGGCCCTACTGTTTCTAAAAAATTCTTAGGGGTCATCTTTATCAAATTTAGAACCCCTCATACTCAACCAAAACATCACAATAAACTATTGTCCTCAACACACTGTTTATTTAAAACCCTTCCTGATTAATTTCATCGCTTTCAGATTCACTAGAAACCAGAAATAATCAAAATAAATAAAATTACTTTCATCAGGGTAACAACCAGAGATTTTGGAATTTTGCGATATCACTTACAAGACAAACAAAATTCGTTTTACAAAACACACAGGTGGAAATCAACAATGAAGGCTCCCATTTTAATAACAGGAAACACAAGAAATAAAAGAAGCGTTCTGATTAGTTGATACGAACACCAGCCAAAAAATTAAGGTCCACGAATTATCAGGGCCTATCCACAGGCCCTTCGTCTTTTTCGCCCACCATACCTTGGGCTGTAGATAGGCCGCGTCGTCTCAAGAGGGTTAAGGAAAGGGTGTTAAATAAAATTTCCTTTAAAAGACAAGACACTCTGCTAAATTCAACTCTTAGGCTAGATGACCACGTCGTCAAAATGACGTCATCAATCTGCAACAACCCACCTAGCTATTTGAGGTAGTACTCTCTAGCAACCTTCTTTAATGTTTTTAAAAAGTTATTACCCGTCTTGACTCGTGCAGCCCTACAAATACACAGCAGTTGGAGATTTCAGTACTTCACGTGTTTTGTCATGGTACAACCCTTCGGAACGAAATCGTTCTGATAATACGCACTTTCCCCTCCAGGGGCTACATGCTACAGGTAAATATTGAGATTGATGTTGATAAAATAGAAACATACAATCAAGGTCATGGGCGATGGAGTGAAAAATAAGGATATTTTTTTGTCCGTTTTTAAGACAGTTAAGTTCGTCAAATTATTTTTTACTGTTCTCTATGGGCACTACATGATTCTAGTTGTAATGGAACATTCATGCAGGGGCGGATCAAGAATGCACGGGGCCCCTGGTTGCAATTCTACTTGAGACCCGGTCCAGCCACCTTTATTATACAATATAATAAGCTTGGGCCCCTTAAATCATTGGGGGCCCCTGGCTTTAGCCCAATTAGCAACCCACTTAATCCGCCCTAGCATTCATGGCCCCAGTTGTTAAAGGACACTCCACGGCCCTTGTTCTCAGTGTACATTACACGGCCCCAATAGGCAACGAACAATCATAATTGTTAATTATTATCATAATTGAGGACACATAAATGTGTTATGGCAATTCTTAGATACGTCATTAAATGAGAATATCCCATCTCAAGGTCTCGCCTAGTCACGTGATATTTTTGTCTTCAGTACCTGTTCAAGAGTTTTTCCTTGCCAAAACTGGAAGTAGGGGAGGTAACTCACCTGTAATATCCTCGGTGCGCGTGCTTTACGTATGCGTTCACGGTACCCCCATCCCCACACACACACACACCATGATGTATTTGACTCTTTTGTGAACACGTGCTATTTCCAGCCAAGTCACGCGAGGTTTACACTTCATTCCGTTCTATCTTTAGAACAACAAGCGGGGACTACTCCAGGAAGGATTTGGTGAAAAGTGGGTAAGGTGGTGAACTCGTGAGTGAGGGGAGGCAATTCTACGTTCAGGGGCGTTGTATTGCAGTGAACTCATGAAAAGGGGGCGAACTACTTGATATTTCTTTAGAACTCAAAGAAGACCTTCCGCCTGTTTTCATTAGTGATTTAGCTTTCAGGTACGATCAGTTGAAAGCTTGTGATTTAGCTTTCAGGTACGATCAGTTGAAAGCTTGTGAACTTAAAAACTGATTTGAGGGAGTTTGTTCGATGGACATTTTAATGACGGCGGACAAGTCCTTCATTGCTTGGGCTCTGTCTGAACTGTAGACTGTAGATTTAAGAGTTAAACAAATCTAGTGTTGTTACTACGGCACATCTAATGTTATATTGTATATCTATGACTCCCTCATATCTAGGGTTCTACTGTAGACCTATGACTCCCTCATATCTAGGGTTCTACTGTAGACCTATGACTCCCTCATATCTAGGGTTCTACTGTAGACCTATGACTCCCTCATATCTAGGGTTCTACTGTAGACCTATGGCTCCCTCATATCTAGGGTTCTACTGTAGACCTATGACTCCCTCATATCTAGGGTTCTACTGTAGACCTATGGCTCCCTCATATCTAGGGTTCTACTGTAGACCTATGACTCCCTCATATCTAGGGTTCTACTGTAGACCTATGACTCCCTCATATCTAGGGTTCTACTGTAGACCTATGACTCCCTCATATCTAGGGTTCTACTGTAGACCTATGACTCCCTCATATCTAGAGTTCTACTGTAGACCTATGACTCCTTCATATCTAGGGTTCTACTGTAGACCTATGACTCCCTCATATCTATGGTTCTACTGTAGACCTATGACTCCCTCATATCTAGAGTTCTACTGTAGACCTATGACTCCCTCATATCTAGGGTTCTACTGTAGACCTATGACTCCCTCATATCTAGGTTAATTCTTTCCTTGCTATCTCCCAACATCCCCATCATACTTTCCTCCCTTTCGAGATCAAAGAGCGAGTTTGCAAAACTGCTAAAAAAATATTTTGTCTAAAACCAAACACAACTTGGCACCATCAGAGGCGTGCTACAATAAAAAATACTCTATTTACCTGTGCAATGTCAGGAAAACACCAAAAACGAGCCGAGGAAACACATACATAAGACACACATTCGCGATACCCCACACACAGCCACAATGTCCACCTCAACACACACACGGTTCCATTCGCTGCTTGCTGTACCAGATTTACCGGCGGAGACGTGTGAAAGATGGCGTCACGGCTCGACGTCATCTACCGACAGTTTTGGGTTAATTGGTGATGGAAGCTCGTCCAAACAGACCTTGTGACGTCATTGCCATGAGGCATAGCACGAGCTTGACGTCACTGACAAAAGTCAGAGGGAATAATGAACAAACAGCCGATGGCAACCAGTGGTTGCTGTTTTCAGCTTTGATGACGTCTCGTGGTGTGTTCTTTCTACATCTAGTTTGGTACTCGGAGCGTGCCGCCTACATGATAGATGATGGGAATGTGCTTAATCAAGGTCACGTGATATAATGACAGCCTTATTTATGGCCGATAGTTCAGATGAAGGGACGTGACGGTTTGCCTACTTCCTTTGTCACGTGGCCATGCTTTTGTTTTATATGTAATTGCCTTTAGTTTGTACTATACTAGAGTTTTACATTATTATTGATTTGATTATGCTAGGGTTCTACAGAATTGTTTGTTTTTTAACGCAATTTCTCATAGGAAAAATTGCGTTTATATATTTGAAATGTCTGTAACGCTTGATCGTGCAACTCCTTCTGAACCATACCAGAAAGAGGGTTCAGGTCTTTTGCAAATATGTTAAGGAGCTCTCAAGGATGTGCAAGAGCAAAAAAAAATACCGAAAAGGTTTACTGGATTTCCAGGAAAATCCCCCCCAAAAAAACGAAAAAAATATCAGTATTTCTTCAATTTATCGCCAACCATAACAGCTATCGGGTTGAAACAAACGCCAAAAGATAGCTAATAATATTTAGAACAATGTTGGAGAAGGAATTTTTGAAAAAAACTCTTTTCGTTCGACTCCCGTAATTTTAGCAGCAATTTTTATATAGCAATTGTCTTCATTACTTTCATAATTATTTATTTGAAATGACTTTTAATGTAATCTAGAATGATGGTTAATGGGGTTTTCACGCTTTGTGAATGATTATGTTAGATTGTTGCGTGGTGCGCATTATATTGACACATTCTTGGTGTGATGTGGCGTGAGGGGATATGACGTCGTTTTTTTTTCTTTCATAATTACTGATTTGAAATGACTTTTAATGTAATATAGAATGACTAGGTTGTGCTGTGGCGCCGTGGCGCCTGCGGCGCCCACTTCTTTTAGGGTGCCTACGACGCCCACCTTTTTCAAAAGCCCAACTAACTTGTCCTTGTATGATAAATACGTTATATTAAACTTCCTTAAATGTACACAAAGTATTTATAATAGGGGTTGTAGGGCGCATACGGCGCCCACTTTTTTTTTGGTCAAAAGCCCAAGTAACTTATCTTTGTATGATAAATACGAAATATTCCTGAAATGTACAAAAAGTATTTATTTAATTATTTTTTTTTGCAGTGCTAATCACCACACGATTTTTTAATTAATTTTAGAAAGCAGCGCACCAAATAAATCCACCAAAAAATAACTCTTTGAATCAGTCAGCATTGTTTACAACACAAATACTGACGTCAAAGGTTCGTGCGTTGTTTGGTTAATGTTAACCTGGAAACCAAAATGATTATGATTTTTAAGTCTATATTTTCAATTATAAAAAAAATGCAGAGTGATGTCCCTTAGCGTTAGGCCACATAATTGAGGGTAAATATATTAATGATGATTTCTCTTGCATAAAAAAATCGGAAATTCCTTGTTTGGAAATTGCGTTTAAATACTTATTTGAGTTTTTAAATCCTTTATATTAACTTGTGGTGTCTGTTTGTTTGCGCCCTTGCTTGTCGAAAAAACTTTGGATCGATTTTAACACACTTCCTCGTAAACTAGCGATCTGAAATTTTGCAGGCAGTTTCGTGCCGATTATAAAAACGATGTATCAAAATTTCAGATCGATCGCATGTACTGTAATTAAATTATTGAATTTTTAGAATATTTTATTTATCTCTATGTATCATGTTAATTTTTGAGATAGCGTGTCGCGGTGCGTATTACATTGAACGACCTTTTTTAATACTTTCCTGTTGCGCGATTCGGTGCGTATTTTATTGACAATACGTTTTATAAACATATTCCTGATCGGTGCGCATTATATTAAACATGTTTTACGATACATAACTACAATTTTGTATTTTTGGATTGTAGTGCGCTGCGTATTATAATGAACATTTTTTTTAGTTATGTCTCGTACATAAAGGATTTATAGTTTTTACCTTACTATTATTTTACCCTGTGATGGTTTGAATATGTTTTTTTTTATACTGTTAATAGTTTGAAGATCTTACAAAAGACTATCGTATTTTTTTTTAAAAAGTTTTCTACAGAAAATCCTTTTGTTGGAACTGTCATCTGGGATTTCTCTGTAGGGGAACTGTCATCTGGGATTTCTCTGTAGGGGAACTGTCATCTGGGATTTCTCTGTAGGGGAACAGTCATTTGGAATTTCTCTGTGGAGGAACTGTCATTTGCAATTTCTCTGTAGGGGAATTGTCATCATGGCTCTCTATCTTCGGAACTATCATATGCAATCTGTCTGTTGAGATTTTGTCTGTTGGGATATGTCTGTCTGAATATAAGGGTTTTTAATTTGTTGTCACTCTTTCTAACCTTCATTAGCATGGATTGCCACGATATGAATATGACATTTATTGAGATGTGCTGTCACTCTATGATATCCATTGATATGAGATGTCATTCAATGACATCCATTAGCATGTATTGTCACTATCAGACATCCAATGGCACGTATTGTCACAATCTGACATCCATCGACACGTAATGTAACTATCAGACATCAAATGACACGTATAGTCACTATCTGACATCCATTGACACGTATTGTCACTCTGACATCCAATGGCACTTATTGTCACTATCTGACAAACATTAATACGTATTGTCACTATCAGACATCCAATGGCACGTATTGTCACTCTGACATCCAATGGCACGTATTGTCACTCTGACATCCAATGGCACTTATTGTCACAATATAACATCCACCCCTGTGTTGTCCCTCTAATTTTAACTGCGATTGTCAGTCATGATATTTTAACCCCATAAAGAAGCATCAAAATATGTGTTCATCATCGGTTCACCGACAAAACGTCCCGGACAAAACGGCCCCGACAATTGGGCTCCGACATAACGGCCCCGACAAAACGGCCCTGGTCTAATTGAATGGGCTAGTAGTCAAATGTGCAATCAAATATAGTGTTCGTATTTTTACTCACCTATTCAGTGTCAGGTTTAGCTCACAATAAACAATAATAATGACATCACAAGAGTGAATTTAATAGCCTTTACGTGAAATGGTACCAATAACGGTTGTTTGTTGACAAAAAACAATATGATAACATCACAAGGAATAATTTTACAATTTTACCACTTTTTTAAGGGTGAAAAAGTTGACAAAAGCTTAAAAAGTAAATAAAAAATAAAGTTTTTGTTAAAAATGTTAACAATTTGTCTGGGGCCGTTTTCAACGGGCCGTTATGTCGGGGCCGTTTTGGCGGGGCCGTTTTGTCCGGGGCCGTTTTGACGGGTCACAGTTCATCATCATATCGGAATGTCTTCAGTCTTATCTAAACACGGAACCTAAGACTCACACAACAACACGGTGAGTAATTATGTTGTGATCATCAGAGATGCACTTATCTCATTAAAACATGTGCGCAGAGATCTTTTTTCCCTAATGAGATGTGGCGATGACGTCATTAAAACATGTGCTGTGATGCAAGAAAACAAAAATGTACTGCACTCACACTGACTGGGAATAAAACTGTTCCAAATAAATGTATAATTTTTATCTTCTGGCTGATGTAATCAGATTGTGATGTAATCAGGTGGGGGTGGTATTCTGAGGAAAATATGTTTTACATATGTGGTGCTAGCCCACACATATTCTTTATAAATTGTGTCTCTCACAAGTGTGGAATTACGAATTTAAGCCCATGGGGTACTGATACATACTGTGTGCATGGGCGTAGGGAAGGGGGGGCAAGGGGGGCTACATTTGAGAAATTTTTTTTCCATAAAAATGTCATAAAGTTGTTACAATAAAACTGAATTAAATTTCCTGAAAGTTTATTAAATGGATGACAGATTACATTTATCAAACATAAAAAAGAATTATATCTGCAAGTATAACAGATTACATTACTGATGGTTCTAAATATTCCAGTTGTTTAACAATTTATGTAACATTTTCAGCAAAAATCCGCAAGCTTTTATATTTATGTGACCATATAAGGAACATTTAGAATACGTTTTCTTTGCTGATTACTTTATCGGAAAAACACTTTAATTTACTTAATTGTTCTTATTGTGTTTCGTACAACATTCACATTATTTAAATCGTTCAAAACAAGATTTAGTTTATGTGAACTGCAATGTACAAATGCTGCTTTTGGGTATTTTTTATCGAATTATTGCTTGGACTCCTCCTTCTTTACCTGCCATTGTAGAACATCCGTCGTATCCTGGGCCTTGACCAACAAGATTTGTCATATTTAATCAAAATTCTAATGAATTAGTAATGTTGTTGTTGGATAAACCTTCAGCTGTTCTATTGACAATTGGAATATATCCCATGAATTCTTCTGTGACCATCATTTTCCCATTTTGTTCTTTGACAAATCTAACACCAAGAGACATCTGCTCAATGCCTGAAATGTCAGTTGTCTCGTCGGCAAGTATAGAAAATGCAACTGAATAATTTGCTTCACGAACAATGTCTTCACGCAAAAGAGACCCACAAATTTCGATTATAGAGTTTTGCGTAGTTGCCGAGATACACTCAGCGGTTACCCGTCAAAACGGCCCCAGACAAAACGGCCCCGGCCAAAACGGCCCCAGAAAAATTGTTAACATTTTTTAGCAAAAACATTTATTTTTTTTTGCATTTTCAGCTTTCGTCAACTTTTTCACTCTTTAAAAAAGTGGTAAAATTGTAAAATTATTTCTTGTGATGTAATTATATTGTTTCTTGTCAACAAACAACCGTTATTGGTACCATTTCGCGTAAAGGCTATTAAATTCCCTTTTGGGGTGTTATTATTATTGTTTATTGTTAGCTAAACCTGACACTGAATAGGTGAGTAAAAATACGAATATATTTGATTGTAATTTTTACTATTAGTCCATCTATTAGTCCAGGGCCGTTTTTCGGGGCCGTTATGTCGGAGCCCAATTGTCGGGGCCGTTTTGTGCGGGGCCGTTTTGTCGGTGAACCATACTCGGCACTACAAGAACAAATTGACAAACGATTACCAAGAACTTCATCTTCACATTCAACACGAAACTCTAACAGTTCATACAAATTAGCAGAATTTGATTCTGTTCCACGAAGTTCTTAAACATGCATGCAGCAAAATAGGATTGTAGAAATGATGGTACCCAGTTTGTGGCAATTTTCTTGAATTTGTCTTCTAAATGAAGAGTCCAACTGCTCATCTATAGAAACTGCTTTGGCTTCCAATAAAGCAAATAAAATTGCTTGCATCTTCATGAGAGCCTTTGTGCCATAATGTGCTTTGCAGGTTGCTACGTGCATCTTCGTTGAAATCTTTATATTTTGTACATGGTTTGATGACAAATACCCACTGAACTCATAGAATTACTTTTTGCAGAAACAACACGCAATATTTGCAAAAGGCACCTATTAACATTTGCGAGTATACAAGCCACGGTGAATAGTCTGATAACCATGCATATCTAAAAACTAAAAACTCTGTTTCCCTCACTGTCAGCTCTAAAATCATAATTTTTATCAAGGGTCCAACAATCACGAATCAGCTGCAATTTCAACTTATTTGAAAGGTCGTATGTCCAGACATACCTTCCAATATCCAATTTAGGAAATGAATAATTGTCAGCGACAATCAAATTAGGAACAGTTGCTTCAGTTGTGTCTGGCTGTTGTACGTGTACTGTTGTCCTCAATGCCAATGATAAGTCAGATGCTGCAGACGCCCCAAAATCTTCTAATAACGGCATTTCGGAATCCCGCGATTGGTCTACTTTTCGATTTTTTTTTAGCCTGTAAAAAAATTTCTGATATCCATCCTTGGTAATCCTGCAGTTTCTACACGTATATTATTTCACAGCAAAATTCAATTTTCTCGTGAGAACTTAAGTTTTTAATTTATTAAATGCATTAATAAATGTTGTATTTTAGCTATTACAGCACTAATTTGTAAGTCTTATTAATTTCTAAGGCTTTTTTCGACCCTTATTGTATACTGAACTTGAATTTAATTGAAAATTGTACCTGAATGGCATTGTCAGTTAAAATTAAAAAAGTGGTTTTTTTTGCCCCCCCCCTGGAAAAATTCCTAGCGACGCCCATGACTGTGTGGTGTGGATATAAATATATGCGATATAGATATACGTATATGTGAATGTGGTATTGATATAAGCATGTGTGATATGGTTAGCAGTATTCTTTCAACCCACACATGCATGTGTGGGTTGAAAGAATATAAGTATGTGTCGAATTGATATAAACATGTGTATGGATAGGAGTTGTATTAATTTAATTTTCTCTTGTTTTGACTAGTACAACACGTATTATAATGTTTAGGAAGACTTCCGTCAATAAGAAAAAAACTTCCGCCTCTACCATTTCTGAACAACATTACGATCTACTGATTCTTGTGATCTCAATTTTATTAAATCCTTTATATTAACTCGTGGTTTCTGTTTGTTTGAGCCCTTGCTTGCTTTTCAAAAAAACTTTGGATCGAATTGTAACCCACTTCCTCGTAAGCTAGCGAGCTGAAATTTTGCAGGCAGTTTTGTGCCGATGATAAAAACGATGTATCAAAATTTCGGATCGATCGCATGTACTGTAATTAAATTATTGAATTTTTATATCATTTTATTTATCTCTATGTATCATGTTATTTTTTAGATAGTGTCGGGGTGCGTATTACATTGAACGACCTTTTTAATACTTTCCTGTTGCGCATTTCGGTGGTACGTATTTTATGAACGATAATTTTTTTAAATAGTTTCCCGATCGGTGCGCATTATGTTAAACATGTTTTACGAGACATAACTAAAATTTTGGATTTTTGGATTGTCAAGCGCTGCTTATTATAATGAACATTTTTTTAGTTATGTCTCGAACATAAAGGTTTTATAGTCAAAAACTAGGTTTTTTAGGTTTTTTAAAAAAATTATTGCTTTGTTTTTGGTTTGTTTCGTCTGCTGAAGAACACTTTAGTCCAGGGGTCGGGAAACTATGGCTCGCGAGCCAGTTGTGGCTCTATTGATGGCTGCGTTTGGCTATCAGACAAATGTTCTATTATAAAATAAATTAATTAAAAAATTGTTTTTATTTAGACTCATTTGATTCAATTATTAATTGCATATTAAAAAAGTATAAAAATGTTATTAAAAAGAAATCAGAGGCATACTTATTGTCCTTTTAGTTTTGAAATTACACACATTTACTTGAATTTTTAGTTTCAAACATAATGTATGGCTCTCATAGAAAAACTTTTCAAAATATGTGGTGTAAATGGCTCTCTCAGACAAAAAGTTTCCCGACCCCTGCTTTAGTCGTACCGTTCTTTCGTTTAAAGTTCCAGCTCAAGTCAAACTCACTCTGTTATTTCCGTGGGTGAATCAGCTTCTATACTGATGTCTTCATCAAATCAAATTAACCTCAACTTGTCTTCGGACCCCATCTTCATCAAATCAAACTATCCTCAACTTGTCTTCGGACCACATCTTCATCAAATCAAATAATCCTCAACTTGTCTTCGGGCCACATCTTCATCAAATCAAATAATCCTCAACTTGTCTTCGGACCACATCATCATCAAATTAAACTATCCTCAACTTGTCTTCGGACCACATCTTCATCAAATCAAATAATCCTCAACTTGTCTTCGGACCACATCTTCATCAAATCAAATAATCCTCAACTTGTCTTCGGACCACATCTTCATCAAATCAAATAATCCTCAACTTGTCTTCGGACCACATCTTCATCAAATCAAATTATCCTCAACTTGTCTTCGGACCACATCTTATTCAAAAATTGTTGGTTATCCCAAGTGCTACTATAAATATATCACAAACTGTTTGAACATACTTTAATATTTGCGCCATAAATAGAATTGTGGCCAGCGAAGAAGTACCAGCCAACAAGCTGTACCTTGCCGGTGCACAACCTCTAGCTTGCCGGTCCACAAGCTCTAACTTGCCGGTCCAGAAGCTCTAACTTGCCGGTCCACAAGCTCAAGCCTGCCTGTCCACAAGCTGTACCTTGCCGGTCCACAAGCTCTACCTTGCAGGTCCAGAAGCTCTAACTTGCCGGTCCACAAGCTCTAGCTTGCCTGTCCACAAGCTGTACCTTGCCGGTCCACAAGCTCTACCTTGCCGGTCCAGAAGCTCTAACTTGCCGGTCCACAAGCTCTAGCTTGCCTGTCCACAAGCTGTACCTTGCCGGTCCACAAGCTGTACCTTGCCGGTCCACAAGCTCTGCCTTTCCGGTCCACAAGTTCTACCTTGCCGGACCACAAGCTTTACCTTGCCGGTCTTAATGACAAAGTAATAAAACAAACCCGTAAAAACAAAGTTCTTGACTATAAATCCCTTATATATGAGACATAACTAACAGTATTGATTATTTTCAAACATTTACAGACTGAATCTGTCTTAACTCAAGTTTGCTTCATAACCCTGGGGAGGGTGAGAGGGGAAAAGTCTGGTCACCGATTCGCTTGACCGAGCTCAGCGTGACACGTAAAATGTAAACAAAAGTGCCCCGGTGCTTCGATGGGTCGCCTCAACGCGTCAACTCAAACTTTCACGTGGGAAAAAAACAATAACAAACCGTGAATTTGAATTACATACCTCATATAAGGATAAACTAAAAATGCATTAATTTAATTACGGTACGTTCGATCGATCTGAAATTTTGATACGATGCATTGTTAGGTTAGACGGGTCCGTTTGCCAAATTTCAGCTCGATCGGATCACGGGAAGTGGGTCATTTTCGACTTTTGTTTTTCCGCCCGCCCGCCCATGAGATGATGAGACGGCCGCGAAGTTAATATAAGGGATTTTTTTTTAAAAAGACCAAATATAGTTTAACCGCCATAATAAAGGTCTTAATAAACAGTTTCGCGTTAAATAATGATAACAGTAACAGTTAACAATAGTCTTGTTAAGGAGGTAGAACACAAGGCATGCTTTTTAAAAAAATAATTATTAGCAGCGATCAATTGAAAAGTAAATGTTTATAATCCACCGGTCCTAGGTGTAAGAACTGCTGTCTGACACACTAAAGTAGAGAATGGCTCACTTCCCTTGTCTTGTTACATTGACCTTATTTCTGCACCAAGTCAACTGCTTCTTGTAAGGGTGGGTAGGGGGCGCTCATGTTGAGGTTTCCGGGATTCCCTACAATAGAGGGAGACAACTTAGTTTGACATAATTCAGATTTAAGATGTATAGTTATAGATCTTAAATGTTATCAAAGACTTCATAAACAAACTAAATAAAAAAGTCGAAAATATTTTAAATCTATTAAAATGCATTACGCAAGGATAAACTATTCCTATAATGTTTAAAAATTAATTTTTAAAAAAATTATTTCAGATTATTCTATATTCAATTACATCATTCTAGATACGACCAGCGGCGTAGCATACGCAGCAGACTTGCTCATAGATAGTGCAAAGAACGGGGGTGGGGGGGAATAACGGACACAAACAGCAGCACGAAGAAATGAAAACAACAGGAGTGAACGTGGTGGGGTGGAACCGCTGACGTATTGTTGGCCTCGAGACATGCACACTGCGGTTAGCTACCTGCCCCCCCCCACCCTGCACCACCCTAGCTTGCCAACCATAAACTGTGATTGGCCGACCCTAACGAGTGTCATTCGTAATGCTTATTGGCACTCGTCTTGTGCTTGTTCTGGTGCATTATAAATATAGATTTGCCTACTTTGAGTGACGCGTTTTATGATTTTATCTAAGTTTAAGTATATATTGATCCGCATTTTGAACGAAAGTAAACTATGTATTATTGTAAATTGAAGAACTATGAGTATGCAGTATGAGGGAATATAGGAGCCGTCCATAAAGTACGTCACGCTATTTTTTTTACCATTTTAAACTCCCCCCTTCCCCTGTCACAAACTGTCACATATCTAGGACACCCCCCCCCCACCTAAAGTAAGTCACACTTTCGAACAAAAATTTAGTTTTTTATTAACAAAATAATTAAAATTTAATATACAATAGTGGGACGTCACACATGGCTGGACCCCCCTCCCCCCCTGTCACAAACTGTCACACTTTCTTACACCCCCTCCCCCCCCCTCTGGCGCGTGACGTACTTTATGGACGGCCCCATAGTGAACAAATGCGAGTCCTACATTGTGAATTGTGAAACTAGTGTTGCTTTCTTAACATGTAACGAAATGTGAATCTTAATTTTTAATTTTAGTTGAGTTTCCCCAAACATGGGACAAAATGCGAGTCCTACTTTATAATTCTTGTTTAGTCTCCCCAAACATGGGACAAAATGCAAGTCCTACTTTATAATTCTAGTTTAGTCTCCCAACATGGCTCTCAAATGTAGGACAGGTCACTCATCTTGGCGTGTCTGCATTACTCAGTGGAGCTGAGACTCCTGGGATTGTTACAACAGCGTGTGGTGGGGGGAGGAGGGATCAGTTTACGGGTCGCTGACTAAGGAGTTTTCAGAGCACAAAGAAACATGTAAGGAAATAATGAGTCGGAATGATGCGGTCGGAACTGGAGAGATTGAAGGAAGGGGGCTGTTTGGAAAGGAAAGCGCGGAGGGGTTATGTTCTTATTTAGCTTCCTCTCTTCGCTTTGGCGCGGGGCGGGAAGGTGAATCTCTTCAAATATTCAGCTAACGACAAATACAACACAAAAAATCACGACATGCAACAACAACAAAGACACAAACACACACACAAAACAGCATCATCAACAACACAATAACTATATCAACTGCAATAGCAGAACATTAACAATATCATTAACAAAAACAATAATTTCAAGAAGAAGAAGAAAGCCTGGACCAATTCTCACACCGATTAAAATTTAGAAAAACAAAAATAGAAAAATATATACATGTATGTTATTCAAATTATTTCCGTAAATGAGCATGCCTATAATAACATTGATGGCACACACTAGCTACGTGTGTCTGTTATGTCAAATGTCAGTTTAAAACCCCACAAGATTCCATCACGTACAATAGACTTTGAGAAAGAGCACAAAAGCTAAAACAACAAGTGCAATCACAAACTCTTCATACCAAACAACATAAACTGCCACTCCGACGAAACATAGTAAACTTGTCTGGTATTTCAACACGCTTTATGGTAGGTCATCAGACTTTATGGCAGGTCATTAGACTTTCTGGCAGGTCATTAGACTTTCTGGTAGGTCATCAAACTTTATGGTAGGTCATCAGACTTTCTGGCAGGTCATTAGACTTTCTGGCAGGTCATTAGACTTTCTGGTAGGTCATCAAACTTTATGGTAGGTCATCAGACTTTATGGCAGGTCATTAGACTTTCTGGCAGGTCATTAGACTTTCTGGTAGGTCATCAAACTTTATGGTAGGTCATCAAACTTTGATGTTGGTAGAGGTCAACCTTGATTGGTAATGTTGTCAAACAAGCATCTGCGATACAATGTTATTTCTTCTTCCCAGCGCGAAAATAAATTTTCATGAAAAATGCAACCCTCCTACAAGCGTGACCGGTCGATCTAAGGAAAACCTTACCCGGGGTAGATCGCTTCTTCCCCTTTTCCTGTGCCACGACCCTGGTTTGTGTCATTTTGGTTACATTCATGAATATACCTCTTTAATTATATACGTCTTGATGCTGCCTAGAACTGTGTCCCTGGAGATATTAGCTTACAACTAACAAGTTACTTTCAATGCCAAAGGTCAACACACTAGGCATCAAAGCTTCATAGTCCAACAACGAAGTACATCATGCTTACGTCACGGAGAAATGATGTCAAGTTGTTACAATTAAAGGCAGGATGAGCACAGCTATTTATAGAACATCGCGATAGCTGGAGATATCCCCATACATTACTATACAATAATGTGAGTTTTATTTTAATCCAATCCAGAACTGGGGTTTATCAAAAACTAAATTTGTGGGCGTGGGAGATGAGAGAGGTGTGGTTTCAATAGCAGAGGATCAATCTGATTGGTTTGATGGTAATGGTTGGGGTGTGTGTATGTGTGTAGGGGGGGGGGTTGAAATATAGTATAAATAGATATTTTTAAACAATATTTTGAAAAGAAGATAAATTTATCTTCAGAGGATAATTATTATTTATTTTATGTGCCAAATGTTAGAGATCACCTTAATTTACGTTAAAATATGAGATTCTGCAGTTACACCAATATCGACACAAAGTCTTATTACCCTGTTTATGTCCATATGTGCCACGTTAAATAACTCTAACTTAAGTATACCTCTAACCCTAACATTCCCGACCCTAACAAGCCAGACCCTAATTTAACCTTTCAAAATCTTGTTGATGCCTGTCCGTGTTGTCAGGTTAAGTCAGTGGCGTAGCTAGAGGGGGCGGTGGGGGCGGTCCGCCCCGGGCGGCACACATTTTGAGGGCGGCATTTGTGGGCATTTAAAACGTACAGCCATTTACGACAGGCATCCTTTTTCTATTGAAGGGGGAAAACCAAGGTGGAACAAAAATAATAGTAATTTCTAGTCTTAATTAACGGAATTCGCACAACGTGTGTTTGATTACATAGTGCATGATATAACTAACGCAAAACCGTTCAAAAACTTTTAATCGCTCAAAGAAGGTATCGATTTGTTTGGAAAATTAACCGGTATAAGTCACAGATGACACTTTTATTAAAAAAAATACTACACCGCTGGGCCGAATAATATGTGCTATCAATATTGCCACGACAGTTTTTACGTGGAATTTCGACATTCGCATGGAGGTTCAAATATTGTGTTTAACTTAAAAGTAGTAATTTATATTACTGTTTCAGTTTTCAGAAAATTATTCAGAAACTTCTTTTCGGACTCATGCCCATCGTATCTTACTGAACTTTTGTCGGTCTACTCACCCACTCGCCAGCTACGATCTTCTGCAAACACACGCGTTCTCTCTGCTCCTACGACACGCACCAAAACATTTGGTGAAAGGTCGTTCTCTTTTTGTGCAGCCAAACAATGGAATTCTCTACCATTACACATACGTAGTATTTAAACAACCAAGTCCTTGAAGACTGCACTTAAGACACATCTTTTCAAAATTTATTTTCAAAATTAATGAAACAACATTTCTTGTAAATGATTAACGTAGCTTATGTATAATGTACTGTAATTTTTGTGTTTGTTATGATATGAAGGTTAATTTAATACTCATATGTATGTTATTTCTTTCATGTAAAGCGCTGTGAGCGCAGTTCCTTACTGGGATACAGCGCTATATAAATAATCAATTTATTATTATTATTATTATTATTATGAAAAATTAAAATTTGTTTTGTGTTTATTGCATTAAAGTAGCACAAATAATTTATGTTTTTCATTAAAATACGGTTATTCATTCAAATTTAAATTAAAGTAATGTGCAACTAATTTGAATTCGTCTATTTTATGGAAACTAATTAAGATTTTTGACAAGAATATGAAAATATTCAAAGTTCTCTGTTATTAAATACCACAAAATCGGCATAAATAATTTCGAAAAAGACATACTTTAAAATTTCAAGCGTCTTGGAAAAATTGACATCTGAAGAAGTAACTAGTAAAACGAGATCAGATGCTGGAATTTTACTCAGTTCAAATAAATCTTTTTCTTTTCTATGTTATCCGTCATTTCTTTTCAAAATTAATGCAAAACCATTGCATCGACCAAATTGATGTGCTAATAGATAAAGATGTTATATCAGCCAAACAATTTGTGAAGAGTTGAAGATATCAACTGAACGTGGAGTTAGAAGGAGAAAAAAAAGACTGGGGAAAATTAAGTAGACATTATTCTATCCTTAGAAAAAGAAGTACAACGAGAAATAGTTTTATCCATGGATGCAATTATAATGAACGCTTTGATGAGTTGCATATTCTTGCAAGAAAATATTCGTAAATAATACCATGCAATCTACTAAATGAAGCAAATGAACATCAAATAAATTATTTTATTAACATTGATAAAGAACAGTTGAATAATGAAAGAAAAATGATCCGTGTTTTATGGCTGTACCTACACTACAGGAAGAGGCATTATGAATTATGTTAGAAAAACGTGGTTAAACAGAATAGATTGGAAAATTCTGTACCCAAAATTTTAATTTTGCTAAGAATTTTTTCAGCAATTGCTATCACACGGTCGCTAGTTGTGAAAGGAGCATCTCCGATCTGAAGTTGATAAATTATCTTCGTTCCCCAATGAGCGATTTAAGACAACAAAATCTGCAATATTATCCATAGAACAAGATATTACAAATAATTTCAATTTTGATAGCATAACACACGATTTTTCTATAATGAAATTTTAAAAAGTAAATGTATAAATATGTTTACATACTAGTGTATTACGCGGAAATTTTATTTAAAGTTACGAGTTTTGACGCGACGTAACATTTCTTAACCCCCACCCCTTGTCACACATCGTCACCTCCCAAAGTGTGTGACGTCATTTATGGACGGTCCTTAAAAAGGGCGGCAAATAGGAGACCGCCCCGGGCGGCAAAAGTTCTAGCTACGCCACTGGGTTAAGTGTTGGGCAGGAATTTTAGTTTTAATTAGGTTGTGGGGAGGGGGTTGTTGAAAGTTGTCGCCAAAGGGAATCAACTCGACACAACAATTCTAGTTTAGTTTTAAATATTTGTCAACAATATTAGTCAATTGCTGCAACATCAGCTACAAATAGCATGATTTTGGAAAATATTTGTTTCAAATAACCGAGACTTTTAAACGGAAATATCAATATACATAATTTGCAATGTATGTCACGTCTGTCTTTCCGTGACGCTACTAATTTTAGAAAGCAGCGCACCAAATTACTACACCAAAAAATAACTCTTTTCGAACGTCCGCATAAAATTGATCAATATGGAAATAAATGAATGAAATAGAAATAAATAAAATAAATGAAAGTTCTGTATTACGTTATTTTTTAAATCTGATGTGTATTTATTTTGAAAACTTCCGACATTTGTGACGGGTGATACGCTAGTGACATAATAAACTGCCACGAAATGTGTTACGTATTACAATAGTAAGACTTGTATAATAAAAGACATACTGCAGTAAACTCTGTAAAGCTATCAAACTCTGTATAAAAATAAAACTATGTATAGATATCAAACTCTGTATAGAGACAAAATTATTAGGGCTGTCATCGATTAATTTAAATTTAATCGTTAACTTTTGATAATTTCGATTAAAGCCAAAATTAGAAATTTATGACATCATTAAACTGAACATTTCTCATGGACATTGAAAATTAAGAACTTTTGAACTAAATTTTATGACAATGTGTTGATACTTGATCGGATGTTTGTGCTGATGGTGGTACGTCAGCGATACTTTTGATCCTTTAACGAGAATTGTTTATGGCAGTGAACACAGTAAACTTTTTCATCATCTTCGACTTTGCCATCCGCAGTTAGCTTAAAAACAAAATGTTTGCTAAACTTTCTAGTTACATGTTTAAATTTAACTGCGCTGATGCTGTCAACCATTTTTTAGTTGACATCTGCCGGTCAACATAAAGTAGTAAAATAAATTGTAATGTTACGCGGGAGAAGTTTGTACGTAAAAAAATATATAAATTATTATTAATTATTAATAATTAATTATGTATTAATAAAAAATATTATAAATATTTTCTTTAATTTTAATCGAATTTTTATCGATTAAAATAATTTTAATCGATAAAAAAATTTAACGATTAATCGAGAAATCAATCGTTAATTTCCGCAGCCCTAAAAATTATGTATAGATATCAAACTCTGTATAGAAATAAAACTATGTATAGATATCAAACTCTGTATTGATAACAATCTCTATGTAGATATAAAAACTATGTAGGGAGTAGATACCAAAAAGGAAACTGTACTACCTTATCTGTCATCATTGTTTCACCAATTAATGACTAATCAAGGAAAGAGCACTGTGGTTTCTACATGGTTTATGTTTTCACATTGTTCCTGTAAGTGCTTGCCTGTTTCATAATGCTAACTCCATACAAATAAACGTCATCATTCATCAATCCATTAACATTACATTACATTTATTGTAACCCAGAAGTCTTTTCTTCAAGCCTTTTTATGCAAGCCGAAGGCGATAAAACTGCTCCGAGTGCCCCCCACCCCCAACCACCCCTGAGTGCCTCCCAAACCGGCTATTAATAGCATCTATTATATTGGTGATTTGTGAATGGGGTTACCCGTACATTAGGGTGAAGGGGAGGAAGGGTGGGTTTCTCTACCTCTTAAGAAACAGAAGATCTCGAAAGATCGAATATGCTTTTGCTTAAAGCAAAGCTTTCCCTTGTTATTGTATTTGTAACAAAATGTGTTCTTATTTTATCGGAAAAGTTTACGCCCGCAACATTAAGTATATATGACAATATCTACGACAGTAAATATGAACTAGGCTTAGACGATGTCTAGGACTATGACTAGGTTGATATCTAGAGTGGTATCCATATTATCTTTGACGTTATGTACATCTGTCGTATCTAGGAGCGTATCTATAACAGTTATTAGGGACGTTTGTATAACAAAGTTTTTGACCATCTTACCATTATCATTTTTATTCCAAAATTTAATTGTCTTTCTGCCCTTTGTAAAGTACCACTGTTCTACTCTGGCGTCATAAACTGTATAGATCAGGAGAACGACGAATCCATTTAATGTGCGACCCTGGCTGCAAAATTTCATCAACCTTTAAAGGGTCTAACTAATACTAATATTAACATTAGTACAATTAAATGTATATTATTGATATGCTTTAGTGTAACAGTGGGAGAAAAAAGTTAAATGTCATTCGTTAAGATTAATAGCTAATTGTTATAAATAATTAAAAATTATTGTTATAGTTCAAACTTAACAACATTTTACAATGTAATCGCTTATCTCCCTTCAATTTTTTTTTCTCTCCCTTGAAATTTCTTTCTTTTTTTAAAAATAATTTTTTTTATAATAAACTCTTTTTTAACATAATATATTATCACCATGTGCGTTTCTATTTCTCCTATAAGACTTGTATCGTTTGACCCACAGTGCTGTCTTTGTCTGCTTTCTCGAACTGTTGGCATCATTGAGTGTGGACGGTGGACCAGCCAGGTCGTTGAATGGTGGCAACAGCTGAGAGCATGGCGACGGCTGGTTCTAATGATATTCTCTATGTAACATGTTAGTCAAGGCCATTAGCGCAACCTGTTGCCCTGACCCGGGGTCCATTCATTCAAGGTCAATCAGGCGTGCAAAGGTCACCGAGGTGATAGCATGAATGGTTGGGAAAACCTAATGGATGAGAGGACCTCGACACGTGCATTCAATTCATGTTAATGGGCACACATAAGTCTTAAATAGCTTCTTTCAAATAAATGTACTTGTGTTATAATATTTATGTACATTTGTATATAAAGTTTTGCTAAAAAAAGCAAATATTGTGAGATGAGCAACGGAGCATTCGACAGTTTATGTGTGTAGCACAAGGATGGTCAACAGTTTGCTTATGTGTTGACTTGATGAAATATTTCTTGATGAAACATGATCGTGTTAACGAGGAGAGAATGAATCATTGACCGTCTGTTTCATCACTAGTGAGTCACTGCCACAAGGACATTGTTAGTGAAGTTTGATATCGACGTTTGTGATTAAATGTTGAGTCAGCTCAGAGTAAGAGGTGAAGTGTTTCAGTCCGGGCAACAAACTGTGCTTAATACGTCCCATTGTACTGGGGGCAGGTTCTCTCATTGTACTGGGGGCAGGTTCTCTCATTGTACTGGGGGCAGGTTCTCTCATTGTACTGGAGGCAGGTTCTCCCATGGTACTGGGGCAGGTTCTCTCTGTGTACTGGAGGCAGGTTCTCTCTGTGTACTGGAGGCAGGTTCTCTCTGTGTACTGGAGGCAGGTTATCTCATTGTACTGGAGGCAGGTTCTCTCATTGTACTGGAGGCAGGTTCTCTCATTGTACTGGAGGCAGGTTCTCCCATTGTACTGGAGGCAGGTTCTCTCATTGTACTGGAGGCAGGTTCTCTCATTGTACTGGAAGCTGGTTCTCTCATTGTACTGGTGGCAGGTTCTCCCATTGTACTGGAGGCAGGTTCTCCTATCTGGAGGCAGTTAGCGAACTTTATCTACAGGTTCAATTGATAGTAGTCATGTATCTCCAAAAGCCTCAATAGAAGCCACCTTAAGGTCTCAATAGATTCAGGTATCACCACCCTGGGATCATACACCAACTCAGTCACGTGATTAAAACAATATGGCATAAATGTCATGTTCTCCATATTTTGAAAATATTTTCTTAGGTCATCCTTGTTCACAAACACTCTTCGTGGCCTTACTTTCACCCTCATACTTCTCTATCCTTTATTATAATAACTCTGTTTTCTAGTATTAATGTAACTATATTTAATAATAACATTCTTTTCCAGTAATAAAGTAACTACCGCTTACAATAACTTTCTTTCCTAGCAATAAAATACAAAATAAACAAACAAATTGTGTAATGAGAACAATAAATTTGAGCTTTATTATTAAACTAACACGACAATAAATTTGAGCTTTATTATTAAACTAACACGACAATAAATTTGAGCTTTATTATTAAACTAACACGACAATAAATTTGAGCTTTATTATTAAACTAACACGACAATAAATTTGAGCTTTATTATTAAACTAACACGACAATAAATTTTAGCTTTATTATTAAACTAACACGACAATAAATTTGAGCTTTATTATTAAACTAACACGACAATAAATTTGAGCTTTATTATTAAACTAACACGACAATAAATTTGAGCTTTATTATTAAACTAACACGACAATAAATTTGAGCTTTATTATTAAACTAACACGACAATAAACGTTTCGGCTAATGCCCTCATCAGTGATCAGTACAATAAATATAAAATTCGTACTTACATAAGTAATAAAATTATATTTAAATTCTGAAAACATATATATTTAACTAGGTTTTTTTTTAAAACCCAAGTAACTTATCCTTGTTTGGTAAATACGAAATGTTAAACTTGCTGAAATGTACACAAAGTAATCCCTTTTATCATATAGCATGTTATAAGAACTTAAATATAATTTTATTACTTATTTAAGTACGTATTTTATGTGTATTGTACTGATGAAGGCATTAGTCGAACGATTACTGTCGTGTTGAAATACAGTATCGCATTCCCCTCGATTTCTTCAATCTAGTAGCTACAGGTTTATTTCAATTTTGTGCATGCATTGCCTTTTCATTAAGAAAGGCTTATGTTCGGAACTTTGTTGTAGTTTCTTCTGTTCTTGGTCAGGTTTCCTACACTTGTTAGCCGTATATATAACAACCATACCCGCTAGGGTCAAGAAAGGTCAATACATATTTTTGAAGTAACGGTATTCTCAATAATATAAAAATTGAAGGGCGTGTGGGAGTAAACATTTTCTCTGTTAATATCAAGCCCATGAGATGTGTGCATGTTATTACAAAACAGGTTGGAAATATTTGTTAATGACAAGGAAATACTCTCTACGAACCATAACTTATAAATAACTTTAATTGGTTGTCGATAGAGTTGCATCCCATAAACGAAATTGTAACATCCGGCCGAAGAGATAATAATATGTAAAAGATTAAATATCTTAACTTATTCGCTACACGTTTGAAATTAGTTGTAGCTATCATTCAATTCGCCAATACACAAACATGCCGAGACACAAACATGCCGAGACACAAACATGCCGAGACACAAACATGCCGAGACACAAACATGCCGAGACACAAACATGCCGAGACACAAACATGCCGAGACACAAACATGCCGAGACACAAACATGCCGAGACACAAACATGCCGAGACACAAACATGCCGAGACACAAACATGCCGAGACACAAACATGCCGAGACACAAACATGCCGAGACACAAACATGCCGAGACACAAACATGCCGAGACACAAACATGCCGAGACACAAACATGCCGAGACACAAACATGCCGAGACACAAACATGCCGAGACACAAACATGCCGAGACACAAACATGCCGAGACACAAACATGCCGAGACACAAACATGCCGAGACACAAACATGCCGAGACACAAACATGCCGAGACACAAACATGCCGAGACACAAACATGCCGAGACACAAACATGCCGAGACACAAACATGCCGAGACACAAACATGCCGAGACACAAACATGCCGAGACACAAACATGCCGAGACACAAACATGCCGAGACACAAACATGCCGAGACACAAACATGCCGAGACACAAACATGACGAGACACAAACATGCCGAGACACAAACATGCTGAGACACAAACGATGAGATACACAGAGACACACGTACTGAAACGAAGACCAACATAACGCTAGACCAGGAGTCGGCAACCTTTTGAAGTGGAAGCGCCAAAAGTTACAATTTACAACATTTCCCAGTTTTTAAAGAGCCACTAACATGAAATTTGAAAATAAAATAATATAATTTTTAAAACTAGAGAACCGCACCTTGGATTCGAAAGACCCGCATGCGGCTCACGAGCCGTAGATTGCCGACCCCTGCGCTAGACTCAATGATACACTTTGTGAAAGCCCGTAACAACAAAGCTAGATTACACAATGTTAGGCTATTAAAACTTCCACAGACGCAAAGCTAGAATCCATAATACTCTGTATGAAAGTCCCTAACAACAACACTAGGTTCATATACACAATGTTATTAAAACTCCCTAAGACAGCAAGCTAGACTCTACAATACACTGTATAACTGTATGAAAGTCCCTAACAACAACACTAGGTTCATATACACAATGTTATTAAAACTCCCTAAGACAGCAAGCTAGACTCTACAATACACTGTATGACTGTATGAAAGTCCCTAACAACAACACTAGGTTCATATACACAATGTTATTAAAACTCCCTAAGACAGCAAGCTAGACTCTACCATACACTGTATGACTGTATGAAAGTCCCCAAATACAGTTGATTAAAGTCCCCAACGATTCAATAACACACTGTATTAACGCCCTTAATCTAAAGTCTCACCCAAACTGCTAATGGCCCAGATTCCCAGGCACTGAGTCATGCCAAAATAGTTGGCCGGAGGAAGGGACAATATTTAGGTAAGTATGAGGTAGTGGGGGGGGGCTGAGTTTGTGTTGTTTGGGGGGGGTGGTGTTGGTGGTTTCAATCATTGAAGTTTTTACATGACTGGCTCGAGGGGTCACTGATGGGTACCGAGGGATTAGCCAGTACTTTGATTAGTCACCAGATCTACAAGTGTAGCTGTATAGCCAAGCATTAACAACCACATAGAGGTGAACAATAGAGTCGCTGACTCATGATTAAACTTTTTCACACACATTTTTCCCCCAACATCAAAGACTCTTTAAAGGTAAATCTGTGCACTGTTCGGAAACAAAATGTCGCCAATTTTCCACTCTCATTTCTAGTTTTTATAGATAATTAATATACATTGAGTGTGTAAACAGTGAGCTATTTTAACAGCAATTCTCGGAAGAGCAATGTCCTACTTTTAATGTTATCATCTTTACTACAAAGACACACGCTCAAACTAACACACAAACGCACGCATACACACTTACTTCCACACAGACAATAAAAGACATTACGGTCGAATGTTTATCTTTATTGTTTATATACCATTTATGAATTCAAAGTTTTGACAAATTCCTTTCTTTGGTAACCATAAACATTATTACGTAAATATTTCAATGACTGGTCATACCTATTTACGAGTTACTGAAAGCTAATGCAAACGTTGAGTCACGAAATAAAACGGAAAAAGATGAAAAGTCTGTGTTTATTACTTCTTCATTGTTATAAAACCTTTGTCTAGGACTGCATGTCTTTAGTCTTATATAATACAACAATTACATTGTCGTCTCCCTGCAGGAGTTTATTTTGATGTCCTAAACATAACAATTTGGCAGTACTCAGGAAAATTACAGAAGCTATTATTGATTCATGGATGAAAAATTGCATGATTTTTTTAACATTAAAATAATCTTTATATCCTCAGTTACCTTCATTAAAGATTATTTATTTATTTGAGTTGCAATCTAGGGCCGTCCATGAAGTACGTCTCACTATTTTTGACCATTTTAACTCTGTCACAAATTTCGGAACACCCCCCCCCCTCCCCTAAAAAACGTCACACTTTCGAACAAAAAAAAAGTGTTTTATTAACAAAATTATTAAAATTTAATATAAAACACCGTGACGTCACACATGGCCGGATACCCTCCCCCTGACACATTTTCTTACACCCCCTCCACCCTCTGGAGATTAACGCACTTTATGGACGGCCCCCTAGGTAAATGTCTAAGTTAAATGAGAGTTAAAAAAAAACGGTCTGTAATCTGTCACTGGTACAATCACACTTCTACAACCTCATGGGCTCCTGTGTCAGAGCAGCGATACCAACTAATTAAAAACTAGAAACGCATAATTATAATTAATACTTTGTCATCGATAATTTTAAAAATACAAATTTATATTTAAAGTTAGACTGTCGAAAAATGTGTTGTTCTCTCCCTTTAAATGCATATGTGTATCCATGCACAGTTTCTCTATTGACATGACAGTATTGACATATAAAAATTAGGGAAACAATTTTTCAAACACTTTTAGTTTTAACTTAATTATAGCGTGGTTTCTTGTGGTACAGTATTTTCTTTCATTGTAAAAAAGCGGAAAATCATTCGTAGAAAAATAGTTCGTTGTTTATGAGTCCGATCAGAAGATAATTTTACAATGCATCCTATTATTGGTTGTCCCAACCACTTCTGGTTTTTATTTTCCTTAAGAACTTGCCCTTATTTTTATTGTTTATAATAGTTTGCGTATGACGCACACCATATTGTGTCAATTAATTCTTACCGCAAATTATACTAAAAGATTGAAGTTGAAATTTGGTATAGTTCTGAAACTTAACAGCGAAAATGTTTTTGACACAACTTATCTCTATCACTCTGTTCATGTTTTTCGAAGGTGTTGTATGACACAGCCAAATACTGATCTCTTCTTTACGTTGAAGAATCGCGGCAAAGTAAATGTTAAATCTAAAGACCAATTCCTTAAGTCTGATGTCGAGAAACGAAAAAAATATTGTGTATGAACGAATTCACGAGCTGTGTCATTTATCATAAAATTACTGTACTATTCCTCATAACATTACTGTACCATTCCTCATAACATTACTGTAAAATTCCTCATTCCCATGATGCAGATTTTCAAAGAACTAAACGCTGTTAGTCACCCACACCTTCTCATCCCCACCCCACCAACGCCATGCCAGTACTATTGGCCTCCCTCCATCTGGCGTGTGAGTCAGATCGTCCAGCTGTAGACCGCAGGGTAGGGGTCAGGGTGGGGGTCATGGAGGACACAACATCTAGCACCTCTTTGACTCCAACATTCAACAACATTCTTTCACCCCATTAGCTATCACTTTACGCCCGTGACCAATATCAACAACATCAACTCAACATACACTTGCCTAATAGCCATCACATGCCGCCGGTAACCAATATCAACATACACTCACCCTATATTAGACATCGCTAGCCGCCATAAACCAATATCAACATACACTCACCCTATTAGACATCGCTAGCCACCATAAACCAATATCAACATACACTCACCCTATTAGACATCGCTAGCCACCATAAACCAATATCAACATACACTCACCCTATTAGACATCGCTAGCCACCATAAACCAATATCAACATACACTCATACACTCACCCTATAAGACATCGCTAGCCGCCATAAACCAATATCAACATACACTCACCCTATTAGACATCGCTAGCCGCCATAAACCAATATCAACATACACTCATACACTCACCCTATTAGACATCGCTAGCCACCATAAACCAATATCAACATACACTCACTCTATTAGCCATCGCTAGCCGCCATAAACCAATATCAACATACACTCACCCTATTAGACATCGCTAGCCGCCATAAACCAATATCAACATACACTCATACACTCACCCTATTAGACATCGCTAGCCACCATAAACCAATATCAACATACACTCACTCTATTAGCCATCGCTAGCCGCCATAAACCAATATCAACATACACTCACTCTATTAGCCATCGCTAGCCGCCATAAACCAATATCAACATACACTCACCCTATTAGACATCGCTAGCCACCATAAACCAATATCAACATACACTCACCCTATTAGACATCGCTAGCCACCATAAACCAATATCAACATACACTCACCCTATTAGACATCGCTAGCCACCATAAACCAATATCAACATACACTCATACACTCACCCTATAAGACATCGCTAGCCGCCATAAACCAATATCAACATACACTCACCCTATTAGACATCGCTAGCCGCCATAAACCAATATCAACATACACTCACCCTATTAGACATCACTAGCCGCCATAAACCAATATCAACATACACTCATACACTCACCCTATTAGACATCGCTAGCCACCATAAACCAATATCAACATACACTCACTCTATTAGCCATCGCTAGCCGCCATAAACCAATATCAACATACACTCACCCTATTAGACATCGCTAGCCGCCATAAACCAATATCAACATACACTCATACACTCACCCTATTAGACATCGCTAGCCACCATAAACCAATATCAACATACACTCACTCTATTAGCCATCGCTAGCCGCCATAAACCAATATCAACATACACTCACTCTATTAGCCATCGCTAGCCGCCATAAACCAATATCAACATACACTCACTCTATTAGCCATCGCTAGCCACCATAAACCAATATCAACATACACTCACCCTATTAGACATCGCTAGCCACCATAAACCAATATCAACATACACTCACTCTATTAGCCATCGCTAGCCGCCATAAACCAATATCAACACACACTTGCCTAGTAGTGATCGGAGATTAGATTATTTTTGGGGGTATAAAATACATGTGTTCCTGGTTTGTCTTGTCATTTTATCCCTGTCACGTGATTCATGTGTCTTAGTGTGTCTTTTCTTCATGACTCTGCAACTAGATGTGTCTTAACTTCCTATCATGTGTCTTGCCTTCCTTTCCATTTGTCTTATTGTTTCTCGTCTTCTTATCCATTCGTATATCATGACATGTCATTGAATGCCATTAAATGACATTCCAAGATGTCAATCGGTAATTGTATTGAATAAAACTAATTTTCTGATAATCTGTCAAGTTCCTAAATAAGTGATTTTCTAGTATCTCCGGTTATAATCCCCATGAAGCCTGCAAATCTTGGTTCTAATCCAATCAAAGTGATGACCAATGGTCACTGATCAAATGACGGTCAACGGACGCTGCCTGTGGCATTAAATTAGGCAAAGGGGCGGAACTCCGTGGAAGCTGTGTGCGGTCAAGGCTACAGAGGGACATTTGTAAGGAACCATAACTTCAATTTAACATCCGTGGCTTTTGTTGATGTGGCTTAAAAACCACTTAACAAGAAGCTTCATGTGGTTTGAAACATTGTTTCGAAATATTGTATAAATAATCGTATCTCATTTACTGTTAATTAACAGAAAATAAATGGAGCAGTATAACTTTTGTTTTGTTCCAAAATACACGCGGCTGTGCCTTCGTACGTTTTAATGCAAAAATCAAACTCAACATCAGATTACACATTCAATAAACGAATCAAATTCAATATCGGGGACTCCATGTAACCTAAATAGGGACTGCACGCAACCTAACCAGGGAATCCATGTAACCTAACAAGGGAATCCATGTAACCTAACAAGGGAATCCATGTAACCTAACAAGGGAATCCATGTAACCTAACAAAGGAATCCAAAGAATCCATGTAACCTAACAAAGGAATCCATGTAACCTAAAAAAGGAATCCAAAGAATCCATGTAACCTAACAAGGGAATCCATGTAACCAAACCAGAGACTCTTGAGCCTTTCAATAAAAAATGGATCCTATGAGTCTGTGAGTCTGTGAGTGAGACTGAGAGAATATCTTCAACAAAAATCAATATCGTGTGGGTTTTTTTTTAAAAATAGAAATTTATTTTATATAAATATATTTTTAAAAAAAATTCAGTTAAAAACAAAACAAATCTACAGAAACATGACAATTCTGTGAGTATTGTAAATAAATGATTTATGGAAGAGCAACCAGACTGTTGAAACCAAAATTTTCCCCAGCAGTTCATCCGTTCTTTCTGATTAACAGGAGAAGGGGAAAACTGCATCAAGCGTGTGCTGAAATTAACGTCTGCAATTTAACTTCACCAATAAAACTTCCTGCAATACCATTTTTGATCAGATTGAAACCCTGAATAATCATTTGATAATCTATAGTTAAAGTATGTGCTCTTATAGACATGCCACGATTTAAAATAAATAATTTATAGATGTGTTATACTAAACTGTAAGAATAGCCATTACATAATATGGGTCATATTTTGTATTTTTCATATATTAATTCAAAAACACATTTATATCAGGGGGTGCGTAGGGTACCATTTGCCTCTGACGATTATGACAGGGGTTTGTTGATGTCAAGATTACTACCTGGCCGACTATTTGTTTTTGTTGATGTCAAGATGGCTACCTGGCACGACTATTTGTTTTTGTTGATGTCAAGATGGCTACCTGGCACGACTATTTGTTTTTGTTGATGTCAAGATTACTACCTGGCACGACTAATTGTTTTTGTTGATGTCAAGATGGCTTCCTGGCACGACTATTTGTTTTTGTTGATGTCAAGATTCCTACCTGGCACGACTATTTGTTTTTGTTGATGTAAAGATTACTACCTGGCAAGACTATTTGTTTTTGTTGATGTCAAGATGACTACCTGGCCGACTATTTGTTTTTGTTGAAGTCAAGATTACTACCTGGCAAGACTATTTGTTTTTGTTGACGTCATGATTACTACCTGGCACGACTATTTGTTTTTGTTGATGTCAAGATTACTACCTGGCACGACTATTTGTTTTTGTTGACGTCATGATTACTACCTGGCCGACTATTTATTTTTGTTGACGTCATGATGACTACCTGGCCGACTATTTGTTTTTTTGATGTCAAGATTACTACCTGGCCGACTATTTGTTTTTGTTGATGTCAAGATTACTACCTGGCCGACTATTTGTTTTTGTTGATGTCAAGATTACTACCTGGCCGACTATTTGTTTTTGTTGATGTCATGATTACTACCTGGCACGACTATTTGTTTTTGTTGATGTCAAGATTACTACCTGGCACGACTATTTGTTTTTGTTGACGTCAAGATTACTACCTGGCACGACTATTTGTTTTTGTTGACGTCATGATTACTACCTTGCCGACTATTTGTTTTTGATGACGTCATGATTACTACCTGGCCGACTATTTGTTTTTGTTGACGTCAAGATTACTA
Organism: Ampullaceana balthica; assembly: GCA_944989445.1. Classification (NCBI taxonomy): domain Eukaryota; kingdom Metazoa; phylum Mollusca; class Gastropoda; family Lymnaeidae; genus Ampullaceana; species Ampullaceana balthica. The sequence goes on from CALYLW010000047.1 coordinate 3,664,415, forward strand.
CCTGGCACGACTATTTGTTTTTGTTGATGTAAAGATGACTACCTGGCCGACTATTTGTTTTTGTTGACGTCATGATTACCTGGCCGACTATTTGTTTTTGTTGATGTCAAGCTGACTACCTGGCACGACTACTTGTATGTTTTGTTGCTGTAAAAATGATGTTGAAGATATATATCAAATTCTCTCCGAGCACAAGACCACGAGAAGAGAGGCTGTACGAGAAGAGAGGCTGTACGAGAAGAGAGGATGTACGAGAAGAGAGACTGTTTGCAATGAAAATGACGTCCGACAAAAGAGCGTGAAGCTAGTTGGCTGTTGGGGCTGCCTTGTTTGACTTGATCGAACCGTCACTTGGTCGCCGTGTTTACCAACAGGAACGCGGGATAACTCTGGGGGGGGGGAGGGGGGGGAAATGAAAGGAAAGATAAACACGCGTGATCCAATCTTCAGATGGAGTGGAAGACGTTGTTTTATTGTTGTTGTGGGTCGGTAAGAGGGGTAGGGGGGTGTTGGGTGGAGGGCGGGCTTTGTTCCCTCTATGACTCACCTAACCAGGTGCAATTTTAGCCCAGGTCGGCCCCGGGTGTGAGTAACAGGGCCCATATCGTGAGGTTAGGTTTGGACTAACTAGGTCAAGTTAGAACAATGAAAGAGGACATGTGACCACCCCCGCCTGCACCTTACTACAAAGCGCGCGCACACACACACACACACAGGCACGCACGCGCGCGAACAAACACTCACCTTCATTTTTCTCCTTTCACATTAAAAACTGTAAGATAAGATTTCCAATAAGTTTAATAGTTTCTACAATGCATTGGGCAATTAATATTGCTATTGTACTTGTACATCTTGTAACAAAAGGAAATAAATAATTTGATATCGCTGTAATAATAGTTGTAACTACAACAATATATGTTAGGATAACATTAGTTGACTCTGTAACAATATATGTTCCTGTAACATTAATTTTCACTATAACAATTTCCGTTATTGTAACATCAGTTTGTCATTCTGTCCATTTATGTTCGTGTTACTGTCACTTCTTTTTAACATCTGTCACTGTTACATTAGTCGTCACAATAGAAATTTCTTTTATTCTAAAATTTGTTTTCAATATAAAAATGTATGCTTCAGTAACTTTGGTTGTCACTATAACATTATCTATTATTATAACATTCGCTGTAAAACTATTTTTTTATAATAATACTACTAGTTGTTGCCTATTGGGTGAAAGGAATAACTTTACAAGAAATATATATTTTGTTTTAAGATGATAACACCCTTCAAAAGAAGATTGCGCCAAAAACAGATTACCCACTATGCACCCTTCTTCATCCTACACCTCTGACAACAGGTTGTTACTATACAGTATACAGTATACCTTAAGTTGTTACTCGTCTGTATAGGTATATAACATGACATCTGTACAGGTATATCGAATTGTCTCTGTATATGTATATAACATGAAACATTATAACATGAAACATTATAACATGAAACATTATAACATGAAACATTATAACATGAGACATTATAACATGAAACATTATAACATGAAACATTATAACATGAAACATTATAACATGAAACATTATAATATGAAACATTATAACATGAAACATTATAACATGACGTCTGCACAGATAAATAAAATGTCGTTGATGTGTACTTGACACTGTACAGGGAAATTATAATATTTTTTATATACAGGTACATAAGAGTGTCGATATAGAAATGACATCTTTACAGGAAATGAAACGTTGAAGTATAAAATAACGCCCCGAACAGGTCTATAAAATGAAATTCATATATGCAGTGGAAAACGTTTAACACGAAATTGACAAGACTGTATTAATTGCTCGTGTTAAAAGAATTTCGTGTTAAAGGGTATTAGAAAATACATAATAGTATTATAGGGACAGCATTATTATTTCGTGTAAACGATATTTCTACTTACGCGTTTTCGCGTTAAACTTATTACACAGTATTTATAGTTTATAGCCATTATAGGGTCTGCGTAAAAGATCATTAATGTCTGAGCACATGTGATTATTTAAGTTTATTAAAATGTTTTTTTAATTTAGTTCTTCAGGTTTGAGGGTACTAAAATCATTATATCTGTACTATAATACTTTATTGGTGTACTTAAATCTTTCATGAGCTAACATAACATAGGCCTACTATAATATATCATAATTGTTATTATCTATATTATCGTGACTTAGTCATCGTCAGCAACTCTTCTAGTTTCGAGCGTAACAAAGACAACATCCGTCTCGTCCAATCAGATTGTAGGATGTACTGAACTTGGCGCGTGCGACGGCAGGGCTTAAATACACATGCAAAAAGTCGAGTTCTCTGGCGTCTATTGTCCTTTACCTGAAAACCTCGAGCTAGTGGCGAGGGCCGGGGCTCCATTAAGCGCACGTGATTTGATGAGTCAGACACCGACAGCCGGTGTGATTCTTGCGTCCATTCATCCCCACGACTCCAGAACGACGTCCTTCTGGTGTTCACCTTGTCACTTCCATATAAGGAAATAGTCACGACATGTGACTTCAAGTGGGCGGGGCCTAGTATTGGTAGAGAAAAAAAATTCCAGCCTCTGAAATTATTATTATTATTATTTTTAATTTTGAGTTTGTCATAATTTTTGTTATTTGTTGATGATTGGAATTATGTTAATTAGATAACTGCTTTGACTTAAGATGGTTCCCCCCCCCCTCCCTGAAAAATTATTTCCGCTAAATAATCAAGGCTTTGTTTACTCATTGCCTAAGAACGTAACAACTATTTGCCTACCGAATCAGTGTGGGGATAATTAATTGCCAACCAAAGTTAAAGTTTCCTACAAACTTCTCGAAGTGACGTATTAGTCATCAGACGTTTTCACGGTACTGACATTCTGTACTCAACATACAGACATTTTCATGTTCCTACATTCTACTTATCAAATGTTTTCATGGCAATGAAATTCGACTCAACAGATAGACATTTTGGTAGTATTGACATACAACTCATATGACGGACAATTTGATTGTACTTACATAAGACAGGGTCAATATCCATAATTTTATCAAGAGACGAAAATTAAATTTCACACAAGATGGAGAAACGATAATAATGTTCTTTATTTTTTGTCTGATATGACTTTTTCAATATGAGTAAGCCATTGGTCAAAATTGGCATTGCAATTTTTTAATAATGTTTTCCGTCACTTCTACTACTATCCTATTCATTTACCATTTAATTTTTTACAGGAATAATTAAAACTCACTAATACAACATACCATTGTATACAAGTTTTAAATAAGTAGATTTAAAAAAATGTAGGAATGGGTTAATTTGAAAAATAAATACTTTGACCTGTTTCAATTTCTTCAACTTAATGAAACTTAATGCTGTACCCAGACAGTAGCAATCCAGGGGAGATAACCAAACAAATCATCTGCAAGTCCTGAACTCAGTTTGACATGGTACTCCGACGCGGATCATGAAAATTTATTGTGTTGGTTGGGTATATGCTGTTCGATGTAATATTACAATTTTATATTCACGGTAAAATATCAAAATTTTCATTTTTGTAATATAATTTGGGAACTTGCCCTAAGCAGCCTGTGTTGTGTGTGATAGACAAATCAAATGTGTGTGATAGACACATCAAATGTGTGTGATGAACTTGAACTTGAAAGATGGACCGAATACTGTTCTGATAGACACATCAAATGTCCACCTAGACGTCACGACAAAATCTCAACATTTCTTTTTGGCGGCGACTTTTTAAAACATTTTTATGCTGCTGTAAAAAAGTCAGTGTTGAGGTTTCACACTTCTTTTTTTTTAAAGAGATGATACACTGATATAATTTATATTTCAATATATTAACGCATCGCTGTAGTGTAGAACATGTATAAAATAAGCAATAACTAGTTTCATTCCACTATTTAAAACACTAAATGAAATCATTAAAAATCTCAGCGAAATTTCAGTCAACTATCTATTCAATGGTAGGTAGATATTTCCACAAACTATTTAATAAACTAAACATTTATGAGCACTCTCTTTGTTAATAATCATCAAGCAGTAGCTATCATTGTGATGTTGTAGTTTTGTTTTCACAAATGACTTGGCAGCGATTAGCCGGTAACAGTGGAGATCTATTTATCATACTGACCAGTTTAATATGCCACTGATAGCCTTGAACAGTTTCCATATGCCTGGGGTAATTTCTAACGTCATTCTTTCGTTTGGTTGTGCAATTGGATCTTTGAATGTTTTAGCGCTCTGGCCTCTTGAGGATACACGCAGGTAGACTATACTATTAGAGTGTCCCCTTTATTGCAAGATCGTATATCGATAGCTACTATAACGATAAGTCTCTTTATAGACAGCCCATTAGGGGACGGCCTCTGAATGGAGAGGCCCTAGGACAGACCTAATATAGATATTCTCTAAATGATAGACCTTATATGGATGGCTGCTATATGACCCAGCCCCTACATAGGTACATCTTTATCTTATCTATAACAGACGCAGATGGTTATAGCGTCCAACGCATATCCATTGTTTATGTCTATAGTCTTGCATTTTTATTCCAGTTTTAAATGTTGATGGTTTGTTGGATTTCCTGGTTTCATCATGCAGGCAATCCATTCTACTCCCGACTTCCAGACTGGTAAAAGGGAAAATGTATGTTGTTTATTTTTTGTTCTTGTACTTGTATATACGGAATAAGAAAAGTGTTTTTTTTAATCCCTTAGTCTATCCGAGGGTTGTATTACATCCTGTATGGATACTCACCATTTGGATAGATTAAAACTTGTTATGTAAAAGACATTGGATCGATGCCGTAAAAGACATTGGATCGATGCCCGTGCGCTATTGCTCAATCCAACGATGGCCTAAATGGAGATTTTTAAAACTCTTTACATCTCACGCTTCCATTGCCCTGAGTTCATATTTCGCCCCCCTCAACAATGGCCACAATGATCCACAACCATATCCCTAACCACTTAGTTTGTGATGCAGGCAACGATTCCTTGGATGATTTTCGTAATGCTCGATTTTCATCCTCTTCGCGGCCGGAATCTCCCATTCAAAATAAAGAGCTCGTCTGCTAAGCACTTCGTTTTAATTGTTGCCTCTCAACTTCACAGTTGGTTGTATTCCGTTCGAACTTAATGGATTTTTTTCAAATCCTTTTTGTTCCAACTTGTTTGATTGCAATGATGACGTAATAGAGGCACAAAGAGACAAACCTTAAAATTGCTGCCTTGGTTTGAGAAGGAATAGGGGGGAGGGCGAAAAAAAAGAGAGAGTTGCAGCGCTGACTATGGAAGACGACATGTTAATATGAGTCATGGTGACAAGGAAAGAAAATCATGGCGTGGTACGAAGAGATCTTTCTTTGTAAAAGTCATTTATTTTACTATAGGCCCCAGCTATGTATAGTACTTAGAATATAATGAATGAAACGACGGGGGTTCGGGTAAAGGGGGAATTGGGTGGGTGAATGAAATAGAACTGTAAACAAAACAATTACTAAAAAAAAAGTCTACCCTAAAAAATATACTGTTTACTCTTGTTGGTGACATACAGCGCAGCCAATGAATGACTTTTGTTGTGCAGTTTTGCACCTCAATTTTACTCAAATTAAAACAGACTAATAAAGATGTGAATATGTACACTTGCCCAACCCTGAGTTGTGGGAAGAGGCGGGGACATTTATCTACAGGTGCCAAGTAACAGGGACGACAAAAATAAAGCTAACAGCGTTACATTATGTTAAGCGAACAAACGGCAATCAATTGGTCACGTGTCATCTAATGCAGTGCTTCTCAAAGTGGTGGTCCGCGGACGGTGCCGGTCCGTGGGCCATCCGATGCCGGTCCGCAGACGTTAACAAGAATGGATATTTTGATACCACGTCAGTACAGGGAAAATAGTTCACCGGTCCCTGCTTCAATAGAAAAATTCCTGCCGGTCCACCACACTAAAAGTTTGAGAAGCACTGATCTAATGCTTTGGCCTAACAGAGTGATGATGCAATGCTGGCTGCCAGCTACCGCACTCAGCCGAGATATAGATTCTGCGTACAACCGGTCCAGTGCGATTTTGTCGATGGTAAAGAACCAATGGTTCAGTGATATTAGGTAAAATAAATATCTTGCTTTACTTGACTCGTCTCCTCATTAGGACTTTGGGAAAAGTTGTCTAATTCTAAGGCTATGGGATTGAGGATTCTTGGACCCCCCCCTTCCCCACCTTAAGTACGTCACACTTTCGAAATTTTTTAAAATTAACAAATTATTAAATTTTTATCTAAAACACACGTGACGTCACACATGGCCTGACCCCCACCTCCCCCTGTTACAAACTGTCACACTTTCTTACACCCCCCCCCCGGAGCGTGACGTACTTTATTGACGGCCCTTTATATCATTATACATTCCAAAGACGCAGCAAAGCTAGAAAGAGTAATCGTGTACTTAAGGTAAATAAAAATGTGATTAGACGTTGCCGGGATGTCAATTGTATACATGTAGCCTAGTTAGTCATCTGGTGCAAAATATCCTAGCTACGTAAATGGGCACTTGGTTTTTGCTACATTATTTCATCATCCAGGGTTTCCCGTCCCCAAAATAATCAAAAGATGTCAAAATTTTCAGCCACCTCTTTCTGAACCCATGATTATGATGGCTTTGCACGTACTTTTAAAAAAAATCAACATTAAAAAAAATATATTAATGAAGGACCGTCCATAATGACGTCACGCGATTTTGGCCAATCCCCCCCACCCCGTCACAAAACTTAGCCCCCCCCCTTTTCCAATGTGACGTAACAAAGCTTAGACACCCCCCCCCCACCAGCCCAAACAAAAAGCCGCATTTTATAATTGAAAATTAGCATGTTTCAAATTACTTTTTTGTCATTGAAGTCTGTATTTAGTGTAAGCCTGCACTCTAATATCATAACACGTGTAAAGCCATTGAAAACGTCATTAAATAAATTGTAAGGGTTCACCGACAAAATGACCCCGGACTAATAGATGGACTGTTGGACTAAAAGTAAAATGTCCAATCAAATATAAAATTCGTATTTTTACTCACCTATTTAGTGTCAGGTTTTGCTAATAATAAACAATAATGACAACACAATACTGAATTTAATAGCCTTTAAGCGAAATGGTACCAATCGCGGCTGTTTGTTCACAAGAAACAATATAATGACATCACAAGATATAATTTTACAATTTCACCACTTTATTTTTAAGGGTGAAAAGATGACAAAAGCTTAAAAGGGGTAATCCTGCAGTTTCTACACGTATATTATTAATTATTTCACAGCGAAATTTAATTTTCTCGTGAGAGCTTACGTTTTTAATTTATTAAATGCATTATTATCTATATATATAATTCTCTTCATGCGAGGCAAGCAAGCTGCAAGTATGTGCAACCGAGCATGACGAATGACCCTGGCTCGGGTCAACTAAACACTGTTGGCAAGCGTGGTGGGATGAAATGAAAAAAAAAGAGTGGGTGGCAACAATGCACTTGCGTTCACTTGCATTGTGCCTTCACAGTAAATGTGATATTCGTAGTGTACTGGTTATTACGTCCGCCTCATACGTCGTTGGTCCTGGGTTCAAGCCCCAGCGAAAACATTGTTTTTTTTTAATTTTTAAAAATGTCTGTTTGTGCCCGTTCTTCTACCCCTTTATTGCCAACACTAGCTGAACCCGCGGCGTAGCATACGCCGCTAATGTTTTAGTTACGGGTGAAGACTTCCTGAAAGACACAGTTGTCAAAATGGGATGGGTTTGGGAAAACGACTGTGAGTGAATGAAAAGAAGGAACTCTGGAGAGACCCGCGGCGTAGCGTACGCCGCAGACTTGCTCATAATAGACAGTGCAACGAACGGATTGGGGGGGGGTGAGAGTACAGACACAAAAAGCAGCACAAAGTAAGTAAAAAAATAGCGAGTAAACATGGAGACAAGCACACTGAGGTTGTTGTTACCCGCCTCCCATTTAATACTACCATCCCTTAAACATAAACTGTGATTGGCCGACCCCAGCGAGGGTTAGTCATATTTAGGGTTGTTAATTGCGTGTTGTTGTTTTGTGTTTTTTTTTGAAAATTGATTATCGATTACAATAATTACATGCACACTAAGGTTGTTGTTACCCGCCTCCCATTTAATACTACCATCCCTTAAAACATAAACTGTGATTCGCCGACCCTAGCGAGGGTTAGTCATGTTTAGGGTTGTTAATTGCGTGTTTTTTTTTGATTTTTTAAACCGATTATCGATTATGTAACTCTGATTTTAAACCGATAATCGTTTTTATAGCGGACTTCATAGAAGTTAGAGGGTGTACAGAATTTCGCCTGCAAACGTCTGGAAACCAACAATGAGTTGGCAGCCCTCCCCCCCCCCAATCGACGTTCACTCGCGTTGTTTTGATTTCTTCCTGCTGTAGTTGTGTCCGTTATTTCTCCACTTTCTTTGCACTCTCCATGAGCAAGTCTGGGGCGTATGCTACGCCACGGGGCGTCTAGTATGTTGTATTTCAGATATTAAAGCACTAATTTGTGTCTTTTTAATTTCTAAGGCATTTTATCGGCTCTATATAATACATAATCTGGTCACGATACGTCCATTTTATTTACCTAGTAAACTTCTTGCCAGATGTTTTTTTACCTGACTCGACCCATGCTAAAATAAATTTACTGACTGAAAATGTTTTTTAAAAGTATTAAAAGGTATTTTTCATCTATTTTAATGTTCTCAGAAGATAAACAAATATTTTAAAGACAATTTCATTTTTTATTTCGTTATTAGATGTTTGATTCTTATTTTGTTTGTTTGTAAGTGAGAAATTTCCATTTGGTATCTCATTGGGACAATCCGGCAAGTAGAGTAATAGATAAACAAATGGTTGCATCACGATCAGACTATTTACTGTTGAGAGCCGAAAAAAATGCCTTAGAAATTAGAAAGACTTACAAATTAGCGTTTTAATAGCTGAAATACAACATATAATAATGCATTTAATAAATTAAAAACGTAAGTTCTCACGAGAAAATTATATTTCGCTGTGAAATAATATACGTGTAGAAACTGCAGGATTACCTTAAAAGGAAAAAAAATAAAGTTTTAGTTGAAAAATGTTAACAATTTGTCTGGGGCCGTTTTGACCGGGCCGTTATGTCGGGGTCATTTTGTAGGGGCCGTTTTTTTCCGGGGCCGTTTTGACAGGTCACCGGATTTCATGGAAGATTTATAATTAATTTTTGATTTACAATTAGGCATGGTATGCAATTTGCAGCAGTCTAGCTGTACAAAAATGTAAAATGTTAACCGGAAGCTTTCTCTGTTTCCGTTAACGCTGTTATTTCGAAAATGGTAGTGTTATTATTTTGTTACTGGAGTGGATTACTTAATTAATTGTTTTTTGTATTATAATTGTATAGGCTAGTTTTTTTTATAATTATTGTAATTTTGCAAAAGTGAAGTTCATGTGTTTTAACGAATGGTATTACTATTATGTTACTTGTCAGTCAAGTACAAATTAAGTCTTCTTAGAGTACTTTAACTTTAAGTACTTACGTCTTACTCAGTCTCAGTACTTATACTTCACTTGTGACTTAGACCAGTCTGTTGACTGATGAGTTACTGAAACTCATACTTAGTGGAGGATTAAAAGAGTGGGGGGGGGGAGGGCTGACTGGGCGAAATCCAGGAGTCCTCAATGATTTCAGGGCCCCAAAACTTATTTATTTTATAATAAAGATTGGCAAATATTTGCCTGAATCCCTGAAAATATCATGAATCATACATAATCATAATGACAATTAAAAAAAATATGAAATTAAAAAAACCCACAATAATCTCATCTTAGTCTGCATCTATTACTATCTTTAAAAAAAAATGTCCAAGAGTGTGAACTACCAGAAAATGTCATCCATTTTTAGTAACAATAACATCTAGTTAATATGCAGGAAAGAGCAAACCTAGCTATTTGAAAAATTGCGAATACAAAAACTTTGAGATAATATTGTATTAATAATAATACTAAACGTTATACAATTTCTTTGTAAACGTGGTCTTGCATTCCAATTCCGTGGCAAGAATGAATTGTTAAGCTCACCGAGCAATGGTCACTACCTTGGAATACTGGAAACAACTGAGTCGTCTGAGTCAGTTTGACACATTTCTTGCTGAACATATTTTCCAACATGGAAATAAAGGACATGGACACACGTCCTATATTTTCTCAAATATATGTGAATAACTGATTGACCAGCTGGGTCAAAAGGTATTCTCTGTTGTTGTTGCTGAAATAAAATCTGCAAAAAGTACTTTACAATATCTGTAGACTCCACACCAGATGTTTTGGATGTAGACTAGTTAACAGTGATATGTTGCACAATCTGGCCCTGTTAAGCAATTCATCAAGTTCTTACCAATGTATTCCCTCACTGGATCAGAAAATAGCATTCAAATTCAAGATTGCCATGGATAGTCATATGACCAAAAAAAAATGAAAAAATGAGTTGGAATTATATCAGAGTCCAGACTATCCTTCGTGAGAAGTGGTGTGTTGCTCATTATGTGCATTGCACAGCTCATTCCCTTAATTTGGTTGTGAAAAGTGTAGCAGAAGATTTTCCTACTGGAGCCAGATTTTTTGCCGTCAGCAAAATCTTTAAACTGGCTTGTTGCATCTACTCATCGTTGGCAGGTACTTCAAAAAAATCTGAAAGGGTTACATGTTAACAAAGACTTGTCTGACACAAGATGGTCAGCCCGACATGATGCTGTAAGTTCTGTTAATAAATCATACAATGAAAATATTGCAGCCAGCACTGGAAGAATTGGCAACTGACAAATATCAGCCTCGTGACAGTTGAATTGAAGCAGAAGGATTTCGGACAGAGCTTGAACAACTGGAAGTCGCTATTTTACTTGAAATTTGGGGCAAAAGTTTAGAATGATTTCAGAAAATAAATTAATCCCTTCAAGAGCGGGGACTATCTTTGAATTCCTACGAAGAAAAGGGAAGGGGGAAGTCTGTGGAGAAAGAATATAACATATCTAGAGAAAAATTTTAGATCTTTGGGGGTTATAGAAATAGTCATAAATTAGCATACATAATATATATATCATGTGATAATTGTTTTGTTATTTTCCATTAATATTTCCATTTTTAGCTATTCTACTCTTTCTTCAAATCACTTGTTGGGAAGGAAGTAGTGGTTGAATTAAAAAATGATTTGTGGTAAGTATTAAATTTATGTATTTATAATTAAAGTTAAAGTTTTATCCAAACTATAAAATACTTTTGTAAAAAGAAATTTATTATTATTTGAGGAGCTTTGTATTTCTTTTAAACACTCTAGTAAGCTGTTAATGATAATTATTACAAGATTTTTCTTGAAATAACCTCTCCAACTATAGTAGTGGCTATTCTTGAATTTTTATATATTTTAAGAACCTGGCTTTGCACAGATGTCAGGAATTTAGTAGCTGTTAATGTAACTGACTGTTGCCTTGAGAATTAAACATATTTTTTGTTTTGTTCATATGAGGTATTGCTTTTTTCCCCTTGAAATAGTATCTGTGGAACACTGCATTCTGTTGATCAATTTTTGAATATTAAACTAACAGACATCAGTGTAACAGATCCAGAAAAATATCCTCATATGGTGAGTTTTTGTCATTTTAAAATTGTTGCCAAGGGAATATGATTAGATTCAATTCATCTTATGTTTTTTAAAAATATATATGTGTATAGTTTAGGGCTGCGGAAATTAACGATTGATTTCTCGATTAATCGTTAAAATTTTTTATCAATTAAAATTATTTTAATCGATTAAAATTAAAGAAAATATTTATATTTTTAGAAATTTTTATTAATAAATAATTAATTATTAATAATTATTTATATGTTTTTTACGTACAAACTTCTCCCGTGTAATATTATAATTTATTTTATTACTTTATGTGGACCGGCAGACATCAACTAGAAAATGGCTGACAGCATCAGCGCAGTTAAATTTAAACATATAACTAGAAAGTTGAGCAAAAATTTTGTTTTTAAGCTAACTGCGGATGGCAAAGTCGAAGATGGTAAAAAAGTTTACTGTGTTCACTGCCATAAACAATTCTCTTTTAAAGGATCAAATACATCGCTGACGTACCACCTTCAGCACAAACATCCGATCAAGTATCAACACATTGTCATAAAATTTAGTTCAAAATATTCTTAATTTTCAATGTCTGTGAGAAATGTTCAGTTTAATGATGTCATAAATTTCTATTTTTGGCTTTTATCGAAATTATCGATTAATTAATCGATAATTTTTCAAAAGTTAACGATTAAATTAATCGATAACAGCCCTAATATAGTTGGTTAAAATTAAAATGAAGCACACAGCTACTAAACCTCAACAAAACAAGAGCATAAAACACCCTGTTTGTAAATAGGATACTTTGTAAGATAAATTACATTCAGTGTGGGACATTGAAAATTGTGCTTATCATTAATGCCTCTAGTGCTTAAGTACATAAAGGTATTAAATTTTTAAAAAAAATTTAACAATAAATTTTGAAAATTTTAATGCTAATGAGATTTTTCAACATTATTGTTCAATTTTGAGATGAATTTTATTTATTATATAAATGAGTTTATAAAGGTAGGAGGAAGCACTCTGCCAAAAATTATGGAAAAAACAACAAACAAACATTGTTTTTGAGGCATCCTTCTGCTTTGTTTAATTAATTTCTGTCTACCTGGTCTGATTGCAGTCTCAGCCCTATAGTTTATTAAATTACATGTAAATATAATAAAAGATATATTTTAAACAATTTCCAGCTGTCTGTGAAAACTTGCTTTATTAGAGGCTCTGTTGTACGTTACGTTCAATTACCTGCGGATGAATGTGACACACAGTTACTCCAAGATGCAACACGGAAAGAAGCAGCACAAAATAAACAGAGATAAGTTAGTCTAAAATATTTTGTGAGATGGTATGAAAGAATGTTGAGGAGCTGTAAGCTATTGACAAAAGTATTAACCAAAGCAGGATAAGAAAGTGTTTGTAAATAGAGATTGAGCAAGTGATACCAATAGGTTTGGAAATATTTGTACACTGTTTCTTTACAAAACTGAACTCTTTTATCTGTCAAGTTTAACATTCCTGTCTAATTGATTAATAAAATGAGACTCAGTTTTTTATTTGTTCTAATTCAATTAACCTGAAATGGGGGAGAGATTTAACTATAAAACTACTCTGTATGAGCTGGTGAGATTACTATATTAAAAAAATATTATAACAATTGCATTCTTGTGGCACCTGATTGTAACATATTTTTTCACCATTTAATCATCACATTAAAAAATGGTTATATCAAATTATGAAAGTTGATAATGGAATTTTAGATTCATTAAAATCATGACTTTTATAATAATTTATATGTTACAATTAGGAGATGGTTTAGAATTATAGCAATATTACTATTTAAAGTAGGAATAATAAACATTAATTTCTTTAATGTAATATCATTTCATGTAAATGTTTGTGGTTGGCATTTGTTGTAGAAAAAAAAGTGTAATAATGTATGTATGAATTTTTTGAATTTGTTTGTGTAATGTTAAAATGACATCAAATGACACTGTTGAACTCACGTAATGTAATAAAATTTTAAGTTTTTAAGTATTACTGTGTTACAGATTTATTATTGTCAATTTAGACTGTGGTCAGTAATATTTCCCCTAAGGTTTGTTGGTCTGTACTCTGTATGCACAGCTAAAAGGGAACATTGTTGGCCAGTTGTACTCATTTCCCATCAATGTTATTTAGCTTCACAACTCTTTCAGTTTGTCTGAGTGATGTCTTCTAGTAAATTTTCACCCACTTCTCTTTGTATAATTCATGTGAGATATTTCACCGTTTCATTTCTTCAGTGATGAATCTGTGCTAATTTGGAGTACCCAAGTGTTAGCTAAATGTATTGTAATAATTTGTAAAACAATGAATTAAAAACTTGGGCAAAAATTCAATTATTCAATTATGTACAAACCTATTATCCAACTCCAGCTAGTAATATTCAGTTGAGACATCTCGTCAGTTTCAAATTTGATCAAACGGGTTAATTCTTCTTTAAATTTGATACTAATATTCTATGACTGATGAATTTTATTTTGCTGAAATTGTGCCTTCATTGGAACAAAGTCTGTCAATTATTCATTAATATTTATACTAAACACAGTGTTATCAAATCATGTAAAAGCTTCCTTAGGGGCCGTCCATAAATGACGTCACGCGCCTAGGGGGGAGGGGGGTCGAGCATTTGTGACGATGGGGAGGGGGGGTGTTTAAGAAATGTGACGTCACATCAAAACGCGCTAATTTAAATAAAAGTTTCACTTAAATAGTTAATTGCTTCAATTTATTAAATGTTTTCAATGGCTTCACACGTGTTACGATATTAGTCTTACACTAAATACATAGTTAAATGACAAAAATGTAATTTTGAAACATGCTAACTTTCAATTAGAAAATACGGCTTTAAAGGGGGGGGGGTCAATTACCAAATTCTATGCTGTGCGGCGTCGGTCAGATATCTGCGCGGCTCCGCACCCACACAGCTTAAAGGGAACATTGGTGGTGACATACATGAAAGATGGATAAAAATAATTGTTGAGTTACTATGGATAATGAAATGCAGTTGTGAAAATCCCATTCCCTTATGATGCCTCATCAATTTTCGTGCTTAGCTCAGATTAAAAAGAATTTTAAAAAGTTCAAATTTTAATGTCATGGGGGTTTTGTAAATGCTCAAAAGGGGCCGTCTATAAATGACGTCACGCACCTAGGGGGAGGGGGGTCACACATTTGTGACGAGGGGAGGAGGTGTTTAAGAAATGCGAAGTGACATCAAAACGCGCAAGTTAAAAATTTGATTTCTTACAATTTATTTAATGACGTTTTACATGGCTTAGACGTGTTACGATATTAGAGTGCAGTCTAACACTAAATACCCAAATGACAAAAAAGTGATTTGAAACATGCTAAATTTCAATTAGAAAACACAGCTTGTATGCAAAGCTTTGTGACGTCATATTGGAGGGAGGGCTAAGTTTTGTGATTTGGTGAATACTCGGCTAAAATTGCGTGACGTCATTTATGGACGGCCCCAAACATTCAGGAAGTTGATCAAAATTGAGATTCAAGTTAGAGGTTACTCAAGGGTAAGATTAAATGGAGATTGCTGATTACATGAAAGTTTTTCTGTTAGTTTATTTTTAACAGTTAAATGATTATACTTAATATTATATTATAAACTAGCTGACCCGTCCTGCTTCGCAACAATCTCAGTATAAAGGAATAAATTCAAAGAAATCAATGAGTGGTACTTTTTGAAAATAATTATGCCAGAAACCTTTACGGAATGGTGCTAAAAGCAAAGTTTCATGGCGTTGGATAAAAAAAAATAATTAAAAAGCTTACAAAGAAAATAAACGATACTAAGGGCAGCGGCCCGCAAATGATAATTTGATTAGTTTTTTAAGTAAATCGGCACCCGGCCCCAAAAGAAAGCTCATTAAGAGTTTGATGCCTATTATATTTAATATGGGCTAACAAGTTTTTATATACCAAATTTGGTCAAGATCCATCCATTTAATCAGTAGCTAACACATACACTAATTTTTCTATTTTTTATAAATGACATTTAGAGCCCCAGGGCCCATTCAGTGCAAGATATAAAGTTCAAAATACCTGTTCATTTAAATCAATTTCATATTGGATATATTATCTATATTTCTCAATATCAATAATTGAAAGGGGAATAAAATCTTAAACGTTTATGAAAAAAGACATTTTGGGCCCCATCTCCGAAGTAATGGACATTTATAGTTCAGTGTCCTATAGTATTTCAATATTGGCTATCAAGTTTTATATACAAAGTTTGGATAAGATCCATCAATTTATCCAGTAGCTAATGCTTAAACTAATTTTATATAGTTCATATAAGGAAAAAATGACATTTTGGGTCCCCAGCGCCCCATGAGTGTTAAATTATGAAAAAAAAGTTGCCAGTTACCATCACAGGAGCGTAATTAAAAATGTCCAAAAGTTTCATGGCGATCGGATGAATGGTTTAGTCAGCTATAAAGGACATGCATACACACATACATACAAACTTTCATTTAAATATATATAGATTCATACTGCCCGTACTTTCTTTGGGTAATGAGAAAATTTTAAAGAAGTTTTAAAAATGTTTAAACTTTTTATTGGGCTTTTAACTTGGATTTGATATACGATCGTACTTTGTGTTTTATTGTTTCTCTTTATACTTTTCAGTATGGGGCCGTCCATAAATGACGTCACGAACCAGGGGTTAGGGATCTCATACATTCGTGACTATGTCTTTGAGAGGGGTGTTTAAGAAATGTGACGTCACATCAAAAACGCTCAACTTTAGATACAAGTTCCACTTACATATTTGATTGTTTACAATTTATTTAAAAAACGTTTTACATGGCTTCACGCGTGTTACGACATTAGAGTGCAGCTTTACACTAAAAACATACTTAAATTAGGAAAAAGTGATTTGAAACATGCTCATTTTTATAGACAAAATAACGCTTTTAGGGGGGGGGGTGTCAACGCTTTGTGACGTCATATGGGAGGGGTGTCTAAGTTTTTGTGATGTGGATTTCAGGTAAACCAACGAAACTGCCACATCCCCCCCCCTCCCCCAGTACAGAATCACTTAAAACTTATAATTTGAAACCTATTAGAAAACGTCGTAGATGCTCTTGCAGCGATCTGGTCTTTGGAAAATTGCTTTTGGGGACAGTCCATATATTGCGGAGACCTGTCTTCGAGACGCTTGGTTCTGTGGGCAGTCTGCCAGTTGTAAAAAATTATGTCTTTGAGCTACTTTATTCTGTGGGCAGTCTGCCTGTTGTTGAAACATGTCTTTAAGCCACTCGGTTCTGTGGGCAGTCTGCCTGTTGTTGAAACATGTCTTTGAGTTTGAGTCACATGGTTCTGTGGGCAGTATGCCTGTTGTGGAAACCTGCCTTTGAGCCACAATACAAAATACACAAACAAATTGTGCAATTAAAACAATAAATTTGAGCTTTATTTTAAACTAAAACGACAATAGACGTTTCGGCTAATGCCTTCATCAGTACAATAACATAAAATAGGTATTTACATATATATTTAAATTCTTAAAACATATTATATCATAAAATAATTTAAAATATTCATGTAAAATAAAATGAAAGGAAAATCAAAAACAAACAAGGACACAGGATATAGAAAAAAGGAGGAAGTATCTAAAGTTACAGTTAAAACCACAATGGGAAAAATATTCTGCAGTTAGGTAAAATTATGAATTTGGTTAATTCCATATGGAGCCAACGTGGTTCTTTGGGCAGTCTGCATGTGGAAACCTGTCCTTGCGTTGGCCTGTTGGCATTTTGTTCTGGTTTGCTATGTACATTTTCCATCAAACTGACTCGAGCGAATTATTTCAAATTTCCCTTTATTCCTTTTGGTTTAAAATGATATTTAGCATTGTCAATGTAGGCTAAGTTCTTTATATTTTAAAAATAACTACAACTAGAAAGTAAATATCTTATTGAACTCAGGAAATCTGATATGTAAAAAAGGAAAGAGTGTGAACATATTTTTAAAGCAGGCCTTAAAATTGTGTAGCCTACTCTCATTAACTATCGGATGTTTTCCCAAGGATCTAAGTAGGGCTACTCGCTTGGTGTTTTATTTACACTACAACTACAACAAAAATCGCGGACATTATGTAAAACAAAAAGAAATAAATACTCATAATGCATATCAGTGCTACAGAAAAAATTAGTATTTTAATATTATTACTGTATTATTATTGGATGCTCGAAGATTTTCTATTCCACTTCGATCTGTTGCCCCACGCGTCAAGAAAAGTTGTGTCCAAAAGCCAAAATTAAGTCAAAAAAAACGTCACTCATCAGTTATTTTATTATTATTATTTATTTATTTTTTGTTTTTGTAACAACGTTCGAAATTTTTTCAAAATCATACGTTTTCTGTGAACTTTTAATATTAATATTGATGCCCCGAAGAATCCCGTCAATAATTTTATTTGAAATTAACATCGGAAAACTTTAACATTCGTCTTGAATAAGTCTGACGACTGACGTCGACGTTGTTTTTTGGACCAGGAAAAAAAACTTTACAACAGTTTAGGTGAATTTTCTTACAAATTTTCTGAGACAAAGAATGTTTCACAACTTTTTTTTACCCTGATTGTTCTAATATAATATTCAGTTCATCGTCTGCATCAGAATACGTCTTCAACAATTAAATTACACGAAGAATCACGGTTAACATGATACACTAAACCAATTTATAAATTGAAAAGATAGCCAGTCCACCTTTTAACGAACAGAATACAGAAATTGCTCTGTTATTACTATTATTTCTTTAGAAGCACAATAAAACACCATAATCTTATCTCATTCACAACTTAAATATATTGCATCATAAGTAGCACAACTAAATAAGGGTTAATTAAATGATATTAAAAAAATACTTAATGATCTGTAACAAACTTGGAAATATGATATAAACAAAATATAAGACTTAAGACTATGTCGCTTTTCTGTACCTGGCAACAAGTAAAATTTGAACAATTTAGTTTTGGTTCGGCGGAACTCATCTCAGCATGGTAATCATTGACATACGTGACATATTTTCTATGTGCATTGCTTACTACTGCTAATGATAAAAAAAATTATGAATAAAAAATAAAATGAATATGCAGCTACATTAAAATGATGTTCATTACCATTTGCACTCCCATGTCGTCATATGGCGATGGTCAGTGCACTCGGCGCTAGATCTACCTATGCCTGCCTGCCTGCCTGCCTATTTACTATGACTATATAGTCATAGTACTATAGACTATAGTCACTATAGTTAATTATTAATAGTTATAGTATACTTAATTACTTAACTATACAATACTATGATGCTTAACAAGCTATACTATGGCTTAGGGACCCCGCCTCTTTGGGGCCCCCGGAATTTAAAAAAATCATATTTGGCACTGACAATATCTGGACGTTAAAAGGGCCCCCATGCCCATATCTCAAATAGCCCTACTAATAGACTTAATAGTATAATAGTAATAGGCTATAGGGGGGACCCATCAAGCCTAAATCCGGCCGTCGCAATGGCCATACTCATAAAATGAATGTCAATATTGACAATATCTTAATATTATATGAATATTATCATATGCCATTCATTCTCATTCAAATCATTCATAATAATTAAGTAAGCCATATGAACATGCCATGATACGTTTAAGTAGCCATATTCATATATCATAATGACATTTTGCTTCCTAAGTAAGTGAAGTTGGTTACTTTCTCTATGGTTTGGTTTGGTCATTAAGTATAATATCATTGGGTTGGTTGGTGGGGTCCATGTTGGTGTGTTGATTTGAAGACCAATTTGATTCGAAAAGTGCTGGAGACAAACCACTTTTTCTTGGGTGTTCAGATGCATTGAGCTTACAAGAGCCAGGTCATCTGCAAAGTCAAGGTCTTCCAATGTATTGTTTTTGATCAATTTGATGCCTAATCTGTGCATTTTCGCATGACCCAATCAATTGCTATTCCAAATAACATTGGTGACATGACCCATCCTTGCTTCACCCCTGTTTCGACTGGGAACCATATGATGGAGATGCAACATCAGAGATAATGACTCGAATTGCATTGACGTCAAGTGCTTTTAACAAACTTAGTAATCCTTGTACTAAGAAAAGACTAAGATGAGAAAGCTTGAAATCCCACTCAAGCTATAGAAAAGAAATTAGTTGCCTTTGAAAAGCAATGCCTCCGAAAAATTTTGAATATAAAATTGAGTGATTTTAAATCAAATAAAACAATAAGAGAAGAAACCAACCAAGAATATGTGTCAACTTTTATAAGGAGAATACGTTGGAATTATATCGGTCATGTTCTTCGAATGGACGAGAGAAGACTCCCTCGTCAGGCCTTCATATGGACACCAAAAGGCAAAAGAAAACAAGGAAGACCAAAGGAAGCCCTACGTAGAACAATCAAAAGAGAAAGCTCAACCATGGGTCTAAGAAATAATCAAGACCTAATACAATTGTTGATGGATCGTCGTAAATGGAAATCCTAGACTTCTGCCCTATGTGCCGTCTTCGGCCCGAGAGGAATAACTAATTAACTAACTAATATATCATAATATTAATCAATAATATTTACACTTTCACTGATTGAATAAAATAATGACTTATGATTTATAATCTGATTAATACCCATGACAATGATCACTTAATAATAGTACAGAGTACTGAATATTTTTAATTTTTAGTAAAAATTCATTATTATTAAATATTATTTATCTTAATTTCAGTCCTGCCGATATTGATGAGACTTAAACGAATGCCACCTATGTATAAGCAAGGCTGTGTTTGTGTTAATATTCAATTTGATTATGGAAAATATAATAGGGTCTGGGTCTGTACCCTTGATAATATCACAAAGTGATTCAGAATTAGAAAACGGAGTGAGTAGTATTAAAATTTTATAATAATAATATTAATATGAAGTAATGAAGATAAAGTTACTAAAGTAAGAGGCTTAGGCCTAATGAAAATAAATTATGTTATTATTATAATTAATTAAAACTAATTTAATAAGTTTTAAAATAAAATTTAATGTTAAAATTTATTTTGGTAAAGAAATGTATGTTACACTTACAAATTAAAAAAATATTTTTTTTTAGTTACCATCTGATTCATCAGACGAAGAGCTGTCATGTAAGTCTTGTCCCACTGGAATCTCTGCTGCCCAGTTTTGTAATAAGCTCAGAGAGCTGACTAGACCATTGCTAAATCTAAGCCTAAGTATTCAGTCACCTACAAAACAACTGAAAGATGTAGGCAATGATAAACCTAGAGATTCTAAAGCTAAAAAAAGATTGGCCAGAGGTATTTGAAATGTTTTTATTTTTGTAAATTCAAAATTTTCTAACATCTTATTTATTATTAAGATCCTGTCAAGTTCTAGTGTACAATGACAATGCCAATAAGTCTCACTGTCTAAGTGTTACTAGTTTACTCCTCAATTCATTATCACTGGACAAAATGTGTAAAATCCATTGGATGTATTGGTTGAAGTGCCTACAGGCCATCGTCTGTACTGATAGACTGGGGGCCATATTCCCCGGTAGGCATATAACATAACCACTGCACCCGATTGCCACATATTCATTTCATTAAAATTTTTCTGTGGCTCATTTGGTTAGAGCACCTGTCTGGTAAACAGTGGGTCTCAAGCCCCCAGCAAAAAAAGATATGGCTGTAGATATATTTTTTTTCTTTTTTTTTCTAAAAACATAAAATTAATTTCTTTTTAAAAAAATAAATACAGATTCAGCCCCTTTTTAAATCCCTTATATTAACTTCACCGCCGTCTCATGGGCGGGCGGAAAAACAAAAGTAAAAAATGACCCACTTCCCGTGAAGCCATCGAGCTGAAATTTTGCACACGGACCCGTGTCAACTAACAATGCATCGTATCAAAATTTCAGTTCGATCGAACGTACCGTAATTAAGTTAATGCATTTTTAGTTTATCTATATAAAACTATATGTAGAAGTCGCTATTGTTTACATTTTACGGGTCACTTGACTTCACGCCAGCCATCGGTGAACACATCTCGTGTTTTAACCAGGTGTACCGGCGTGCTTTTGTTTACATTTTACGTGTCACGCTGAGCTCGGTCCAGCGATCGGTGACCAGACCTTTCCCCTCTCCCATCCGCAGGGGTTATAAAGCAAAGGGAAGTTAAGACAGATTCAGTCTGTAAATGTTTGTTGCGTTTGAACATAATCAGTACTTTTAGTTATGTCTCATTTTAAGGGATTTATAGTAAAAAACTTTGTGTTTTTACGGGTTTGTTTTATTTTCTACCTTATTAAATATTTTAGTTGTAATAAATAATATAAAAGCCTAAGTCAATCACTCACTGCTGGATGTACGGATGTGGAACTCTGAGGAACGATGTACAATAGTCTATAACAGTTGAAAAATCATGTGTTGATTAGCACTGTATAAATATTTAATATGACATCATTGTTTGATCTTATATTTTAAAATACAAGGTGTGCATCGGTGCGCAAGATGATTATAAATTAAAGATGCGCTGTAAAAAAATATTATATGACGTCATTGTTTTAGCTCATATTTTAATTTTGGAAAAGGGAACAATGTAAAAAGAGGATTTGATATGGTTAATTGTAAAATACTTTGTGTACATTCCAGGAAGTTTAATATTTCGTATTTATCAAACAAGGATGAGTTACTTGGGCTTTTGACAAAAAACAAAGTAGTCGCCGTAGGCGCCCTACAACCCCTATTATTAAATACTTTGCGTACATTTCAGAAATTTTAATATTTCGTATTTATCAAAAAATGACAAGTTAGTTGGGCTTTTGAAAAAGGTTGGCGCCGTAGGCTCCTTAAAAAAGTGGGCGCCCCGGCACAATCTAGTTTTCAATATTTGACATGTATTTAATGCATTCAAGATTTCTTAATATCATTATCAAGGCAGTAAATTTTTTAGTAGGATGGAAATTAAACTTTTGACAGCCAATTTTTTTAAAACATATTTCAAAAGATAATGACAACTCTTTAATTATTAAATTTTATTTCAGCAGATCAAGTTTCAATGCGTAATGGAGCCAATCTTTGATACCAAACAGTTCTAATTTATTTTTAAAAATTAGATTTTGTTGTGTTTACTGCGTTCCAACTTTTTTACTGTTAAACAAGTAAATTTGACAGTTCTATGTAATAGCCCTAAAAAATCAATTTATTCGGGACTATTGGTTCATAGTTTCAGAAAGGAAAGGAACACGGCATGAGATTTAAATAGACACATGACCACAGTTTGCCAGACCTACAGGCCTCCTTTTCCCCAGAATTAAACCTGTTGCCAGACATGTATCCACCAATGTTCCCTCTAAGGTTCGTTGGTACGTGTGCAAAGTAAAAAAAATCGTGCTCTAAGTTGCACAGCATCCATTTTTTTGTGTGCAATATTTTCCAAAATTTGCTGCGCTGCAACTCAAAATTGCTGCGCTGCACCTGTCAAATATCTGTGCAGCCGCGCAGCTTAAAGGGAAAATTGGTATCCACTGCCTTTACTTATTTATTCTTTAAAAATTTTAACTTTTTTCTTCAACCAAAATCAGTCCTTTACATTACAATCACAGATACTTCCTTGTAAAATTAATGAACTTAAAGCATTTTTACATTCAATAAGGTTTACAATAGTGAAGTGAATATTTGATCTTTTCTAATAGGTAGACAGGAAGCACCTAATGGTGTTATAGAGCGAAGATATGGCTATATTCCAAATCCAAGATGGCCCAAACCCTCAACAGCATATTCTAGACCTTATGAACCTCAAGGGATCAGCCAAGAAGATTCATTACGCATACCAGGTGTCATCTTTAGGTCAAAGGTCCAAACTAAGTCAAATAATAGTCATCAAATGGACCATTCATATCAAGAAATTGATTTTCCTGAACTAAGTTTATCAAATGTCAACAGGTTAGAAAATTCTTCTACCTTTTATATTTCAATAGTACAGTCGAAACCGGTTAAGTCGACGGCGTTGGGGTATGAAAAATGGCATCGAGATAACGGATGATCGAGTTAAAACGAAAACCAATATGGCGACAAAATATTAACATGCGCTTGAAATTTCTTTATATACGTGTTATGCGTTAATTAGTGATGGGACGATTAATCAGAATCGTATCGGAATATAAGAAATATCAATATAATGTTAAATTATGTGATATATTATATTATGCGAAATGGAACGTCCTTGCGAGTATGATTTATGTAAATTATTAGTGACTCGGCTCTGACTGAGACTGAGGCTCCAGTTTTAGTTCATTTGCTCGTTCGTCCTTGAACTTTATTATTTCATGCTATTTACTACTAATACTAATGATGTAATTATAATTAAAGTCATAATCTTAGTGTAAGTTTATTACTAATAGATACCAAGGCATTTATTTGTATAAGGACCAAGGAAAACAATCAATATTCAAATACAGTCGAAACCACTTAAGTCGACGGCGTTGGGGTATGAAAAATGGCGTCGACATAACCGATGATCGAGTTAAAACGAAAACCAATATGGCGGCAAAATATTAACATGCGCTTGAAATTTCTTTATATACGTGTTGTGCGTTAATTAGTGATGGGACGATTAATCAGAATCGTATCGGAATATAAGAAATATAATGTTAAATTATGTGATATATTATATTATGCGAAATGGAACGTCCTTGCGAGTATGATTTATCTAAATGAATTAGTGACTCGGCTCTGACTGAGGCTCTAGTGCGTTTATTTGCTCGTTCGTCCTTGAACTTTATTATTTCATGCTATTTACTACTAATACTAATGATGTAGTTATAAGTAAATTCATAATCTTAGTGTAAGTTTATTACAAATAAATACCAAGGCATTTATTTGTATAAGGACCCAAGAAAACAATCAATATTCAAATAAATATATTTTAAATATATTTGTAGGTACTTTACTTCATAGTCGTTCGCGCATCGTTCTGCGCATGTGGAAAAGAGTCGCAAATATTGCTTCAATTTGTTAATAATTGACTACCATTACGCTAAGACTAGTGTTTACCGTAGTTACAACTATCGAACGACCACTTACACTCATCTTTAAAAATGTTTAGGCTTATTTATTTTAGTTTTAAGTCTTCGGAATTTAAATAATTTATTCAGCTGCAACTTCAATAAGCCCGTAATAGCTTTTTACCCCGGAGTTCGTTTTTGTTGTGTTAGCGACGGTATCTAAATAATATACACGTCATCACTTTTAGTTTACTTCGTCTACGGCTAATGAATGCTTTTTTTTAAAAATTTTAATTTGCTTAGTTGTCGAGGCACTGTACGGTCAAAGGTCACGGCTATTACTACAGCGCTCTAAGTGAATTCAAAGGGACGGGGGGGGGAGTTACGGAGTTTTCTAGTTAGGGATAATGAGGGTGGGGGAGAGAAGGCTAGACAGGTCTTTGATGTTTATATAAAAGGAAGCCTCTTGCTTTGACAAGACCGCGAGAATAGACACCTCCCCTCCCCCACTGTTATACATCTACAGTGGGTTGGGGGGAAGGAACATTTTTCTTTTTAAATTGAGTCAGAGCGTGCCTTGGTAAATGGCCAGTGTAGCTCAACCCCACCTAAACCCCACCCTATTGGGGGGGGGGAATCGTCGTGTGCGCGGCGAATTCAATAATTCTGGCAAGTTGACGAGTGAAACATAATATGGTATTTAAATAAATTCCATCTTATTATGACTGTTTACTCCGTTTTATCAGGTCTTAATCGGTATATTAGCTTATTACCCGGAGTTAATTTTTTGTTGTGTTACGGCAGAATACCAGAGCCAACACGCGAGCGAACGTGACATCAAAATCAAAGCGTTTTCTTAATAATAATAATATTCTGGTCTATAAATATAGACTGTTTGTGGAGTTCGCTAGTGACTGATTTTAAAAAAAATG
Organism: Ampullaceana balthica; assembly: GCA_944989445.1. NCBI lineage: Eukaryota > Metazoa > Mollusca > Gastropoda > Lymnaeidae > Ampullaceana > Ampullaceana balthica. The sequence goes on from CALYLW010000047.1 coordinate 3,690,097, forward strand.
TATTCGCTTAGTCACCGAAGCATAGTACCAGAAGTAACAGGGCTGAGCAAGCGGGCTGTGACGTCACCAGCAGACCCTGGTGAGGCAGAAAATTGGTCCCTTCCCTTGGTTATAAAAAAATCATAGCTAACATTTTCAAAAGCTGGCGATTGGTCATGGGGATCGAGCTAACCAAGTTAAGTTGCAAATTTGGCCCTCTTTTGTGCTCGAGGTACTAGGTTTCGGCGACTTACAAAAATCGAATTAGCCGATGAAAAAATGCTAAGACAAAGAGAGAATTTGGCGGTTCCAATAAAAAACGTCGAGTTAGTGGGGTGGTCAAGCTAACCGAGCTCGAGGTAAGTGGGTTGACTGTATTTAAAATATTTCTCATGGAAATCAACAAGAATTTGTTTTTTATTTTTATTATTATTATATATACCAATTTGAATATACTGTGTCTTTCTATTAGCAAATTAAAATTATATCAGGCTTTTAGCATTGTCAATTGTCCCCCATATTTATTTCCTATAATTATTTATATTCTAATTTTATCTTATTAAAGTACAGGGGAAAAAATATTGTCTCTATTTTTATTATAAGATCACATAGTATTAGAATAGAGTAGAATTGTTACATGATTCCAAATATTAGAACTTAGTGGACACTAACACTAACATATAAACTCTGCTAACATAAAAATGTTTGCTTTATATGAAAGTGTTATAGATGCTGTCAGTTGTAAGGAGATATATCTTAGGATTTGTATCTGAAAACACTGAGGACCTCTAGTAACAATAACATATTAAAGGCCTCTAGAAACATATAAAGGTTCATTTATGACTTCTTTGTGTCTAAGAAGACTAAACATGACACACATGGCAATTTTATGGACCTTACATCATGTCATAGGAAATTCCACTGTACCAAACTTTATAAACTATACTGTTGCTTTATGTCATGAACTTTGTGCTCTCTTTTTAATTTTTATGCTCATTGTTTTCAGAATACTTAATTACCATTATGCAGTAGAAATCTAGATCTGATTTAGTTTCTTATTTTTAAAAAAACATCACATAAATATGCAATGTAGCAATAGTTTAAGGTTTATTACAACAACAAAAAATTGATTAACATTTTTTTCTGAAAATTTGTGTCATTAGTTTAAAATTCTGTTTTCAGATCATCATTAAAACCTGATAAGGTGACTTCAAATAATTCTTCAGAAAGAGAAGATGCTAGTGACATCTCTTCAACTATAGATACACTTCACAGTTTTCACAAAGCCAATGATAAACAGAGGATTTCTTATAGTCTTCATGATAGTATTTCACCAGTAACATCAACACCAGTTAAAAGAGAGTATGATGAGCATGGAAAGTCCCTTGTTACTAGGGAGTCCGGTTTTGGTCCTAATAAAAAAGATAAATTAATTGAAAGAACAAGCAGTTCATGTGTTTCTAAGAATCAGTCTACCTGTTCTAATCAAGATCATCAGTCAAACTGTTCTTATCAAGAACAATTTAAGCCCTTGGGGGGAAAGAACAAGCCTCTGTCACCAAGTCCTCTGGTAGGACTCACATATTCCAGCTCAGACTCAAGTCATGAAACAAATTTTCAAAACTCCAGTGTGGATACTTCTCTCTATGAGAAGTTATTTCCTAATTCTTTCCCACAATCTAACCTTAATCAGAATTGTAGCACATTGTCATCCACCAGCGCCTCCTGGTCTAGAGTGGTTCAAGACAATTCACCTCTGCATTTAACTGAGAGAACAGCACCTCACAGTTCAGTGCCCATATCAGCCCTTGACAGCAGACAGAATTATAAAACAGGAGCTTGGGGAAATAAACTTGAATCTATAGCATCCAGTTTGAAAGGGGACTCGCCATTTTATACCTGTGTGTCTCAAGAATCTAAACAAACTTCAAATAATTTAGAAAGAAAACTACATTCCAATGTTAATAACGTGGGTCATTCCTCATGGTCTGATATTGCAAGGGTATCACCTTCTGGACAGCATTCACCATCACAACATTCTTCTGCCCCTCATTTTTCAAGTACTGGTCACTCAGACAGTTTTTTTCATAATACTCCTCCTGACACAGGAAAAAGTGATAAGCCAAGAAACATTGAACCAAAACGTAGAAACAAAAAGTCTAAAGATAGCTCAAATAAATTAGCTGGTGAGGGCTTGCTTACAAAACAGCAAGTGACCAACCATAGAGTCAATCCTAAGCATGTTGACAGTGGAACCTATACTCTCCCATTTGAAAGTTTTATCACTCCTAAAAAGGGAATAGGAAATAAAAATGTTGGCAGGAAAGATCTTGAGTTATTGGAAAGTCGTTTTGTTGAGCATATAGAGGCCAATACAACATCTCCACCCAAAAAGGTAAAACCTTCTCCTATTAAGAGGTTAAACTTCTCTAAAAGGGAAGATGAAAACCAACTTAGAACACCAGGTAAAGACTCGGCTGTTGCAGTTCCACTGCAGACTAGAACTTCAGAAATATCTATAGATCAGCCAAATCCAACTCCCAGTGAGTCTAAATCTTTGACTTTGAACTCTGGGAAGTTACCCGGCAAGGTTGCTCCTGTTCTTTCTTTGGAAAAGCTCATCAAAGATAAAGAAGTTCATCATAAAGATGAATTTGAGGATGAAAATGAAGATGAAGACGAATATCCGGAGAATAATACTGTCAATACTCGGGTGGAGCAATTCTGGAAGGAAAAATCTGTGACGAAGAAAGCGCATTCAATCTGGTAAAATCATTCATCTTTTGTTACTTAGGGAATTTTTACAATGAATTTTTTTTTGAAAATATCTTTTTAGTAGCAATTAAGGTTGTTAAGACTGCTCCTTTTTAGGGATGACAGTGAGGTATTTGTCCTTAAGTTCAGTTAGTCTGCTGATATTAACATTGTATAACCACTGAACATGTCACACAATTATAAAACATTAAATATTAAGAAAAAATTTGCAAGCAATTTGTTTATACATAACAATCATTAAAAAAACAACAACACTTTTCATAATATTATCGACAAGGGATTTTTAGCTGAAACATTCAATTTTCATTGTTCTGTTCTTTCCTTTCAAGCCTCAACATACACCTCTCAACTGCTTCCCTCAAATGACCTAATAAGGAGGCAATGTTCAGAAAATTTAAAGCCAATGAAGTGCAACTTTAGTGTTGAAATGATTATTTCATGCTTTTTGGAGTAACAACCTCACTGTCAGACTTCACCCACCACTTAATATCTTGTTTCTCTCTTAAATAGGATTAGAACATAGGTTCTTGTTTGTCGTTCTTATTTTCGTAAGATGACCATTCTATACATCTCATTAATAACTGTATGAAGGAACAAACACTGTAACATAATCAACTCCCAGCTCATCAAACTGTCAACACCTTATCATAATACAAACCCTAACTTATCTAACCTTAACTTTCTTCTTCTGTTTCATACACCCGTTTATCATGCACTTGTTAATGTTCATTTTATTCTTTCATCCAATCTCAATCAACCCCAATCACAAACACTCACAATTCATGGAAGCTCATGATCACAACAGTTCATATTCACAACACAAGTTCTATACTTTAACACATAGTCTATATTATAAATTAGTGATTTTAAAAAAGTATGGTATAAAGGCTTTGATCTTGAACATTCATTTCATGGTTTTTTTAATATGAAATTATCTAATCAAATTGATTGTTTGATCAGGAAAGCGGTCGATCAGGCTCACCAATATCTAAGCTTGGTTAACCGTAGTTAAAATGAATTACTTCATAGATAGTGAGTGTAGTTACTTTCATCTGTCTTTATTCATAATCATATTCTAAATATTTGTTACTAAAGTATTTAGGTTCCATGTAATTGATTTGTGTTCATAGTAGATCATTCAAATGAAAAATGTTGATAAATTAAAAGTAAATAACAATCCACTGTTGACTTTTCAAGTGTTGAAAGTGCAGCAGTGAATGGCTCCACTGTGATATCCAGTGAGGAAGACGATGGAGATGTGACATGCCTATCAGGACATTCTAAGAACAAAAAAAATTTTGAACAAGAAATAAATAAAGCTATTGCAAATAGTTTAGAGGTTGCTGAGCCATCAAAAGTAACTTGTAAAGCTGCTTTGAAGAAGTGTGCAAGACGCTATTGCCATTTCATTGAAGGTACTTACTTTTCAATCAATTCTTAAATTTAAATATATCGATTAGTTCTGCACCAATAGACTTAGAAGTCTATCAATAATTATGTCAATGGTTCAGAATTACAAAGATTAAAATATCATCATGAATTTATGAAAATATTTTTTATGGTTGATTTTATTTTTAAATTGTTTCTAAATCTGCAAATAGTTGTTATTTTTTTCAAAAAGTCTTACTTTTTTTAAAAGCTAAAAGAAAAAAGCATGTCACTTGATTTTTGCACACAGATGACTTGATTAATAGCCTAATGGCTTTTTGCATCAAATGTTTCTCTAAATGGAAACCCCATGCCATTCTTAACTAAACGTTTTTTTACTTTTTACAGAGCACCAAGTTCCCAATGTAATGAGTGAAATGTATTTTTTAATTCAAATTTTGACTTGTTCGGAAATAGATAGAGAACTGCTTCAGTTTGTAGGTCAGTCATTTTATTTTCCTTCTTACTTACATCAAATTGTTGTTTTCATTGTAAACATACCAAGTAGATGTTTTCCATGACTCATGGCCCAAATTTTATTTCATTAATACAACTTTATTATTATAAGGGTTAATTTATGATTGAGAAGATATTATCACTAATGCATTAAGGCTAAGGTGTTCTTTAATTTTGCAGATGATCACTGTAGTGGGACTTACTTCCGGTCAGTTCATAATGGAGTTTACTTTGCTGTTACGGTCATAAAAAGACTGAAAAGGTAGGTGATCTATTAAAATGTGTGCATACTTTCAGGTTGTTTTTTTTTAAATACTTTTAAAAAAAACGCTTTAGAGATTTTATTTTTCACCTCTCAGAGAATTTCAGGATTGTATTTTCTATGTTTAATTAACTTTCATAATGAGTTGATTAAATTTTATAATGCTTCTAATCATTAAATTTGAAGCCGGGAAGTCTTATATTAAAAAAATAATATTAGTTGTGTTTACTACATTCTGCCTCTCTAGCCTCTTCTTGGCTTTAGATAAAACATATCTTGAGCTTTTAGTGACTTCCCAAAGAATTGAGTTATTTTCCCCCAAGCTTCACAAGTTTTTTTCGGAGGCTGTACAGAGCAGACATGAGGTAATTCTTTGTTCATAAAAGATAAAGAGACTGAGATTTATAAAATCCGATTGGAAACTAGTTATGTTTTAAGGAATAATCAAATTTTAAAAAAGTTTAAATGGAAAATATTTATTTTAAAAAAATAATGCATTTAAACATGACTAAATTTATAGTGAAAGTAGCTTTTAAGGTGAAACGTACCCTCTAAACATTTATGGTAATTGTAGCTTAAGTTAAATTTTTTTTCTTTCTCAACATTTAAAGTGATCTAAAGTTTAAAGAGTGAAATATATTCTAATGTTAGAGAGACAGTATTTATGGTAATAATAACTTCATTTAGCTGACATACAGAAAAGATGGATCAATTTATATCCTGTAAATCAAACTGAACCAATGGCTATACAGGTCTCAGGGACACTTCATGTCACATAAACTGATCAAATCAACATAGTTTTGCCAAAGTCAGCTTTCCTGGTGTCAATCCCAGTCTCATCTCAGGTTCAAATCCTTGTAAATGAGATTGGCATAGGTTTTACGATCCATTTATTATAATAATTATGAACTCTTATGTCTTGTAACCCATCAAAGCATACCTATGAAATTATGTTTGGTTAGGAAATGGTGAAATCAACTAGCTATGAATTGATTTGATGACTATATTATTAAAACTATTTGAAAGAAGGACAAAGTATATTTCCCAAACTATTTGAAAGAAGTTTGTTTTTAAATTTTGACTTACTACTTTCGCTTATCTTTGAAGGACCCTGTTTTGCCACCTAACATGGAGTACAATACTTTTAACCCCAAAAATGATGGAGCTCAAAGTTTTCCTGATGCCAATCATTTCCATGTTTTCAAGTGTCAGAGGTTTGTTGTTAGTCTCTAGGAATTATTGTTATAATTTCTTTGACAGAATCATTTCATCAAATGTTTTAAGTTGAATGCATATTTGTCTCATGGGAACATGGGGCATCATTTCATCAAATGTTTTAAGTTGAATGCATATTTGTCTCATGGGAACATGGGGCATCATTTCATTAAATACTTCTACTGTTACTTTACAGAAGAGATTATTTTAATGCCCTTAAGATAATATATTTATAATTTTGAAAAAATGTTAACCTGAACTAGTAAAGGAATGGAATAAAAGGGAAGTTTTTTCCTTTCCTACTTTATGATGCTTCTAATAACATTTCTTTAGACATAGTCTTTTTTGAATTCAGCTATTAATGCCATAAGCAATTACATTTAAAACAGTAAATAAAACCTTCAAATCAAAGCAATTCATAATTTCTTTTATTTTTAAGCAATGAGTAATTTCATAAATTTTTAGCAATTAGTAATTTCATTTATCCCATACAGTGAATAATTGGTTTGAATAATTTAAACTTATGAAGTGGATAGATGACTTAACTTGTTTGTTTTCAGGGACAATTTTTTTGCCTTCTATCGACACTACCATGATACCAACAACATTTATGAGTTCAAAATAGAAAATCAGATCCAGTATGTGTATGATGGTTGTACTCCTGAGCAGAACTCAATGATCAATCTTGTACACTTAGCTCAGTTGTTTTTGGATCACATGATTTTGGTATTTATCTTTTTTTTTAAAAATCATTATTCACCAATGTGGAAAAAATTGTCTCATCTTGAAATTAAAATAAAATAAATTTCAGACTTTTCAGGTCTTTAAAAAAATTAATCTGTTCACTAATATAATTTTTGAAGAATTGTCTAACTCTAATAATTTCTTTGACCTTTTCCCAGTGTTGTGTTCATCAAAGTGGGGAAAAGGTTGATCTTTTAAAATTGATTCAAAGCAAAGACCACGATGAAAAATTATTTCAAAAGTAAGCATTTTAAGCTAAATGAATTACAACTCATTTAGATATGATTATATTTGAGTAATTGAATATTACTATATGAATCCCTACACTGACTGAATTATGGACTATACCATGTTTCTTTGATGTTTAAAACCAGGATTTAGCTCTTATTCTTATCATCAGGGTGTGGGTGCTACAGTATTTTTGTAAATTTTATTAGCTGGATTGGGGGAGTTTCTTAGAACAGTTACCCCCATGGACTTTACTATTTGCAAAGACATTGTTAATTTATTCCTCACTTCTGTTTGAGATCATCATTTTCAGTCAACTTCATCTAATTTAAGTGCCTTATTTTTTCATGTATTCTCTTTTCCTTGCAAATATTCATTAGGGTGGGGGGTGTAGTACAGAAATAGTTATGGGTTTTTATGATCTGCAAATTTATTGACCATAAGTGCTTACACTTACAGTGATGAGGCATTGACTTATCCCTATATAAATCAATATGGGGATAACAGTTTTTAAACTTTACTCAGGTAAATGTAGTTAATGCTACCTACTAGAAATTTCACCTATAGACTTTTTGCAACACTGTTACATACTAGAAATGTCATGTATAGCAGTGCTTCTCAAGTGGTGGTCCGCAAACCGGTGCCGCCAGTCCGCCGAAGATATCAAGAAAGGACAGAAGAATATAATTATGATCCTCAATAACTAACCCTTAAAAATACGTCAATTTTTTGGCAATAAGCCCATCAAATAAAACAAATAAAATAAAATAAATTAAATTTCTCTACCTCGTCAATACAGGGAAAATAATGCACCAGTCTCTGGTGCAATGGAGAAATTCCCACACTTAAAAGGTTGAGAAGCACTGATGTATAGAATACATTATAGAATAACTAGGGGTTGTAGGGCGCCTACAGCGCCCACTTTTTTCAAAAGCCCAAGTAACTTATCCTTGTTTGATTAATACGAAATATTAAACTTCCTGAAATGTACACAAAGTATTTTATAATTGTTTGGGTAATTGACATCATATAATATTAAACGGCGAGAAACACCACACGCTCTGTTAATCTCGAAACCAAAATGATACCTTTCTTTTTTAACTGCTATGGACTGTTTTACTACGTCCCTCAGCATTACGGAATGACTTGGGCTTTTATTATATTAGATGTTACATAGTAGACATTTCATTTTCATAAAGAGGGATTATGCAACAATTTTACAGAGTTAGCTTTATTATGGACAATTGTTATCCACTTGTGTGAATAAAATACCATAGAATAACTGTCTATTGACACTTAGTCTTTTCTGTCTATGCTATAACAACTTATACTATTAATCTCTATGTCAATAAATATCTTGAAACTACAATAAAAAAAAATGAAAGGGTCTTGAAATAGACTCAACCTAAAGATCCACAAATGCTATCTCACTCTCTAATCATATAATTCTCCTATTTGATGAACAAATAGTTAACATCTCATTACTGCTACATTCTCTACTGTGCATATTTGTTAATCACACCAAGTATCAACCACACAAAGTCTTTTGTTGCAATTTAAAATATGTTTATCCTAAATTTTAAAAAAATATTTTGCATGATTTCAGCTTGTATGAGACGTTTTGCCAGGCACGCTATGTAAAGAATATCATGCCCCAAACAGGTTTCTCAGAAAATCAGATGTTTTTTAAAGACTTTCTTGAGACTCTGAGCAGCCCTTCCTTTAATGAGCATTTGCGCAATCTTGTGGTGCACAAAATTTTACAGGTTAGGTCTTAGTGACTTTAATAAAATTTCTTTCAGTCTGCTAATACAATTTTAAATCAGTTGTGCAATGGTTACCCATGCTTGGACGGTTTCATTATTGTAGCATCCATTAACTCTTGAATTTTGAACCACTCATTATTGCTGCATTTCAGTTTTTACAATTTTATAAAAATATTTTAGAACTTTGTATAGAGCAATTATTTCTGAATCTCTTTCCATTCATACATATTTGTAAATCTGTTTTTTCACCTCACGTCGCCATAGCCTTGTTGGTTTTTCTTACAGTTGAATTTAAAGAATATTTGGTTTATTTTAAATGAGAAATTTAAGGGGAAGTGCAGGTTAGAAATGCGCAATGTACGTTATTTTTAATTATTGTTAGCTTTTGAGATATTTGCCCTCTAAACAAAGCCAATTTTTATTTAAATTCAAATAAAAATATTATATAAGAGGGTGATGATGAACCTTTTTGTGGCCGCGTGCCCAAAATTCAATCAAAACCCACTTATTTATAGGAAATTTCCAACACAAAGTGTCACCAAAGTGGTTTGATTAAGGAAGTAATATTTTAGTTGCGTGCCGGCTGATGAGGCATGCGTGCCATAGCTTCGCCATCACTGATATAAGATCTTATAAAATATTTTAAAATATTGTTTAGCAAACCCTAAAAATGGGGGTTACATAATTTGAAACCTAATATAGTGTTTTTTTGATTCCATTCATGTATTTGAAATTGCCCAACTAGTCTTAGTATTACACGACATTATTGAAATATTATTTTCCTATCTGCCTATAGCCCATTAAAGAAAATATGTCAATACCAAAGTTAAATTCCAATTATCTTCAAATTTCATGTCTAAAACAAAGAGAACATTTTTAATTTTATAATCAAATATAAAATCAAATATTTTCAGCTAAACTCAACTGAGTTTAATAACGTGAGAAATCTGCACTCTGTGATAACTGTGGAAGAAAATCAGGTATGACTTTTCAGATTTTTGTATTTACTAATTTAAATATTAAAATTATTTTTTTTTATATGCTATTCACTTTCAGGAAAACAAATGTGATTAAAAAAAAATTCCATTTCTTTTATTTTGTTCTACAGACTCCTTTACGCTCCACCAAATTTACAGAAGTCGTCATGACTTTGTGTGTGTTAGGAAAATTATTGGGATATTTAACCTTTTCATCTTATAATACAGGAGCGCTTAACATGCCCCCAGAACTGGCTGAATTGACCTTGACATTGAGAGAGGCAGTAAGTGAACCGTGTTAAAATTGAAATTTATTTGATGACCCTAATAAGTAGAATTCTTTTTTGAAAAATTCTACCTTTTGAATTTCAGCTTATAATAAATAATATATATCCTTACTATGACAACGCTTATTAAATAAAAAAATTCAACTTAAGACATTTAAAATGTTGTATCTAACATAAAAATCATTCATTTTATACTTCAAATCTTAACTCTGTTTGTTCCAATAATGACTAAATTAGTGATCTTTAGGCTTGTAATCATTTGAGAAATATGCTGGTTAATTTTTATTTGGAAATTGAAACAATTTGGACATCTCTCGGACTTAAATGAAAAGGAAAATGATCTTATTATTAATTAGCTTCACATTTCATTAATTTATAGCTATCTATATCTAAATAAACAACTTAGCCGAAATTTAATTAAATATGTTAATAATATGGAAATGGCAATTGAATTCTATTAAGTTAATTGTTTCAATAATTGGAAGAGAAGCCTGATAAAAAATATCATAATTTAATGTTATTTGGCTTTAGTTTAACATCAATCTCATGAATATTGATTTTTGTTGACTACAATGTAGGTTCCACTTCCTTTACCACTGCCAAGACTTCTGAGAGATGCCTTTATCAATGGGCATCTGTGCTTGACTGTCCCTTGGATTGTGGAATACCTTTCCATGATGGACTCGATGGCACCTCAACTTGTTGTTTATCAATCTCTCCTTAAAAAACTTCACTTTGTTCAAAGGTAACTCAAAGTTCTTTTGACACAGTTTCTCACTATATAATTTTGCTTAATTTCTTTAATTTTCAATCATTTTTAATTAGTCTCTGAGACATGCATGTTAACTAACTCAGCTGGCATTGAGCAGTTATTTATAATTTACAGTAGAATCCAGTTATCTTGACCTCGATGTTACTCGCCAACCCTATTATATTGACATTTTTAATTAGAACTGCTTAATTCTCTCTGTCTTAGCATTTTCTCTTCGGTTATGTTGATTCTGAAACTAAAATATCTCAAACACAAAAGGTGATCGAATTTGCTACTCAACGTCGAATATCTTTCTTAGTTGCCAGGCACTGCGCAAGAGTGGCAGCGACATGAAAGTGATCCGCGTTGTCGGTTGGTCACGTGTTCACCACTCTTGCGCAATTCCTGTCAAATCAGCTAATTATAAAAAAATATTTAATATAAAAAAAGTCATGAGCCAAACTAATGAGGAAACAGTGAGGATAAGGAAATTTTTTTTAAAACATTATTTTTCATTTGTCAACTCGCTAGAATTACATTAAAATTGTAATTAATGGTTGTTTAAAGATTTGGCTGATTACAGTTGTACATAACAAAACATGAAGCCTTGGTAATAGGCCAATATGGAAGAACTGAAGTTAGGATTAACCCTGTCCGGATTGAACAGACCAATGCTGATTTTAGGACTAGTTAACCATTAAAAACCTTTTAAAATACCACAATGTACTGTGTGCAGACAAGTTGTCATTGGCAACCATTCATTCAACATCTTTATCACTCCACTACTGCTAGAGTTTTATTCATAAAAGATAGTCAAGTGGAAAAAAAATGTTTTAACGTTGCCAATTGCTTCATCAAACTAATCGAAACAATGCTCTAAAAACACATCCATGTACATTCTCATCATATGGGTACATCATGAACATAATGGAAAATCAAGGACATGTTAATATAATACAGCCATAATGGTTTTCTTTTATCTCGATCATTAGTTGTCTCTACGCTTTTTGGAAACCTGGCAACATAACCAGGTTTTACTGTTTTTTTCCTTAAAACAATATTATTTTTAAAAATCAAATATCTTTAAACTCAATTCTATATAAAATTAAATGTATGTCAAAATCATATTGGCTGACTCTTGGTAATGACTTTCCATGGGAATTTATTTAAATGTGTTTTTCTCACAATTTTATGAAAGGAACATGTAGATTTATAATGACAATGAAAATTGAGAACTTAGATTGATAAATTAGAACCTTAATTACATGCACACAAATAAATCAAACAGAAATAACAAGAAAGAAAATAAACCTATCTGAAGTTACATGTAAGAACTTAAAAGCGAAGAGAAATATCATACATGAAATGAACTACATGAGTGAATTTGAGACTGAAAAAAAAAGTTTTTATGCTAAAATCTCAATATACATTTGAATTAAATAAAATTGAAGAAAAATATATTTTATGTTATAAAAAATCAGTAAAAATGTAGATAAATAGTGTTAAAAATGTAGATAAATAGTGTTAAAAATGTAGATAAATAGTGTTAAAAATGTAGATAAATAGTGTTAAAAATGTAGATAAATAGTGTTAAAAATGTAGATAAATAGTGTTAAAAATGTAGATAAATAGTGTTAAAAATGTAGATAAATACAGTAGTGTTAAAAATGTAGATAAATAGTGTTAAAACGTCAGTTGATTTTAATTAAATTAAAATCTCAATTTGCTATGGAAAAAAACCCAGTTTCTATTATTGAAATCTGGTATTTTCAGACATGCTTGGACAAATCTGTACAAGGAAGGTCATCGGAACACAGGATTATTGATTGTCTCCTGTATTAGTGCATTATTTGAGGTGAGTTTCATAGGGCAGCAGGACTGTATTTGACAAGACTTGCGCTTGACACAAAAAAAATAATTTTTATTAAATCACTAGCCCTTAGTATTTGGTAGAAGATTGTAAACCAAACTTAAGCTAATAGTGATGTATTCAACAAATTAAATGACTAAACAGATTTGTTTTTGTCCGCTTTTTACAGTTGTAAATATTTTTTTTAGCATCATAATTATTATTAATCTTACTGACTTAATGATCAGTCATTAATCTTTTTGAAATATTGCTAAAATTGGATTTTTAACAGGTTCCATCTGTTCCAAGTGGGTACTTTTTCTCCTGTGATAGCTCTAAGGAAGATTTTAATAACACCTCAAGTTGTGGTATGACCTTTAAAATAGTGAGTGATTTCTTACATTGGAAAATTCTCTGCTTTGTTTTTATCCGGACATTCTAAGTTTTCTCTTTGTAATGTAGACTGATTTTGGGACCATTTCAGGGGAATTTTTAAAAGCCAAGGCTTATCTGGTAGAATACCTATTAACTTCTTGGAATAAAATAAAGCTTTTATGCTATTTTTAAATCCTTTATATTAACTCGTGTCTGCTTGATGCCTTGCTTGAATGCCGAAAAAACTTTGGATCAATTTTTAACCCACTTCCTCGTAAGATAGCGAGCTGAAATTTTTGCAGGCAGACATCAAAATTTTAGTTTGATCAAATGTACTGTAATTAAATTAATTGATCAAATGTACTGTAATTAAATTAATGAATTTTTAGATTATCTCTATGAATCCTGTTAATTTTTGTACTAGAGTGTCGCGGTGCGTATTATATTGAACAATCTTTCCTATCGCGCTGTGCGGTGCGTATTATAATAAATTATATTGACATTACTTTTTAAAAATATGTTCCTGATCCGTGCGCATTATATTAAACATGTTTTACGAGACATAACTAAAATTTTGGATTTTCGGATTGTTGTGTGATGCGTAATACAATGAACATTCTTTTAGTTATGTCTTGTATATAAAGAATTTATAGCCAAAAACTGTTTTTGTTTTGTTTGTTTTTTACATTTGTGTTTAAAATTTTAAAATTTAATCATTTGATAACATTGCTTAGATGGGCATACTTTATTGTGGGTTAAAGAGGAAAGGACCTTGTAAGGGTTAAACATGAGAGTCCCAACAAAATATTGGTTGGTTGTACTTTGCCTCTCAACTCTATTGGAGGATGTCAGGTGGATTTCAATCTACTTCGTTCAAGTTAAATTTGGATTTAGACTATTATAATGCCATTAGTACATTAACTGCTAGCTGCTTCTATCTTAAGGCTATTATTCCATAATTAAAAGTTATTAAGCTTGATTTTTATTCCTAGGATTACCAGAAACTTGTATCTCATAGACTTCTGACTTCATGCTGTTCATATTTAGGTAACCATTTTTGGTACATAAAATATTTCAAATACACTTCAAATTTTTCATTTTTTCCCCTTTGCCTGGAATCAGTTATGTTGTAATATAAACTTATTGAATTACTAAAAAATAAGTAAAGTGCATGTTCCTTAGCAGTGACATAATAGGAACTTATCTTTGCTCACTGAGTTGTAACCCTTTGCAAAGTTTTTTTGAAACTGGGACAGTGCTGTACACTAGATATTCCCTAATTGTTGGTCATCAGATCAGTCCTGGTTTGAGTTTAATTAATAGAGTTTATAGTTCTCACTCAAAAAAGGGAATAAATCTGGCTTGGTGGAGAGGCAAAATTAATCATTTGTCAAACTCAAAATTTGGTTAAAAAAATCGTGTACAGTGCTTTCAAAATGAGTGTTATGCCTTAAATGAAATGAAATCCATTGAGAAAAATGCAACAATAATCAGAAGGTTCATTCCAGAACAAGGACGGGCATTGCTGACAATGTTTTTGATCAACCACAAACCTGTGCTCAAACACAGACCAGTTGTACCTCTGACACCTAAGGAAGATGTCCTTCTTGCACAACACAAGTCCACACAAAATTGGTCGGAAATTGAAGATTGGTTAAACTCCTCTTTGTCTCTTGACTCTGTGAACATGTAAGTTTGTCTGTGTGCACATGTACATTTGTAAAATTGACCTGAATGCACATGAATATTTGTACCTATATACTTGAGTATAAGTCTATCTCGAGTATTAGTGATTGTAAGTATAGCTATAGTATAAGTCAACCCCCTGATTTGTCTCTTGAAAAGCCTTTATCGTGTTGATAAAAATTTATAAAATGAGTTACGTGTGTATAAGTCAAACCCCTTAGTTTGGCCTTGAAATTTTAAAAAAAACTTTAAAAACTCAACTATTCTCGAGTATATTCAGATATTTATATCCTGACAGCACATGTAACTTTTTAAGACACCTCAATATGTAATGGTGATTATAGAGCTTGATAAAGAAACCATAATGGATAGCTTGTAGTTAAAAATATATTCTTGTTAAATTTAATTTCAGTTCAGATGGAATGAAGAAAAGTAATGTTATTGATGATGAAGTTGTCCCTGCTTATGTTCTGACAAGACTTTTGGCCCACAAAGACATGGATGATCTGGTATTTTGAACTTTATGAAGTCTCAAATGCTCTTCTGAATATTTCCTCACACAGTAATTGTTAGAACTGATGAATTTGATGAATTGTTAGTTAGAATAAATTAAGTCAATTCAATGGTTTCAGTAGATTAAGTCAATTTATTAATAGACTAGATTAGTTTCCAGCTGAATGAGATAATTTTAAAATATACACTGTAGTGTTAAGTGAATCTTTTTATTTGATGTTGTTGAAATATTATGTAATAGAAATAAATGTCTTTAGGATGACCTGGAGACCAACTTAATACAGAGCAGCCCCTACCTGAGAGCAGCTGTTGACATGTCAGTGGATGTACTCACTGCCAAACTTGGCGACTACACCCACCGTACAATATTGAGACTACTGGTGTTTGAAGCTAAAGTTGAGATCAGGGCCCAGTTTCTGGGAATAGGACAAGGTCATTGTGCAGACAGTCTGAAGGTGGGTTACTGAGACATTAGATTACACAGCCAGCCTTAATGGGGGGTTACAAAGAGATTCTTAATATGATCCATTTGTTTTGACTACTAAGTGAATTCTGAGGTCTTCTGTTAATATATTTAACATGTATGCCAGCATCTACAAAAAAGAACTCTTAAAGTAAATGATACTGTTAACTATAATATAATGCTTTAAATAACATTTTTCTTCAGTCACAAGTGGGCCTGTCAACGTGTACCCGGGACCCGGGTACCCGTTGCCGTCTGGATTACCCGGGTAGTAAAATTCCGCCCGGGTACCCGTGAAAATGTGGCCTTCAATGTCTATATTAACCAATCTTCGGCTCGCATGCCGCTTTTTTGTGTTAAATCTAATGCTCGCGAAACAATTTATCAAATGAAAATTTTTGTTTAAAATATATGCTGTGAAATACATCTAAGGAGAACTATCTGTCAACGGGAAATACAATGCGGTCTCGACCAGTGGCGTAGCTAGAACTTATGCCGCCCGGGGCGGTCTCCAATTCGCCGCCCTTCTTAGGGGCCGTCCATAAATGACGTCACGCACCTAAGGGGGAGGGAGTCTCATACGTTTGTGACGATGTGTGACGAAGGGGGGGGGGTGTTTAAGAAATGTGACATCAAGTCAAAACGCACAACTTTAAATAAAATTTCCACTTAAATATTTGATTACTGACACTTTATTTAATGACGTTTATGTAAAACGCGTGTTACGATATTATAATGCAGCGTTACACTAAAAACATACTTAAATGACAAATTTTTTATTTGAAACATGCTCGTTTTCAAATAGAAAATACGGGTTTTATGGGGGGGGGGTCAAAGCTTTGTGACGTCTTATTGAAGAAGGGGTCTACGTTTTTGTGACGATTTGTGATGAGGGGGGAGGGGGTGAAAAATCAGACAAAATTGCGTGACGTCATTTATGGACGGCCAGTTAGTCGATTATATTATGGTTTTTATAAATTAAGAAACATGAATAAAAAATTGTAATTAAAACGAAGTAAAGGTGGGGAACATGGTTACCATCGCATGCCATATTTATGTAAGCAGTAATAAAAGAGGCCACATACGATTATATACCTATAAATACAAATTTACAAAATACAAGATAATTTTTTTAAAGACCACAAGAAAGTTACTGAGGTAGCAGGTCCCCTTCCAAATGAGACAAAACATATTCCAAATGTACAATTTACACCAAAAAAAACCCATTACCAATCACTATTGTATTTATAAATAAATCTTTTTTTTTCAAACAAAGAAAGTGTATACATTAGTATGTTATCATATTTATACATTTACTTTCCTCACTTTCATAATAGAAAAATCGTGTATCATGGTATCAAAATTAGAATTATCTGTAATATCTTGTTCTATCGACTATGGAAAGTATTGCAAGATTTTGTTGACTTTAAAAGCTCATTGTGGAACGAAGATAATTTTTTATCAACTTCTGTTTTGAGAAGCTCCTTTCGTAACTCGCGACACTGATAGAAATAGTTGAAAAAATTCATAGCAAAATTACAATGTTGGGTGCAGAATTTTCAAATCTATAGTGTTGAATAAATTTTAATAGATCAAGGGGGCCTTTTCCCCCGTTTTTCTAACATAATGCCTCTTCTTGTAGTGTAGATACAACCATAAAAATCTGGATCCTTTTTCTGTCCATATTGAACTGTTCTTTATCAATGTCAACAACGTCATTTATTTGATGTTCAAATGCTTCATTTAGTAGGTTATATGGTATTACGAATATTTTCTTGCAAGGACATGCAACTCATCAAAGCGTTCTTTTATTTTCTTTTATAATTAAATCCATTGATAAAAACATTTCTCGTTTTACTTCTTGTTCTAAAAATAGAACCATGTCTTCTGAATTTTCCATACTCGTATTTTTTTCTCCTTGGAACTCAGCGTTCAGTTGATATTTCCTTCTCTTCAGAAATTGTTTGGCTGATATAACAGCATTTTGTATTAGTACATCTCTTTGTTCCATGCAATGGCTTTGCATTAATTTAATAAATGACGGGTTCCCATACATTGTGATAACATAGAAATGAAAAAGATTACATTGAATTGAGTAAAATTCCAGCATCTGATCTCGTTTTCCTAGTTACTTCTTCAGACGTCAATTTTTCCAAGGCGATTGAAATTATAAAGCTTGTCTTTTTCAAAATTATTTATGCCTATTGTGGTGTTTATTAATGGAAAAAATTTAATGCTTTCATATTCTTGTCATAAATCTTATTAATTTTCAATACATTAGACAAATTTAAATTATTTATACATCATTTTAATTTGATAGGCGTAACATTTTTAATAAATAACCGTATTTTAATGAAAAACAAAAATTATTTGTGCTACTTTAAATGCAATTTAAAAAAAAATATTTTAAATAATTTACCTTACAATAATTTTCTGAAAACTGAAACAGTAATATAAATTACTATTTGAAAGTTAAACACAATATTTGAACCACCATGCCTTTAGGTACGTGTTTGCGCATCATTCTGCGAATGTCAAAATTCCACGTACAAACTGTCGTGGCGATACTAATAGCACATATTATTCGGCCCAGCGGTGATGTGTCTTTTGCGTACTTTTCTTACAAAAGAGTCATCTCTGAGACTTATACCGCTTAGTTCTCCAATCAAATCGATACATTTTTTAGCGATTTAAAACTTTTAAACTGTTTTATGTAATCAAAAATATTTTGTGCAAATCCGTTAATTAAGACACGAAATTACAAATATTTTTATATCACCTTGGTTTTCCCCCTTCAAAAGAAAAAGAGTGGTTGCCGGAAATGGTTTTACTTTTCAAATGCCCTACAAATGCCGCCCCTTTAATGAGTGCCGCCCGGGGCGGACCGCCCCCACCGCCCTCCCCCCCCACCCCACCCTTAGCTGCGCCACTGGTCTCGACAGACCACAATGTATTTGATACATCTTTTTTCTCTGAAAAGGAAACTGAAATCGCAAACAAGAACATTTTGGTTTTTTGAATGAATCATATAAAGAAAACAAAACTCCTCTGCCGAAAATAAGGATGGACTGTTTAGAGATGAAAGAGGCCGTGTTTGTTGTTGTTAATAAAAACATTGAACTATTTGATTGCTTACAATTTATTTAATGACTTTTTACATGGATTCAAACGTGTAGCGATTTTTAGAGTTCAACTTCACATTAAATAACAAAAGTAAATGACAATAAAGTTATTTGACAACTGCACATTTTCAAAAAGGAAGTATGGCTTTTATGGCTCTAAGCTTTGTGACATCATATTGGAGGGGGCTCTAAGTTTTTGTGACAACCTGTGATTTGGGAGGGGGGGGGTAAAAATCGGCCAAAATCGCTTGACGTCATTTATGTACGGTTCCTAAGACGCCGGACGTGTAGCAACTGTGTGAAATGAGGTGCATGGAAGGTGGCTAGGTAGCATTGTATAGCGGTCATGACGGGGAAGATTATGTGATGTTTCGATCGGGTAACCCGGGTACCCGTTCGAAATTTGGACGGGTACCCGGGCAGCATTTTCAACAATATTGACAGCCCTAGTCAAAAGTCATATTTAACATTTTCACATAACTGCCAAAAATATAAGGAATGAATTTAGAGATCCTAACAAGAATACATGCTCTTACAATTAATTTACAAGGTATCACGCATTATAAATAGTTTTTATGTTATTTTAATAATGACTGAGCAAGTTGAGGAAAATTTTATTAAATATTTTAATTTTAACCCACTCAAATATTCCATAAAATATATTGTCAAGTCATTTTTAAAGATACAAAAGCGATGTCCTTGCAAAAAAAAATGACAGTTATATTGTATAGATTTTGATAAATATAACTTAGGGAATCAGTTTTATTCTTGTCTTTTAAATAGAAAAGATGTTGGGTTTGAAGAGTTAAGTATTGCATTTTAATTTATTTTGTTAATTCATCTATACTCTAAGAAATGAAGATGCATAAATTTCTCAAATTGTATTTTTAGGTAGGTCTTTGGAATCCAATCTTTGTCTTTAATTTTATACCTCCATTTTGCTCTTGCAAATTGGGCTCAAATCGTCATCATCTGATTCATTTTGACATTAATATTATCAATGAAAGTTTTCATTTAGGTCATGGGTTTTCATTGTTATTTCTTTGAAATATATCATAACTGTTGGTTTTGAATTTTAAAATGCTTTTCAAAATGTCAGTCAAAAAATTTAACTCCAGATTATTCACTTCAAGAGGCTTGATTAAAAGAACACAACTGATAGAAACAGAAATAGGAACTTACATCATTTCTTTGGATTTATTTCCCCTTCGCCATTAAAATCAATAATATATTTTAATCTCCATTGTACTAGTGGATTTTAAACAGCAATGACATTTCAAAATGACCAGCATTATCTGCAATTATGATAAGTTAATGCATTAGAAACATATTCTGCTATTTTTTGTATCTTTTGAACTCCTTTAAGTCTACTACTCTTTCCTTGCAGGACAAGATTGTTGCTCAAGCAAATTTGATAGCATTGCGGTATACAGATAAAGCAAGGACTAGTTTTTATGAAGTTGTTGATAGGTAAGTACACATTTTAAAAAAAAATATATACATCATTCCAAATTTTTAATAAAATTTTCTATAACTTGGGATTATATGCAAAAATAAATCTTTTGTGTTCAGATGTTGCAATAAAGAACTACCCGAGATGATCCACTTTCTTACATCTAAAAGAGAAGAAGATATCCAAGAATGTGTCATTCATCTGTGTAAGAAGCTCATCATCCGACACATGGAAGAATGGAGGAAAGTCCAGCTCTATCCTGGTGAGTACTGGAATGGCAACTGTAAGTGCAAATAAACCTTTATTTCACTAAATACCAGAGATTTTGGTAAATTTGGAAAAACAGCAATTTTTCGACACATGTTCAACTTACACATGTCGGTACCACCTTTACATTTTTTACTCACTTCTCGGCATGTAAATTCCATGTCTTTATAATATTATATTTGAACTACTTTAGTTGATATATTATAAGTAAAAAAGGAAACAAAAATTGTTGAAAGATTATACCAAGAAAAACTTAACACCAATATTTTTAGCCACTTAATCATGAAATGATAAATTCAGCCTATAAAATTATTTAATATGACTTATGGAAAGGAAGTTTGATGTGTTAACTATCTTTTAAAATTGGGTTGGAAAAAATACATTCCAGATCTGATATAAACATTTTTTGGTGAAAGTTTAATCAATAAGAATTTTGAAGCAACAAAGTTCACCATCTTTACTACTGAAACTTCTAACTGTGTGATCTATTTGTCATTGCAGAATTTTTCCATAGGATTGTCATCCGTGAAGCTGAGAAGTGCAGCCGTGGCAATACGAAACACTTGAGTCTGTATCCTAGTGATTACTCCAGAAAACTGGAAGATCTCCCATCTGTTCATTTGGCTCCTGGTTTCACAGAGATGGATCAACTTTCAGAGCTGATTGACAAAGCCTTGGTAAAGTTTCCTGTTTCTTTCTTAAATGTAACATTTTAGTCAATCCATTAAATTTATTTGACTTACAATAAATCCTTGGTGTGGTTTGCTCTTTGCAACTACTAGAATACAAGCCAGTGTTTTCATAGTTATTCAGTAATATGCTATTCTGAGAGGTTTGAATTGTTCTGTGGATTATTTCAGTCGCACGGAGTATGGTACATCAACGCTCTGACTCCTGGAAATCGCCCTGATGATTCACATATGCTGCAGCTCATTCAAGACTTTACCAAATGTGTTGAGAAAAGAATGGTAGGTATCTTTGATCATGGGATTCATAAATTGTTTTTTTTTATTAAGTAAATATTACCAATATCTATTTGTTACTTAAAATTATATTTTAGATATAATAATTTATTTTTAAAATTCACAGTTTATGTTAAATGGCTAAGTACTCCAAATGCTCTCATGGTCTAGTAAAGTCATTACAAAAAATATAATAACATTAGTTTTAGTATTGTTATATTATACTAGGTTGTGCTGCGGCACCCGCTTTTTTTCAAAAGCCCAACTAACTTGTTCTTGTATGATAAATACGTAATATTAAACATCCTGAAATGTACACAAAGTATTTTATAATAGGGGCTGTAGGCAGTGGCGGATTTAGCTATAGGGCAGGGGGGGGGCCGCTTGCCCCCCCACGCCCCTGTTGGGTCTAAAATTGGGCCCCCTAAAGACGCCCTCGATGAACACTAAAAAGGTGTCACTAGAGTAGAAAAAAAATTTCTGAACACGAAACTTCTAATCAAAACCAAACTGCTTGCTAAATATCGTTTTTCAAATGATGAAACTGTAATATCTCGTTTAAATCTCGCATCTGAATTATCGGTGACAATTGATAATGAAGTTAATTCTGCACAATTCTTTTCTTTAATTATTGATTCAACCATTGATATATCTAGAATTGATCAGATATCAGTTTCTTTACGTTAATTTGTTAAAATC
Organism: Ampullaceana balthica; assembly: GCA_944989445.1. NCBI lineage: Eukaryota > Metazoa > Mollusca > Gastropoda > Lymnaeidae > Ampullaceana > Ampullaceana balthica. The sequence continues at coordinate 3,712,354 of CALYLW010000047.1, forward strand.
AGGACATGTTGTGGAAAGGTTATAGGCTTTTATTCTTTGGCAAACAGCGGCTGGATAGCGAATAGTGTGCTCGCCTCACAAGCTGAGGGGCGTGGGATCTAGCCCATGTTAAAGCCACAATAAAAATGGAATGACTAAGGCTAAGAAAGTCCCCCGCTGACCCGGAAGGGAGATGGGGCGCCCACCAAGGTCTACCAAGCACCGCCCCTAGTAGGTTCTAATGGAAACATTATAACCCCTTTCGACCATCGTTTATGAGACTTAAAAAAATACATTTTAAAAAAAAATGCTGCCGCATTGCTGAGAAGATTTTAATGAAACTAAAAAAGCGAAACATTGATTTCACACTCTGTCGAGGACAGGAATACGATGGCGCATCTGTGATGTCTGGAATTAAGAGTCGCCTTCAAACTCAGATAAAGAAAGTTTCACCCAATGCCATCTACGTAATTCATTTGTTTAAACTGCTCGTTCTGCAATGAAGATTAGAAATTTGATATGAGATTCACTCTTATTGCTATTATTATTATTATTATGTTGAAAAAAAAACATTTCTGCTCACTTGAGATTTACTTTATAAGTTTTCATCTTAAGAGACTGTTGCAGTCTCAAATATGAAATCCAAGGTATGTTGTTTATGTTACATATGTTACATACATTTTCAGAGTTGCCCTGTGGCAACTTGCTAGACAAAAAGAAGCATCTAGTCTTAAGTAAAATTGTGTTAATCAATTGAATTTATGAAAATGGTAGTTAATTTGGGAGCTTTTATTTGTGACAAAATCTAAATTTTTCATAATCCTTTGTGTTCACTTTCAATTGCTGAATATCCTAGCCGACTTTAACATAGAAAACTCAGCATAATAAGTTCATAGCCCAAAGAATATAAACTTATAATATTTTGATAATGAGGTAGAGTTTGATTAAATTTTGTATAGGCCTCTAATAGTTTCTTGTACTGTCTGCAAGATGACCCATCAGTTTGTTCAGCTTGCCATAAATAGCAGTGACAGTAACTCAAACAAATAACCAAGTGTTAAATAATAAATGCTGCGTTGATCATTCAAAGTACATTATTTAATATTCTTTTTGTTTACATCAAACCATTGCAATGAATCTCTTCAATATACAAACAATTGCTTTATATTCAGGTCACAAATGAAAACAAAATATAATTTAATTTAAATTTTAAAAAAACCCGTAAAAAACCATATAGGATTTAGAGTAAAAAACTTGGTTTTTTTCTCTAAATCCTAAATGTACGAGACATAACTAAAAGAATGTTAATTATAATACGCAGCGCAAGACCATCCAAAAATACAAAATTGTAGTTGTGTCGTAAAACATGTTTAATATAATGCGCACCGATCAGGTATATGTTATAAACATTGTTGTCAATAAAATATGCACCTTATTGCGTGACAGAAAGTTTGTTCAATATAATACGCACTCTTATCTAAAAAAATAACATGATACATAGAGATAAATAAAATAATCTAAAAATTCAATAATTTAATTAGGGTACATGCGATCAATCTGAAATTTTAATACATCTTTTTTATTATCGGTACAAAACTGCCTGCAAAATTTCAGCTCGCTAGCTTACGAGGAAATGGGTTAACAATCGATCCAAGGTGAGTTTTATTGACAATACTTTTTAAAATCATATTCCTGATCGGTGCACATTATATTAAACAGGTTTTATGACACATAACAACCATTTTATATATTTGGATTGTCTTGCGCTGCGTATTATAATGGACATTCTTTTAGTTATTTTTCGTACATAAAGGATTTATAGTCAAAAACTTAGTTTCTTACGTTTTTTTAAAATTACTAATAAAATTTTAAGAGCTACTGTTTTTAGATCTTGTAATAGTTTTCTATCTGAAAGAAGAAATGAGAATTTTAGGTGACAAAATAGTTCAGCTTAAGACCAGGTAATCTGATGCTACAAATAATGAAAAACAAGGAGACTTCGGTGGAGCGGATTGGTCAGGAGTAGTAACACACACACACACACAGAGTGCCAATAATATTATACTTATATATAAACTAAACAATTTACTTCAGAATTTAAAATAAAGATAATTTATCACTGGAAGTTTGAGCATCAAGCTTTGGGAAAATCAATGAACTTTACACAAACGATTATAAGTTCCTTAAATAAACATTTAAAACTCTAATAAGAATGCATGACTAAACGCAAACCATGGATACGCATAGGACGCAAAAGTCTTCTGTATAAAAGGAGCGTCTGTAACAGATAAGATAAGAAAGAGCCGTGAGCCCTATATAAATTGCTTTCTACGTGATCTCATTGAAGCAAAACGATTTATCGTTGATTCAAAGTCAATGTTCTTAGCTAGATTACGTTTAATTGAAATTAATGCCAATCAAGACAGACGTTCGTTTGTCATTGTTGAGCGCAAATAATTTTGATGAGTTTCAATCTACTGAAACTTCTAAGCACTGCTAACAGGAAAAGTCAAGTAAATTTTTATAGAGTATTGACAAATTATGTATACCTGATGCCATTTATTTCAGTCAAGAATGGCTGAACCTTTGTAAGTTGTAGTTCACTAGATAATGTTCTATGTGTTGTAGCATACAAATCTTTGGAGGTATCATATTCTACAATTGCTTCTTCAAGGTTAATGTCGTGTTTGTAAATTTTGCATAAACTGTAAAATAATCTTTATTTTCTTCCGACATTTGGGATGGATCAATACAATAGAAATAAGTAACTGTTCCCCAAAAGTCATTAAATCGATCATCTATTTGTATTACAATTATATCCATGATAGTGAAGTACGTTTCAGATTTAAAGCGTGTGGTTGGATCATCAGCCATTTTATCTCTGCTAAGTTTGCCTGCCATATTTTTCTTTTTTTGCAATTCGCTTTTCTTTAAATTCTGAATTTCAAAAGCTTCATGGCTTCTCATTTCAATAAACTTATTTTTTCCAACATCGATCAATTGTTTTGCAAAGGCGTTGCAAGTAGTTTGTTAAGACGAAGATAACTTTTGTACAAATACCATCAGAAAAACAAAATAATATTTTGTTATTAAAACAGATTTTCCCATAGCTTCTGCTCTGACACTTCCATTACATTCTGTTTATTTCCCTGAATCAAGTGTGGCTAGAATAGCAGAGAATGATCCAACAACTGAATGAACTGCAAGCTTAAGGCTTGCACATCTTGTATCAGAAAGTCGTTTCAGAGTATCTACTGTTGATTCATATTGAGATTTCTGGTGTTCTTTAAGAGTATGTAGACGTGGTAAACTAGACGTAAGGAATGCATAATGCATACAACCTTAAAGCTGTGCCGAAAACCAACTGTACATCAGTGTTTACAGACATTGCTTCGATAGTAACCAAATTCAAAACATGGTCACAACAATTGGGTGAAAGTTTCTTCATTTGTGTTTGAAGGGCACTCTTAATTCAAGAGTATGCCTGTCCTCGACAGAGTGTGAAATCAATGTTTCAGTCTTGTAGTTTCGTTAAAATCTTCTCAGCAAATGCGGAAGCTTTTTAAAAAAAAATTAATTAATTATTTAATTTTTTTAAATAAGTCCCATAACCGGTGGTCGTAGGGGGTCCTAATGTTTCCATTAGAACTTATTAGGGGCGGGGCTTGGTAGACCTTGGTGGGTGCCCCCTCTCCCTTCCAGGTCAGTGGAGGACTTTCTTAGTGTTAATCATTCCATTTTTTTGTGGCTTTAACGTGGGCTAGATCCCACGCCCCTCAGCTTGTGAGGCGAGCGCACTATTGACTTCACTATCCAACCACTGTTTACTAAAGTATAAAAGCCTATAAATTATAAATATTTCCACAACATGTCCTGATTTTTAAAAAATTAACGTAAAGAAACTGACATCTGATCAATTCTAGATATATCAATGGTTGAATCAATAATTAAAGAAAAGAATTGTGCAGAATTAACTTCCCTATCAATTGTCGCCGATAATTCAGATGCGAGATTTAAACGAGATATTACAGTTTCATCATTTGAAAAACGATATTTAGCAAGCAGTTTGGTTTTGATTAGAAGTTTCGTGTTCAGAAATTTTTTTTCTACTCTAGTGACACCTTTTAGTGTTCATCGAGGGCGTCTTTAGGGGGCGCCATTTTAGACCCAACAGGGGGGCAAGCCGACCCCCCTGCCCTGTAGCTAAATCCGCCACTGGTTAGGCTACATAATTGAGCGTAAAATATATATAAATTATAATAATAACAAGGTATTTACATGTGTTATGTATATTGTTTTATTGCATTTGAGAGATAGTTTTATTTATACACTCTTTGGGGTAGAGATTATTTGTGTAATTTATTTGTTTAAATGTGTATTTGGTTTGTATTCTAAAAATTGAGTTCTAAATAATTATTATTTGGAACTCAATTTAGAATACAAACCAAATACACATTTGTTCAAGAGGATTCTTCATCTGGTGCATTCTGTTGCTACTAGTAAAAAAATGGAAATGCTCATAAATAGTTGTGATCAGACTGATTTATTTTCTACATTTTTTTTACTTTTTATCAATTGTAAAAGACCATCATGTTAGACATTTGTATTTCCAAGTTCAAGAATTAAATTAGTTTACACATACACCTGTGACTTCAGTCGCTGCCCTTAACCCAGGTGGTCTTCAAAAAATACCTCCTTTCATTTGCTTTCCAGAGGGATAGGAGTCTTATTTTAAGGATATGCTTATAAGAAGTCACCTTCCTACTATTAAAGCATACTTTGGCACATGTTGCAATTCTTGTCCTTATGTGATTGAAATAGACAGCATTACTTTCCCTCTTGAGAAATTTAAAATAAAAGATGGTTTCACTTGCATAAGTTGCAACATGATTTATGCAATTCTACAAGAAATGTAATAAAATTTACATAGGTAAGACTGGTTGTTGCTAGGGAGATCCATAAGAGAACACCTGTACAGTATAAATAAACAGACCTTATGTCCTGTCCCTAAACACTTCAACAGTGCTAATCATGACAGGATTTCGGATATTGCTCTTACTGGCATTTTATAAACAAGCAATACACCCTATAGGATTTATATGGAATATAGAGTAATTAAAAGATTTGGTATGTTGGCTCTAAATGGTTAGAACCAAGTTATATTATTATATGATTGATAAAGGTGAAACATGGACCATAAGGGTAGTAGTAGTAGTAACTCCATGTGATAACTAAGGAAAGTATTCTTTTATTAAACTTAGATTCTATTTTTCATTTTCACATGATATTCATTTCTTCAACACTTTAAAACTGCTCTTAGATCTTAATGATTAAAGTAAGACATTACAGTCGAAACCGGTTAAGTCGACGGCGTTGGGGTATGAAAAATGGCATCAAGATAACCAATGATCGAGTTAAAACGAAAACCAATATGGCGGCAAAATGTTAACATGCGCTTGAAATTTCTTTATATACGTGTTGTGCGTTAATTAGTGATGGGACGATTAATCAGAATCGTATTGGAATATAAGAAGTATCAATATAATGTTAAATTATGTGATATATTATGCGAAACGGAGCGTCCTTGAGTATGATTTATGTAAATGAATTAGTGACTCGGCTCTGACTGAGACTGAGGCTCTAGTTTTAGTTCATTTGCTCGTTCGTCCTTGAACTTTATTATTTCATGCTATTTACTACTAATACTAATGATGTAATTATAATTAAAGTCATAATCTTAGTATAAGTTTATTACTAATAAATACCAAGGCATTTATTTGTATAAGGACTAAGGAAAACAGAGCATGCCTTGGTAAATGGCCAGTGTAGCTAAACCCCACCCTATGAACCGTCGTGTGCGCGGCAAAATTCAATAATTCTGGCAAGTTGACGAGTGAAACATAATATGGTATTTAAATAAATTCCATCTTATTATGACTGTTTACTCCGTTTTATCAGGACTTAGTCGGTATATTAGCTTATTACCCGGAGTTAATTTTATGTTGTGTTACGGCAGAATACCAGAGCCAACACGCGAGCGAACGTGACATCAAAATCAAAGCGTTTTCTTAATAATAATAATATTCTGGTCTAGAAATATAGACTGTTTGTGGAGTTCGCTAGTGACTGATTTTTTTAAAAAAATGTATTCGCTTAGTTACCGAAGCATAGTACCAGAAGTAACAGCGCTGAGCAAGCGGGCTGTGACGTCACCAGCAGACCGTGGTGAGGCAGAAAATTGGTCCATTCCCTTGGTTATAAAAAAATCATAGCTAACATTTTCAAAAGCTGGCGATTGGTCATGGGGATCGAGCTAACCAAGTTAAGTTGCAAATTTGGCCCTCTTTTATGCTCGAGGTACTAGGTTTCGGCGACTTACAAAAATCGAATTAGCCGATGAAAAAATGCTAAGACAAAGAGAATTTGGCGGTTCCAATAAAAGTCGTCGAGTTAGTGGGGTGGTCGAGCTAACCGAGCTCGAGGTAAGTGGGTTCGACTGTATTATTTTTTTTTAGTTATTTAGTTTTATAAATTTTGGGGATTCCTATTTGACAAATAAGGTCTTTGGACTAGGAGAAAAGAACTGTCCTTAATAAAATTTGAATTGTTGTGTTTCACTAGATCACTATGGACTTTGCCTTCTATGTGATGTCCAACTTCTTGATGCACCTGATTATACAGTACAGTGAGTTGTAAAAAAATTTCAATTACAATAATATTAATTGTACAGGACTGTAGAAATGTGAATGCCTTGAATATTTAGAGAAAAATAGTTATATATAACGTAATACCTATATTTAAAAATTCAATAGCTTTTTCTGTATGTCATAAATGGAATTGATATCTGTGACATTTGTGGATGTTAATAACAATATATTTTGTTTTTAATAATTGTAAATTTCCATATTTGATGAATTATCTATGACAGTTGTGGATGCACCTCAAAACTGGACTGATAAAGCAGCCCAAGCATTTATTAGACTTTGTCACCTGTGTAAAGACAAGAAACATGAAAATGATAGATTGACTATTAAACTGTCAGAATTTATTAGAAAAAAGAAAAGGATGAAAATTAAAATCCTCAATCTCATGTCTGTGCACTCAATACAGTGGCTAACAAAGAGTGAAAAACAGGTCAGTGAAGATATTTTGAATTTTTAAGGTCATTCCCCCCTTTTCCCAATTCAGTATCGTTTTGAGCTTTGGTTCATGGATTGCATCTTTATTCATTACTAATTCTTCCAGATTACATTAGCTCATAATTATCCTTGAATTATTTTGTTTAAATTAAGTATTCAAAATAAAACTAATTGTAAAATTAATATTTCTGAGAATTTTATTATTTCAACCTTTTTCATTGACAGATGGAAACATTAATGGCGTTCTGCAAACTGATCAGTCTACTTGTTGAAAGCGATCTTCTCCATGTGGAGACAGTTTACAGAAAACTGGTTCACTCCAGAGAAAACAAGAACCTGGATGCATCAGCCAAGATGATGATCAACAAAATCCTAGTCAAGGTGCTTGAACTTCTTTGGGAAAACCCAACCTCACCTGAGCAACAAAGTTACAGTCACATGCGATTGATATCTTTGCTTGAGGACATGGCTTCATCGGTAAAGAGTAATGCAAAAGCCGATGAGTGCAGTGTTTTGGTTGATCTAAAAAAGTTATTGAAAGGCACTTTTGGTAGTGTTGTAAATTTGGACAATATTAATCAGTGATTAACATTAAAAAAAAATTGATTTAAAACCTTATTGATGCTTCTGTGGTGTTACACCCTACTGTAGGGGTTATAAGGATGGTGGAGCTAGTAAAACTCAAGTTGTAATAATGAAAAATAAGGTAGTGCAAGTAAATAAATTTAATAGGCATAAAGGAATAACCAGTAGGTCACTAAAGAATTAATTTTTTGTACAAAATTTCCAAACAAATTAAATTTTGCTTACTGCGTCTTATCTTCTTATCTTATCTGTTTATAGACGCTTCTTCTATACAGAAGATTATTGCGTCCTACGCTTATCTATGGTTTGTGTTTAGTCCTGCATTTTTATTAGAGATTTAAATGTTGATTAAGTGTTGGTTTTCCTGAATTCTTCAGGCAACCCATTCCACGCCCGAATTCCGGACGGTCTTTAGGTGATATTCAATTCTCATAGCATACAAGTGGAGATTGAGAGTATCTGCCCCTTGATTCTGTTTAGTTAGATGTTATAACAATACCGAGCAAAGTTATTTAAAAGTGTGACCACACTTTGCATTTGACAATTCAGGGGTTAAAAATGTATGTGATGACCACAGCACTTTTGGTTTTACATGTTCTTAATTTTTAAAAATATGGAGGAAATTTTGGTTTATTTAAAATGTATTACTTTAAAAAAATGGTTTCATCAATAGAAATATATATTTTAACACTAAATGATATTAATGGAAATTGGTACAAGGTTTTTATCCTTAACAATCCACAGCCATAATTCTTTTAAATGAGTCACTGAGAAAATTTGGATTCAAATGTAGTTTGATTTGATTATTTTAGCATGCCAGATCTCTAAATTAGTTGTTTTATGAGTAAGGAAAATCATTTGAAACAACAAAGCGGGGAAATTATGATTTTACGTTCTAAGGATTGATTTTCCTTTCCAATATTTTATATTAAGTGACTTCTTTGTGATTAGCTGTTATATTTTTATACACAAAACTGTACCATGTGATTTTAAAATATTTCATTTCAAAATTGCTGGCCTTCATTAAATGTAGGCAAATTTGATTACTGTAACTATGTTCAAAATGTTTCTAGTCAATGTTCTAGTTTTAGTTAGTAATGTCAATACTACAGTTATATATAAATGTACGATTTTTAACAATCAATTTGTTCATGGTTTTACATTAACTGTAATTAGTTTTTAACATTTAATGAAACAATTATATAATTGCAATGAAAATGTGTATACTACTGTCAAGAAAGGTATAAAATTTAAATATACCATGTAAGTGTGACAACAAAATACTTTTATATTGAAAAGTTTATTTTTTTCTCACATTGAAAAAAAATCTTACAGGCATCACAAGATATTTATGCATTTAACCTTGTAACTTCCTTTGCAGGGTTTAAATTTATAATTGTACTAGCTATTATGCCTATATACATTACAGATTCACTTGTTGTTCCTCATTGTACATATTAACATCAATTACAAATAAAATGTTTTCCCTGCCTGTTGCTTGATTTTGAATTATCACATGCATATATTATTATCACAAACATTTAAATTAATTGGATCACATTGGATTGTAAACCAAATACAGTACATGACATGATTTAACCAACATACAACCTTTGGCAATCTATCTATAATCAGACCTTGATTTTTCTTATACTTATATTGCAAGTATTTATAATTATTATGAGGCATTGGTAATATTTTAACACATCGAATATAACCAGGCATCGAAATAAACAAGTTATTTCTGACACTCAGATGCACACCTGAATGAAAATTGATCCTTGACAGACTTATAGTTATTGTTCTTATATTTTTTTTTAATGTTCACTTAATCAAAAAGATGTATAGTTTCAAGAGGAAATATTTTAAAAATAATTTTTAAAAATCTAGTTTGGGAACATCAGTAATGTAGGATGACGACAAGAATATACAAAATAAATTTCAGTTAGCAGGAGATTTCCATAAATCTATATTATAATGCAATTAATAAATTCACTTTGTTTTTTAAGTCATCCCAGATAGTGAAAGACAGATATATTTTATCTCAAATTAGAGTCCACCATAAACTACAAGAAATAGAACATTAGATATTCAACCTGGCTGCTTGCTAAGTGATGAGTTTTTCATATGTTTTGGCCAAGCGATGTTGGCATCAATTCTCTTGAAAGCAAAGTAGCAGGATTTACCCACAGCTTGGTTATCCCCCTTGATTATTTGAGGACAGTCTGTATCAGCTAAATGGCTCTCTGTTGTGAAGAAAAAATAGGAAGCCTGCAGACACGACATTTAACAATATTTTTATATCCCTCCTAAATATTCATTTTATTCTAGGGAGTCAAATAGATTGAATTTTACAACATTAATTCTTCTTTAATTTTAAATCCCATGACACCAAATTTGCACTTAGTTTTAAAAAAAATAAATCTTTGACTCAGTAGAATTGTAATGCATCTTGACTTATTTAGTTAGGGCAAATGATGGAACTTATGAATACATTCGAAACAAACAGCGTGGGTAAAAACAATGACTATTAATTGAATATCGTACATAAATTCTGTTATCTGACTGTACTGTCATAGCCAATGTTGCATTCAAAACCACCCATTGCATGACAAATGAAATTTTAATTATGCTTGAAAACTGGTTCTTGTGGAAACAATATGTCATACAGAATTGTGATAAAGCTCAAATGGCTCTCTGTTGGCAGTATTAATTAAAAAGTGATGTTACTTTAACATTTAAAATAAAAAAATTCTATTTTGGCTAATTCATGAACTCAGTCAAATTCATGACAATGGCAAGAGAAGATCACCAGGATTTCCATTAGAAGAATTATTTCGAGTTAAAAATTTTTTTAACAAGCTAATTTAAGAATTCAATTACATATTTTTTCATTAGACGAAGAAGAAGAAAATAAAAACTGACCTTGTCCGTCACACAGTAGATAAAGGCCAAAGTCCTGTGGGTTGGTAATTTTGAACTTGTGTGCCACCATGGAGCCTAAACAATAAATCGAGAATGAGATAAGAGTAGATGTTTTAATAACAGTGGATATTCTCAGTCGTAGTGACCAATGATCCATATAGTCTGTTTAAATGTGTAATCTGGACTATAAACTACAACACAAATTACATACTAGTTTTAAACTAGTAATCATTTAGGGGGAGGGGGGATATAATTGAATTTGGAGTCTTCATTTTAAAAAAAAAGTTTTAAAAAATCAGTTTTGATAATGACACAATGATAATTTTTAATAGAGCTCAAAATGTTGCACTTACAGACATCTCTAGTATTCATGTTTGGTCTAACTGGTAGAGTTTTCCAAGTAATTGATCCATGCAACTCATCTGGTATAGCAATCTTCAGAAATCCCTGCATGTCTGAAATAGTGGGCAGATGACCCTGAAGAAAAACAAGATAGCAGAATACACACTGTTAGAAACTAAACATATATAATTCACCAAAACAAGTCGTGTGCAAATAAGTATGACGAATGACCCTTGCTGGGGTCGACCAATCACAGTTTATGGTAGGCAAGCGATGGGTAGTAAAGGGTGCGGCGGCAGGTAACAACAACCAGTGCGCATGTCTTGAGACCAACAATGCGTCAGCTATCGCCCCGTTTAACTAGCGTAGTTTTCATTTCTTCGTGCTGCTGTTTGTGTCCTTTTTTCATTGCCCCCCCCCCTTGCTCTATGAGCAAGTCTGCGGTGTATGCTACGCAGGGGGTTGTATCTAGTTTAGTTTAATTTGAGTATTATTACCATTCAAGAATTTCGGTTATACCATTTAAATATAATTAATCGTCTTCAAAATCATTTTATAAATGATCCACTGCTTGCTCCAATGTCAGTGGTCAGCCTTTTAACATGGTAATTGTAGCAGTCTGTTTTTTCATTGTAAACATTAACAGACCAATTAATATAAGTTTTTCCGTGGGGGCACCTTTACTTATACATAAGTATCACAAGCACAATGGTAAGTCCTGACTTAATTATTTGCTACACATTTTATATACAGGCTGATTTACGGTTAAAGCAGGTAATTTATTGGTCTGGATTTTTAATACAATAATAAGCAGGATATTGGGTTCGAAGTAACCAAACATAAGCAAAAACCACCTCAACAACCTAAGTAAAAATAGTGGTTTGACTAAAATCTAAACAAAGAACATAGCAAAATTTCTAAATAAACTCTTTAGAACAGAATGAAATCAATTCTAGTTTTTTTTATTTTTTTTATGGTCTAACCTCCATTTGTGCTGGAAGAAGCTGGTGAGTCTCTTGGAAGTTTTTCAAAATCAAAACAGCACTAGACAATGTAGTAAGGTAATAGCCACCTTCTCCTGTTAGCAGTGATGGCTGTAACAGGCCCCACATAAAGTCTGCTTCTATTTCAGCTGCTACTAACCCACAGTGTACAAGCACATATATCAAGAGGGGCAGGAAATCTGGTGATTAATGAGTAAAAGAAAAACCATTAAAACATCATGTCTAGTTATTTTATTTATACACTTAAATTTTAAGCATTTGCAAAGGAAGGACTAGTTTTTAACTTTTTTTAATTGTAATGATGTGATTAAAAAAAATTAAACAATGCTCTTAATTTAAATGTAAGCTAAAAAGACTATGGTTACCATCAGCTCCTAATGAAGATGGCCCTCTGCTTGGTACTTGATGGTGTCTGCCTTGTACCTGCCAAGACAAGAACAATTAATGGCCACTTTAGTCAACTACTCATGTTTAAAAATGTTTAACATGAATCTGCAATCTAATAAATACTGAACATTAAACCCTCAGTCAAATTGTGGCTTTCTGGAAATGCCTCAATAACATTACAGCTTTCCTGTGACATATTCCTAAACTACATGTAGTTACAGCTGTCCAGCTTTATATGCTACATATGTGTATGTCCTTTTAAAGCCTATTTCAACAAAATGCAGATAAGCTAAATGTTCTCACGAAAAGCCTATTAACAGAAAGTGTCCTGCTCTTTCTTCAGTCTAGGTTTGACAGTGGTGTGGGTGATTTTATGCTACCTTAATGGTTTATTCAAATTGCAATTGTGTATTCTGGTGTTATATATAACATAATTTATTCAGTACAGAAATGGAGGCAGAATTGGGTTATGAAAAAAAAACAAGGTGAAAGTGAATTAGTTTAGCTATTTATTTAAAATAATAGAACACTTTTGTTCAACATGATCAGACTAGTCTCAGTAGCTTTGCTCAATAAAATTGAAGAATTTTAGGTCTCTAGTACTAAGTTGACTTGTTTTCATTAACATTTTATAGTTTCACTAAACTTAATTTTTAGAAATGTGTTCAAAAGTTAAATCAGCAACCTATGGTCAAAATTGAGTTATTTTCCTATGCTTGATACTGAAGTTATTCTTTTTATTGGGTGATGCAGTGCTGAGAGAATTTAAGAAATAGAAAATATTTTTTTAAAAGCTTTGTCGGATCAACATTTTTCAGTTCTAATAACTGCCAACAGATTTCAAACCAACTGCAAAATATTTTAAATTTAACATATTCTTATGGATAGGATATTTACCAACATACATTTTTTCACGATGAACTATCCATGAATGAATCATGTGTCTAGAAAAGGGTCATATTTTTGTGGTCATGTGTAACTAAGGGGAAGGTTTATGAAGTTTGAAATCACATAAATATAATTAATTATTTTAAAAATTGCAATGTATTACAGGTATATAAAACAGTATTATTTTTAAACAATTGTAATTATTTTTATTTTAAAACTACTAAAATTGTAATTTTAACTAAGAGAATCAGTACAGGTATACCAGTCTTAGCTTTAGTTCAAGTTACAGTAAAATGACAAAAGAGAATAAATGACAGAGGAGAATGGGAAATGTAAAATTGCCAATTGTAATAATTTATGTGGAAATGTGGTGTCACGAGTGAAAAAAGTAGGGCTACCACATGAAGTTCAGTGAAATGAAAAGTGGTTGATTAAAATAACATACACAATGATAAATTGTTGACGTGGCCTTTAGCAAATTCTGCAGCTTTTGTAGCGGAGAATAGGACCTCTGCATGAGGTCAAGATAATGTTTGATGACATCCATGTCAGTGTTCTGGGGTAGCTTCAGCCCAGGCTGAAATCAGAAACAAATCAAATTATTTTAATGTTTTATCCTTATTCCTTCATAAAGCCAGTTAATAACTCATGAACACAGCAGACTTAAAAGCAGCATAGAGAAATAAATTATATAGTCTTTCATCGGTTATAAATACAATACTTTCTTAAACTTCTCTAACTATGAAATTTTATTATCTTATATCTATCACTATTTAAATATTATTTTCTTGTGTCTTATCTCTACAACAAACCAATTTCATTAGTTTCTACATTAAACAATATTTTCTTAAAGGGATATAAAGATATTTCTCTTTAAATCTCTATAAATCTTGTATAACTTACCTTAACACCTAAATCTTGAGCTGATTTTGTTCTGGCATATTTGATATTTCTGGACAACTGTTCCAGTGCTCCATTGCTAAAAACAAGGTACAAATATTACAAATATATTTCAGCTTTAAGAGGAATTAATGCAGTAATCAACTTTTTCTTCTTAAAATGTTGACATTGAACTAAAGATATGTATTTTTGACCATTAAAAAATAGATAATCATAGGATGTTTGTAACTCAAATCTAATTCAAAACTGTGACCTACTTGCTGTATTTGTCAACAAACAATCGATAAATGTGATACTTGAGAGGTTTCAGCACACACACATGAAGGGCTTGCTCTATAATTGCATCTATGTTCAAAATTTCATTGGTGCCAAGCTTTAGTTTTAAAACAGAAGAGAGTAAATAACACACATGTTAGTGCTGTTATTAGTTGTAACATTTGAGTGCATTATATAAAAACAACTAAATTTATATTATCCAGTTTATAAAAAATGTACTAAAATATAAATGTACTCCAAGTTGTAATGGTAATTTAAAAAAACACTAAATACAATGATTTCATATGACTTAACAAAAAACATGGATACATGAATTTAATGACAATAAGAGTAATGTAACAATTACAATGAACTGATTATTTAGCATTGAACGGAGTTCTCACAAAGGTCTCATATTACTTTTGTATCATACTGATATGGATCTTGATAAGTGGAAGGAAATAAGTGATACTGGTGCATGCAAGTCTTTGTGATATATGAGATATTAGTATATGACTTTTAACGCAAGTTTTGGGGGACATTTATTTGATACTTTTTAGCACACTTTTGAAAATTATTTTTAAAAATGTTATATGTGTAAGTTGTTAGTCTTGGAAGGTGTTATAGGAGATCAGGAATAGGTTGAAACATTTGAATGAAAATCCCTGTGGAATACGATCACATAAAAGGTCAGTTGTCAAATTTCTAGGGACAAAGGTTTGATTTCATCCTTTGTTATAGGAAACAAGTAACTATGTGAAAGGAAATGCTGCAGCGAAAGCCCAATGTCCCTATCACTTTCGGTTTCTGATATCTTCAGTTTTTTCAAAGATGATGAAATATTTAACTTGGGGGTGGCGTTTGTGGATAAGCGTGAAAGTAAATAAGAGGTCGGTGGAGACAATAAAATTGACAAGAGGAAGCTGTCCAATAATTGATCAACAGATGCCACTTTAGAGTAAATGCAGGTCACTGGTGAAACACAGGTCATGAAAGGTTGTGTTGTCTTCGGAGGTGGGTAAATGTACAAAGTTTCTGCTCAATTAGACTCCAAGTGAGTCAAAATTAAGGTTTAAGTCTCTATGAAAGTCTAATAAACGAGCTCAGAAACTTAAATAAAAACATATCATCAGGTATACAGTCGGCTTAATGGGTATCAAGTGATCAAATCATGAGACTGCCTCTTTTCCTTACCTTGTTTCTCTCCCTTTCTATGAGGTCCTCCAGTTCACCTTCCCCATGTTTGACCAAATAATTTTTTATACCAGTCATAAACTGACGCACCTGAGAAATAGAGAATATTGAATGTAGTCAGTTCTTTTCAACATTATTTTCAAAACATTAAAATAAGCATTGATAATTCCTGTGGAGACATTAAATGAACAACTAACCTCAGGAACTATCATCATAGCTGTTATTGGACTGATGCCTCAGCACCTGAGACAGTTACATTACACATTGTGTACTTATATAATCAAACATTTAACATTACATATAACATTGTGCATTCACATAATCAAACGACTTACATTACGCATAACATATTGTGGATTAGTCTCATGGCCTTCAAGAGTACACTGAATAAAGTTTTCAATAGTGCTACCAAAGATGGTTTTATGATCACCTGACAACCTGAATGGGAGAAAACATAAATGATATTAATTTTCATTACAATACCCCAAAACATCTTCTTAAACAATTCTTATTTAACAATTAATTGCAACTTTTTTTGTAAATTTAATGATCTATTATGTAAACTTTTAAATATAATTTTAACTATTAAATAATAAAATTTTCTAGTATACATACTGAGAACATGAAATGAATTAAGAAAATGAAATGTGTAGTATATTGAGTATTACGGAATGTGAACACCGTAAATAACTATGTAAAATAACGGGATCACTTCCGGCAGCAATGTAAATAATAAATATGGCGTTCAATGTGAACTTCAACGACTTGCTTATGATTGTATTCTAATTGTCTTCCATGTTTGA
The DNA here is from genome assembly GCA_944989445.1 of Ampullaceana balthica. Classification (NCBI taxonomy): domain Eukaryota; kingdom Metazoa; phylum Mollusca; class Gastropoda; family Lymnaeidae; genus Ampullaceana; species Ampullaceana balthica. Next base: position 3,728,755 of record CALYLW010000047.1, read on the forward strand.
CCATGACCATAATTAACTAACAAATACTGAAACCATTCAGTACACCATAAAAAGGTAACTGTAATATTATACAAATATGGAATATTTTCTTTTATAAAATACTAACTTTCAAAAAAAAATATTACAAATCATTTTTTAAAATTCAGATAAATTTAAAAAATGATAACTATTTTTGCACCAGACTTTAATTAATCATACTAAAAATACTTTTAAAACTTGATGTTGCTCAATGCCTGTTTTAAATTAAAGAAAAGATAACTGCAATGTACGCAGCAATTAATCAAAGCGCTTCAAATTTGAGATAATTTTAAAATACACTCTCTCTCCCCATTTTTTATATCCATATATCTATAAAAACTGTCTTGAATAGCATTTAAAGAAATAAATATTTTATTGCAAAACAAAATCATATATCGAATAAGATTAACCAAAAAACTATTTTCTAAAATTGAAAAAGAGATTTTGATAGTTTCCTATTATTTTCTATATTTTTCCCCCTCTTTGAATTATTAAACTAGTATTGCAACCCTTAAATATCTCAAACCAAAGTTACAAAGCATTTAATAAAGGAAAATGTTAATAATGTAATGTTAAGCATAAAACCATTTATAGCCATTTCCAATAAGTAATCACTCTCTTAAACCCTTTCACGCAAAACCTGGCAGGTGCAGACAACCCAAGTTGAGACGCCTTAAAAAATTGAATTTTTTGTTTTATGCCATATTATTTTCAGCTTTCAACTTGCCAGAATTATATTTCAAGATTTAATGATTGTCATTAGCATTTTACACACACAAAAATTAAATACGGCTCATATGCTTTAACGAATTAATTGAAGTTATGTTTAAAAACCTTAATAGACACCAACCATTTCAGAGCCCATTTATTGAGTCATGTTCAAAATAACAAATGTTTCTGTTTCTTATGCCAATACATAGCAAGCAAGAGTTAAGATATGATATCAGAAACTCACTTAAAAATATATTCCTTGATTTTAGCACCTGGCGACTTTCCATCATTGTGAGACATTGATGTTTGTGGACCTGTGGATTTTAAAAAGTAAATTAAAAAGAAGTGTGGCAATATATATGACATAATATCTTACAAAAAAGATGCACATTAATCAAGTTTAAGTAATCTTAAATTTATTCCAAACACTTTTGAAGAAAAGTTTCAATTAGAGAGCCAGTTTGTGATAAAAATATTTATATAAGATTAAAATAACTAATAAATAAAATTATTTAATACAAATGTATTCTGAAGAATAAAGGATATGCAGAATTGAAATTTATTAATTATTCTAGAAATATTTATGAATAAGTTTCATACGACAGAATAATTATTACACAAAGTAATTAAGCAATAATTTTACAGGGTAGTAAGGCAATGATAGTTAAACAGAGTAGTTAGACAACATGAGCCCAAAATAGGTACAAGAAGAAGAGATAATCTCTTAGCTTAGCCCAAGAAAGCACCATTTCTAGTGACCTGATAAGATCATGACTCTTAATTATTATGTTATGAATTTTATAACTTACTAAATACTGGTCTGAGTCTGTTTTTTAAGTCCTCACTGGCATAGGTTAATTCTCCACCAAATAAAACATCATCCACTCCTATCACATGACCTGAAGCTTCAGACATTTTGACTCCAGAGCATGGGGAAGTTTCCGGCAGTTGGGGTGAACTGTGGCAGTTGACCACATCGGGGCAGTGAGAGGAGAGTCTTTGTGGGGATGTTTGAGCAGAGGAAGAAATGTCTGCCAAATTAGCAGACGTTATTGTTAAGTTAGTCAGTGGGGAGGAGACCAAGCTGTCCAGGGTTTTATTGAGTGATCTCGAACAGTCTGGAGTTTTCATGCCAGAATCTAATTAAAGAAAAAAAGCACAAATAAGTTTTATAGAAATCTGTGTGAATGGCATTGTGTAACAGATACATTCAATAGCACCCCTATGTTTTGATATAGTTATTAGTTATCAAAAAAACAGAACCTAAATATGCAAGATTAAAAATTGTTGTAAGTTGAAAATCTATAAAACTTTTCATGATAACCTGGGGAGAATTATTAAACAAGAATTCTGTTGATTTATTTATCGCTAAGATTCACTAATAAGATACATATCCCATAATTAATGAACGCTTGTCATTTACTCCAGACCCATTTACCCTGGAAATACCAAAACTAGAACATATGGAAATCTTTAAATACCTTATTGTAATAGTAAATAAGTAGAACTATTTTGCATATTTTATGGACTTTGTTAATAGGACAATCAATTCAAATAGTTCCTTTATACAATGTGATCTTACTATTCATATGACATATCAAAAATATTAATGCGTAGTCTGATGTAATTTATTACAAATAGACTGGTTTGAAAATGGGGATCAGAAATCATGACACAAACTAAAAATATCAGAGGAAAAGGTGGGGCGGGATTAGGACATTTTTGTATAAATTTAAAATTAAAGGATGCACTTCTTTGTAAACCTGATAAAATTTTGAATAAAAAATAAGCTCTTGTGGAAAAATGTTTCCTTAAACCCCTTAACTCTCAAAGGACGTAACATTGACTTTTCGATCAGGGCTGGTCAACAGTTTAAATTTTAATATTTTTTTCATCTTTTTACATTCTAATGTTATTTTTAAAATTTATCCCTAAATAATTGAATAAAATTAGGAAAAAATACGATTTCAGACATTAATTTTTAATTTAAATTTTTAAAAAATTTTGCCCGACCCTCGTGTTTTTGGTTTACCGGAACGCTATTTTCGTTCGCTATTGTGAATTTCTTGTTAATTTTACTGAGACAAGTCTGCCGCAATTTTTTTAAATTATAGTGAAAGATTCATCATTTAGCGAAGAAATCGCTTATATTCCTAGCTGACAAGTTATTTCTATTGAAAGGAATAAAAACAAAGTATTATTACGGAGAATTTATTTATTTTCATCGATGGACAAGTTCACTATCAAAGGTATGTATTTTTCCTTTGTTATATTTACAAATAAAATTGATTTTACTAAATCTATTGATATATTAAGTAGCAATGAGACATCTATAAATCAAGGAAATTCATTTTAGCACGTATATTTGTCTTTATTTTAATTTTATATGAAGTATGTATTTTATTATTATTTTTTCCTCAAGTCCATAATAAATTACAATGTACATTTGACTTTGTTTACCCTGGTTACACTGTAAGGTGGTATCAGTATTTTACAATTTACTTCACATTTTGCTTGATAAAGCTTATAACCATTCTAGATTTTCTTTAGAATTGAATAGTTTATTTTAATTAATTATGTTAAATTTTATAATTGCTTCTTACAAGCCTATTTCTAATGTTTTTCCTAATATTTCTATTTCACAGTTACAGTTATGGCTCCATAGATTGGGACCTTAGACCACCCCAAGAATTTTCCTGATTACAGGTCTAAACAACCACCCATTGCCCATGTCCCTAAGTCAACTTATGGTGTCCCTTTTGCTGAATCAACCATCAGTCAGAGATAGGGGAAGAAATATAGACTTCTCTTTCATTTTTCAAGTTGCTATTCGGAATTCGCAAACTAACTGCTAGAGACTCTTCGAAGCTATGCCTATATAATTGTTGCTATCATGCACCTCCCTAAGTCAACAATGTTCAGAAACTCATTTCATCTTATCATGGACTATGGACATGCTAAGGAACATGGGACTTAAGCAATTAGATAATGGAATGAACTATTATTATTCAAAGGATTATGTGCAAGACGGTTCAAATTTTAGACTTGAAATTTTATATTTCTGAAATGTTCAAAAAGGAATATTGAGGTAAACAAAAAAATCAGGGAAGTGATATATATGTTACAATGGTTCTAGAAGAAAGTGAATGAAACTATATCTTTCTAGACCCAACATTTCAACTGAGGAAAGAATGATACAGGTAAGAAAGAAGAGAGATATGATTAGACAAATATATTCGGACTCATAAGCCAATGACATTTTACAAAATAAGAATTAAATATATTACTATTACAATGTATTAACTTATTTTAAGAATATGAACTAAGAAAGAAATGTTCACTAAAGTGTGTTTTTAAATTAAATTTGTTCTTGTTATCATTTGCAGATAAATTGTCTTATTTTATATCATAATTAATAGTTTTCAACATTTTTTATCAAATGAAAAATGATTTTTTAGGCTAATAATGTTTATAAAAATAATATTTTGTTATGTTCTGACAATAAAGGCTTAGTTATAGAATTATTCCATGTTAAAATTTATAATCTTTGTAATAAAGGAAAAAATAGCTCTATTTTATGAATTTAAGGATACTCATTTAAAAATAGTCTAAATTTTTTTAATATGAGCAAAATGCTTTGAATTTTTGATATGCCATGTAGAAATGGACACTGTTGATGGCTATAATAAAGAAGTTATGCTTGCTACAACCACTTATTTTTTTTCCTTCATACAGTTTGTGACTTGTGATTTTCTGTACAAAATATAAATGAAAAAATCCATTTAAAAAATGAATTTTCAAGCTACATTACCACAATAGAGTTAAATTTGCTATCAATAGATAGATAAGTCAACTGTGAACACAAAAATGCATAACATGCCATTATTTGTGGTTTTATTCATTAAAAAATTTTTAATTCCTGTAACTACCTAAATCAGGTGGAAAAAAGGGGGAAAACTCAAGAACGTTTGAGAGTTAACCTGCTGTAGTTGAAAAAATCATTTAAATTTAAGACCAAAAACAACAACAAACAAGATACCTCAAATTTGATTCTAGTAAAATAATTAGACCTACCTGAATGTTTTAATTGAATCCCAACTTCTTGTTTTTTTAGGCTACCTTCCAAGGGACGGTCATGATATTCTATCTGTTCTTTGTCAGGATGTGCGGTGTATTCTTTGCAACAGTGATCTTGATAGCCTGTAGCAGACAACTGGTTATTTTGCAGGTGATGCCGATCCTCAATAACTTTGATCTGCTGTTGATGTTGTAAAAGTTGTAGCTGCTGTTGATGTTGTAAAAGTTGTAGCTGCTGTTGATGGAATTGATGTTCTGTATGGTGTGTCTCTGAACCAGTACCAGCGACATTATTGTTGACAAGACTGGTGTCATGGTAACTGCTATTGGCCTGCTGCCATCTCTGGATCCTCTCTTGAAAGTCCATTGCTGGAGGTAGGACGTGAGTGTTTAATGGTGGCTCCCTGATGAGTTTATTAGCCGTCCCTGTCTCCCAGGGGGGGGAATACACTGTGCCTTGGCTACTGTCAGTCGAAGCCTTGAAAACAATACGATGGAGTAAATATGCAGGTTTCATGGCCAAAAGATCAAATATAAAATATATAAGGAATGTTTCAATTATGAGCAAACATCAGAAAATGATTCCAAAATGGTAATAAAAAATTGGCATAATTTTTTTAAAAATGGTGTGATAGAATGTCTTACTTCTGCTATGTGCATCAACAAAGAATTAGAAAATAATTTTTTGCTAAATCTGTTAACGTTTAAATTTTAACTGCCTCAGATATTTATATTCTGTAAAATGTGATAATATTTAATAATGAAACCTTTGCAGTACAGTGTGGTTTTATGCAAATCCCTCCTCTGACCTATCACAGCTCATATCTTACAGCTCAATAACAAATTTCCAATGATAGCAAAACAAAAATGACTGTCTGAGAATACTAATTTCAGAATAGACATTATTTCTTGCATTATATCATAATATTAGTGATACAGTTAAATGTAAAAATACAGTGGTACCTTGAGATACAAGTGCCCTAAAATACAAGTAATTTGAGATACGAGCTGTCAAGCGAGCGAAATTTTGTTTTGAAATATGAGCAAAATTTGAGATACGAGCACTCTCAGGAACTGACGACCGATGAATTACAAGAGTTACAGTCGCATCAGCATTCGGGGGTTCTGCAAGAAATTGGTTTTGAGGAAGAGCCAGAGGTGGAGGAGGTTATCTCTACCAGTGAGATAAAAGAGATCTTGGGAATGTGGGAGAGAGTTTCACAGTGTGTGGAAAAGAAACACCCCGAAAAAGTTGCAACCGGTTGTGCATTGGAGCTATTTAATGACACTTGCCTAACTAATTTGCGCAGCATTCTGAAAGGGAGGAAGAAACAAACCTTTCTTGGATATTTTTTTGTTTTTTGTTGTTGTTTTTTTAATTCGGCGAAAAAGGCAAAAACCAGTGAAGAGAAAGGCAGTGACTAAAATTAAGCATACAGTAGCATTAAATTGTGTGTAAGTTACATTTAAGTGACTAAAATACAAATATGTATGTACACTTTATAAAACCAGTTTTTTTGCTTTACATTCTCTTTTATTATGTTTTTATACCATATTTGTCATTTATAAATACATTTTTCTTATTCAAAAACACGTAACAAAAACAATTAGGGGTAGTAAATTTTTGGGCTGGAACGGATTAATGGCATTTCAATAAATTTTAATGGGGAAAATTGCTTTGAGATACGAGCAAATTGACATACGAGCAAAGTTACGGAACGAATTAAACTCATATCTCGAGGTATCACTGTATTATTAAATATTATATGTAGATTGTGCGTAATGAATTTATTTATTAGTGTAATGATATTTTTTCCATATGTTCCATTGGATGTTTATTATCAATGATGATGCAATCAATGGAAAATGCTGTCCTAGGTATTTATGCACATATAAGCATACGCCAAACCCGATTTGATCTGTATTTTTTTTTGGTATTCTTAATTTAATGACTATACTTAATTGTCTAGAAAGAAAAGTGGCTTCAAACATAATAAAAGACTAGAATTTTGACCATTTGTTAACACAAAACAAATTATCCCCATTTAAAGATTTTCTTTCAATTTAAAATTTAATTTTCACCTTTTTTTAATCTAAATAGTTTGATTAAATTAAGTCATATTTAATTCTGCTAATTCTTTCTTTAAGTAATGCAATTTAAGAAATGTTAATTTATTAAATTTGGCGGCTGGATAGCAAAGTCAATAGTGCGCTCGCCTCACAAGCTGACGGGCGTGGGACCTAGCCCACGTTAAACCCACAATAAAAATGTTGATGAATGACTATCTCTAAGAAGTCCCCCGCTGACCTGGAGAGGAGATGGGCGCCACCAAGGTCTACCAAACCCTGAGAAAGTTCTAATGGAAACATTAGAACCCCCTACGACCACAAGGTTATGGGACACAAAAAATAAATAAATTATTTTTAGTTTTAGCGAACTCTCGATAAATAGAGATTCCATTTTTTTTTAAAATTATTTTTAAAAACTATTTTTGGAATGCTGGTTTTTAGAAATTGGATACTAAGTTAAAATATCTCAAAAGTTAACAAGGTACAAAGCACTAGTTCAAAGTGGTGAATTTAATGAACACTTACAACTATTGTTTGAATGTTCATTTAGGATTAAAGCAAAATTAAATGTTTTGATTAGTTCAATGTTGTTAACTACTTACTCGATAGATCTGCAGATTGTCATACTCTGATGGAGGTGCCCCATCATTCATTGGTCTTGTTAAGGCCACAATTGGCCTTATAGTCAACTCAGGGTGGGCACATGAAATCAAATCTTGAACAGTGGACGATTCAGAAAAATAAGATGTCCTGTCGTGGTGCTGCTCTACTGGAAATTTCCCAGGAAAAATTTTGTTAGCCCCTGAGTTAGAAACAGTTTGATCTTCCTTAAATAATCCACTGTCTAGCTTCTGATCCCTCTGATTGACCGCAGGTTTTCTCATGCTAATGGCTGTGGGTGGCGTGAGGTTTCGAGTTAAGACTTTAGTCCCCAACTTTAACCTGTTGAGGCGATCTTTCCAGCTCTGTTTATTTTGTAATTGAGAAATTTCCCGGTGAGTCCGCATACTGAAGCTACGTGAAAGTTTGCTTGGGATGGAGGGTGGAGCAGGCGAATCAGATTTTATGGCTGCTGAATCAAAGATAAATTTACTTTGTGTTGGGCTGTTTTCAAGTTGGGCATCTGGTGAGAGAATAGTGTCTAACTCAGGATGTTTGGAGACTTTATGCTGAGTTTTCATTTGGTTCTCTAGAATCTGATTAGCAGCTAATGGGGCAGACAATCTTCTGACTTGAATGTTGATGGCTTTGCCATTCTTGTCCCTCAGTTTGACAGCATCCACAGGTTCGGCATATAACGGACTAGAAGCAGTGGCCAGAGATGATTCAGACGAGGATTTAAGCCTAGAAAGTCGACCCAAAGGAGACAGGACAGGTTTCTTTGCCATGATACTGGGATGAATTTGTTTGGAACAAGCATAAGAAATTTCATTGGAGGCAGTGTCAGTCATGGTAACAAACATGGTAGTTGTGAAGACAGACTGGGTGGAAGGTTGACCAGTTTGGGAGGGAAGATTACCACTTTGGGAAGGGAAATGACCAGATTGTGAGGGGGGATGACCAGATTGTGAGGGGGGACAACCATCTTGAACTGTAACATTTTTTGTTACAGCAAATTTAGGTTGAAGAGTTAGTTGGGAGGACTCTGTACTGGCTTGGGGGTTGACTTGCACAGTGTGAGATGAGTGATATTTCATAGTTTGAGGACTGACCTCATGTACAGGATGTTGACCAATAAATTTATTCTGTGTTGTTGGAGAGAAAGATTGGTCATGATGAGGCTTAAATTTCTCTAGGTCTCCTGTCACAGAAAGCTCATCTTCACTTGCTGATCCTGCGATCATCCTTGCCTGTTCTAGCGCTGTTAAACCAGTAGTTCCCCCTGTCACAGAATCTCGGTCTTTATCAACAGCACGTCGAGCCGGTGGTGAATCTTTCGGAGTTTGGGCGAAACGCGATGAGAGATTACCTCTTGATACACCTCTATCTCTTATGGAAAAAAAGAACGCGTAGGTGGGGTGGTGCATCTCCATGACTGGGATCTCGACATAGATCTCATCGTAGATGGAGGCGAGCGAGCGCGGCGTGTGGGATCAGTGTGAGTGCGAGTGATAATTTATCTCTCTTCTCTATATGATGGATATAGTTGATATATTAGTGGGGAAGAATGTGTGAAGAGTGACATGTGAGCGTGTAGTGTGTGTGTTAGCGTGTTTTGGGGTTTGGGGTTTGGTGAGGGGGGATGGGGGTTTTGTTTTCTCGTCCGTAATTTATTGACACATAAGAGAGAGTGAGTGAGTAGAGTGGTTGTAGGGGGGAGTAGGTATAATTTGGGGAAGGGGGTAGGGAAAAGGAAATGGTTGTAATTAATGATTGTATGTAATATTGGTGATGTTGAGGATTAATTGTAAGGGTTAGTATTTGTCCTCTAGTGGAGGTGAGTAGAATATTTTTTGAATGTGTATGTGAATATCTTTTTTTGGGGAGAGAGGTGTTTGGGAAATGCTGTTTAGTTATTATTGCGCTCGATGTTTTTGTGACACCAGAGGTCTTAGAAGAGGGATTAGAGTTATGGTTTGTATGTATTGATGTGGAGGTGGGAGGGGGTTAGGGTGATTAGTTGTATGGAGGGTATTTGTGATGTTAAAAAGGAAATATTGTGGGGTAAAAGATTATGTAGGTGATGTGATTATGAGGGAATTTAATAATATATCTGCGAGGGCTGGGTACTGGTGGTGAATGTTCTTGAATGTGTTTCTGAAAATAGCGCTCCATCTCAAACTGGTTTTTCATAAAGTGAGAAAAATCTGTTGCTGACTTGGAAGGTACTGTGTTTTGTGTTACCTGGCCAGTGACTGGAGTTTGGGGGCGTGGAGGTCGCTGAATGTTGATTGGTTCACTTGATGACTTATGTAGCATACCCGATATTGGTTCAGGAGATGGAGATTTTCGAGATATGGGAGAAACCCAAAAATCTGAAATGCAAGAGATTTGTAAAACATTTAACTTTCTTTGCATCTTATAACACAAAATAACAAGAATATGAAAAAAAGAGTTTTAAAAAAGTTTGAAACAGAAATAAATTCTTATTATAAACACCAAAATAAAAAAAAATGTTTTTAAAATAATAAATCTATAGGACCTTCTTGATTGGTTTAAACACACCTTGATGATGAGCTTTTTCAATTAAAATTTTCATTGGACGTCAAATTTTTTTTATTTTTTACATTTTCAAGACTAAAAAGTTATTTGTATGGCCACACATTCTTTTATAAAATTGTTTCTTTTTCATTTATAATTTTTTAAGTTAAAAAATGGACGAAATATTAATTTTTAAGAATACTTCTTTTAAACAGTTTAAAGCTGCTTAAAATGACACACAAATCCCACTTCTGTTCATAATTACAATAGTAGAAATATTATTGGCATTAGCAGAAAAGCAATTTATAGAACATTTGCCAACTTGTTTTGAATACCTCATTAAAAGCTGCCAGTGTTAGGCTATTCTTTTCCTATTTTTATTTTCGTGCACCACAGAATAATACATTTTGAAATAAATGAGACATTAAAGTGCTAAGATCTTGTCAACTAAAATAAGAAAATAAGTAATTCAATTGACAGGGAATGAAGGGTAGAATTAACTGTATAAAAACTTAACATTCAAATGGTGAAAAAAGAATTCATTTTAAAAAAAGTTAAAGAAAGAATAATTCAAACTCCATGGTGTGATTAAAGAAAAAGCCTTTTAGCTGTGAATCTCACCTTGTCCTAACATATTAATGGAGGCCAATTCTCTGGTGGATCTGGCTTGTTGTATTGCTCTGGGTAGACACAGATGGTAGGAAATCTCATCACTGGTCAAATCCACATTTGGATGAATGCAAAAATAAAAAAATTATTGTAAATAAATATATAATAAACTTAATGCATAATCTGTATAATCTTTATGAAGATTAATTATTTCAATCTATATTGTTTTTATAAGTCAAAAAACCAAAATGTGGATACATTAAAGTGGGTTTTAGTGTCACCAAAATAAAGACACATTATTATTTTAAATTGAGTTATTGAATTACGAAATCAGTTTTTAAAAAAAATTAATTTGGGCGTTATGCATAGCCCTATGGACCTGATTTTATTATCAATTACCAAATTAATTAAAGTGTCATAACTGCTACAAGCTGGGGGAAATAAATAATTGCTGGGAAACTAAATTGCACTGCAGTTTAGAAAAATTTTAACATTGATTTCAAATGCATGTCTTTAAAAATAACTTATTTATCAAAATCTAACGTTATTTTGTTGAGGCATTTGAAAAAAAGTTGGGTTTTTCATTCCCTTTTCACAATTCCTGCAGTTCGGCAAAGGAACTAAATATTTTAGTATAACAAATCACAGCCATTCAAATATCATTCTTACTGAATGCGCCACTTTCACAATAATAAAATACTAATATTACTGTTGCTGTATCTAGCAATGTCAATGTGAAAACAAAGAATAAAAATGATTGTAATTAAAATTATTTTAAAACAAGAAGGTGACTGTCTTTAAAAAGATTTTAAGTCTTCTACTCTCTCCCCACCCATACACAGCCAAATTAGTTCCTAAGACAACGCCACTCACTCTCATCGCAAGGTGAAAATAATATACAGACAAGGATTGTCAATATAATCACTAATGTTCATGGAAACTCTCCAATGTAAAAGATAACTAAAACTATCCATCCAACAAAAATTTTTATAAAATATTCATGATAAAAACTATCAGTAAACATTTATTAAACCGTGAATTAAAAATTATGCTTCTTGAAATTTCAGAATAAAATTTAAAATACAGCTTTATCATTCATTATAAGCCAAAATTAAATATTACCTATAAAATATTTTTGACCTGTTAAATAAAATTTTGGTTTAGATTTTTTTTTAAAGTTGTCTGAAATGAAAAATCTTACATGTTTTCAACATAGTAGGCTATAAGGGCAGGAATAGAATGAAAAAAATGTGAAGATCCCTGAAGCTTGAATCCACTGCTGGATCCTTCTATAAGGTAGTGATCAACTACTGAGTGACCAGACAGTTTGGACTGTACACTCAGTGCCAGAGAATTGGACTGACTGGATTTACGAACAATGAAATTCTGAAAATAAGAAATTATAGTTTTCAATAAAACCATACATTATTTAGGATAAAAGAATAACACATTAAAAAAAATATATAATATTTCTTTACAAGTTACATGGATAAAAATAAATTGATAACTTCTTTGGATGGATAATATAAATAATATTAAATATTAGCTTCAAGGATATGTAATAATTAATACAATATATGGAGATTGACTTCTTTATACAATTTAAAGGTTTCTATTATTTATTAGGTCAAGTAACCTGCAGACATGAAAACACATGGTTAAATTACAGACATGAATACACATGGTTTAACTCAGAAATGAGCACTCATACTTACTCCTGTTTCTCTGTCTTTTAAAAGATGGACAGCACCTGCTCTACTCATGCTGGATAGAAGCCATATGGAATTAGTTTTTGTTAGCCTTTCAATTGTGCTTATTGGTCGAAGTTCGTCCATACTTGGCGAAACTTCCACTTTGACCGTCATAGGGGAGGATCGCTGTAACAAGAAATAATCTTTTGGAGAAAAAACAACAGGATACGAAGAGAAGCAACGCATTATTTCTTACTTATAATTGCCACTTTTATACACAAAATTTTTGTTTTTAAATATAAAAAAAATGAAGTGCTCTGTGCTCTTAAAAGTTCTCACTTTGACTTAATAACACAGATTAAGCTTCCATCAAATATATTTTCCGACCTGATGAGATTGAGCACCAAAATGATGAGGATCAAAAACAAGCGGTGATGGCCCACATCTGATTCTTCCATCATGTCCACTGTCAACTGAGTCACAGTCCACTATTTCGTTATCGCTCAAACTAACCAAGCTGTGATCACTGCCTCTATAGGAGATAAGACAAAATCATAATTAGCATTCACAGATCATTGGCTCTATAAGAGATAAGACAAAATCATAATTAGCATTCACAGATCATTGCAGCCATGCAGGAGTTTAGAACCGCCGCGCAGCAAATTTTGTAAAATACTGCACAAAAAATGGACGTTGTGCAACTTTGCACTAATGAAAATGCAGGACTAAACACAAACCATAGATAAGCGTAGGACGCAATAATCTTCTGTATAGAAGGAGCATCTGTAACAGATAAGATAAGATAAGAATTTTCTTTTAACTTTGCACACTGACCAACGAAGCTTAGACTTAGAGGGAACATTGCATGGTAGGCAAACGATTTCTCTCAATGGACACGTAACCTTTATCAACATTTTGAACAGTCAAGTCAGTCAATAGTTTAAAACCAAAATGTTCGTGTAATCGTCCGGAAATTATTTTATATTTAATTTTAATGATTAATCGGTAAATTAATCGTTAATTTCCGCAGCCCTAATTTTAACCAATGTTTTAAATCACCAAGGGGAAAAGCAATGGCCGATTTAACTAAGTCCAATAGTCTTTTAACATTCTACTCTATGATAAAATTATTAAAATAATCAGACATGCCTGATCCTTGCTGCATGTTAGAATATAGCACTAAAATCACCCACATGGCACACCTGCTTTCTATTTTGGTCTATGACATTTACATACACACAAGGGACCATCCCAAGTTGAAAACTAGATAACATAAACCAAATATTTCAATTCTCTCAAAGAAAACCCAGACATACATTTTTTATAACAGTTTCAAATAGACCAATTAACTTTCATTGAATGTAATTAAAATTGACATTTTCAAAATAAACACCATGTAGGAATATATATATTTAGGAACCCTATTAGCACAAGGACTCTAAGCAGGATATACCAGACTAAAGTCATCAATCACAGACATCATATCATGTTCCCCACTAGACATACTGTGGCCTACATTTTTAATAGTTCCCAGATCTTTAATTTCACTGAATGCACACACATTAAAGTGACAGGTGACATCATCTGGCACAGGTCTGCTCTGGCCAACTGTGTCCAACATCATTTAAAGAAAACACCACATCCATCCACTGATTTCACGATGGAAGTTTTCATGTCTGCTTTACTTGTACTTCAAAATACTAATAATGGGAGTCATTGAAAGTATGTCCTGATTTATTATAAGCACTCTGATGTACAGGTTAATTTAAGTGATAAACAAATAGAGAAAATGAATCCAGGTCCTCAAGAACCTTATCCTGTCACAGATTAACTCTGAATGACAACACAATAGCAAGCGTTAAAGCATTTCTAGGGCGACACGCCATTTCTACAACCACATTACAGACACATTATGAAATACCCACTATGCTTTTCTCCCCATTATGCTAATGGTTCTTCCCTAACATAAGGAGTGTCAGTGTTGACAACATTTAACTGTATTTAGTATTAAATACCCTGGGCACTATGGGTGTGGGGGGTCAATAAGGGTGTGGGGCTCAATATGGGTGTGGGGGGTCAATATGGTGCGGGGGAGGCAAAAACTGAGGCGCAAAACAAAATGGATTAGGAGTATGAAGGAAATTCACATGGTAAAGGGGGCCTTTTGGTTAAGCTGGAAAGTGAAAGGTAGATTATACACCTGTGAATCATTGCAGTAGTTTCTAGGTCAGACTAATCATGTCCCAAATACACTGAAAACTTGTAAAACTAGGTTGAATGTTTGGCTATACTTCAATGAACTTTCAGCTGACACTATTTCATATAGCATCATTTTATCAATTGGCTCACATCAAGAAAAAAAAACTTATTTAAATGCTTCTTGCTATGTCTTATTATAAAATGACTATTTTAAAACTTAAGATGTATTTATTTTGTCTTTGTACTTATAAACTAGCCACCAAAAGATGTGTCTCTGCATAAATTATAAATCCACATCATTTCCTGGAAGAACTTGTTGACAAAAAGAGGAGTGTTCATATGTTTTCACTAGAATGCTTTAAATATTATCAATGTTTTTTTTACTTTTCTCTATGAAATAAAAGGCGGGGCTTGATGGATGATTGATTAGACTACAAGTAACTTTATGACAAGCCCCATGACAGGTCGGAAATGAAAAGCCTTTAAGAAAAGCTTGAAATGATTCAAACTTATCATCTATGAATGTGCATTTTGATGTGCATTCAACAAAATTCAGGATGGGTTCTTTACAGTTTTTTGGTGAAAAAAGGCAAAGTTAAAAATTAATGCTAACCGTCAAGGCCTTCTGAATAGAAGGAGCGTCTGTAACAGATAAGATACATTCAGTTGTGTTTGAATAGTGATTAAAAAGTGTTTATGAGCGACACTAGCAGGAAAGTCTTGGTGACCTGGGTTTTTAGGCAACTGAGTAAATTAAGTAGGGTGTCAGAGGTGGGTTAAAAACTGCATATTTTTTTAAGAGGCAGGGGTTGTTAAAAGAGTTGCATTTTTATGTTATTTGTACCATTTTTCATTTATAAATTTAAATCTTTTTATCAGTGATTGGACTAGTATCTTAGACTACACCATGAATGTGCTACCAGTACATAAGAACAATGATCCATTTGGTTAACAGCAGCAAATGTATTTTTAAAGACTTTCTTTCAGGTTACTCTTTGCACTTGTGTATTTTCATTTGGCATCCCATCTTTCAGGAAAACAGGGGTCAGTGAGAAAAGGGTACAGGGGTAAGGGTGAGAAGTAGACACAAATATTTAAACATGACAAAATGACAATTTTAAAACATAAACATTGGAAAATTCGAAAAAATATATATAAAAAATTGTTTTTCAAATTAAGTCTGTGAAGAAAGTAAGTAGTTAACAAAAACTGTAATTAGCTCTGGCATAGTTTAAAGCAATGCCATTGTAAATAGCACTTTCATAATTTGTAATTAGATCTGTCACAGCTGCTCTGACTTACACAGCATCCCCCTGTCTATGACTGGTATTGCCAGCAGAAGAGAAAAAGGAATCTTTGCCTAGTGTGTCAGCTGAATGCAGAGTTCCACTAGTACATGTATCCTCTTTGCCTCCTTTATCTTTTGTTACATGACATAGGTCAGTTAGAAGGGAGTCCAGGTCACTTGCAATGTTGCCAAGCATCTGTGAAGGAAGAAAAAAAAGGACATAGCTGGTTATTATATTTTTAGACTGATAATTGGTAGAAAGTAGTAGGTGGTTCAGAGTGGACCAAGCATGTCCAAAATGCGGTTCTCACAGAGGATACCGTCAGTTGATCATTTAACTGACAAATATGAAGGTTTCATAATTTAATCAGAATTTTTTTTTATTCATGTATCACCATTCAAAAATTTTCAACAATAAATTTGTTATTTATTTTAATAAAAGGTGTACGGTGTACTAACATGTGCTCTGCAAGCAGTTTACTAGCTAACAAGTTATTCCAAAAGGTTGTGAGTCCTGCCAAAGACAATCAAGGACAAGAACATGCTTCCTACAGGACTGTTGAGGCTACAACACTTGACACATTTAAGTCTAGAGCTTTAGCCTTCCATTCCTTGTTCCTGATACCCTCCCTTAGTAGCCCTTTCGCACAGTGCATATTATCTTCAATACCACAGTATCACTGAATACACCATGAAAATTTATAGGAGCCTTTAGGATCATTAATCATCATAATGATTGTGGGCTCTTTCAAAAATGAGAAAATAGAACATAGCATTGCACTTTTTAAAACAAAATTACTCCTTAAATCAAACAATAACAAATCATTATAGTTTGATAACAATAAAAGCTAACTTTCTAGTCATGAAATCAGACATGTGAATGTAAAAGTGGATGTTAACATTAAAAATTGAAGTTTTATTTGGCATCTCGTATGGTCATGGTACAATGTAATTTTTAAAAAAACCATTTAATCATCATATCACATGCAATTGACATGACTTTGATATTCAATTTTTTAAAATACTTTTAAGGCGAACTTAACCCCAACATGAATTAAAAAATTAAACTGATAGTGCAGAATCATTGTGACTGAAACTGAAAGCTTTGTAATTGTACATGTATTGGACATCTCAACAATTGACAATTGCAATTCAGTCATACGCATAGCCTTAGTAGACTAGTAGTAGTCAAAGAGTATCACGAAATGCTATACTGCCTATACTATTACTATTAAGCTATAGGCTATATAGACATCTTTAGTCCAGTGTTGCTCAATTATTTTCTGTCACGCCCATAGGAAGAATAAAACATTTCGCCCCCCCCCCGCGACAGTAAATAGTATCATTTGTCTATAAAATTGTTATAAGTACACCATTTCACGCCCCCTTTAGGGAGCCTCGCGCCCCCTAAGGGGGGGGGGCGCGCCCCACTATTTGAGAAACACTGCTTTTATTTTTATCTAAAAACATATTTTATTTACATCTTACAATTAGCGCTTGTACTGTTCTAACTAAAAAAATTAATAATCGCGGGGGCGGTTGAATAATGAAAACGTCGTGACGCATGTCAACTCATAAAGGTATAACTTATAATAGTATAATTAATTGTTAACATTAAAAATTAACGTGTATAATTTATAATAACTGATAAAAACTAACACTAACAATGCACTAACAATGAACAAAACAATGAACAATTGAACAGTGAACAACATTATTATTATTATTATTTGGAAATACAAGTCCCAATTAAAAGAGTGATAAATAGAAAGAGTAACTTCATTAACATTTTACTATTATAGATCTATAAGTTATTGAAGTAATTTGCTTTGCAAATATTTTTTTTAAAAAAAAACATTTTGAATACTCAGCAATATATTTACAACACCTTTTTCGAAAATTAAGTTAATTTGTGATCATTAGGCACCAAGCGGGTGAGCTGCTGGTGCCAGATTTTTTAAAGAAAAAAAGCTACGTGATAAATTCCGTTTTTGGCTGCTGTGCAACAAACAAAACTATGTGTTTACATCTAGTGGTCAGGTAGCGATAGCATCAAGTTTATTTATAGCTGAGCTTTCTTACACAAAGAGATGCCAGAGGATAATCAATTGGGCATTACAAGTTCAAGGTCATTTATGGATGAGATGATGAGAACTAGGACCAGGTGTCTTTTTTTCACTCCTAAAGTTTGCTGGGTAATAGCTCAATTTATCTTCTTAAATTGTCTAGAAGACAAATTTACTGCTGCGCTGGCAAAGTTGGAAACTACATATTTCCCTTAACACAGTTTCATTCTTTTATTCCGTAACTCTTAAAATAGGGGTCGACGAACAGGGGTAAATTATCCCATTTGGGGTAAAAGGACACTCTTGTACGTAATGCAGATTCAATGGGGGCATATAAAATCCGCTCCATATGGGGTAAAATCAACACAAAATTTTATATTCTGAAGTATCAGGCAAACAAGTTCCTCCAACCCTGTCTTAAAATAACCCAAGACCGTTTGGTGCGCAATAGCAATATGTTTTACTAAGTCTTCGATGACACCACGTGTATATCAACAATTAGAACGACACCACTAACTTTTTTATTATATATATTTTTTTACTAAAGATTCTGTACAGTTGGGAACACAGTAATGTGAATAGTGTTTTATTTTAAATGTATTAAATAACAATAGGAAATTCGTTATAGTTTGGTACGTTATTTCTAACGGCTATTATTTTCCCAACATAAGTTTGCATATTCTTTCACATAGTTTTCATTAAAGGACGCGTTTACATAAATTTAAAAAGTTAACACAACAAATATTTTATTTGAAATCGGAATGTTGGATCTGAAATTTAATTTGTTAATAGAGTTAATTTTTAATAATTTTTTTTTAAATTTAATTTTAAAAAAAAAGCTTTATGCACCAAGATCAGAGCGCAGCGAATTATGTGACATTTGACAAAGCTACATTAATCTTTTTTCTTGTTTTGGAACCTAGATTCAACTTCGTGTATTAGACAAGCCATAAAGAGAACAGTCCATACACTTCAACAAAATCTGACCAATGCGCTGGAAAATGTTAAAAGAAGAAAGTATTGCGATGTGCATCAACTGCCAAGACAGAAGCCCAACCCATCCTTTTGCCCAAAATACAACACCAATCATTCGTTTCATAATGTTGTATCATTCGACAGACTGCTTAAACGTATGCCTTCAATAGACTTTCGTTAGGCGATTGTCATAAAATGTTCAGTTTCTTTTCAAGCTTTATATATATATCTGTCTTTGACAACTTCTTCTACTGTGAACTGCGGTTAAAATATACCATTATTGTCACTTTTTTAATGATGAGCATCCTTTAGGATTCTCAACTGAAGACTGGCCTCCGATGATGGGCTACTGGTGCAACAGATCTTGTTAGTATTAGTGGGACAATAAGAATTTGGTGATGAATCAGTTTGTTGATTAAAGTGGTAGAAAGGCAATAATAATAATAAGCTAATAAAACAAGGAATGATAAAGCCTGAAAATGGGAAATGTGAGAGGATGGGTAATGTGAGAGAATGGGAAATGTGAGAGGATGGGTAATGTGAGAGAATGTGCAATGTTAGAGAATGGGAAATGTGAGAGAATGGGAAATGTGAGAGGATGGGAAATGTGAGAGGATGGGTAATGTGAGAGAATGTGCAATGTGAGAGAATGGGAAATTTGTGCGAAATGATAAATAGGGAGATGCTATGGGGGAGGGGGGTGTCGGTGGAGCAGAGGGTGGGTTCTAAAGTTAATTGAAATGGAAACGTGTATGATACCTGCAGAAGGTGAGATGGAAACTTGTATGATAACTACGGAAGGTGAGAGAAAGTGTAGAGTGTGAGAGGAGAGGAATGTAAAATACGGCGTGGAGAGTGAGAGAAGATGTTGAGTTATGGAGAAGGTGTGCACAGAGGAAAGACAACAGACAAGATAGAACGACTTGTTCAGGTAAGAATAACATGGGCGCCGAGAATTGCCAGGATTAAGTGGCGAAGACTTGATAGCCAGCAAATAAACACAAACAAGGGATTTGACTAGGCACAAATTTCTGTAGGTGCTAAACTTGGAAAACTCATGCTGTAATTAAATGCTGTCTAACAAGGAGGGAGAGAGAGAGTGCAAAGGAGAGAGGGAAGTGCCATAGAACACTGCTCCGTTGCCCACAGTTTGGGAGCACTCCATACCCCACAGCGCCTGTCAGTAAGATAATTAAAGCAAATATTTCTACTTGAGTGGTGAAGAGGTTTGGTAAGCATGACATAATTAAAGTGTGTTTGTGGGGAGGGGGATGGCGGGGTACAGTAGCAATGGGGAGGTGAGGCAGGGTGATGTGAGACGGGCAGGTGATGTGAGGCGGGAAGGAGATGTGTGGGGACATAATGGAGATGTGAGGCGGGAAGGAGATGTGTGGGGACATAATGGAGATGTGAGGCGAGTAGGTGACGTAAGGCGGGTCGGTGATGTGAGGCGGGTAGGTGATGTGAGGCGAGCAGGTGATGTGAGGCGGGAAGGAGATGTGGAGACATAATGGAGATGTCAGGCATAATGGAGATGTGGGGCATAATAGAGATGTGGGGCTGGGATGGAGTGAGACAGAATTTAGGAAGATAAAAGACGGATGGTAAGTAAAATTTAGATACGACTTTGTCATTTTTGAGTTTCATTTCTAGTCGGATTGAAAGTACATTCAGACTTGTGAAAAGTATTCGTTTTTAATTGTATTTCATGTGTATGTGATTACGGTATACAATTGTTAAAGTCAATTAGTTCTTAAAAGCGTTTCATATTAATCAACGCCTTACAATATTGTTTCCAGAACACCACACTAAAATATTTCCAATGCTATGTTATCACAGTCTCTAAACTCTACACTACGCAGTTATTAACCAATCAACCCAAGTAGTTACTTCCACTTCCATTGTTCCGCCCCAAACCAACAATGTTGGTGATTTAATGAGCTGCTGACCTACTAACCCCAACCTCCCACTTCTGACCCTTCAACTGAGTCTCGCCTCAGCCCGCCTACAAATCAACAAGTCTCTCGCCCCGTGGTATTGGGGGCATTTCAGAATACAGTTAGTTGGCTTAATAGTCTATACCAGGGCCAGCTGATAAGTCATTCCTACGAGACATTGTATGGGTTGGTGCCAGAATGTAAATGTTAGTGATTCCTACAAAAAAAATAATTGGTTGGTCTCAACAGATAAGCTATCGTACACCACATTTGATTGGTCTCGCCTATATAGGCTATAAGGTCAATTTTGAATTCCAATTTAGACATCACAAAACTCGTGATTGGTGTGGGCGATAAAATAGATCAAGGTAACAAGCTACTTCAAAAGGTACAACTAGTACCATGTATGTAAAATTTACTCAACAAGATACTAGTCATCGACATATAAATGTACTAATAAAACAAACCCGTAAAAACAAAGTTTTTGACTATAAATCCCTTGTATATGAGACATAACTAAAAGTATTGATTATGTTCAAACGCGACAAATATTTACAGACTGAATCTGTCTTAACTCCCGTTTGCTTTTAACCCGGAGAGGGGAAAGGTCTTGTCACCGATCGCTGGACCGAGCTCAGCGTGACACGCAAAATGTCAACAAAAGCACGCCGGTACACCTGGTTAAAACACGAGATGTGTTCACCTCTGGCTGGCGTGAAGTCAAGTGACCAGTAAAATGTAAACGATAGCGACCGCTACACATAGTTTATATAGACAAACTAAAAATGCATTAATGTAATTACGGTACGTTCAATCGATCTGAAATTTTGATACGATCCATTGTTAGGTGAGACGGATCCATGTGCCAAATTTCAGCTCGATCGCATCACGGGAAGTGGGTCATTTTTGACTTTTGTTTTTTCCGCCCGACGTACGAAGAGATGACGACAAGATTTTGAAGTTAATATAAGGGATTTTAAAAAAATGTACCAGTGCTAGATATGCCAAAGGCACTTACAAATAAAAAAAATATAATAGTAATATTTTGATATGCCTTGGTGTAGGGAGCGAGTGCGAAAGAGGGCACATCCCGGGTGACAAAATATTCTTGGTTCTGAGTGGCGGCATTTAAGGGAAAACTTCATATATATTTAATGGAAATGGTCAGCCAAAAGTATAAACCACCTTGGTCAAAACAACCCTCTGATGAAATGTTACAACATGAGAGGGGTAAAGAGGTACTGAAATGTTACAACATGAATGATGTAAAGAGGTACTGAAATGTTACAACATGAGAGGGGTAAAGAGGTACTGAAATGTTACAACATGAGAGGGGTAAAGAGGTACTGAAATGTTACAACATGAGAGGGGTAAAGAGGTACTGAAATGTTACAACATGAGAGGGGTAAAGAGGTACTGAAATGTTACAACATGATAGAGGTAAAGAGGTACTGAAATGTTACAACATGAATGATGTAAAGAGGTACTGAAATGTTACAACATGAGAGGGGTAAAGAGGTACTGAAATGTTACAACATGAGAGGGGTAAAGAGGTACTGAAATGTTACAACATGAGAGGGGTAAAGAGGTACTGAAATGTTACAACATGAGAGGGGTAAAGAGGTACTGAAATGTTACAACATGAGAGGGGTAAAGAGGTACTGAAATGTTACAACATGAGAGGGGTAAAGAGGTACTGAAATGTTACAACATTAGAGGGGTAAAGAGGTACTGAAATGTTACTAGATGTCTGAAGAAAATTTACAAAAGGAAAGAGAAAACAACTAAACAAGGTACGCACAATGTGATGGCTCACTGTCAGAAAGTGACAAGTTCTTCCTCACTCAAGGAACTAGACAAAAGACTTAGTAAGAGAACCGCAACCAGATAAGTCAACTAAACGCTGCATACTTGTAAATGTTGGTATCTAACCTTGCACACAAATAACCATATAAAAAAAGACCGGTAAACCAAAAGGCCACATATAACATACATACTATAATAACTAGAATATACAGGTTACAGATGTCATGAGATCTAAGCTTAAACCAAGAATATGCTGATGTCATCACACATAAACTTATATTTTAAGTCATGCATGACCTTTTCCAAGAGAGAGGTAGTAACATAAACAAAAAGGCACAAATTACCTTGACGTAGGCACTGTTTCCATTCCTTCGTCTCATTCTTCTCTTGGATGTATATCCGCAAGGTATCAAGGGGACGTAATTAGAGATGCACCTAATCAGGGTATACTATAACTCGTCAACGCATACGTTTATCAACCCATTTTCTCCAATTCTACACCAACACTACTGTGCCCAATGGATGTCATAAATGACAATGCCGATAATTCCTAATAAAAGGAATGTTTGACGCTTTGAGTCATGTCCGTATGAATGTCACTATGGCAAAACCAACTTAAGAAATTAATCAACATTCCTTTAAAAAAAAAGCTATGAGTCCACTAGAGAAGTAGTAGCCTCATTGCTGGTCGGGTCCGAGGCTTCCCCTTGCCTGAACACAACACACCATCTAAACAATGCGTGCCGACTACAGGAAACTAATATTAACGTGTCCATCACCGGCTCCCCGCCCCCTCCAGGGCATCTACCCCGACTGACAAGAGAAGCTCAGTGCCCCGGCGGCACGAATACGATACACTGCCGTCTTCCCACGTTTACGTTTCAAGACGAGATCTCCCGGCGCGGCAGGCGACCTGGAAACCGCCAACACAAGGCGGCCTCTTACAATGGTCTATTGGAGAGGAGAGTTTCCCAAGGGGCGATGAGTGGGTTTGTTTAGGGGCCCGAGCCCACGTTATAGTGCCGACTTCCAGGCCTTGTACCTGACAGCGAACTCTCGAAAACAAACGTGTAAAATGGGGTTTGGGTTGAGCGCAGATGGCAAGGGCATGTTTACAAACATTTGCTTATCAGAGCGAGGCTGGTGTCGGTTCGCTAAAATTGAACAGGTGCCCTATTTTGTGCACACATGTGTACAGCATATGCTAGAAGACTAGCTTTCTATAAACTGTCTGAATAATTACATAACAACATACATTCATCAAAACTGGCTATAAACATTACGACATACAACCATCAAAACTGGCTATAAACATTACGACATACAACCATCAAAACTGGCTATAAACATAACCGCATACAATCATCAAAATAAACCGTAAAACATGACATACTTGTTTGAATTTTATTAAAACAAATTATTACTACAGGGATACTTGTTTTAACAATACCCATTCTATAATTTTTGTGAAACAAAATATATGTATTTTATAACATTCCTTCAAATACCAATATAACATCGTTAAACCACACACTGGCATAACTGTGGTCGATAAAATACGTGCATATCATTCATTCAAGACAATGTGAATAACATGCGTTCAACCCCATACCTGTATATTTGCTAAGTTTTATCACACACACAATTAATACAGACAAAATGTTTGCCGTGACATAATCTAAATACATGTATATGTTTGTTACGCGTGACATGGATGTATACTGTAAAATATATATGTTGCGCGTGACAGTTTAAGATTATGTGCTGATTTTGTGGTCATGGCACTCATGGTATGCAATAGTGGGCCATACATGACATGTAGAATATGTTGTTGTGGACCACGAAATGTATTTGTAGAAAATGACATGCATTAGTGGACCATGAGTAAGAAAATGACATGTATTAGTGGACCATGAGTAAGAAAATGACATGTATTAGTGGACCATGAGTAAGAAAATGACATGTATTAACCATGAGTAAGAAAATGACATGTATTAGTGGACCATGAGTAAGAAAATGACATGTATTAGTGGACCATGAGTAAGAAAATGACATGTATTAGTGGACCATGAGTAAGAAAATGACATGTATTAGTGGACCACGAAATGTATTTGTAGAAAATGACATGTAATTGTCATCATGTATTAGTGGACCACGAGTAGAAAATGACATGTATTAGCGGACCCTGAAAGTATACGAGTTACCGTACTAACAATGCACCACCAAAGGAACGTGTTTTGTTTCCCTGGCTGCATTGACAAAGTTCTTGTTCCCGGGATTACTGGCGTGACAGGTACATAGCTGGATACTGACTGGCGTAAGCCACGGGGGGAAAAGCCGCTGTCAATTCATGTCAGATAGGAATTTCAACCCCCAAATATGAACCGTGCGTAAATTTAGTTAAAATGTTTGGACTTAAAAACATTTTCTTTTTTTAGCGCTCTAGAAAATCCACAAGATGTGGCACAAATTTCAATGCAGGATCGCCTTTTGTTTTAATTATAGTTTAAAGAATTTAGCAGTTTTAAGTAGCGTCCAACTCATTGTTATCAGTGGCCCATACATGAACACTGTTCCTTAATATAAATAAAATTTTAATTAAAAAGTAAACTACACATGTGTTCTCTCTTAGTCTAGCATCGAAACAAAACAACAAAACTTCATTCCTTATTATTTCTTTATAGTATCCGATGATAAATTGTGACTTCCACGACAATAACGACTTCCATGACAATAACAATTATTATTTATAAAACCAAATGGCATTCCATTCACATTAGTGAGAACGTATAAAGCCTATATAATGCCGTTTACATGTTGGAGAATGCATGAAAACCATTGACTTGAAATTAATGCCACGTTTAAGACCCAACAACATTGACACTTTTGACCAAGTACACGACCCCATAGAAGGTGCCATATAAAATGAGGCCACCACATGGCGAAAAAATCGATACAGACCCAGGTAACAGAGAAAAAATTATTCCACTTTGATATCTAAATACTGGTAAGGCTCCCCCCCCCCATTATTGTCCCGTGTCTTATAAAAAAAAACAATTTTTATTTGTAAATTCCAGTGTGTTATATATTGAAGGTACAAGTTAAACGTTTTTTCAGGAAAGTGAAATAAAATATGAAGTCTAAGATTGGTAAAATTATATATAAATCTAAATTAATCATGACATTCATCAACATTAGAAGAGGGAAAAAGAACCATATTTCTTATTTTTCTTTCCTCAGATATAAACCTGGCATCAAGGATGCCAAGGGCTCTACATCAGGTGTCTATGACGCGTGTCAAACGGTCCTCGATGTGTCAATGAGTGCCCTCCAAGTGTCAATGAGTGTCTGATTTGTCGACTGGGCAAAGCCCTGACAAGGAACAACAATGGCCAAGATAAGGCGTAAAATTAGGTCAACAGATTGAGAAATGAACGAGAGAAGGGCGTCATATTTGGTCAAGGTTCAACTCCCGCACACGAGCAGTCGATGGATGTACATGTACCACCATCTACCACCATCTGCATCTACCACCAATGCGTATACCCAACCAACACGATAAAGA
Source organism: Ampullaceana balthica (assembly GCA_944989445.1). Taxonomy (NCBI): domain Eukaryota; kingdom Metazoa; phylum Mollusca; class Gastropoda; family Lymnaeidae; genus Ampullaceana; species Ampullaceana balthica. The sequence continues at coordinate 3,754,908 of CALYLW010000047.1, forward strand.
TAAAGTGACGTTTGTTTGTTTACACGATCTATGGGACATCCATTAATATGATTCAAGAAAAACATCCACCGAGATATTTAAAAGACATTTAAATTTACTAGCATTATGCTCAACAAAATCAAAGGGACAATTATCAATAAGATTAAAGGGGCATCTATCAATAAGATTAAAGGGGCATCTATCAATAAGATTAAAGGGGTATCTATCAATAAGATTAAAGGGGCATCTATCAATAAGATTAAAGGGGTATCTATCAATAAGATTAAAGGGGTATCTATCAATAAGATTAAAGGGGCATCTATCAATAAGATAAGATTAAAGGGGTATCTATCAATAAGATTAAAGGGGCATCTATCAATAAGATAAGATTAAAGGGGTATCTATCAATAAGATTAAAGGGGCATCTATCAATAAGATAAGATTAAAGGGGTATCTATCAATAAGATTAAAGGGGCATCTATCAATAAGATTAAAGGGGCATCTATCAATAAGATTAAAGGGGTATCTATCAATAAGATTAAAGGGGCATATATCAATAAGATTAAAGGGGTATCTATCAATAAGATTAAAGGGGTATCTATCAATAAGATTAAAGGGGCATCTATCAATAAGATTAAAGGGGTATCTATCAATAAGATTAAAGGGGCATCTATCAATAAGATTAAAGGGGTATCTATCAATAAGATTAAAGGGGTATCTATCAATAAGATTAAAGGGTCATCTATCAATAAGATTAAAGGGGTATCTATCAATAAGATTAAAGGGGTATCTATCAATAAGATTAAAGGGGTATCTATCAATAAGATTAAAGGGGCATCTATCAATAAGATTAAAGGGGTATCTATCAATAAGATTAAAGGGGTATCTATCAATAAGATTAAAGGGGCATCTATCAATAAGATTAAAGGGGTATCTATCAATAAGATTAAAGGGGTATCTATCAATAAGATTAAAGGGGCATCTATCAATAAGATTAAAGGGGCATCTATCAATAAGATTAAAGGGGCATCTATCAATAAGATTAAAGGGGCATCTATCAATAAGATTACAAGGACATCTATCAAAAATGATAATTGGACATCATCAGTGTGATTAAAGGGACATATATCAATACAATTAAGGGGACATATGTCATTATGGTCAATACAATTAATGGGACATATATCGTTATGGTTAAAGGGGAAACTTAAAATCAATTTGTCAGTTAAAAATTAATATTTATAGTATATATTTGTAAAGACTTACATGGGAAGATATGCTCTACCACAAGAATAACACGTTTACATTGTACAATGACTCCGACGGAAAGCTATTATTATTAATTATTAGTAGGATATCTTTGTATGAATTAAGATTTTTTTTAATATGGACTAGGAAAAAACAACAAACCAATGTTATGATCTTGCCTATCGGTTCTCAGCTGTCAAAACATCCCTCGACATATTTCTGCAAGAAATGATTTCTACTTAAGAATGTACTGCTATAGTTACAAAAATGTATAAAGTCCGTTATACATACTTTGCTATTTACAGTTAGGATTCAACTTCATTTCCCTGTTTCCAAACGAAAAAAAAACAACACTTTGAAAATGAAAATCCGCCGAAGACCAGTTGTAAGAATAGTAGGTTCATGACCTGAAATAGTACAGCACTGCATATCACAACATTTATCAATGTGATAAGATTTAGAACACACTGAGTGTGTAGACGTAATGTTGGCACATATTACGATCTTGACAACATTACATGGATATAGAAATGAATTTATAGATTTTATATCTAGGACTAGACGTGTATTATTAATGAAATCCCATAAATCCGAAAACGTAAGTTAGACTAATCTCATGAATCCACATGTTATTAAGTCTAATCTCATAGATGCCCAGGTGTTATTTAAGTTAATCTCGTATATGCTCAGGTGTTATTTAAGTTAATCTCGTATATGCTCAGGTGTGTTATTTATATAAGTTAATCTCATAGATGCTCAGGGGTGTTATTTATATAAGTTAATCTCACAGATGCTCATGGGTGTTATTTATATAAGTTAATCTCATAGATGCCCAGGTGTTATTTAAGTTAATCTCATAGATGCCCAGGTGTTATTTAAGTTAATCTCATGCACCCACCAATGTTTCCTCTAAGGTTCGTTCGTTGGTCCGTGGGCAAAGTAAAAAAAACAACAACAAAAACTCGTGTGGAAAATTGCATAGCATCCATTTCTTGTGCAATATTTTACCAAATTGTCTGCGCGGTAATTCCAAATTGCTGCGCAGCGTCGGTTAGATGTCGGCATGGCCGCGCAGCTTAAAGGAAACATTGGCACCCAGTCCAATGTTGCCTCTTATGTTCATCGGTCCTTCTGCAAAATAACAAACTCATGTGCAAAGTTCCACAACATCCATTTTTTGTGCAAAATTGCACACCCTACAAACAGATATTATATTATCCGTATCAAAATTTGCAATGCGGTAATTTTAAATTGCTGCGCGGCGTACGTCAGATATCTGTGTGGCCGCGAAACCGCGCAGCTTAAAGGGAACATGAGCACCCACACATTGTATTAAAGCTAATCTCACGCACCCATATATGTCAGACTAATCTCATGCAATCATACATGTAAGACAAATCTCATGCAATCATACATGAATGTAAGACAAATCTCATGCAATCATACATGGTGTACCGTGTGTACATTGTTATAAGTGTACACGGTTTTTTTAGTACTAAACTTCACTTGTCATTCATGGAATTTATAATTTACTTTTTTGAACAGTTCCATTAATCAATGTAATTTGAGATAATGCATGACTATAGGGAGGGTAAAGACAATTAAGTGAATATGGGTGGGGGTTAAGTTGGGTGGGGTGACGTAAGGCGTGCTTAAAATTTGCCATCCAGTCAGCACTTCCTCCCACGCTCACTTCCCAAAGATAGAATGGACTGTGTACTTTCAGATGAGCAAAATTACGTTGTCAAGTCGCACGGTTTACAAATATTTACAAACAGGTGCAAAGTGACAAAGTTCCTTTTAGGACTGAGTGGTGTGCATACTTTATTGTCTAGTTATACCCACATCAGATATCAGTTACATCAATAGTTCTATCAGTTACATCAATAGTTCTATCAGTTACATCAATAGTTCTATCAGTTACATCAATAGTTCTATCAGTTACATCAATAGTTCTATCAGTTACATCAATAGTTCTATCATTTACATCAATAGTTCTATCATTTACATCAATAGTTCTATCAGTTACATCAATAGTTCTATCAGTTACATCAATAGTTCTATCAGTTACATCAATAGTTCTATCAGTTACATCAATAGTTCTATCAGTTACATCAATAGTTCTATCAGTTACATCAATAGTTCTATCATTTACATCAATAGTTCTATCATTTACATCAATAGTTCTATCAGTTACATCAATAGTTCTATCAGTTACATCAATAGTTCTATCAGTTACATCAATAGTTCTATCAGTTACATCAATAGTTCTATCAGTTACATCAATAGTTCTATCAATTACATCAATAGTTCTATCAGTTACATCAATAGTTCTATCAGTTACATCAATAGTTCTATCAGTTACATCAATAGTTCTATCTTAATTGTGCTGATATTATCCTAGATGTCCTAATGTTGCATTCTTAAGCTTAGCCATCCTTATGTTACCAACCTAATCAACCTCATTTTGCCATCCTACCATCCTAATGTTGCCATCCTACCATCCTAATGTCGCATCTTACTCTTACCATTGTAATGTTCCATCCTACCATTATAATGTTGCCATCCTACCATCCTAATGTCGCATCTTACTCTTACCATTGTAATGTTCCATCCTACCATTATAATGTTGCCATCCTACCATCCTAATGTCGCATCTTACTCTTACCATTGTAATGTTCCATCCTACCATTCTAATGTTGCCATCCTACCATTCTAATGTTGCCATCCTACCATTCTAATGTTGCCATCCTACCATTCTAATGTTGCCATCATACCATTCTAATGTTGCCATCATACCATTGTAATGTTCCATCCTACCATTCTAATGTTGCCACCCTACCATTCTAATGTTGCCATCGTACCATTCTAATGTTGCCATCCTACCATTCTAATGTTGCCGTCCTACCATTCTAATGTTGCTACCTTACCATCATTATGTTGCCATCCTACCATTCTAATGTTGCCACTCTACCATCCTTATGTTGCCATCCTACCATTCTAATGTTGCCACTCTACCATCCTTATGTTGCCATCCTTCAATACTTATGGTATCATCCATCTTGCACAGAGAAGTTGTCTTTATGTCGTCTTTATGCACATAGAGAAGGAAGCACGGACATTTTTTAAGTGGAAGAAAATTCCAAGATAATTTTTTTTTAAATTTACATTATGGGAATGACATGACATGTGTCTCAGTTTAATGAGGTGTTTTGTACATGTGACACTCTTTTAATAAAATTATCCGCTTTCCGTGAAACTAACCAGTCTGGACACTATTTGAATAATTATCATAAGCATAACTACTATTTTATGAAATGGCATAACCACGTACATTGATTTTTACCACGTTTTTATTAACTCGCTTTCGTTGGGCATTGTTTGTCCAAGATTTTTTCAAATCTGCCAACGTAAAATTGAACCACTTCTGATAGTCCTAGAGATCTGAAAATTTTACCACAGATAGATCTTGGATGACAATGCATTGTATCAAAATTTCAGATCGATCGAATGTACCGTTATTTAATTATTGAACTTTTAAGTTTATCTATAGTCTATATAAAAGCATCTGTACCGTCGGCTTTTGTTGACATCTGTGAGTTCGCCCCGTGACCACATCACAATGTTTTTTAAACGTTGGGCGGGCGCTTGTGAGGTGTTTGGTAAAATAAATAGAGGTAAAAAAATATTTTTAAAAACCAGGTTGTCATAAGTGGACTAAAAAGAATAAAATAAATAGAAGTAAAAAAAAGATTTTTAAAAACCACGTTTTTATAAGCGGACTAAAAAGAAGAAAATAATTTAAAACTTATTAGTTCAAGTACTTCGATTTAATATGACTAAAAACGTGGGGTGGGTGTTTGGTATAAAAATTAAAGATTTCTAATTTAGAAGGCAAAAGAGATATCTATAAGTGAGAGAATGAGTGAACCGCATAAGCCCCCGCCCCACGTTGTTAGTCATATCATATTAAATCGAAGTACTTGAACTAATAAGTTTTAAATTATTTTCTTCTTTTTAGTCCGCTTATAAATACGTGGTTTTTAAAAATCTTTTTTTAACTTCTATTTATTATCTTACTGCTCTCCAATATCAAAACTACTTTTAATGAGAAACTGTAATACAAAACCTCAAGTGTGGGTACACGCCTCATTTGAGGCTATACGCATCATTTGAGAATGCATAATGCATGCCTCAAATGTGGATACATGTCTCATATATGAGACATTTCATAGCTCAATCCACGACAGCTACGCGTCAGACATATCCACTAAATTGACTAAAGCAATGGTTGTAATACAAATGTGAAAAGAAAAAAAAAGGCAAGGCAAATATCTTGAAATGGACGTGAAGTTTTTCTATGACTATGTGAACAAAACGTAAGCACTCACCGATGGATACCGAGGTCGTCAACAGATATATATGCCCCAATAAATATCAGGGGACAGATTAACGAACATGAGTGAGGAAATGATAACATCCAATCACAAGCAATTAGCACAATCATTTCGTTCAGATATTTGAGCCCGTTACACATGTAACCCCACAGGGAGGTCGCTGAGTAGATCTAATTTTACTACACGTGGCGGCTTGACTCTAGCCCACAGAAATGTGGACAGCATCTTGTGGACGTGTCCCATGTCACTGGTCCGCCTCTAGTGGGCGTGTCCTAAGTCACTGGTCAGTCTCTAGTGGGCGTGTCAAATGTCATTGCTTGGACTCTAGTGGGTGTGTCCCAAACCACTGGTCGGACTCTAGTGGGTGTGCCCCATGTCCTTTGCCGGTCCCTGGTCGGCCCCTAGTGGGTGTGTCCCATGCCATTGTTCGGCATCTATCTAGAGTCTAGAGGGTGTGTCTCGTATGCTTGGTCGGCCTGAACTGTGTGTGTCCCACGTCACTGGTCGGCCTCTATCTAGAGAATGTGTCTCATATGCTTGATCGGTCTCTAGTGGGTGTGTCCCACGTCCTTGGTCGGTCTCTGATTGGCCTCTAGTGGGCAATGTTCCCTTTAAGCTGCGCAGATATCTGACCGACGCCGCGCAGCAGTTTAGAATTACAGCGTAGAACATTATGTAAAAATATAGTAAAAAAAAAGGATGCTGTGCAACTCTGCACACGAGTATTTTCTTCTTTGCACACGCACCAAGGAACCTTAGAGGGAACATTGCTAGTGGGTTGTCTAAAGTCAGTGATCGGCTTCTAGGGGATGTGTCAACTCTAGGGTATTGTTTCAAAGAGAGAGCTAAAAAGGTGGGGGGGGGTAGTGAGAAAGAAAGGGACAGATTATTTGAAAAGCGATATTAAATCTCGCCCCGAGGCAATGACACGTGTGAATTGCACAAAACACAGATTTCGTAGTAGGAAAATATGACTTTTTTGCAGTGCCGGTACTGGCTTTATTCAAAGGCTCAGCCAGCCCGATTAATACAGACAACTTCAACTATGTGAAAGAAAAGATGTGTCTAACAAGGACACAAAGAACTACAAGAAATGTGGCCGCGGCATCTCATTATAAACCTAGCATCGATACGTTTTCCTTACTACTGGCCAGAGCCGGCGATCAGATAATGGACAACGGATGGAATGGTCGTTAAGACATTCCATTGATTGACTGGAGTTCGTGATGAACTTGTTCCTAGGCCGGACTGGATGCTTATGGTGCTGGGGTTTAGAGTGTGTGTCAGTGTCAAACAGCGGGATTACATTTAAGGTGTGATGTGTGCTGCTGTCAGTGGTGATGCTGTGTGCTGCTGTCAGAGGAGTTGCTGTGTGCTGCTGCTGTGTGCTGCTGCTGTGTGCTGCTGCTGTGTGCTGCTGCTGTGTGCTGCTGTTTCTGTGTGGTGTTTTGTGGTAGTGTATCGGCGGGGCGTTGATGTATGCTGTGTTGTGTTGAAGTGTTGTGTCACCAGGTGCTGTGTTGTGTTGAAGTGTTGTGTCACCGGGTGCTGTGTTGTGTTGAAGTGTTGTGTCACCGGGTGCTGTGTTGTGTTGAAGTGTTGTGTCACCGGGTGCTGTGTTGTGTTGAAATGTTGTGTCACCGGGTGCTGTGTTGTGTTGAAGTGTTGTGTCACCGGGTGCTGTGTTGTGTTGAAGTGTTGTGTCACCGGGTGCTGTGTTGTGTTGAAGTGTTGTGTCACCGGGTGCTGTGTTGTGTTGAAGTGATGTGTCACCGGGTGCTGTGTTGTGTTGAAGTGTTGTGTCACCGGGTGGTGTGTTGTGTTGAAGTGTTGTGTCACCGGGTGCTGTGTTGTGCAAGATGATTAATGTATAGAGGGGATTGTAATGTTGGACAATACTAATCCTGTGTGCACTTTGGATAAAATCAGCATTCCTACATCTAAAATGTAATTCCTACATCTAAATGTAATTCATACATCTAAAATGTAATTCCTACATCTAAAATGTAATTCCTACATCTAAAATGTAATTCCTACATCTAAAATGTAATTCCTAAATCAATATTTACGTCACAATATACATAACTATGTTGCAATGTTTACGAAAGTTCAAATCTATAATATAATGGGTTTCGAGATTATGTTATCTGCTCTTCCCATCTTTAAAAGTTTTTTCAGTTTTTAAATATGGTTTTGACGAAAAGGTTGCCAGAAAAACTGCTCAAAATTTAGTCCTATCTCAATCAGTCAATGGGCTCGTTTTTGAAAAGATACGTTTAAATAATTCAAAAACATTTATTATAAATTATTAACTTTCATTTTAATTTTTAGGCATGGGGTTTCTTATAGAAATTTCTCCTCAAAATGTCAACTATATGACGCACGGTTAAACAACAAAACGGCCACGGACAAAAAGGCCCTTACAAATGGGCTCCGACAATACGGCCCCGGTCAAAACTGCTCCTGTTAGAACGGCCCCTGACAAATCGGCCCCGGACTAATAGATGGACTAATGGTCAAAAATACAATCAAATATTTATATTAGTATTATTTTCACTCACCGATTTAGTGTCAGGTTTAGTTAACAAGAAACAATAATAATGACATCACAAGAAACAATTTAATATCAGTTACTGGATATGGTACCAAGTCACAATTGTTTGTGGAGAGGAAATAATATAATAACATCACAAGAAATAATTGTACTATTAGGGTAAAAAAGTTGACAAAAGCCTAAAATGCAACAAACAAACAAAAAAAGAAGTAAATTTTGTGTTAAAAATGTTAACAATTTGTCTGGGGGCATTTTGGCCGGGGACGACTTGAATGGGGCCGTTTCTGCCACCCAGCTTAAAGGGAACATTGGTCACCACCATGACGTACTATATCTGACATTGATATATTACAGTTTACTATCTAACAATAGTAAATAATATATTTATAAGAAAAAAGAAACCTAACATCTAATTTTTTAATTAAAGTCGTTATCTTTAATCGTATTTCCATCTCGTGAAGTTTTATTCTTTAAGCCAAATAAAACTTTTTTATTCGGATGGTGTTAGTCACGTGGCCTTGTCAATAAATGTGATATATTAGCATTGCGCATGCTTTGCTTCCTTATGTAACACCTTTTTTTCTATTCGCTACACTTATTAAAATAAAATTTTATTTTTAAAAAAAATAAAAAAATTATCAGCTCATAAAACTATTTCTGTAATTTCTCTTTCGAAGATGGCTTCGTGTATTACGAACAGCAATTCTGCCAGTCTTGAGAGGTGGCGAGTGGATGAAAAAAATGTATGTCCAGTATTTAAATGAATAACACTACCTGACTTCATTAGATGTGATCTGGTGCGAGAATGAAGTGAAGGGAGACTAGATTCTAGATGCACCCAAAATGCTCCAGAGATTAAACTTTGTACATGTGTTTGAGAAAGTGTGTTTAAAGAAGCTAGTGATCCCCCCACCCACACCTTTACCCCCAGATCCCATACCATTACCCCAGATCCCCGCCAGTGCTCTGAGATCCCCACCATTACCCCAGATCCCCGCCAGTGCCCTGAGATCCCCACCATTACCCCAGATCCCCGCCAGTGCCCTGAGATCCCCACCATTACCCCAGATCCCCACCATTACCCCAGATCCCCGCCAGTGCCCTGAGATCCCCACCGTTACCCCAGATCCCCACCATTACCCCAGATCCCCGCCAGTGCCCTGAGATCCCCACCATTACCCCAGATCCCCACCATTACCCCAGATCCCCGCCAGTGCCCTGAGATCCCCACCGTTACCCCAGATCCCCACCATTACCCCAGATCCCCACCATTACCCCAGATCCCCGCCAGTGCCCTGAGATCCCACCATTACCCCAGATCCCCGCCAGTACAATAAGATCCCCATCATTACCCTCTAATTCGTCATTTGTGCGTCGGTTCTCCCAAGTTGGTCAACAGGACTGATACGATGTTGAACAAAGGGAGATAAGATGTTCAACAAAGGGAGATAGATGACTCAAGGAATCACCACAAGAATGCCCCTAACCCGGCCGTTGCCCGTCCTAGGCAAGTGATACCATTCAATTCTCCACTCTGGTTGGCGTGTGTTGGACCAGGTAGGGGGAACAACACAGGTAAGCCGGACAGTTAAAGAACTACAAAGAAGAGCGCTTAACGCAGGTGGCTTTGTTGTGTTTAAGGCTGCTGGGAGATCAGTGGTTAATGAAGGTTTGCGTTCCTGGCTTTGTCTGACACCGACCGTCTCAGGTAGAACTGACCTCTTGTCGGTAACCGGTAATGGGAGGATAAACAGCTCATTAAAAATGGCTCCAATAGCCCCAGGCAAATAAACAAGAGAGCCAGTCGACCGAACCAAACCCCTTGTCAAACAAACCCATTCTGTACCCATCGTCAACAAAATCTATTCTGCCCCCCCCCCGTCAGTCAAAAGAAAATCCTAAATATCAGCACATAATATTGTTTAAAAAACAATGTGTAATTGAGCCTAAATAACTTAGTATATTTATTTGGAAGAGAAACAAAACCCCACCAACTAGAATTTATCCTTGTTATTATCGGGGTAAGAACTGAGGGAATACTGCAACACGTTACGACATGTATTATTTCATTTTAAAAATATACCATATATACTCGTTCTAAAGCCGACCTTTTTGGACAAAATCTAGGGGGGGAAATGGGGGGGGGTCGGCTTACGAGCGGGTCATATGTGATTTCTGCATGGATATTGAATATCGCTGTTGTTATTGTAGATCATCAAGGTCCTTTTCTACATTCTACAAGTACAAGATTCGAATGCTCTACCAGCGACCAGAAGCTATAATATATTATGAAACATTTGCACTTACCTTATTATTTTCTTTTTAAATTTGAATTAATGTTTTAATAAATTGTTTTACAAATTTTGTTTTCAACAACGAATTTTAATGTACGCGCTTTCGCCACTGGTTACCAAAGAATATATTTTTTAAAATACCGGTAACTCTTGCCTAACAAAGAGGATAAAGATAGGCAGTACAAAGTAAACAATCATAATGACCGATTTAGCTTGTAGCTACAAAATATCACATGCAATTTTTTTTACGAACATCACTGGTGTCTTCGATTTAAGGTTAAGAACAAGAATCCCATATAACATTACCAATGATTTTAATGTGTTTTTTTTTCATTTGCTTTGTAAGTACACAGAAATATTTCTCTTCTAACATATTTGAAAGCAAACTAATATGTTGGGTGGAAAAAACAACGTATCTCCTTAAACGTGTGTGCTCAAAGTTCCTAGGTCCGTGTGCAAAATAACAAACTCGTGTGTAAAGTTGCACGGCATCCCGTTTTGGCCCAAAATTTTACACCACACTAACACAGACATTGCATCATCCTTATCAACATTTGCTTCGCGCTAATTCTAAACTGCTGCGCGGCGTCGGTCAGATATCTGCACGGCCGAGCTGCAGCGTAGCTTAAAGGGAACATTTGTGATACATACGCAACATAAATTAATTGGACAGTAATTTTCTCATTGTAATGCTAAGTATAAAAAAATGTTTACTTACCGATATTTTAAAATATTATAAGAAATGGATCGTGGGCGCAAATTAAAGATATATTAAATACTCTATTTGGTGATTATAAGTCGAAATGTATATATATTTTTTCCTTTAACTAAATCGCCGCCATTTCGAAAATGGTCATATATCTGGAAGCGAAATTATTATTTTTTTGTACCATAACTTTTCAAATAAAATCGATCATTTAAGACATATTTTAAAATATTTTTTTGTTGTGAGCAATAATACTATTGCTAATGATACTATAAAATTGTTTTTAAAAAATTGATTCCCGCAGAATTATTATTTTTCTTCTAATAATAATATGAGAAATGTGTTTTTTAACAAACAAGCCAAGAAATTTAAAGGTGACATTAACTTCAAATCTGATTTAGTAAAATCCAGAATTCTTTATGACATGGTGCGTTTTTCTATAAGTGTTATAATAGTAACTTATGAAAGATAAGGATTTTAAAATATATTTAAACAATAAAAATTGATAGAAGTTACACCCCAGTTCTGTTTAAATATCGGTAAGAAAAAAAAAGGAAAAAAAAACTTTTAATATAAACCCGTTGATTTTTTTAAAAGGTTTCTTATAAATATATTGTAATTGTATATCCAATTAGGGCCCCGAGCATGCAATGGATCGAACGGTTTTCTGTTCTAATCCATTAAAAATATTTTAGTTTCATTTTTGAACTAAACCATTTTATTTTTAATTTTTAAAATAAATATTAATTAATAAACGTTAACAAAATGTATTGTCACGGAGAATATGAAAGTGTGCAGCCTGTGAAAATTCAAGCCGACCCGATCAACGAGAAGTGGGCGAAGTTTCAATTACAAGATTTAGGCCGGACAAACAGAACCGCGAAGTTTCAATTACAAGATTTAGGCCGGACAAACAGAACTGTGAAGTTTCAATTACAAGATTTAGGTCGGACAAACAGAATTTGACGTTTCAATTAAAAGATTTAGGCCTTACAAACAGAACTGTGAAGTTTCAATTACAAGATTTAGGCCGGACAAACAGAACTGTGAAGTTTCAATTACAAGATTTAGGCCGGACAAACAGAATTCGGAAGGTAAATAAAATCTAATTAAAAATTAATGTTATGTGAATCAAAATATTTTGACCGAATTTGATTTTTAAAAATTGTGAAATAAATGATAATGTTTTGAAATTTACATTCTATTTTATTTTATCTTATCAGTTACAGGTGCTCCTTCTATGCAGAAGATTATTGCGTACAACGCTTATCCACGGTTTGTGTCTAGTCTTGCATTTTTATTCCAGTTTTAAATGTTCATTAAGTGTTGGGTTTGATGGTTTCCCCATGTCACCCATTTCACGTCCGAATTCCGGACGGGAAAAACGATAATTTGTATGTGTTTGTTCTTGCATAGGGAATAAGAAACGTGTTTTTATCCCTATGTCTATCTGAGGGTTGTATTAGAATTATATTATCTTTGTATTGTATTTCTAAGTTAGAATTAATTGCTTTATTTATTATTACTACTTTGCTCTTTTTTCTTCTATCCTATAGTCTAGTGTTTCAAGGTTTAATGATTTAACTAATGGTGTTATTCTTGTCAGTTTTAAATGTTGTTCAGTAATGAATCTGTCAGCTCTCTTATGAAGTTGTTCTAGTTTATCGATGTTTTCTTTGGTTGGGTCCCATACAGAAGACACATATTCTAGTACATGACTCACCAATGTGAGGTAGCATTTTAGTTTTATATTCTTATTACAATAATTACATCTGTAAAAGTTTCTCTTTATAAAGGCTAATTTTTTGTTTTAATTTTTAAATAGAAACATTTTATAATTATTAAAATTTGATACAAAATAACCCCATTTTCAACATCCTTTAACCAAAAATAATAAAAAAAATAATAATAAAAAATAAAAACAAAAAACTTGTTCGCAGCAAGCATGCAAGCGGGGAGATAATGTTTCAAACAGAATAGGAATGAACATGGCCCGAGGGGAGGAATCATTGTTATCCTGTAATCTTAAACTTTGAACAATGTGTTAATATTAGGCCATCATTCTCGGCCATCATAAGGGAAGAAGATCACGGTTTTAAAGAAAAGGAGACAGTACATTGTGAAGTGGGTTGTGTTTAGATGAAGTGGGTTGTGTTTAGATGAATTTGGTTGTGTTTTGTTGAAAAGGGGTTTGTCTTTAGATGTTATACTGCGTTACATTTACATAAATGTGTGTAAAAAAAAAGGTTGTGTTTAGATGAAGAGGGTTGTGCTTGAAATATTGGAACCGAAAAGATCCAATAAAGATGTAATAGAATAGGGCGATGTCATAAAAATGTATCTTTTCCATTGTTACGAATTGTCAACAGTTTTTGAAGTGAATTGCAATGAAAGACTCTCACTGAGCAGTAACGTATTCAATCACGACAATCTTGTCCGTGATCTGGAGAGGATTCGGTGGTCGGCCTGTCATATCTAAGAGCCAGGTTCTTTAAATTGCAAAAAAAACAACAACTTAGAAACTCCCGTTCAGCAGGCTGGACAACTCTAAGCGGAACCAGTAAGCAATCCAGGTTGTTGGATTTGGGTGATATGTGTTGATGGTTTTAGGGGTCGAGACTGATAGGATTGAGTGATACTCTAACATCAGCAGGCCAATCATAATGTCCCTGTCGATGTGAGACTCTAACATCAGCAGGCGAGTCATAATGGTCCAGTCGTTGACAGATAACCGTTCTAGTTCAGTGTTACTTTATCAATTGCAAATTAACCGGAAATTTTTCGCACACCTTTCTTTTTTTTACAACGTTTTTATTAACTCACTTTCGTTCCTAATTGTGTGTCTGTCCACAATTTGTGAAATCTGCCAACGTAAAATTAAACCACTTCTGATGGTACTAGAAATCTCAAAATTTTACCACAGATAGATCTTGGATGACACTGCATTGTATCAAAATTTCAGATCGATCGAATGTACCGTTATTAAAATAAATAGAAGTAAAAATAAAAAAAATATATATATTTTAAAAAACCACGTTTTTATAAGCGAACTAAAAAGAAGAAAATAAATTTTTTAAATTGAAAGTACGTACTATGATGTAATATGACTAAAAACGTGGGCGGGCGCTTTTTAGGCGTTTGACTAAAATGATTAGGGTTTACAAATGACGAGTAAGAAAATGAGTGAATTGAATTAGTTAAGCCTGAGAAGCGCCCGCCCCACGTTTTTAGTCATATTACATCGTAGTACTTATTTTACATTTTAAATTTAAAATTTTATTTTCTTCTTTTTAGTCCGCTTATAAAAACGTGGTTTTTAAAAAATCTTTTTTTTTACTTCTATTTATTAGACACGTTCAATTGCGTCGGTCAACAATCAACACTGTTCAATGATAGAATGAACACAAATACACACACATACACGAGAAGTAAGACGAACATACAAACAGGCATCATTGTTTCATCTTGAGTAAGACGTGGCTGAGGGACCTTTGCATCTTCGACAAACGCTAGTAGGCATTCAAAATGCAAGTTTCCCACCCTGTAAATTTGACGCATGTTGTTTAAGTTAACCGAGTTAAGGGGTGAAAGGATTGCCCAACAAGAGATAGTTGAACTTTAATTACGTCTTGTTTCCAGGTGAGATTGAAAGACGTGCCAATTTCTTTACACACACAGTAAAAATGGATTTTCACTACTTATTTAGTAAGTGCTGAGTTCTTTCGAACGTTCAATTAGTTTTTCTATGAAACTTTCTGAGAGACGGCGCTGTACGTGACTTTCTATAGAAAGCGTAGGCGAATAGGCTCACCGGTTAAAAGCTGAAATCACATTACATCTCATGTATCGCGAACGTCTGTTGTTTGCCAATTTGAAAGCTTTGACTTCTACGGCCTTCGGCCTCAGCAGAGAAATGGAACTTTGACTATAGAAAACAAGCAGAAGACGGAGTCCGCGTAACAGGAGACCAGAGACTTAACAAGCTCGTGGTCGATACACTCCACTACACTCACAGACACCATGTCTTCCAAAGGTAAACAACAACAACTGTACTTGTCATCAGTGTAACTTGGACGATTTAGAAACGACGTAGTTTTGTTAAATCTTGTTAAAACGTTAATACGGTAAAGTTAAAGTGGGTTGTGTATGAAGTGGGTGGGGTAAGAAGTGGGTGGAATAGGAAGTGGGTGGGGTGAGAAGTGGGTGGAGTAGGAAGTGTGTGGAATAGGAAGTGGGTGGGGTAAGAAGTGGGTGGAATAGGAAGTGGGTGGGGTGAGAAGTGGGTGGAGTAGGAAGTGGGTGGAATAGGAGGTGGGTGGGGTGAGAAGTGGGTGGGGTAAGAAGTGGGTGGAATAGGAAGTGGGTGGGGTGAGAAGTGGGTGGAGTGGGAAGTGGGTGGGGTAAGAAGTAGTTGGGGTAGGAAGAGGGTTAAGTTTAGGAATTTGAGGGCCTGCTGGATAGAATGCAAAAATTGGATTACAAAACAGGAGTTCCATTAAGGGCGGCATTGCATACCCTTTTTCGGCGGTATTGTTAACTGTCAATTTTTAAGTGTAGCAAGCTATGCCCCTGAGAATAAAAACACTTTCATGGGCGGCACCATGAGCTTAAGTTGTCTATTGGTAATACATGTATTGAGTAACTGGTTTTAAAATTAATAAATAGAGGTTAAAAAAAATATTTTTAAAAACCACGTTTTTATAAGTGGACTAAAAAGAATAAAATAAGTTAAAACTTATAAGTTCAAGTACTTACATTTAATATGACTAAAAACGTTGGGCTGGTGTTTGGTAAAATAATTAAAGTTTTATAGTTTAGAAGGCAATAGAGAGATCTATAAGTGAGAGATTGAGTAAACTGCATATGTAAAACCTCATAAGCGCCCGCCCCATATTTTAGTCATATTAAATGTAAGTACTTGAACTTATAAGTTTTAAATTATTTTATTCTTTCTAGTCCAAATATAAAAACGTGTTTTTTTAAAATATTTTTTTTACCTCTATTTATTTTATTCTTTTTAGTCTAAGTGTAAAATCATAGAGTATATCGAAAATTTTATTTCTTTAAACGCATCGCGTGACAAACATTTACAGACTAAAACTGACTGAACTCCCCTTGCTGTAAACAAGGGGATGTGGTCATCAATGGCTGGGGTGAACTCCGTGGCATGTGGATGTAAACAATAGCAGACGGATACAGTTGCTATATAGAGATAAACTAAATGCATTAATTTAATTACAGTGCATTCGATAGATCTGAAATTTTGATACAATGCATTGTCATCCAAGATCTATCTGTGGTACAATTTTGAGATCTCTGGGACCATCAGAAGTGGTTTCATTTTACGTTGGAAAATATTAAATTTTGCGGACAGACAGGAACGAAAGGAAGTTAATAAAAACATGGTAAAAAGAAAGGGTAATAGATATACCGACCACACACACACTCACAGTGATCTTGTAAATATTCAACAATAAGACTTAATTCTTTGATTATAATAAAGCTGATTATATATAGAACATCGAACTCCCACCCCACTTTTATTTTAATTTTTTTTTAAACAGCATTTACAAGATAACTTGAGTCCCTCAATCAACAGTTAGGCACTGCTGTAATGACCTCAGTTTGGATAAACAATCCACTGGACAAAGAACCTAATCAAGTAGGATATGTCAGCCATTGCTCAAATGACCAGCTCAGGTTGGATAAGTTAACGTTATGGTGGCCACATGTAGGTTCGGGTTCCGATGCGAACAAATTAAGGACTAGCAGTACTAGCAGTACTAGCAGTACTAGCAGTACCAGCAGTACTAGCAGTACCAGGAGTACCAAACAGACTAACAAACAGACAAACACACCAGACAGTGTTCCACTAACAAATTTCATCAGCGCTGGAATTAGCCGCCTTTCTCTAAAAACAAATATTATATGGGAACAAACCGAACTGAGTCCTCACACACAAAGCACCAGGCACACACACAGACAATGTTCACATATAACACCAGAAACACAAACACACTGTTGACAAATAACAAACACATAGTCTGTGTACACAGATTAGAGCAACGACAATAACCAAATTAATGGCCATTACCTCATCCATGGGGCTAAAGTAAACACAAACAATCAACCATCTTATTGGGGTTAGTCTGTGACTGTCTATGTGCTGATTTAGTCTTATAGAAGGAAGGCAACTCAATGTTACATATGAATGGAATGAACGATCACCGAATGTTCTTTGATAATGATGGGGGGGGGGTGGCATAAACAAAAACTGTGCAATATATATATTATACATTACATTTAAAGAAGTTTAAAATTTTGTTTGGACATCAGTAACTAGTGGACCACAAGCGAAATGTTACAGAATCCTAGCGTTAGAATGAGTTGATCGGCACAGGAGTGATGTTACAGAATCTGCAACTGGGTTTGTCACAAAGAGGATACGCTTGTAACAAACACAATACACTGTTACTTGGAAAAGATCACAAGACCTGTCAGGTGTCTCTTGGGGGTTACTGCATGGAATGTTTCAGGTGTCTCTTGGGGGTTACTGCATGGAATGTTTCAGGTGTCTCTTGGGGCTTACTGCATGGAATGTTTCAGGTGTCTCTTGGGGGTTACTGCATGGAATGTTTCAGGTGTCTCTTGGGGGTTACTGCATGGGATGTTTCAGGTGTCTCTTGGAGGTTACTGCATGGAATGTTTCAGGTGTCTCTTGGGGGTTACTGCATGGAATGTTTCAGGTGTCTCTTGGGTGTTACTGCATGGAATGTTTCAGGTGTCTCTTGGGTGTTACTGCATGGAATGTTTCAGGTGTCTCTTGGGGGTTACTGCATGTAATGTTTCAGGTGTCTCTTGGGTGTTACTGCATGGAATGTTTCAGGTGTCTCTTGGGTGTTACTGCATGGAATGTTTCAGGTGTCTCTTGGGTGTTACTGCATGGAATGTTTCAGGTGTCTCTTGGGGGTTACTGCATGGAATGTTTCAGGTGTCTCTTGGGGGTTACTGCATGGAATGTTTCAGGTGTCTCTTGGGGGTTACTGCATGGAATGTTTCAGGTGTCTCTTGGGGGTTACTGCATGGAATGTTTCAGGTGTCTCTTGGGGGTTACTGCATGGAATGTTTCAGGTGTCTCTTGGGGGTTACTGCATGGAATGTTTCAGGTGTCTCTTGGGGGTTACTGCATGGAATGTTTCAGGTGTCTCTTGGGGGTTACTGCATGGAATGTTTCAGGTGTCTCTTGGGGGTTACTGCATGGAATGTTTCAGGTGTCTCTTAGGGGTTACTGCATGGAATGTTTCATCGTTTAAAACTAAATACATGTAATTAGGTGGGATGGTATGTGTCCAGTCAGATGATGTGGCGTCATGTGGAGGTTTTTGGACGGATGATTAATGGATTGTGTTGATTGGATAATAGTTGGATTGAATTTGTTGGATGATGATAGATGGATTGAGTTGGTTGAATTATACATGGGCAGTGGTCACTGGGACAAAGTGGACAATGAGATAAAGTGGTCAATGAGACAAAGTGGACAATGAGATAAAGTGGTCAATGAGATAAAGTTGTCAATGGGACAAAGTGGTCAATGGGATAGAGTGGTCAATGGGATAAAGTGGTCAATGGGGAAAAGTGGTCAATGAGATAAAGTGGACAATGAGATAAAGTGGTCAATGAGATAAAGTTGTCAATGGGACAAAGTGGTCAATGGGATAGAGTGGTCAATGGGATAAAGTGGTCAATGGGGAAAAGTGGTCAATGAGATAAAGTGATCAATGTGACAAAGTGGTCAATGGGATAAAGTGGTCAATGAGATAAAGTGATCAACGAGACAAAGTGGTCAATGAGATAAAGTGATCAATGTGACAAAGTGGTCAATGAGATAAAGTGGTCAATGAGATAAAGTGATTAACGAGACAAAGTGGTCACTGGAACAAAGTGGACAATGAGATAAAGTGATCAATGTGACAAAGTGGTCAATGGGACAAAGTGGTCAATGAGATAAAGTGGTCAGTGGTCAATGGGATAAAGTGATCAATGTGACAAAGTGGTCAATGGGATAAAGTGGTCAATGATATAAAGTGGTCAATGAGATAAAGTGGTCAATGGTATAAAGTGGTCAATGAGACAAAGTGGTCAATGGGACAAAGTGGTCAATGATATAAAGTGGTCAATGAGATAAAGTGGTCAATGGGACAAAGTGGTCAATGGGATAAAGTGGACAATGAGATAAAGTGGTCAATGAGATAAAGTGGTCAATGGGACAAAGTGGTCAATGGGAAAAGTGTCATGGGATGAAGTGATCAATGAGACAAAGTGGTCAATGAGATCAAAGTGGTCAATGAGACAAAGTGGTCAATGAGATAAAGTGGTCAATGTGACAAAGTGGTCAATGGGATAAAGTGGTCAATGTGACAAAGTGGTCAGTGGGATAAAGTGGTCAATGTGACAAAGTGGTCAATGGGACAAAGTGGTCAATGAGATAAAGTGGTCAATGGGATAAAGTGGTCAATGAGATAAAGTGGTCAATGAGATAAAGTGGTCAATGAGATAAAGTGGTCAATGAGATAAAGTGGTCAATGAGATAAAGTGGTCAATGGGATAAAGTGGTCAATGGGATAAAGTGGTCAATGGGATAAAGTGATCAATGAGACAAAGTGGTCAATGAGATAAAGTGATCAATGAGACAAAGTGGTCAATGAGATAAAGTGGTCAATGAGACAAAGTGGTCAATGAGATAAAGTGGTCAATGAGATAAAGTGATCAATGAGACAAAGTGGTCAATGAGATAAAGTGGTCAATGAGACAAAGTGGTCAATGAGATAAAGTGGTCAATGAGACAAAGTGGTCAATGAGATAAAGTGGTCAATGGGACAAAGTGGTCAATGGGATAAAGTGGTCAATGGGATAAAGTGATCAATGAGACAAAGTGGTCAATGAGATAAAGTGATCAATGAGACAAAGTGGTCAATGAGACAAAGTTGTAAATTAGATAAAGTGGACAAAGAGAAAAAGTGGTTATTTGGATAATGTGAATATTCCCCAGACACTAATCATAATATTGACAGATGCCCCTAAAGTAACTCAGTGACAGTATAACTAACGTGTGAAAGAAACCTTTAACATGTGCAGTGTCACGTAACCTTAACTTGCATGTCAAATAAACGTGAGTGTGGAAGGTATACATAACTGGTAACACTAACATGCAGCCTTAAGTATGCCAGTGTCAGTCTCATGCTTGAATTTAACAGGAGACAGGTAGCCAGCGGTACATGGGATAGTGACAGGTAGCCAGCGGTACGTGGGACAGTGACAGGTAGCCAGCGGTACGTGGGACAGTGACAGGTAGCCAGCGGTACATGGGACAGTGACAGGTAGCCAGCTGTACATGGGACAGTGACAGGTAGCCAGCGGTACATGGGACAGTGACAGGTAGCGAGCGGTACATGGGATAGTGACAGGTAGCGAGCGGTACATGGGATAGTGACATGTAGCCAGCAGTACATGGGACAGTGACAGGTAGCAGCGGTACGTGTGACAGTGACAGGAAGCAAGCGGTACGTGTGACAGTGAAAGGAAGTGAGCGGTACATGTGACAGTGAAATGTAGTAAGGAAGCGAGCAGTACACGGGACAGTGACAGCTAGCGTGTAGTACACGGGACAGTGACAGCTAGCGTGTAGTACACGGGACAGTGACAGCTAGCGTGTAGTACACGGGACAGTGACAGCTAGCGTGCAGTACACGGGACAGTGACAGCTAGCGTGCAGTACACGGGACAGTGACAGCTAGCGTGCAGTACACGGGGCAGTGACAGCTAGCGTGCAGTACACGGGACAGTGACAGCTAGCGAGCAGTACACGGGACAGTGACAGCTAGCGTGCAGTACACGGGGCAGTGACAGCTAGCGTGCAGTACACGGGACAGTGACAGCTAGCGTGCAGTACACGGGACAGTGACAGCTAGCGTGCAGTACACGGGACAGTGACACATAGCGTCCAGTACACGGGACAGTGACAGGTAGCCGGTAATGCCAGGCTATTATAAAGCCAGCTAGATGCACTCACCCATTCGAGCTGTTGGTAGATCGCTTGACGACGCCTCACATCCACATCCATAATCCAATAATATACCACATGTGGCGGACGGTATCCAGAACATCCACAAAAAACTCCACCAATGACAGTGGCGTGAACATCGATGTTTGTCTAATAATCTGCCGAATCTAATCGCGCATGTTACCATGGAAACCCGACTGACACTCCGAGAAATCTCGAGCCAAAGTTCGTGTCTATCACCGGCATCCGACTGAGTCTCATTTTTATGTTGGCTTTGAGAAGAAAAGATGACTTACGTGCTGACCTGCAAAACTCTCTTGACAAAATGCATGCCCAGACACACAGACACAAACACACGCGCTCACAGACCGACACAAACACCCCCACACATACACACACGTTGACAGAATGGAGGTATGTTTGAGGGTGATGACGTCATCGCGATGGCTAATTGCTCGAAGGCGACGAGTCTCAAAGAAGTAAGGAAAATTTTAAGACAAAAGTTTCAACTCAGTGAAGTAAAAGTTTTAACTCAATTAAGTGAAAAGTTTCAACCCCACGAAAGAATCAAAAGTTTCAAAGCCATGTGCAAAGCAAAAATTGATTATTTACTATAAATGTATTTTATTTTTTTTATTTTGTGAGAAGCCATTGAAATACTAACGACCATACTTGATACCCATCACTCGATACTAATGCACGATTGAAATATCAAGAAAAAGTCTTAGGATACTCTAAACTAATGTTCAAAATACTCTCGTTAAGCTTTGTTACTACAATGAATAAAAAAATAAGACAAAATCGTAAAGAAAAACGGCTGCATTATCTATCATAGATGAATAATTAATTTTTTAATCGCACACACTTTTAAAGCATGGACCGCTTTAACCCCACCCCCCCCCCACACGAAAAAAACCAACTCATTAACGAAACTAGATTTTAAATTTTTTATATTAGAGAAAACATTTGTTGTCTTAAATATCAAAATAAAAAAGATTTTATGGAGATGGTAGAAAATGTAGTCCTGCTTGACTAAAATCGTGTATTGACCATGTAAAGCCCAGCCTACAATGGTTGTATACTGCCCACCAGAAGCAAAGCTGGACAACCGCTGCACAGTGTACGAGACACCTGGCCCCGATAAGAAGTTAAATACTCAAAACCTAGACGTAACTGTGACCCCGATATGACTTTTAAGCCTTGTGACCTAGATGAAACAATGAAAGATTCAAATAAAGGTGACATGGCCTACTGAAATTCAGATGGGTAGAGCCACTGATGTTCAGATGGGAAGGTATGAAGACCTACTGATGTTCAGATGGGAAGGTATGAAGACCTACTGATGTTCAGATGTTTAGACTCACTGAAATTCAGATGCTTTGAAAAGTGTATGTCTAAGCCCTGAAAAAGACGAAACAAAGCAACAAACGTATCGACAAGAAGCCTTCCCAGCAAACTAACATTATGGGTTTACCGGATTTCGGCTCGGCTCCGGCAAATTCGGAATCCGGACATTTTTACAAAGCCAGGTCCGGCTCCGGCAGAATTTCACTTCATAAATTCGGCTGGCCAGTAGAGCAAATATATATAATGGGTCCGGAAAATCCGGAATCCAATCCGGCCATTTTTACAAATCCGGCTGCGGCCGGATTTCAAAAATTTTGATCCGGTACACCCCTAACATACAGAATAATGGAGTAAAAAATGTAAACCTTAGTTGCGATGTATTACTGATTACCCAAGCAGGCATCAAACAGAAATATATGTTAAGTTTTGAGATATGTACATAAAAACAATGTGACATTTTTTGTAAGAAGTTTGACATATTTATAAGACGTTAGACATGTGTAAGGAGTTAGGAGTATGTGTAAGAGGTTTGACATACGTGTAGGAGGTTTGACATACGTATAAGAGGTTGACATACGTGCAAGAGGTTGACATACGTGTAGGGATGTCTGGACGCAGCCACGGAAGGTACAGCTCCACAAAGTTTTTTTCCCCCGACTGATTATAACCCCCCTCCTCCTTTCCTTCTTTTTTCTAGCAACTAATTTTAGACACATAAGTGCATGCAACAAGGCACGGAGGGATATGGTGACGGAAGTAGGTAACGATTCGACTAGTCACATTTTTATCTATGAAGACATGTCACATAAGTAACTATGCATCAGACTTGCCCCATATGTAACTAGGCATGCAGACTTGTCACATGCATATGTAGGCATGCAGACTTGTCACATATGTAACTATGCATCAGACCTCTCACATATGCAGCTATGCACCAGACTTGTCCGAGATGTAGGCATGCAGACTTGTCGCTTGTCAAATATGTCACTATGCATCAGACTTGTCACATATGTAGCTTTACATCATACTTGTCACACGTGTTGTTATTTATCACTAATATTTTTGTCATTTTGTTCTAAAAATATTCAACCCTCTTGTAGCCTGTGTTTTTTGTTGTTGTTGTTGTTGTTGTTGAGGGGGAGATCGCTGGTTGGGGGGGGGTATGGCTAATTATAGAATACCAAGTCAAGTGTCCAGGATGGAAGCTCGTGAGAAATTCTGGTCATTAATTCATGAAGGGTTCATTTCCGCTATACGTTTGTAGTGACGTCATGTCTTTTACTTACTTGGCAATGAACTTTAGGCAAAGTCACATGCAATAAGGTAGTCCAACAAATCGTTGAGTTTATGGAGTTTTTTCAATAGTTTTGTTGTCACACACAAGGACAAATAAAGGAATCCAACAAATTATTGTGTGTATAGGGCCAACTGTTATCAAAATTGTTGTGTGTATAAGGCCAACTGTTACCAGAATTGGTGTGGGTTTAGGCCCAACTGTTTTCAAAATTGCTGTGTGTATAGGCCCAACTGTTATCACTAAAATTCTTTCATGTTAACCTGCTGATGAGGAAGATCCGCCTCCAGCTCTAATATCGCTAAGAACGACCCCCTCCCCGCACACTCCCTCAAGCAATGGTTATACATGTACCAATGAATACAAAGAAACAAGAAACAGGTATATACATGTATTTGAACTCCGTGGTAGGAGAGACACGTGCATAGTGCAGACAAATCCTTGTATTAACAAAGACATTGGCTTCCATGTGATTGTGATTTGGGGCCGTCCATAAAGTACGTCACGCTATTTTTTACCATTTTTTAATAATTTTAACTCCCCCCTCCCCCTGTCACAAATCACAGACCCCCCCCCCTAAAGTACGTCACACTTTCGAACAAATTTGTTAATTTTTATTAATAAAATAATTAAAATCTAATAGAAAACACCGTGACGTCACACATGGCAGGACCCCCCCTCCCCCTGTCACACTTTCTTACACCCCCTCCCCCACCCTCTGGAGCGTGACGTACTTTATGGACGGCCCATTTCTTCTAGATGGATCCGTAACAAGTTTACCACCACAACATAGACGGAATATTCAGCAATTTACCACCACAACATAGACGGAATATACAACAATTTACCACCACAACATAGACGGAATATACAACAATTTACCACCACAACATAGACGGAATATACAACAATTTACCACCACAACATAGACGGAATATACAACAATTTACCACCACAACATAGACGGAATATTCAGCAATTTACCACTACAACATAGACGGAATATTCAGCAATTTACCACCACAACATAGACGGAATATTCAGCAATTTACCACTACAACATAGACGGAATATTCAGCAATTTACCACCACAACATAGACGGAATATACAACAATTTACGACCACAACATAGACGGAATATATAGCAGTTTAACAAGACTACATAGGCGGAATTAAAAACACTTTTTAAACAATAAATATATTTTTAAAAATTATTTACACTCTACAAGGTAGAGAGAAAGCATTAACTTTGCCTTTAAACAAATGTCATCAATTTAGTATTATCACCAACTTCATATAAAATTGTCAACTTCCTCTAATTCCCCACTTCCAAATATAAAATTAACTAGAGAATGATTTATTTAAACGTTCATATTTTACCTTATAACAGAAATGTTTAAACATATTTGTCAAGACTTTGAAGTCATGCGCACCTGTGTGTTTAGCTAAAGTCTAAAATCAGACGAAGCTAAATCATGTAGGCTAATAGCTCAAGTCAAATGACACAAAACGCATGTAATAGCTAAGTCACTTGACACTAAGTGCTGTATTAGGTCAAGTCTAAGGACGCTAAGTACAAAAATAACTATAAAGTCATATGACGCTAAATCCTGTCAAAGTTAAGGTCATATGACAATAAATCCTATACAAGCTCAGGTCATGTGACCTAAATCCTATAAGTGTTCAGCGGAGATCGGGGAGGGGCGCTATAGAGCGTGGAGGGGGCGCTATAGGGCGCCAATCAAAAGCGTGAGGAAGGAAGAGTGAGAATTTTCCCCCGAAGAATTATTCTAAAATTCAAAATGCATAAATATATATAC
Source organism: Ampullaceana balthica (assembly GCA_944989445.1). NCBI lineage: Eukaryota > Metazoa > Mollusca > Gastropoda > Lymnaeidae > Ampullaceana > Ampullaceana balthica. The sequence continues at coordinate 3,780,608 of CALYLW010000047.1, forward strand.
ATTTAGGCACAGGAATGAGTTTGTTTTAGTTTGTCTCTACAATGACTTTGAAAGCCACATCATACCCATACATACATACATACATACATACATACATACATACATACATACATACATACATACATACATACATACATACATACATACATACATACATACATACATACATATATACATGCGTGTTGAAATTTAAGAGGTAGCATTTATCAGAGTTTTATCACTGCCTTGAAATCATATGATATGTGGTCATATTTAGACAGCGCCTTTCATATGGGGATATGGCCAGTCTCTCGGAGGCCTGTCACATTTACATATCACCTGTTTAATATAACAAAAATCTTCCTTTATATTGTAAACGGATCTTAGAGACGGTTCGTACCGATGGCTTATTCCATACATACATGGCTTGTCACAAATATACACGCCATGTCATACATATAACATGATTTGTCACATGTAAACATGATGTGTCACATATGGACATGATGTGTCACATGTAGACATGATGTGTCACAAACAGACATGATCTGTCACATGTAGTCAAGATCTGTAACCTATAGAAATGGCCAGACACATACAGACATTTGTTACATATAAAAATGACCTTCACTAGATATGCGCGCATTGTTTTCAATGCCTTGTGAATCTCCAAGGTATGTGGATATTTTTCCACAAGAAATGATATACACCCATTTACATGGTTGTTGCGATAGTTTGCTCCAACTAAATCATAAAGTTGATGCCAACACTCTATCAAAATATAACAATACTAAAATAAATGTAACTCAACCAACAAGCGAAACGGCCAAACAGAATACTCACAGGGCCAAACACAATACTCACACGGCCAAACAGAATACTCACAGGGCCAAACAGAATACTCACAGGGCCAAACAGAATACTCACAGGGCCAAACAGAATACTCACACGGCCAAACAGAATAATCACACGGCCAAACATAATACTCACACGGCCAAACAGAATAATCACACGGCCAAACAGAATAATCACACGGCCAAACATAATACTCACACGGCCAAACAGAATAATCACACGGCCAAACAGAATACTCACACGGCCAAACAGAATAATCACACGGCCAAACATAATACTCACACGGCCAAACAGAATAATCGCACGGCCAAACAGAACACTCACACGGCCAAACAGAACACTCACATGGCCAAACAGAATAATCACAGGGCCAAACAGAATAATCACACGGCCAAACAGAATAATCACACGGCCAAACAGAATAATCACAGGGCCAAACAGAATAATCACACGGCCAAACAGAATAATCACACGGCCAAACAGAATAATCACACGGCCAAACAGAATAATCACAGGGCCAAACAGAATAATCACACGGCCAAACAGAATAATCACAGGGCCAAACAGAATACTCACACGGCCAAACAGAATAATCACACGGCCAAACAGAATAATCACACGGCCAAACAGAATAATCACACGGCCAAACAGAATAATCACAGGGCCAAACAGAATACTCACACGGCAAACAGAATACTCACAGGGCCAAACAGAATAGTCACACGGCCAAACATAATACTCACACGGCCAAACAGAACACTCACAGGGCCAAACAGAATAATCACAGGGCCAAACAGAATAATCACAGGGCCAAACATAATACTCACACGGCCAAACAGAATACTCACACGGCCAAACAGAATACTCACAAGGCCAAACAGAATAATCACAGGGCCAAACAGAATACTCACACGGCCAAACAGAATAATCACAGGGCCAAACAGAATACTCACAAGGCCAAACAGAATAATCACAGGGCCAAACAGAATACTCACACGGCCAAACAGAATAATCACAGGGCCAAACAGAATAATCACACGGCCAAACAGAATAATCACAGGGCCAAACAGAATAATCACAGGGCCAAACAGAATAATCACAGGGCCAAACAGAATAATCACAGGGCCAAACAGAATAATCACAGGGCCAAACAGAATACTCACACGGCCAAACAGAATAATCACACGGCCAAACAGAATAATCACACAGCCAAACAGAATAATCACACGGCCAAACAGAATACTCACACGGCCAAACAGAATAATCACACGGCCAAACAGAATAATCACACGGCCAAACAGAACACTCACAGGGCCAAACAGAATAATCACACGGCCAAACAGAATAATCACACGGCCAAACAGAATACTCACACGGCCAAACAGAATAATCACAGGGCCAAACAGAATACTCACACGGCCAAACAGAATAATCACACGGCCAAACAGAATAATCACACGGCCAAACAGAATAATCACACGGCCAAACAGAATAATCACAGGGCCAAACAGAATACTCACAGGGCCAAACGGAATACTCACACGGCCAAACAGAAATAATCACAGGGCCAAACAGAATAATCACACGGCCAAACAGAAATAATCACAGGGCCAAACAGAATAATCACACGGCCAAACAGAATACTTACGGTCAGATAGCTTGACCTCTGTGTTCCAGTTTTGTTGTCAGATATTTTATCCCTGATGTTCGGAATGTCATCAACATTACTGCCCTGCTCAAGCTGAGAGATGGCCATCTGGGCCTGATGGACATGTTGGTTTGGTTGACCAGGAGACAGCATGCTGAAAGTCAAACAATAACATTGAAGACACCTTTACGATAACATCTCAGAGTTCAAACTGGTATGGTCGGAATTATGATGACAGGATTATAAACAAACAAACAATTATATCAAAACGATACATAGAATGGACAAATATATGAGGATGTTTAAATGACTTTAGAGCTGTACCATCATGTCATAATTCAAAGTCTTATATGTTGTTAAAATGTACTAGGGGCAGGTACCCGGCTTTTTCCAGGGTTTAAAATAAGGTTTTCTGTAGAAGCGTACAAAACTGTTTATTTGCATGAAAAAAAGGGTACATTAACTTAAAGCAATGTGATAGACAACATTTTTGGCAGTTCCATTTGGAGTGTGTACACAAAGATTTTCCTCTTTGCCAACTCTGAAGCAGGCCACATACAACTGTCTATGAGAAAAGCGTGGTGTCTGCAAGTCTATACCAGCAATCCCAAGAGACTGAGTGATAATTTATATAATTATTTTACCTGTTACCATCGCCAAATGATACTTAACAATCACCGACAGTTTCATGCTTCTACCTTCACGGGAAGTTGAAGAATTAGTGTTGAGTCAGTTTTAAATATAAGGGAAAAAAACTACATTAGGGCCCCCGGCCCCCAGTAAGTGATAATTTATATAATTCGTTTACCTGTTACCCTCTCCAAATGATACTTAACAACCACCGAAAGTTTGATGCTTCTACCTACACGGGAAATAGGATATTTTTTAAATTATATTTTTTGTATAGCTCATATAAGGAAAAAAACTACATTTTGGGCCCCCGGCCCCCAGTATCTTATATATATGGAACGAAATCTGATTAAGAACCTTTCTCATGTCATTGTGTGTATGTGTACCAAATTTCACGTTATTAGGTTGTCTGGATCTTGAGTTATTAGGGAACAGACATACAGACAACAAATGCGTCTTATATGTAAGAGATATGTACTGGAGTCACAATGTAACCATTGTGATGCTGTAGTGGGATCACTGTGTAGTTGTGTCGTAGTCACTATATAGCTATTTAGTGGCTGTGGTGTTGTCACTGTTGCAGCAATTATGTATAAAACTACGGTGTAATCACTATGTAGATGTGGCGTTGTCACTATGTAGATGTGGTGTAGTCACGATATAGATGTGGCGTTGTCACTATATAGATGTGGCGTTGTCACTATATAGATGTGGTGTTGTCACTATATAGATGTGGCGTTGTCACTATATAGATGTGGTGTTGTCACTATATAGATGTGGTGTTGTCACTATATAGATGTGGCGTTGTCACTATATAGATGTGGTGTTGTCACTATATAGATGTGGCGTTGTCACTATGTAGATGTGGTGTTGTCATTATATAGATGTGGCGTTGTCACTATGTAGATGTGGCGTTGTCACTATATAGATGTGGCGTTGTCACTATATAGATGTGGTGTTGTCACTATATAGATGTGGCGTTGTCACTATATAGATGTGGTGTTGTCACTATATAGATGTGGCGTTGTCACTATGTAGATGTGGCGTTGTCACTATATAGATGTGGCGTTGTCACTATATAGATGTGGCGTTGTCACTATATAGATGTGGTGTTGTCACCATATAGATGTGGTGTTGTCACTATATAGATGTGGTGTTGTCACTATATAGATGTGGCGTTGTCACTATATAGATGTGGCGTTGTCACTATATAGATGTGGTGTTGTCACCATATAGATGTGGTGTTGTCACTATGTAGATGTGGTGTTGTCACTATGTAAATGTGGTGTTGTCACTATATAGATGTGGCGTTGTCACTATGTAGATGTGGCGTAGTCACTATGTAGGTGTGGCGTAGTCACTATATAGATGTGGCGTTGTCACTATATAGATGTGGCGTTGTTACTATATAGATGTGGCGTTGTCACTATATAACTGTGGCGTTGTCACTATATAGATGTGGTGTTGTCACTACATAGATGTGGCATTGTCAGTACATAGATGTGGTGTTGTCACTATATAGATGTGGCGTTGTCACTATATAGATGTGGCATTGTCACTATATAGATGTGGTGTTGTCACTATGTAGATGTGGTGTTGTCATTATATAGATATGGTGTTGTCAATATATAGATGTGGTGTTGTCACTATATAGATGTGGTGTTGTCACTATATAGATGTGGTGTTGTCACTATATAGATGTGGTGTTGTCACTATATAGATGTGGTGTTGTCATAATATAGATATGGTGTAGTCACTATACAGATGTGGTGTTGTCACTATATAGATGTGGCGTTGTCACTATGTAGATGTGGTATTGTCACTACATAGATGTGGCGTTGTCAGTACATAGATGTGGTGTTGGCACTATATAGATGTGGCGTTGTCACTATATAGATGTGGCATTGTCACTATATAGATGTGGCGTTGTCACTATGTAGATGTGGTGTTGTCATTATATAGATGTGGTGTTGTCAATATATAGATGTGGCGTTGTCACTATATAGATGTGGTGTTGTCACTATATAGATTCGGTGTTGTCGCTATATAGATGTGGTGTTGTCATTATATAGATATGGTGTAGTCACTATACAGATGTGGTGTTGTCACTATATAGATGTGGCATTGTCACTATGTAGATGTGGTATTGTCACTATATAACTGTGGTGCAGTCACCATATAGCTGTTGTGTAGTCACTTTGCAGTGTTTATGTTTATAACTTTGAGTAATTCCTTTGTAATTGTAACCATTATGAAGCGTTAGAACTAATTATGTAACATTCTCTTATGTGGGTTGATTTATATGTTACAAATGAAGGCCTAATTAGTCCAAAGTAATACGTTCCATGCAATCTAGGCAGAGGCCTAATTAGATTAATGTCATGTGTTCAAATGAAGGCCTAAGAAGTAAGAAGGCGTAGGTATAAGTCACATGTTCAAATTAAGGCCTAGTTAGGTTTGAGTTATGAGTTCTTATCAAGTATCAAGGCTAATTTAGGTGAAAGTTTTCACTGATATGCTTCAGCCCCAATCCTTAGTTAAGTTAAGCGAATGTCAAGTGTTCACATCAAGGCCTAATGACTGAAAGTCATATATTCAAATCAAGGCCAAATGATTGAAAGTCATGTGTTCAAATCAAGGCCTTATTACTGAAACTGAAAGTCATGTGTTCAATCAAGGCCAAGGCCTAGTTAGTGAGTCATGTGTTCAAATTAAGGCCTAGCCTAGTTAATGAAAGTCAGATTTTCAAATTCAAAGCAAGGCCTAATTAATGAAAATTATACATTAGTCTATTTTATCTTAAAGGTTCGTTCTTATATAGTATAGGCATATGCCTACTATAACATACATAGGTTTTGTTATTGAAAGTCATACGATGTCAGATGACTAAAGACACTAAATTAAATAGGCCTAAAGTTAATTGTAAGAAATTTCTCAATGACACTATACATTAGCATAATTAAAATTATTGAAGATCATAGGCTACTCAAACACATATCATATACCAAGCATGCTTTTGTGACTTGTGTATGTGTATTTTCATATTTAGGCCTAATTACGGACGCGCACTGAAAGACGCCATTAAATTTTTGGTGTCTATCTCGGCCTCATAGCACACAGTGCGAACAATTTGGCGACAGTCACAACACACACTGATAAAAAAAAAGCCGATAAAAACAAACTAAATAACTTACATGGGTCATCGGCGGGAACTTCTGGCTAATAATAGCATACAATCCTTTGAAATCAATGGGGAAAAGTCATTTTGTTTCAATGAAACAAAAATAAACGCAAATAATTTCCGTTTGGAAAGAAAGATTTTGGTTAACCACCTCAACACACCTTTCGCTGTTGGTGATTAGCGGGCCACAACAAACCCGCGTGTATGAACTTCGTGACCCTGCCGAATGCATCACTGCAAGGAGTGGAAGAACCCAAGATTGAGGGGGTGGAAAGATTTACCTATGTAAAGAGAGATTTTATAAAAATTGTACTTGATATTGGTTCCTTCATATTTTTTTTTATTTTGAATTAAACAATAGTTAAGATGCGCCTGAATTTTATCAATTTTCCACAAACTAAGAATTAATTTTCGCATTAAATTTGTACTATGTAAAAGAATTCCCCATAACAATGACGACAAACAAATGTCAGTTGTGTCAGGGGAAATAATTATTAAATATTTCAATTTGCGTAGGCAACGTATTTGTCTCCCTTAGGGGCCGCCATAAATGACATACCTCTTAGGGGGAGGGGGAGTTACACATCTGTGATAATGTGTGACGAGGGGGGGGGAGGGGGATGTTTAAGAAATGTGACGTTACATCAAAACGCGCACCTTAAAAATAAAGGTGCCAATTAAATATTTGATTGCTTTCTATTTTTTAATGACTCGTCCCATCGCTTGAAGCGTGTTACGATATTAGAGTCTAGCCTCACACTAAATAATACTTTAACTTTAATGACAATAAATTGCTTTGAAACATACTCATTTTCAAATAGGAGGTACTGCTTTTATTTGCGGGGGGGGGGTCAAAGCTTTATGACGTAATATTGGAGAGGGGGTCTAATTTTTTAAAAAGGTGCGTGTCAAGGGGGAGGGGGGTAAAAAATCGGCCAAAATCACGTGACGTCATTTATGGACGGCCCCTTATCAATGAGATCAATTTAGGTCATTGGTTACCGGATTCCTTGTGTTACTGAAAAAAAAGTAAATAATTAATTATGTTCAAAGGCGTAGCATAGGTAGGGGTCAAAATTAACCCGTAGCAAAGCACGGACATTGTGCTCAAATAATGACGTCACCTGCTAATATTTTACGGCGAAAAACTAAAATGTTCATTATTTTATGTCTAAATTTTCTTTTCTTTTCTTTTTAAATTATCGGGAGTTGCCCCGCATAGCGATCACTGACAGACGCTCAAGACATTAGATATTTGACAAATTTCATTTCAATTGTATTAAAAAAACACATTAGGGCATTAGGGCTCATACCAAGGAGGGGAGGCTAATCAAACCTCCTTGGCTTATACAATAGCGTCATCTCTTATTCTAAAGGGAATCACAAGGGGGTTAACTTGTGGAATTTTAATGTTGATTGGGTAGTTTGGAATTACCGAACATCAAATTTTTATAACTAATTTATAATATCGGTGTTTATACAGTGTAAAATCTTGCACAAATGATGGGTGCTGGGCACCTTTGCACACGGGTGTTTTATTTTGCACACGGACAAACCCATCTTAGAGTTAGGGAATTTGATCTCGTCTCGTAGTTAGGAATGTTGTATGAGGACAAGTAGGACGTACGTACCTGACAACTGTGCAGACAATATGTTTAGTCCGAAAATGATGAGATGGATAAGTTTAAATGTTAGAGTTAAGGCTAAGGTTATGGTTACAGTTAAGGTTAGGGCTAAAGTTATTACAGAGTTAGGGTTAGGGCTAAGATTATGGTTTGGGTTTGGGTTAGGGCTGAGGTTAAGGCATTTAGCCCTTTCATAATGGTCAGGAGCACGTTGTTTCATTGCCTCAGTTAAGATTACATTAAGTAGTTAGTGATAATGGATAATCAACCTTTTTTAAAATAACCTATGATGTATTATGCCTAAGAAGTTCACGGAATTTTCAATTACAAATAATGTAAACAGAATGATCGACCGCTCCTTTGAAGTTTATGAATAGGTCCATTTCCTTTCTCAACATATCATGCCGTAGTCAATATAACATCCAGGTAAAGTTTCATGCATAATTGTTTTCCATTGTGTGTTCAAAATGACCCATCAAAAGACAAGCAAAGATTGGTCCCATTGGTCTGACCTCACAACCACACTCATCTGAATTTTAAAAATGCCATTTAAAGGCTGCAGTGCATCGCTGGTTGAAACAAGCTCAGTCAAGTTTAAGTATAAGGTTGAGTTTAGAAACACAATAAGACATGCTCAGTCAAATTTAAGTATAAGGCTGAGTTTAGAAACGCAATAAGACAAGCTCAGTCAAGTGTAAGTATAAGGTTGAGCTTAGAAACACAATAAGACAAGCTCAGTCAAGTCTTAATGTAAGTATAAGGTTGAGTTTAGAAACACAATAAGACAAGCTCAGTCAAATTTAAGTATAAGGCTGAGTTTAGAAACACAATAAGACTAGCTCAGTCAAGTGTAAGTATAAGGTTGAGTTTAGAAACACAATAAGACAAGCTCAGTCAAGTTTAAGTATAAGGTTGAGTTTAGAAACACAATAAGACAAGCTCAGTCAAGTTTAAGTATAAGGTTGAGTTTAGAAACACAATAAGACAAGCTCAGTCAAGTTTAAGTATAAGGTTGAGTTTAGAAACACAATAAGACAAGCTCAGTCAAGTGTAAGTATAAGTTGAGTTTAGAAACACAATAAGACAAGCTCAGTCAAGTGTAGGTATAAGGCTGAGTTTAGAAACACAATAAGACAAGCTCAGTCAAGTGTAAGTATAAGGCTGAGTTTAGAAACACAATAAGACAAGCTCAGTCAAGTGTAAGTATAAGGTTGAGTTTAGAAACACAATGAGACAAGCTCAGTCAAATCTTAGTGTAAGTATAAGGCTGAGTTTAGAAACATGCACAATAAGACAAGCTCAGTCAAGTGTAAGTATAAGGTTGAGTTGAGAAACACAATAAGACAAGCTCAGTCAAGTGTAAGTATAAGGTTGAGTTTAGAAACACAATAAGACAAGCTCAGTCAAGTTTAAGTATAAGGTTGAGTTTAGAAACACAATAAGACAAGCTCAGTCAAGTTTAAGTATAAGGTTGAGTTTAGAAACACAATAAGACAAGCTCAGTCAAGTTTAAGTATAAGGTTGAGTTTAGAAACGCAATAAGACAAGCTCAGTCAAGTGTAAGTATAAGTTGAGTTTAGAAACACAATAAGACAAGCTCAGTCAAGTGTAAGTATAAGGCTGAGTTTAGAAACACAATAAGACACGCTCAGTCAAGTGTAAGTATAAGGCTGAGTTTAGAAACACAATAAGACACGCTTAGTCAAGTGTAAGTATAAGGCTGAGTTTAGAAACACAATAAGACAAGCTCAGTCAAGTGTAAGTATAAGGTTGAGTTTAAAAACACAATAAGAGCTAAGAGATTCTCAAAGAGTTTAAAACATCACCAGTACCCACGTTAGAGACAACATGTTAGTGATAGCGTAAAACTCATTCTTACCCACCCCACAACATTAGTGCTATGAATTTATTCTTAAGAACTGCTTCATTCACCTCGCAGACCCTGATACTCAACTGTTTTCTCGTCTCAAACTCTTATTGTTTCCAACATAATGCGGGTGAGACTGCAATCAGGCTTATAGATTAGTAAATGGATAACAGGTAAATAGGGCATTAGTTAGAAAAACAGCGAACGTTTCGGCAAAGAGCCTTCATCCACGAGCAAACAGTACACAAATAAAACGAATATCAAGAAATATAAAATAAAAACTTAGCTGTGGCGAAATCCAGAGAGTCAATGAAAGCAATAATTGCTTATTTACACCATGGCTTTACTGACCGCAATCTTATTTACACCATGGCTTTAGGCCTACTGGCGGCAATCTTATTTAAATCAGCGCTTTACTGGCCGCAATCTTATTTACACCATCGCTTTACTGGACGCAATCTTATTTACACCATCGCTTTAATGGCCACAATCTTATTTACACCATCGCTTTAATGGCCACCATCTTATTTACACCATCGCTTTACTGGCCGCAATCTTATTTACACCATCGCTTTACTGGCCGCAATCTTATTTACACCATCACTTTACTGGCCGCAATCTTATTTACACCATCGCTTTACTGGCCGCAATCTTATTTACACCATCGCTTTACTGGCCACAATCTTATTTACACCATCGCTTTACTGGCCGCAATCTTATTTACACCATCGCTTTACTGGCCGCAATCTTATTTACACCATCGCTTTACTGGCCGCAATCTTATTTACACCATCGCTTTAATGGCCGCAATCTTATTTACACCATCGTTTTACTGGCCACAATCTTATTTACACCATCGCTTTACTGGCCGCAATCTCATTTACACCATCGCTTTACTGGCGGAAATCTCATTTACACGATCGCTTTACTGGCGGGAATCTTATTTACGTCATCGCTTTAATGGCCGCAATCTTATTTACACCATCACTTTACTGGCCACAATCTTATTTACACCATCGCTTTACTGGTGGCAATCTTATTTACACCATCGCTTTACTGGCCGCAATCTTATTTACACCATCGCTTTACTGGCCGCCATCTTATTTAAATGGGCACCATCGCTTTACTGGCCGCAATCAACGTTGTCAATGATTGTGTACCACCTATTACTAGGGTAAATGCTCGTCTAAAACTCGTTACTTTGACGACGTGTCATTGCAGCATCCTGAAGTTTGAATTTCAGGCATTGAAGACTGTAGACTTCAGGGAAACGATTAGTAAGAAATGATAGCGTAGTATCAATGGAAGGAACAAGCATTCTTTAAAATAGTCATCTCTGAAGTCAGTGCCTTCACACTTGAAAAGTTGTTATTGCTGCGGTGTAGCTTGTCCACAGATACGAGGACTCTTAACCCCAATGTTAACTAAAGTTTCAAGAGAAAATATAATTTTGCGAATATCAGGTGGTTTAAGGTCAAGGTGAAAGAATGTGAAAACAAAGATCGATTTAAGAAAACTTTAAAGACTTTTTTTCATAGAGTAATTAAACATCAAAGTATTAAAAGCGTAACGAGCATGCTAGTCTTGCATGGATACAGTATTAGCGCTTAAGAAGAAAGGATGCGTATTTAAACTTAGATAACGGGTACTTCAACATTGATACAGGGTATTAGATTGTAGGTATACTTAAAAATTGAAAAATCAATTTATTGAATTTTACTGGACGCCCTGATATTATTTCGGGTTACAAAACGTTTCACTTCTCTTGTAAGTTTATATTGTAATTAATAAAATGGGAAACTAACTGAGTATGTCTTTCCACCCGGAAAAGTGTCAAATGTTATGAGTAAAAAAGAAAGAGAAACAAATCCCAACTAAAGATGCAAAATACTTAGGAGTAATAATAAAAGGGAAATTATCATGGAATCCCCATGTCAATGAAGTGATTAATAAGTCAAACAAAACCTTAGGCTTTATAAAAAGAAACTTTCACAGATGTAATAAGAATATAAAACTAAAATACTACCTCACTTTGGTGAGACCTGTACTAGAATATGTGTCTTCTGTATGGAACCCAACAGCCAAAGAAAACATTGATAAACTAGAACACATTCAAAAAAGAGCTGCTAGATTCATTACTGGAGAATATTCGAAACTGAAAATCATAAAATCTTTGGTGTAATCATTAAACCTTGAAACACTAGAGCAGTGGTTCCCAAACTTTTTTACCCCTGGACCCCTTTTATAGTCAAAACTTGCCCACGGACCCCCAAGTGAAAACGCTACATAATTGTATAGTATACAAATTTACTAATTAAAAAAACAACAACATTTTGTTGAAGAATTATTTATTTCAATTAAACTTTTGATAAATTAACCCAAAAAAAAATGACTTGGATGAACTTAATGAGATTATAATAATTTTATGAGTGTATTCTATTAATGTCCGGCTCAATGTTTTTGAGTAGTAAATGCAATTCCCCACGAGCACAAATGTATATCCGGTTTCTTTTGTTTGTGATGAGGTTCATATGCACTGAATCCACGTTCTACCAAATAGGAAGACGGGAAAGCAGTCAACACTTTTGTACAATAACCCATAATGCAGGATATAAATTGGGATCCCTTTTTGTAACCATAATTTGTGGTATCCTTTTTCAAACATTGGTTTAAATTCCTCATTTGTGGATAACTCAATAAGTTGCTCCTGTATTAGTATGGATTCATCTGTGTCTGGGATCTGAGTTTGTCCCCGAGCACCCAGTCGGGAATATCCAAGTGAAGAATTTCTTCAAATCTTTAGTTCAGATCTGCATGAAGAGTCGTTAAGTAAGTGTTGAAAACAGGCAAGCAAGTCTTCATCTCTATTTTGCAAATTGTGAGAGATTTGGTATCTGAGAACATTCTCCTCTCCCCAAGTTTTGTTTATACAGAACTTACGCTTTTAGTTTTGATTAAATTTAATTGGTCACCTTGTAGTTTCAAATTAATTTAGTTAAATTTGGAAAACAAATCTGTCATGTAGGCTATGTCATTTTTTTAGTTAATTAAATTTGTCACAAATCATTCTTTGCCTTCCAGGAATACCAGCACTGAATCACAGAGAGCATAACATCGATTTAAAGATGCACTTTTAGATGACCTTCGTACTTCTGTGAGAAGTAGTAAACAATTACTGTCTTCATCATTTTCCAAACAAAGTTTAGCAAATAATATCTCATTGAAGGCATTCCTTTTGATTTTATTAACTGCTCTAATACATAATCTAGTGATCCATGCAAACGTTCACTAAGATTATTGGAACTAAATGATGTCGATGAATGACACAATGCACTGAACATATATGTGGTACCACTTGTTTTAAGTATGCCAGAAAACCTCGGTATCTTCCTAACAATGCCGGAGCACCGTCAGTAGCAACAGAAATGATATTAGTCAAGATTATAGCTTTTTCATCGAAAAATCTTTTTAATTCAGTAAATAACGTTTCACCTTTCGTATCTGTTTCCAAACATTTAGCAAACAACAGTTCTAGGCAAAATTATTATTCTTTTACTTAAATTTTACATAAGCTAAAAGTAAACCCTCGTTTCCTGGTAAAGTGGACTCGTCAAGCAATAGGGAAAATTCAGATGTAATCACATAGAGAATTTTCAACACACTGAGCCATTTCGTCAATCCTTCTTTGGACTGAATTATTACTCAGTGGATTTCTTTTCGAGATGTCGAAAGCTGGTTTGTTCAACACAGTGCTTATCACCTCACTTACAGCTGGTAAAATATGTTCTTCACTATTCATGTGGGGCTTTCCAGACTTTGCAATCAATAAAGAAATATTATAAGACGCACGCAGTCCATCGCCATCTCACTTGGATGTTGTCGCTATGAGCTGTTGAAGTGATGGTGTCTTCAAATATGTTTTTTGGACTGCTTCAGAAAATCGTTAAATCTTTATCTTTTTTTATCACTATGGATTTTCCTTAAATTGTTCCATAAGCTTGGAAGGTTTCAAAAATCATTCGACAAAGTTTTATTTCACAGAAGACACATTGGTAAAATACTATTTCCTGGTGATAAATAAAGCCATATTTCAAATATTCATCACTGTACTGTCTACAACTTTTCTTTGGAACACTTATCTGCTACAAAGGGCACAAAAATATAAGAAAAATTGTATGTAAATGTTCTATTTCAAACCGTTATTAACCTTTTTAATGGAATGCTACAGTAAAACCATTTAGAATCATTCGACGTGAGTCGGAAGGATACCATTCTATTGTTGTCCCCAAAAACTTACGATCCCTTTGTGTGTTTTATTTTTAAAAATTAACTTTAAGGTTATTTTAAGGTTTAAAACTATTTTGAAAATGCGAAACATATTGTTTTCAAAAGATATAAATTGTATTCAAATATTAAAATATACTTACGTTCAAATGTACACTATCTGGATAACAATACAAAATTCAACTATATCAAAACTTCCAACTAACTTTACTAAACTTCTTTTAGCCTGAGATTGGGAAAATGTGTTTATACACTTCGTATCAGCATTACATTAAGATATATTGTTGATTACATATACAACTCTTTTAGACTTTATATTGTAGGCAAGTTATGCTTGTAGCAGCATAATTGCGTTGCTGAATAAAACTATTTTCGGTAGTCTGTCTCACACTGCGCAATCTTAAACTTTGAAGAAAAAAAGGGGGGCGTGAGGGGGGAAATTTCTTTGTTTGAATATTTTACGTTTCTCAATTAATTTTATCATAATATATTAGAAAATATTTTTATACATTACTTTGCTAACTCTCTAAAGGTTGGTCCACACCTCTCAAATTCTCGCGAGCATTTGATCAAACATCACACGAAAGCAGTATAAAATACGCCAATTTTGACGTATTTTATAGTGCGTTCGTGTGATGTTTGATCAAATGCTTGCGAGCATTTGAGAAGTGTGGACCAACCTTAAAAAGGCGTGTGGTCGAATTCTTATTTTAAAAAAGTCTTTTTGCTGACTCGATTCATGAATTTTTAATCGTCCAATCATATCAAATGTGGTATCAATGGAAAGCTGTCGGTAAGTCATATAAGATAAATATGACTTACCGACATGTCAAAATTTACCCAACCCTGCAATCATCGTCATTTCCGGTAAAATACTGTATTTTTATGACTTACATGTAGGGTCTCCGCCTTTCTCACGCATCAAACTTGACATACTATTCAATTAATCAAGCATTTTGATTGGTTACAGCTCTGGAAATATCGTCCTTTTTTTTCTTTTCTAGGTCAAACAACTTTATTTTACTCAGGACCTCAAAATTGTTACTACATTATTCATTGTTCTTCATTTGTTATTTTCGTAGTAATTTTTTGTAAAAATATATAATTTTATTATTTTTATACTAAACCTTCCGCGGACCCCCTGACGTTGTTCAGGGACCCCCAAATCAATTTTAATTTTCCACGGACCTCCTGAACGCTTCCGCGGACCCCTGGGTGTCCGTAGGGACCACTTTGGGAACAAAGAGCAAAGTAGTAATGATACATAATTAATTCTAACTTGTGAATACAGTGGTACCTGGAAATACGAATGCTTCAAGATACGAAAAATACAAGATACGAAAGGCCACTCGAAGAAATTTTTGTTCCAATATACCTAAAAAAAAACAAGATACGAAAAAACGCGCAGCTGACAACATTGGGCATCCCGTGACTGCATCCAACGCGCCACCAACAGTTCTTGCGTAGTTCCATGACATTTGCCCGGCTCGTTTTAGTAACATTGTAAAATGCAGGGTGACCCGTCAAAACAGCCCCCGACAAAACGGCCCTAAGCAAATTGTTTACATTTTTTAACACAAAATTAATTATTTTTTTTTGCATTTAAGCTTTTGTCAACTTTTTTACCTATAAAGAAAGTGGTCAAATTGTTAAAATTATTTCTTTTGATGTTATTATATTATTTCTTCTTAACAAACAATTGTGACTTGGTGCCATATTGAGTAAAGTTCATAAAATTGTTTCTTGAGATGTCATTATTATTGTTTCTGGTGAACTAAACCTCACACTGAATCGGTAAGTAAAAATAGTAATATAATAATTGATTGTATTTTTTTTACTAATAGTCGATCTATTAGTCAAGGGCCGTTTTGACCGGGGCCGTTTTGACTAGGGCCGTTTTGACCGGGGCCGTTTTGACAGGGGCTGTTTTGACCGGGGCCGTTTTGACAGGGGCCGTTTTGACCGGGGCCGTTTTGACCGGGGCCGTTTTGACAAGGGCCGTTTTGACCGGGGCCGTTTTGACAGGGGCCGTTTTGACCGGGGCCGTTTTGACAGGGGCCGTTTTGACAGGGGCCGTTTTGACCGGGGCCATTTTGACCGGGCCGTTTTGACAGGGGCCGTTTTGTCAGGGGCCTTTTTGACCGGGCCGTTTTGTCGGGGCCGATTTGTCGGGGCCGTTTTTTCCGGGGCCATTTTGTCGGTGAACCTAGATCCTTACACGAACATTTGCTAAGAGACCATTAGTAAGCGAAGATTAACAAATATATTTTTTTTTAATAAGACAAGATGTTGGTGGAAGTGAGGCAAAAGAAAAGAAAGGTGAAACAGAAAATTATAAATAGCACAAAACAAGTTATATAAAAAAAAATTAAGAAACAAAATCGCATAAGTTTACGTGTTATGTAACGTTTGTTTAGTGTACAATTGTACTAAATGTGTTTATTTAGCATTGCAAAGTTTGTACATAACATATTATTTTCATAAAGTTCAGAGTTTCGTACGTACTGCCGTAATATTTCTGCCATCCGTTCTCTTCCCTTACCACCTTCTCCTATATTGTACCACATCGCCTCACTCGAAAAGTACATTTGTAAACATTTTTTTTCATTTATTTTATTATGTTTTCATTGTTTTAATATTATTTATTATATATATTTTATAATATTTATTCATTATTTATTCATTAGTTATTTGATTTAAAATGTGTACTTTTAAGGATCGAAGAATCCTACTTAGTTTTTCTATAGTTTTCCATAATATTTTCAATTTTTAGTGTTGTTTCTGTGTGGCTTGGAACGGATTAAGTATTTTAAATGCAAAAACTTAGTTCATCAAGATACGAAACATCGAAGATACGAAAGCAAACCAGGAACGGTATAGTTTCGTATCTCGAGGTACCACTGTACAACACAAAGATAACTTAATACAACCCCCAGATAGACACAGAGACATAAAAACAACACTTTTCCTATTCCGTATGCAAGAAAAAGCACATACAAATTCTCGTTCGTCCCGTCTGGAATTCGGAAATGGAATGGGTTGCCTGAAAAAACCAGGAAAACCAACACTTTATCAACATTTAAAACTCTTTTAAGAATGCAGGACTAGACACAAACCATTGATAAGCGTAGGATGCAATAGTCTTCTGTATAGAAGGAGCGTCTGTAACAAATAAGATAAGATACCCCCGTAAAACTACTTCTGTAACAATAAAATAATTTGTGATAATTTTACTTGCCCTTTGAGTTATAAGTGAGTTATAAGTTTTGTCAGTGGCGTCACTAGGGGGGGGCGGGGGGGGTGGGCCGCCCCGGGTGACACCCATCAGGGGGTGACACCCGAGCCTAAAATTTTACTGTGTACGATTTTATGTCAGAAAACAAAAGATGACACATTTTTTAATCTAGAAAGAAATTAAGAAATACAATGAAATACGTGAAAATTCTTATTAAAAAATATTAGTTAACTTGCCATAATAAAACAGTCCCAACACACGAACAACATTAAAACAAATTAGGAAAAAAAGAAAAGAAATAGTCGCAGCAGAGAGATCTTTAAAAAAACGGCTGGAATGAAAGAGGCAGTGTCTTCTGCTTTAAAAGATATAAAGCCATGAACGATTCCCACCTCACAAATCCCTCCACCACAGTGGGGTGGGGGGAATACGATTTTTATCACAAAGAAAAAAAATTCAAATGATGGGTTTTCTTTGTTGATGTTTTTCTTGAGGAAAATTATGATTTCCATGTCTTTGAGTTAATATTTTGTATATATATATATTTATTAAAGGCGTGAAAGCATAGATATGCATGTTTATATACAGGTAGTCCTCCGGTTACGACGGTCCCATCCCGACTTACGCTGTTTAGTGCTTACGAACGCGCCCCCTTAAAGAATAGTATTACGCGTTATTCCGTATTTTAAAAATAAAAAAAATTCATGAGGTAACGAATTCTTTTCTCTATTTGAAATAACAAAAATTATTGAAAAATATGTATGATTATTATTTCAACCAACAACTTTCGTTTGCCAATTTTTCAAATGGCGAAGTTTTCAATCAAGTCAATAAAGCTGAGTAAGCTTATAAGTTCCTTTTCAATGCTCATTAGAGAGAGCATATTCAGCCTTTTTCGTCCCATGCAAATTATCATTATATATTCTTTTCAACTTTGAAAAGGATCGCTCTCAGCTGCAGTTTGATGTCATCATTGAAAGATAGATGCGAAGTGCGATGTGTACATTTGTAAAGGACTGTGTGAAATATAGCTCATTCAAAAGCAGATTTTTTTTTAGCTCTCTGCAAGTTTTTTGAGTTTCGCTTTGTTCTAATTCCTTTTCCTAACCCTGAGCCTGGGGCTGGACAATAACTTTTTTAAGAGTTCTGAAAATTGGACTAATTCTGAAGGTAAGCAGTCTTCGAAATCACGCATGAACCTACATGTGGAACAAAATTAGAAGCCCCGAGCCTAGTGCTCTTCATGGGTCTTCCCGGAAGACCCCTTTAGCCATCTGGCCACCAAAGGGACGTAACAGCTGAGGAACCCCCCCCCCAAAAGCGGTCGCTTGTGAAGCGGCCACCTGGGCATCCAGGCATACAGTCGAAGATGCCTCCCACTAAGTTGCCCTCACAAGGAGCTGGTGGAATTTCCTACTACGACCCGCTACCACTTTGGCGCCATCCCGGCAAAGCACACGGGTCTCCATGGTTAGGACCGCCGCAGACCGGGTGATCATCAAATACCTACCTAGGGTGCAACCCCCACTGGAAGGTTTCCTCAGAGCTGGCGTCCAATGCGTTCTTCGCGGCACTTTTTGCTAATCCGTACAAGCGTTCCTGACCCTAAACCGGCACCGCTCGATGGCGTTGCTAGTAAATTGAGGGGGGACGAAACGGTTGCTTCGGATTTACCCGACCCCTTCTTCGAAATCACTTGAATGTTCTTCCATTAACTTGGCTGCTGCCCATCGGGTGGCGAAAATGCTGAGCTCAGTTAGGCTTTGTAAGAAAAGCCAAATTTCTCATGGATGTATTTATATGCACCTAACCAATGTTGTAGGGCTTAAGAAAGTTTGTCAATGGTTACCAGAAATACCTCAATCTTGAATTTTTTTCTCCAGGAGAATGCTGTTTTGTTGATGTCACTTTATCAAACTGACGCTTTCTTTTTTGTTTGATAGTATTGAAGATTGTTTACACTGTTTTTACCACGGACTTGTCCTTTACTTTGTCTTCATAGGAATAAAATTAAGAATGCTATTTTTTAACAAACTCAATGAAAGACTTCCTTTCTAAAATTGTTTCCCAAATTTCAAGTAAAATAGCGACTTCCAGTTGTTCAATTTCCTTTAGAAATCCTTCTTCTTCAAGTCGGCAGTCACGTGGCTGATTTTCATTCGTTGCTAATTCTTCTAGTGCTGCGATATTCTCATTGTATGAGCTATTAACAGACCTTACAGCATAATGTCAGGCTGACCATCTTGTGTCAGACAAGGCTTTGTTAGCATGTATCAATTTCATATGTTTTTGAAGTACCTGTCAACGATGAGTAGATGCAACAAGTCGGGTATAAAGATTTTGCAGAAGACAAAAAATCTGACCGCAGTAGGACAACCTGCTGATCTTTTCCCAACCAAATTAAATGAATGACCTGTGCACGTCACATAATGAGCTACAATGCACTTCTCACGAAGTTTCCTGGTTTCCGTTATACTTCCTACTCATTTGCAGCATTGCCGTATAACTGTCCAAGGCATTTTCAGAGATTCGTACAAACATAATGGCCTGCATCTTTATTATACACTATAATTCATAAAATGTTTGGGGGCCCTTAAATTATTGGGGGCTTTAGCCCGTTCAGCACCCCCCCCCTTTTAATCCGCCATAGGGGTCCACGCATCTGTGACGATGTGGTACGAGGAGGGGGGTGTTTAAGAAATGTGACGTCACATCAAAAACGCGAAACTTTAAATAAAAGTTCCACTTAAATATTTGATTGCTTACCATTTATTTCAATTACGTTTTCAATGACTTCACGCGTGTTACGATATTACAGTGCAGACTTACCCTAAATACATATTTAAATGACAAAAAATAATTTGCAACATGCTAACTTTTATTGAGAAAATACGGCTGGGGGAGGGGTGTCAAAGCTTTGTGACGTCATATCGTAAAAAAGGGGTGGGGTCTAAGTTTTTGTGACAAAGTATGACGCTGGGGGGGGTGGGGTAAAATCGGCAACCTCGCGTGACGTCATTTATGGATGGCCCCTTCAGTCGTGAAGGGGTGACACCATGAGCTACCGCCCCGGGTGACACCAACCCTAGTGACGCCTCTGAGTTTTGTCCCAATTTTGCAAACTACTGTTAAGAGTTTGGCTCAAATTCTAAACTATGCTGCTAAAGAGCGACAGCCTCAATTTGTTTTATTTATGCCAACAAAGAAATATGCGAGTACAAATTTGTTCTATATCTCCGTACAAAACGCCAATTTAGATAGGGTATTTTCGCGAATTCGGCCCTGTGGACTGATGAAAGAAATCGACTTTCTGCCAGGGAATATGAACCTATCTTACAGTGACAATTTAATTTAACTATGGGCTAACTTGCATAGAGCTATAATAAATACGAAAAAGGGGGAAAGAGGCTTGCTGAAAGGTGAAAGAGGCTTGCTGAAAGGTGAAAGAGGCTTGCTGAAAGGTGAAAGAGGCTTGCTGAAAGGTGAAAGAGGCTTGCTGAAAGGTGAAAGAGGCTTGCTGAAAGGTGAAAGAGGCTTGCTGAAAGGTGAAAGAGGCTTGCTGAAAGGTGAAAGAGGCTTGCTGAAAGGTGAAAGAGGCTTGCTGAAAGGTGAAAGAGGCTTGCTGAAAGGTGAAAGAGGCTTGCTGAAAGGTGAAAGAGGCTTGCTGAAAGGTGAAAGAGGCTTGCTGAAAGGTGAAAGAGGCTTGCTGAAAGGTGAAATCTTCGGGAAAGTATGGTGTACCAACTACCTATGCCGCAATAAGCTCCATGTAATTGTAATTGTGTCTTAAATGAAAAGTAAATAGGTATATTATATATATATATATATATATATATATATATATATATATATATATATATATATATATATATATATATATATATATATATTACTTCATTTCTACACACCACACAGCCCACCCCAATGTCCCGACGAAGTCCCAGCTAAATATGACAACCCTAGTTATAATGAATCATTTTTGGCGTCTGGTGGCAGTCGAAAATAAAATTTGATCTTGATTAATGATCATCAGATTTTATTTCAAATCCTTCAATTACGTATAATTAACATAAATGTGAGAATGTAATTATGTTTACTAGTGAGAAGCCAATGAAAAGTATAAAAGGACTTCTGAAAAAAAAAGACACAGCTCCCCGGGACCCTTTGGTAAATGATTTATTTAATTGCTAGCATTGAGTGCTCATTTCAACTACTTCGTGGCATTTTCTTTACTTACTGTGTTTAAAAAAATATATTTATTTTTACATTACATTAAACAAAACTCCCATCATTTCCCTTAAGCAGCATTCGCACATGCCTCTTGATAACACAGCCCGGTAATTTAAGGGAAAGTCCCTTTCAGGGGAATAACAACAAAATGTAGGTCACGTATTTGGACTGCACTAAAAACTGATAATGGTAATGGAGTTTAACTGTGTCAACACTGGGTTTATTCAAGGTTATGTAGTATGATTGTACCAACTATGGGTTTATTCGAGGTTATTTAGTATGATTGTACCAACTATGGGTTTATTCAAGGTTATGTACTATGATTGTACTATTGGTTTATTCAAGGTTATTTAGTATGATTGTACCAACTATGGGTTTTTTCAAGGTTATGTAGTATGATCTTCTTCTTCTTATCTATACAGACGCTCCTTCTATGCAGAAGATAGTTGCGTCCACAGACCATGACAGATGATCTGTTGGCAAGTGATGCAGCATTCACAGGCCACGGCTTTGTGGGTTCCACGCATTACCCAGCCGCCTAACTACATGTAGTGTTAGGTACCCATTCGGAGCGACTCAGGGACCCTTGCCTTCACACGGATTCGAACCCGTGACCATCGGTACGACAGTCCAGTGCGCTGCCACTCGACCACCGCGTCCCCAACTATGGGTTTATTCGAGGTTATTTAGTATGATTGTACCAACTATGGGTTTATTCAAGGTTATGTAGTATGATTGTACCAACTATGAACTATGGGTTTATTCAATGTTATGTACGAGGGTATGATTGCACCAACTATGGGTTTATTCAAGGCTGTGTAGTATGATTGTACTAAAACAGTTTTTTTCAAAGCTATATAGTATATAGTATGATTGTACCAGTATCGAGTGAATAAAGGACGAAAAGATGTTGTTACAAAGATGGGGACATATTTACTATCTCTTACGACACATGTTCGGACCTACTTGAATCTTAAACCCCTACCCAACGTAAACATCGGCTAAGTTGCTAAAATTAGATATTGATTTAATCCGAGAGCCAATGGAAAGATTTATATTTTTGGTTCTTTTTTCACTCAAATATTTCTGTATTTAAGGAATTCCCTTAAGTCAGTTGATCTCAAAACTAAAGCCTGATTTCATATTAAATTAACTATTTTTAAAAGGTAAATAAAAAGGCGTTTATTAATAATTTGTTTTAGAAGTATTAGCACCGATAATCTTTCTTTTTCGTTGAAATTTGTTTAGTAATTCAGAATGTTTGATAAAAGTTTTAAAGAACTGAATACTCGTGGATTCAATAAGGTCTTATCTAATTATGTTTTTTCTTCTACTAAGTAGCCTACTGTAGCATGAATTTGGTCGGTTATAAAATACGTCATGCTTCTAACAAAATATAGGTTGGGAAAAAAAGGAGGGGGTGGTCTAAGAAAGTGACAGTTTGTGACAAAGGGAGTGCAGTAAGTTCAAATGTGACGTCTCACAGTGTCTAGTTTTTTGTTTTTACTAAATAATTAAAAAGTCTTAAATGAGCAAGAAACCGATTTATGACGTCATTGATTTGTGATAATCTGATTCGCGGATTTTTTTTTGCTCTCATCAAATTCGACAAAGTAAAAAAATGTGATTAATTTTAAGGATAACAATTATTGTTCTTTTGGGTTAAAAATAATAAACTGAATAAGTAAGTGTGTTATATTTATTTTAACTTGTTTAATTGCTTCAATTTTTAACGTATTTTTAGAAGGCGTTAGAGGTTGTTCGGGAGAATTGTGACAAAGGGAGGAGTTAAAACTGTCAAAACAACGTTACATAATTCATTCATTTATATATTGTGACAAAGGGAGGTGTTAAAACTGTCAAAACAACGTTACATAATTCATTCATTTATATATTGTGACAAAGGGAGGAGTTAAAACTGTCAAAACAACGTTACATAATTCATTCATTTATATATTGTGACAAAGGGAGGAGTTAAAACTGTCAAAACAACGTTACATAATTCATTCATTTATATATTGTGACAAAGGGAGGAGTTAAAACTGTCAAAATAACGCTACATAATTAATTCATTTATATATTTTGACAAAGGGAGGAGTTAAAACTGTCAAAACAACGTTACATAATTAATTCATTTATATATTGTGACAAAGGGAGGAGTTAAAACCGTCAAAACAACGTTACATAATTAATTCATTTATATGGGATTTTTTAAAAAGTGGGGGCGGGGTGAGGTGCGGTGAGATTTTTGAAAACCTTCAACCAGGGTAAGGGGCCGTCCATAAATGACGTCAAGCACCTAAAAGGGGGGGGGGCGGGGTCCACACATTTGTGACGATGGGGAGGAGGTAGTTTAAGAAATGTGACGTCAACTTTAAATAAAAGTTCCACTTAAATATTTGATTTCTTACAATTTATTTTATAACGTTTTACATCGTTTCAAGCGTGTTATGATATTAGAGTGCAACCTTAAACTAAATACATGCTTAAATGACAAAAAAGGGATTTGAAGCATGTTTCTTTTCAAATACAAGATACGGCTTTTAGGGGGGGGGAGGGGTTAAAGTTTTGTGACGACATATTGGAGGGGGGTCCTAAGTTTTTGTGACGAGGGGGAGGGGTGGGGGTGACAAATCGACTACAATTGCGTGACGTCATTTATGGACGGCCCCTAAGGGGATATAACAACTTTATAAATTAAATAACCCGTAAAAACAAAGTTTTTGACTATAAATCCCTTATATATGAGACATAACTAAAATTATTGGTTATGTTCAATATAATAAACATCGTGCGACAGACTAGCATAAACATTTACATGATACATGGAGATAAATAAAGATAATATAAAAATTAATTAATTTGATTACAGTACATTCGATTGATATGACATTTTGATAGAATGCATTGTTAGGTGACTAAAGTCTATGTGTAAAATTTCAGCTCGATAAGATCCCGGGAAGTGGGTCATTTTTTACTTGTTTTTTCCGCGGGACCATGACAGACAGAAAGAGAGACAAGACGGTGAAGTTAATATAAGTGATTTAAAAATAACGGTACCTCTTTTGTGGACAAACCCGTATTTAGATAAATAACATATATACTCCACTACAAACAGTATAGTGGTTAGGTCTTGAAACTTACCGTTAGATATTTCCTCAACTCCGTTATATCATATAAACATTATTTCTTGGATTGTCTGCCTCCGTCCTCAAAATTCTTGATGTGGTGAGATTTGACGTCACGCGCATTAATTGAATAATCATTGTTAATTGAAGACTTCATAGCAGGAGACATATTTAGTTCAGACAGTGTCCTTATATTATAAGACATATTTAGTTCAGACAGTGTCCTTATATTATAAGACATATTTAGTTCAGACAGTGTCCTTATATTATAAGACATATTTAGTTCAGACAGTGTCCTTATATTATAAGACATATTTAGTTCAGACAGTGTCCTTATATTATAAGACATATTTAGTTCAGACAGTGTCCTTATATTATAAGACATATTTAGTTCAGACATTGTCCTTATATTATAAGACATATTTAGTTCAGACAGTGTTCTTATATTATAGGACATATTTAGTTCAGACAGTGTCCTTATATTATAAGACATATTTAGTTCAGACAGTGTCCTTATATTATAAGACATATTTAGTTCAGACAGTGTCCTTATATTATAAGACATATTTAGTTCAGACATTGTCCTTATATTATAAGACATATTTAGTTCAGACAGTGTTCTTATATTATAGGACATATTTAGTTCAGACAGTGTCCTTATATTATAAGACATATTTAGTTCAGACAGTGTCCTTATATTATAAGACATATTTAGTTCAGACAGTGTCCTTATTTTATGAATGCCTGAAGTGGTGGCTGACCAAACGATGCAGGTGGGTTCGATTCCCATGAGAGATTAAGTAGTTATATTCCAAATTTGATGTACGTTTGTGTCGTTCATAAAATTAGGAGGTTGTGCTGCTTTATTTATTTTTGGTATAAGTTGGTCAGTGCTTTGCTTTGCATAACGAACCGCAGGGCCGGATTTCTGCCTAGGCCTACAAGGAGGCCCTGGCCTAGGGCCCCAGCCAGTCTAGGGGCCCCCCTGGTGGGATCTTTACATAAGCTCAAAAGTCTGGCTTGCATTATCAAAAAGTTTTATCGAAAATAATATTATAATAAATATGTTTACTACATTTTGCGAACACTGCGCAGTAAAACCATTGACGCGCTCTGGGGTTCAGGTCTTCTGAATTCATTAGACTCGATGGAAACTTGCTTTTTGTCATTTCTTTGGGATTACATCTTGTAAAGGTTTATTAACAAAGTAAGCAAATATCTCCAATCTGTTAACCTGGTTAAAAATCGTTGAACTGTATCAGTCTTTGGTAACATACCTAGAGCACTTAAGGAAACCCATTACATTTGGTCACTAGGATCTAGGAATCGAAAGTTATTGAAAAATTTTGTGAAAATAGCTATGCATTTGACATGCTAAGGAAACGTAAGCGTATATAGTCCAGTTCAACGAGGCAAAATGAAACGAGACCGAACTCTCTGTCAGGGAAAGATTCAGAGGTACCATTTTTAACGCCATTATAGATAGACTAATTAGAGAACTAAGTAAACGCGGATCTGCTTATGAGGAGTTAAGTAAAAAGTTAGACTTTCTTACGAAACTACATCTTATGGATTTTAAAGATATCCGCGAAGGAGCCAGAAACCTTATATAACTTTTTATCCGAGGGATTAGGATAGGACTTTCGAAAGCGAGTGTCTGCACCTTCAAGCTCATTTTTTGTCGAATGATGAAGTTTTGGAGCTATTGTCACTAAATCTTTATAAATACTTATCGGGAAACGACTTTTTGGACATTTATTAATTCAAACGTAGGAATTGCGCTCCGAATGATATTGTGCGTCAAACTGCTGAGCAGAACGGTCGTTCTCAGCGCTCAAGAGAGTGAATAATTACTAACGACACGATCAAACACAGGAGAGAACAGGCTCAATTTACTTTCTGTAATGTACATAGAGTCAGAAATAATGCAGACAAATTCACTATGATGACGTCATTCGTTCTTTTGCACAGAAGTTCGTAGTAGAATTCTATACATTTTATAGAATAACTTACGTAAGTATAGTAACATAGACAGTATTATTCTGATGTTTATTGAAGTCATTAATTAAAGTCAATTAAAATTATATTTTATGTACTAGTGAATTTAATTTGCTTAATTTCCAAAATAGCTTCGAGATAGTTGGAATGTCAAGTGCCTAGTGGCCCTGGGTCTGTTGAGTCCGGGCCTGAACGGATCTATGTATCATGCCTATAAACCACGTGCAGGGGCTGGAGTGGCAACTTGCCAGTGCACTCAACGATGAATAACATAAACTTTGCCTTTAACATTTCTTTGTAGGCTACCCGCCCGCCTCTACTTTCTGTATCCGTATAGTTAGGCATAATATGCCTATTTTGTTTAAGCATTTGACTATCCGTAGGCATAACGGACTCCAATGTATCGGAAATATCCGGGGTTAAATTGGAATCGAATGTTTTGAGTGACCCCCCCCCCACCCTGCCGGAACAAACTGTCTCAAAGAAACACTTATATACAGTCAAATCAAGCAGCATTGACCAATGTCCAAGGTGGAAAGATTTGCTTATACAACCCTGTTAAAGTAAAAGCATCAACATACATAATTTGCAATGTATGTCACGCCTATCTGTCCGTAACGCTACTAAATTGAGAAAGCAGCGCACCAAATTACTGCACCAAAAGTAACTCTATTCGAACGTTCCACATAAAATTGTGCAATATGAAAATAAAGGAATAAAATTAAAATAAATAAAATAAATGAAAGTTCTGTATTACATTACTTTTTATTCTGATGTGTATTTTTTCAAAATAAATAGATTTCAGCTGAAATGTATTTATTTTGAAAACTTCCGTCATTTTTGACAGATAATACACTAGTTAATTAGAATTTCTATTCGATATTTCCTAATTTAGGGTACACTCAGAATTGATTTCAACGAATAACGAAACCCATGCTCATACTGTCATACTAGATCTATGCTATACTTACTATACATACTAAACTATACTTAACCGTATACTTATTTGAATAATTCTTCTCCTTCTCACTAGTCATAAAAATGGAATTTGGAAGTAGATTTGTTTACTTGGGAAACAAAAAAGAAGACGAAGAAGAAATCCAAGTAACAGAAACCAATGAAGTTGTTGTCGAGAGTGATTTGGAGCAAGATGATGGACAAGTAAGGTTATAAAATATTTATTATTATATTTTTAATACCTTGCTTGTTTTTTTTAAGATTAGCTTTAAATTATACGACCTTATGAATAATTATGCTCTCAGACCTTTTTATAATGATTGTAATTGTAAGACTCACTTCACTAAGACTAATACCTTTCTGAAAATCAATTTTTAAAAAACAAATGCTGGACTATCCATTTGTCTTTGTTACATCCTGGAAAGTCATTCATTGTCATTATCTAATCAAAACAATATTAAATATCTACTGGAACCATAAATAAATCTTATCTTATCTAATATTAGAAAGAATATACAGGTAAACTATTTTAGGACTTACATTAAAAAAATTCATAATTTTATTCCATGGAAATTACCTTTACTTTATTTATAAAATCAACTAAAAATAATGTTGAAAAAATTAGCTCAATACTCCATGACTCAATGAACATTATGATTTTGTGACAATTCATAAAGGAAAAACACTAAAATGTATTTTTTAAAAGTAATTTCAGATTTTGAGAGCGCAAAGGAAGCATTTTTAATTAATGTTATTCTAAAGTAAATCCTTTTTTTTTAAAAATGTCACATTTTTTTATATCTAGACATGTTTTCTGGATATACTGGATACTGCCGGACAAGAAGAATTTTCAATGCAAAGGGATTTGTATGTACGTACTGGTGATGGATTTGTCATCATATACAGCATCACAGATGAAACAAGTTTTAAAGAGTCTGAATTCATTTATAACTGGTTAACACAAATAAAAGCTCATGAAGGAACCTCAGTCAATGCTGTGAGTTGTTTTTTTTTAAAATTGGGAAACATTAAAATGAGGAAACTACCCATTGCTGAGTCTATTTTGAAAGACTATCACTGAATAAATCTATTTAGATTGTAGAAATAGTGAAGACTTTATAAACACTTATAAAAAAAATATAAACATCTGTTACATTCAACTCTGCCATTAGAAAGTTAAACATTATTACTTTAGATTGACCTAACTCTGTCAACTTTGTTATTACAGGCTACATAGAAAAAAATTGATTGTTTTGTTTATTTCCTTTTCTGGGGGTTATTTGAGAAAGGGAAACAACCTTAGTTTACTCAGGTTAAAATTACATTGAATATAACCAGCTTAATAATATTCTTAAATTTAAATGATTTGAAGGTCTTTGAAAACTTGTAAGTATTTTCTGACAGGAAAATAATTCATACTTTTTCTCTCTTAAAAAGACGAACCAGAAAATCTAGCTTATGATTTAAATATAATAGAAATTATTTTTCTCTCTGCTTATATCCCTCCAGATTTTAGTTGCCAACAAACAAGATCTAGCTTCTGAGGCAAAGGTTTCATATCGGGATGGCCGGGATCTAGCTTCTAAATTAGGAATTAATTATTTTGAAACTTCAGCTAAAACAGGGGATGGTGTCAATGAAGCTGTAGTAGGCCTTATAAAAGTTATTCCACGGACAAGCCCAATCTATAAGGTTTGTCTATATTTTGGCAAATAAAAAAAAACCAGGCGTGTCCAAGAGTAAAAAATATAGGTTCAAGAATTAAAATGTTCTTTTCAAGAATTTTAAGAATGACTTATGTCACATAATGTTTTATTATTTATCAAATTTATTTTCATAAATTACTAATATTAAATTATTAAGTGGATTAAACTTTTTTGCTCATGTCCCAGATAAAAACTACAAATTGCCATCTCTAATTCTACATTAATGATGAATTGTGATAAAAACGTAAAAAAGTACACAATAATTTTTACTAGTGCTGCAGAAATTAACGATTAATTTCTCGATTAATCGTTAAAAATTTTTATCGATTAAAATTAGTTTAATCGATAAAAATTTGATTAAAATTAAAGAAAATATTTATAATATTTAAAAAAATTTTTATTAATAATTAATAATAATTTATATATTTTTTACGTACAAACTTGTCCCGTGTAATATTATAATTTATTTTACTACTTTATGTGGACCGGCAGACGTCAACTAAAAAATGGCTGACAGCATCAGCGCAGTTAAATTTAAACATATAACTAGAAAGTTAAGAAAAATTTTTGTTTTAAGCTAACTGCGGATGGCAAAGTCGAAGATGGTGAAAAAGTTTACTGTGTTCACTGCCATAAACAATTCTCTTTTAAAGAATCAAATACATCGCTGCCACCTTCAGCACAAACATCCGATCAAGTATCAACACATTGTCATAAAATTTATTTCAAAATATTCTTAATTTTCAATGTCCGTGAGAAATGCTCAGTTTAATGACATAAAAAATTTCTATTTTTAGCTTTAATCGAAATTATCGATTAATTAATCGATAATTTTTCAAAAGTTAACGATTAAATTTAAATTAATCGATAACAGCCTTAATTTTTACAAATGGTTTATTAGACCAATTTTACTTTAGGCTTTTTCATCAGATTTTTAAATATAATTCCAGATTGTGATGCTTGGCAGTGGTGCAGTTGGAAAATCTAGCATCACAACTCGCTTTGTCAGTGATGTTTTTGTCACTGACTATGACCCAACGATTGAAGATTCCTATCGTAAAATGATCACTGTAAGTGGCTTGGCTCAAAGAAAAACTGACAAAGATCAAAGAAAAACTGACAAAGATCAAAGAAAACTTAAGAAAAGAAACTCATTCCCTTTTTTCGGAAGTTTAAATAAGTATTTTTCAAAAAATCATAAAAGTCATGAAACTCCTGCACCATCACCAGCAAAGACCACTCCCTCTACACAAAAATTAACTAAGATAAAAGAGACGAAATCAGATGGAAATGTGCTTCTGATCTCACTCAGAAACTTGAATGAGGAGCCCAAGCTGGTCACAGGAGATCCAATTCGATGTTCTGGCTGTAATGTTATCTTAACCAGCACTGCAAAGCTTATGGCTAAGGATAACAAGAAGACATGGAACTGGTAAGTTTTACATAAAGTAACTTAGTTATGGTACATTCTCATAATCAAGTTATTTAACATTATGAAAATACTTCTAATAAGCTATTGTTTGATTTTTAAAAATTAGGCAGTAGGCAAGTCTTACAAACTGTTATTGTAATCAAGAAATATAATTATATAATTTCCATTTACTTCGACAAACATTGTATGAAAAATCTTGTTTGACTATATATATTTTAATAATTAGCATTTTTAAAAACATATTTAATTTTTTTTTCAAATTCAATTGAAAATGTTAGTGAATTTTGTGGATACACAAACAACCTTGAGCTATGTGACTGTGACGAGGAGGTTCCTAAAGGTGAAATTCTTGATTTCATGCTCTCCCCTCCCACCAAGCCAAGAGAAGAATCTTCTGGTGCTGGTGGGGCTGCTTCTACAAAATTGTCAACAGATGGGGTCATTGTATACTGTATGGACATAAGTGCATCTATGGATGCTTTGTGTGATATACCAGAATCACAATGTAAGCAGTTTAAAAAAAATTAATTTCTTAATTACCTGAATCATAATGACTATATTTTAAAAGAAATTTTTGATTGAAAGAGGCAAATGATAATAAACTCCTTTTTATAAAGAAGTGAATCAGTTTTGAAAATGATGCAGTTTTTTATTACATAATCAAATAATAACATGGTTTTAGATAAGAAAAGCCGGAAAAAAATATCTAACATTTTTTATAGCTGACCACACTAAATAATATCCCAGTCCATACAATATCACTTGAAAGAATATCCAAGATATTTGTTGGCATTAAAAGTGGCTGAATGTTTTTATCAGCGAATTCAGTTATTTTTGTGTTTATGTTTTTAAAGTCTTTAATGGTGGAAATGTGTGAATTAAAAACTGTACGTGAAGTCACAACCTACATACACTAATTACCCCCTTAAAATATTACCTTAAAAGTCATCTATAGAGCATAAATAATTTGTAAAACATTTACATTTTATCAGCGGCCTGGAGAGAAGAAAGAACTCAAGGAGCAGAGACCATATCCAGCGTAACCAGACTTGCTTGCATCAAGAGGGCTATTGAAAGGTATTTTTAGAGTCATTGAAAGGTATTTTTTTAGAGTCACTGAAAGGTATTTTTTAGAGAGTCACTGAATGGTATTTCTAGAAGGTCATTTAAAGATATTTCTTTGAATTACAGTACCTCAGCTCTTCAAGTAATAAAGAAGTGATTTATTTGTGAAATGTATTTTCCTAATAAATCTTTATACAGCCTTCTAAAAGAATCTCACAAGAAGATCAAGCAACAAACCCAATATTAATATTAATTTTTGTAAAAATAGTTCATATTCATATGCAACGGGTGAAAAGCATATTTTTTTAATATACAAATTGAATAGTGAAATTTTATCTTTAAAACAAATGTATCAAACTGGTTGTCATTTTCTTTATTTTGATATTTTAATTTTACAAGTTCCTCCAAAGCTCAACTTTAATAATAAATTTAATATCTGTTTGGTAGTATAAATATGGTATGGCATCCGTCCGTCCTCAAGGAACGGTGGCATTGACTCCTGTTCCTCTTCCCTCAAACTTTCATGGCCAAGATAGAAAAAAAGAGGTCACGATGGCCTAGGCAATGCTTTGAAAAAAGCAAGCTGTTACCCAGGCAGCAGGCCCTCTCTCTCCACGCAGACGGTGATTCCAGGGGAACAGCTTATCTGATACAACAAGGTGCCATCTGCATCGCAGAAGTTGCCAGAGATTTAGCGCATTTGCAATAAAACTGCCTAAGAGACTCTGTCTCCTGATTTTCTGTTAGGGTTTACTCCCTTAGTCTCTCCATGAACAGGTGTAGCCGCTAGACAGCAGAGGCTAGAGATTGGAGTTTCCCTCTCCTAGATGAGCTACCTATCAAGGTTTACGATCCCCATTTGCCAGAAGCTGCTAGTTGTTGAGGACTTCACATTGGCTGTGACCGTTCCGAAGGCGTTTGCTATGGGTGTCGCTGTCCAGTTGTAGATGTTTGTGACGAAGATTTTGACGTCCACCAATGACGCGTTGATGGTCAACCTGTTGACATTGACTGGGACGTTCACTCTGAATAGAGTGTTTCTCATGTCGGAGACGTTGAGCCCAGTTTGGTTCACGCCCTTCAGAAGCTTCACGGTGACAAGTCTGGTTTCAAGTCATTCAAGAAGGCCTGAAGTTGGACGTTAGTTAGCAGTCTGGTGCTGTATTTTATTTGCAGTTGGCATTTTATGGCTGTATTAATTGATATACTAGTACTACTAGGACCGGAAGTTGATCAAAATGGCGGAAACTAAATTTCTCTGCTGTCTATAAAATAAAAGGAAAAACAAGCGCTGGATAAATTTACAGCATACAAATGAAATATGAGGAAATCAAGAAATTGTTCAACAAATTGAATTCTCTCTATGCCCGTCTGGTGTTGTATTCTATTTGTACTTGGCATTTTGAGGCCGTATTAATCCGGAAATTAAAATCCAACAAGGTCATCTCATGCAAAAATTAAAAATTAGCCTCTGCTAACCGAAGTATAAATAAGCATAGCATATTTAAGTTTGAAAGAAGATCACTATAGTATTAGCTTAAGTTACTTAATTTGATGTCTCTTTCTCACTTGACATGTCACAGGTTGGCAAAACAACTACAGTTAGATGAGCCTGAAAAGCGTGTCATGCTTTGTGTGTTCAGTACAGAATTTTATATTAAAGGAGGGGGAAGAACTGATAACCTACCACAGATTAGAGGACTTGAACACGAATCATTTGAAGGTCTTCTTGCCAGGGGCTTGAGTTTATCTAATGATTATCCTCTTTTCAAAATTACAGATTCTCATGAGTGAGTTAATTTGAATATATTATCTTTAATGAAATGTAATATTTGTTTTTGTGGGGCATTCATAGTTTCTTCTGTCATATAGAATGGGACTGTGATAAAGCTTTTAAATAAAATACAAAATACACAGACAATTTGTGCCATTTGAGATTTATATTAAACTAACATTTAGTTTAATTTTAAAATAAAGCTCATTTTATTGTTTTTATTGCACAAGTTGTTTGTGTATTTTGTATTTTATAGTATCTTCTGGTTCAACACATCATAGGATAAATTATTTCCTAACCTGATTGGAGCCATATGTTATTCCATATGTGTGATGCCATCAGTGTAACTCTGTGATTGCAGCCTTTACCACGTTCAAATCATTTCTCTTATTTCAAACATTAATCTTTTAAATGCTAGAAATGATTTTGTTAATCAAATAAAGTGTTCCATTTATGGATGCATATTTTGACCAGCCTTAAATCCATAATTTGAATAAATATGTTGCATCAATATTTTAACTAACATGGTTGGATCCATGTTTTGACAGGTCTATAGATTCTGCTGTTAAACAACTTTTGTCTATTGGCTCCACTGCACTGGGACCAGCTTTGTCAATATGCACGGGATTTCTTAGTAAAACTCCAGGGTCTGAGATAGTTTTGTGCACAGATGGTGAACCAAATGTAGGAGTTGGTTCATTGGATCATGATGCAGATACACATTTTTACAGACAAGTAAGATTTTAGTTCACCCATTATAATAAAATAAATATTAATTAGGATGAAACACATAATGTGTAAGAAAATTGTTAGTGGTATAATTTTTTACATATTTGTTTCTAATGAATTTTACTTCAATGCAATTCACTAACCTAGAAATCAAAGTTTATTAGCATGTCTTAGCATGTACAAATAATAGATTGTAACGATTGTATGCTCAACTTAAAACTCAGAATATCTCCTACATTTAGATGTTAATAAATATTTACAAACCTTTCATGATTAAGATGGAAAACTTTGCAAAATGAATCTAAAGGAATATTTAAATTTTAAAAAATTGACAAATGTAAATTGCATTTCATTAACAGAAAAGCGACATTTATGTGGATATTACTGGTTAGTTTGGGAAATGGTTTTAACATCATGAAAGGGGGACAACATGATTTTAACATCATGAAAGGGGGACAACATGGTTTTTAGAAACACAAGAAACTTTTAAATAAAACAACCCCGTAAACACTTAGTTTTTGACTATAAATCCCTTATATATGAGACATAACTAAAAGTATTGATTATGCTCAAAAGTGACAAACATTTACAGACTGAAACCAAATTATCTCCCTTGGCTTTAAAACTAGGTCAAAACTCTAGCCTAAACGTTCTAAATAGTGACTTATATAGATAGACTTAAAATGCATTAATTTAATTACGATACGTTGGATCGATCTGAAATTTTGATACGATGCATTGTTAGGTGACACGGGCCCGTGTGCCAAATTTCAGCTCGATGGCTTCACTGGAAGTTGGTCATTTTCGACTTTTGTTTTACCACGAGATGAACGAGCCGAGACGACGAACGAGTCGGCGGTGAAGTTAATATAAGGGATTTAAAAAAGATTATGTTAGGGAAAAATCCATAAACAAACTAACACTGTTTGGGAACCTACTTTATCCTCAAATATTGGTCTTAAGATAGACACCCTAATGGCAAATTTTCAAAATATCTTGATCGCTCTTTCCACCATTTCTGAAAATCATTTTTGGATGTTCCTCTAAACACTAAATAATCTAATCAAGATTCAGTACGTCAAATCCATTCTTGATAAACTTTTAAATAAATAAAAATGTGCAAATTAATTTTTTAAAACAACATACATGTAATGAATCAGATTTGTGTTTTCTTTGTATTTCTGAACAACAAAAAAGATTGATACATGCTTGATAGTAAACATTTCTTTATCATTTAAAACAGGCTTTATTTTACATTATTAGAGTACACTATCAAAGGTTTATGTAGATTTGTTTGTTGTTTAGAGAAAATTAGTAGTTCTCTCCTCATCTCCAGGTTGGTGAATATGCACGATCCAAAAATATTACAATCAATATCTTAGCTATGGAGGGGGCTTCTGTAGGACTCCAGAAAGTAAGTCTAGCAGCAGAGCTGTCAGGAGGAACAACTAACAAACTCAACCCAATGGAAATTATAAGGCAACTCCGAATTATTGCACAGAATGAGGTTGTAGCAACATCAGTAACTGTCAGGCTGTTCCTGCACCAAGACTTTGTATTTGATGAACCTGAATATGGAAGTGTAAGTAATTCTATATCAATTTGAGTGACCTGGATATGGAAGTGTAAGTGTAAGTAAATTCTATATCAATTTGAGTAACCTGAATATCAAATTTTAGCCACATTATTTTTTTATCTATCAAACTGATGAACTCAATAGTAGAAGAGTTGAATGTTGATAAGAAGAATTTTTGCATTGTCATTTCCTGACCCATTCCCCTAGTAAATGGGTGTAGGGGTGGGGGGGGAAGAGGTATTGAAAGTCTAATTGTGACATATTTTATTGAGGGGAAAGTCTTTAAAAGAAGTACATGATCCAGTTTATCTCTATGCTATACAACTCATATTTAAAGGCTGTAAAATATATACTAACATGTAAGAGATATAATATATATATATATACATCATATATTATATTAGTCCTTAAGTATTCAAATAATTCTGCAGCATAGTTGATTTAATGATCCATATAAATAAATCTCACTGTAACATTTACTGGATAAAATAAATTGTTTGGCTTGGTTGATAATAAGTTTGGCTATCACAACTTATGTAATGACTCAAATTATCTGAGATTATTTTCCTATTCTAAAAAAAAATGTTTAATTCATTATTGAATACATACTCATAGAATCTGAGTCAACTCGAGAAAGAGATGGGAACTGTTAGGAAAAACACTGATCTCACATTCAGGTTTAAGTTGAAAGATGCAAGCAAAGCTTCAAATTTGAACATAGTTCCCTTCCAGGTCAGTTTAACAATAGCATTACAACATAAATTGTTAACAATCAAAATATACATTCTCAAATTGAAAATTTTTTAGTTTCATAAACATTGATTTGTTACATTTAATTATCATAATATTTCATGACAGCAAATATTGTATTTTCAGAGATGTTAGGACGAATTTAATTCCACATTTAGAACTAGAAATAAGAAGAGTAAAGAAAGGCCAGAGAAATCTAGAAACAAGACAATGTTTTAAAAAATGCCAAATCTAGAAATAAGACTAGTCAAGATAGTTCAGATAGATCTAGGAACAAGATTAGTCTCATATTTGAAACACCAAATGTTTTGTTGGCTAGTGTTGTCAGCCATGGCAGATTGTCTCTCAGTCTAGACTTTGAGTTGGAGAATTTAATTTGCTATTAACCCATTATAATTAGCCTTCAAATTCAAAATGGTTAATAAAATATATTCAATTTGAATATAGGGGCGCGGGGGTCGAGCAGCATGCACGCTTGGCTGGTGTACCAAGGGTCACAGGGAAGGCAGGGATTTGAATATTCTTGAAGGCAGGGATTTGTTCCTGGGGCCAAGGGTGTCCCTGAGTCCAACCAGCTCCGAATGAGTACCCTACACTAGTGGAAACAAAGGCGGCTAGGAATAGCGGGGTCCATCATAGCTGTAGACTGTGAATGCTGCATCACTTTCCAGTTGCCAATACGTTCTTATTAGAACTAGGATGCAATAATCTGCTGTATAAGATAATAGATAAGATAATCAAAATAATTGTGCAATAAAATTCCTTTCATTAGTTTTACTTCTCATTTTGAAGAATTAAACGTTCACATGAATACACTGACGTTAAAAGTTTAGCTTTTTTTCAAATTACAAAATTTTGGATTCTGTCTTGGATAAAATAAATTATACTGTAGATTGAATAATATATATAAATGGTACTATTCACCAATTTTTACTAGAGCAAATTGCTAAATAGTCCCCAGTTGTAACCCATCATAATGAGTAAGGTGCTAGTGCCCAGTGTTTACCTTGTCACCAGAGTAATGTGTTAAAATGTTTCCAGTGCTTACCTCGATGTGAGATAAGTTAAGCCGCCAAGACACATGTAACCAAAACATTAAGGGATTTGTTTCTAATTAGTTAAGCCAAGAGGCGGCATTTGACAGGAAAAAATTGTGCAAACAAATACTCAAAGCAAATTTTATATTTTAAAATTAATATCTGAATTTTGATGAATTCTCATAATTCACAAGATTTCAATTCTACCCTGATTTGTTATATATTAAAGTTTACTGACCAAGGTTCTAGATAATCTAGTTTTATTTCAGTTTTACCTTTAAAAAAATATGTTGATAAAATTTCTTATACCAAGCAACAACAAAAAAAAATAAAAAAAATAAAGAAATGATAAGTTTCATAATTTATTTTTACTATAACATTTTTTATAATTCCCCTCTTTATTTAGGTTCACATTACCTACACAAAGAAAGATGGTATGCGATGTTTACGAGTTTTGAGCAAAGTTAATGAAACCACAAAGGACAGAAAGAAAATGGAAGAGGTAGTCAATGTGATATTTTAAAAATAAATTTAAATACAGTCAAACATCCCATAACGAGCACCTCTCATAATGAGAAATTCGCATAACAAGCAATTTTTTGTGTGAAAAGTTGCTCCCTTAACGAGCGAAGATTTGCATAACGAGTGACACAGAAAGGGAAAGTCCCCTTTTCCTTGAAATTCATTTGTGAGCCAGCACTTCCACCCGATGTATTATTCTGTGCTAAGCACTCTGTCTGTTAGCGTATTGTTTTTGTGTGTGATCAACCATTTTTACAAATTTTGTATTCAGACAGTATTCATAATTTTTTTATGTGCATAGTTTAATAACCTGTGCTAAAATGTCTTTGAAAAAAAACAACACAAGAAGAAAATCATAAGAGGGAAAAAAATTAACTGTTGAAATGAAACAAAAACAATTGAAAAGCAAGAACAATGTGGCTAATCTAGCGCGCATCTACAATCGGCCAACATCAACGATCTGCACTATTCTCAAGAAAAATTAAGGACATATGGAGTGTCAAGAATGGCTACGCAACGGTCACGACACATTTTTGACAAATTTTGAAGCGTCTGCAAAAACAAATGTCTTTAATAGTTTTCTAGTTAAAAAAGAATAATTATTTGTCAAAAATTCATATTTTTTTAAACGTTTTTTGTTTCAAATCTAAATTGTATTCTAGTTGTTTTACTCTTTAACAATTCATAAGTAATTTTATTTGAATAAATGTTAATACATTTTTTTGAAAAATTAGTATTTTTTTTCAGCCTGGAACGGATTATCGTATTTTACATTGAATTGTATGGGAAAAATTGTTTCGTATAACGAGTGTTTTGCTTAATGAGTAAGATTATCAAACAAATTAAATTATAGCAAGCAATAATTCACTTGTTTTTAAATTATACTATACCAAAAGTAGCCAAGTGTAAAAAAAAATCATTTGATTAAAATCAACCAAAATGAGAATTGGATTAAATTTCTTCCTTAAGAAGTTTTAAATAACTTTCTAGTGCCTTAAGGAAATAGAAAAAGAAAA
The DNA here is from genome assembly GCA_944989445.1 of Ampullaceana balthica. NCBI lineage: Eukaryota > Metazoa > Mollusca > Gastropoda > Lymnaeidae > Ampullaceana > Ampullaceana balthica. The sequence goes on from CALYLW010000047.1 coordinate 3,819,832, forward strand.
GAATAGAAATATTTCAATTACAGTCGAAATAATAGTTTGAAATAAAAGCTATTTCTCTATTTTGTGTAACATCTTGTTTTGAAACTGTTAAATATTATTGATGATACAAATGAAATCAGTAATTTCTGTTCTTGTTAACCTTACTGTTCTTATTTTATGTCTGTCATAGAATATCAACATCTCAGTGCTGGGTGTTGCCACTTTGAAGACCAGCGCAAAACTGGCACAAGCTGGAGAAACAAAAAAAGCACAAAATCATCTGTAAGTAGTTTCAGAATTGAAAACGGCATTACAGAATAAGTATCAGAATTGAATAAGGTATTAAAGAGCTTGTCAAAAGCCGAGTTATATACAAGATATATAATTTCATTACCCTAGTGTAATGGACACTAGCGTAAATAGCACGAAATAATTATTTAATTGAATATTATTCTTAAGAAAATATATGGAGGAATGTTTATTTAACAGATTTAGGCATTATTTTATTTATGTTATACATGAGACACTAGTTTGGATACCTCCCTCTGATTGGTTTTTGGAAGTTTACTTTTCTTAGAAAATTTTCCCAGTTAAACTAGCTGTAAAAAATGTAAATTTCAATATCTCTCAAAATAGTTTTAAGTGGTCTGTTATTAGAAGGGGACACAAATTGCAAATATTATTTAACCAAAAATATATTTACCCTACTAACAATATTTATTGGAAACCTCCTACCCTTTTTAACAAATAATTACTTCTCATATACATGTACAGTAAATATCTTTCATAAATCCATTCTAACTTTTGGCAGGTGTTAGGGGCCTAACCAGCTCATAAGATGATCTCATCAAATCATATTCCAGTACAGTAGAACCAATGCAGTTAATAATAAATTGATTTTTCTATAGTAATATTTTAGTAAATAGATGCATTTCTAAACTAAATTAATTGATTTTTTAAATACCGTGTATAGCGCGCACTCGTGTATAACGCGGGCCCTAAATTTTTTGTTTGAAAATTGGTCTAAATTTTTGTTCACTTTCTCCAAGCTCAGACCAATGATTTTCAGTGACAAATGTTGAAAACGTGTGACAAAATATTTATTGACAACATACCATGGTAAAATAAACTACCAGTATAAACACTGAGTATAAAAAATGAGCAAGATGTCCTGCTCAAGCCATTGCGCCAGGCTAAAACAAGCGGACCAAAATTTCATCTTTAAATTTGAAATGTTTATGGAGCCTGTGTAAGACCTCGAGTATATCGCGCATCTACTCTTTAGGTACAGTTCGTTGTTTTCTGTATAAAATTTTGCGCGCTATACACGAATAAATACGGTAGTACTTTTAAAACGGTAGATGCAATACTGAAGTAAAGAAATGAATTTATAATTATATTGCAACACAATGGAAACGATTCTTTAAATAGAAAACAGTTTATTTCCACTTTCAAATGTATTATTGTTGTGTAAGCAAGGACTTTAAAAAACTTTATAGCACAAGCTTTGATATAAATACAACATTGCCAACCATAATAGCATTGCTAAAAAAGTGGATCTTAAAACTTCAAATAACTATTCAGAATCACAGTTTTCACAAATTGTAGTAAAAAGTTTGACCCAAATTTTTAAACAGCTCTCTG